>OZ021705.1:6259728-7511174 GCA_963978555.1 Galerucella nymphaeae | reverse complement strand
GGTAGAATAAGTTTGTTTTTTTTTGTTATGAAATAGCTTATGGTCAAAAATTGTTAGTAGTTTTAAAGGAAAATGACTGAATTTACATTCAATTTTCTTGTATAGTCGAAATAAAACTCTATTGAAAGTTGTATTTTATGAAATGTGTTACTCATTTATTTATTTTAAATAAGAAAATACCTTCAATAATTACAAATGTGTTTTAAATATTCATCTCCTCGATATTTAAGTTAACACTAGTTCTTCAATACCAGCATACCTGTCTGTCTAGAAATTGTTCTCATTGTAGAACCTTGGTCAAGGCTTTGAAAATACTCTTAAAAGCAAGTGACATTGAATATGTACTGGGAAAAAATTACCCATTATGTTGAACATAACTATGGGAATGAATCGATAAGAGGAATGAAGTTTCCAAATATTTTTATCTTCACTATTTAAAAATACATTATAAATTTCAAAATCAACTTTAGCAATTATGAATAATTTTTAATAATATAGTTGAGCATCTCAACTTATCCATAACAATAATTCATATGCTTGATTTTCATCTTGGGAGATGATTTTAATTAAGGGGTTAAAATTTTGCAGTTACAATTTAAGAAAATTAACAATAACTTTATATTTGGGAGTAAAGTGCCACTACTCTTACTGAGTGCAGGGCAGTGAACATCCAACATATATTTTTCCTCCTGCCCACTTGAACTGTTTATCTTGTCTTTAGCACATTTTCTTTTCTTATCTCTATAGAGGCTGAGAGTCAATAGATAATTAAATTCTTTAGTAGAGCTTGGTCCGGGGCAGAGACAACCCTCCAGTGTTTGTTAAGGTACATCAGGAAAAAATGAGAGCTGTTACGTTATGTATAACGACATAACTCTGGCACATACCACAAAACTTTTTATATTGCAAATATTTGGAAACTACATTGGTATTAAGTATACCTGTTATATATTTTCCAAAAGATGCAGGGAAGTATGTCATTTTACTTTAATCTCACCTGAAAATGCTTCAGAAATTCTGCAAAAAACTTAGGAACACAAAGGTACTTAATAGTGAGATTATGCTGATTTATAATGATCTAAGATAATGGTAGATCGTGTTTGAGTTTAGTTGGTTTTGCTTTCAATTTTTTTTAAGTTATTTTAATTCCTGAGCCTGCATATTTAATAATATATAATATAGATTGATAGTGGTTTGTTGTTTGATACTTATTGATCGTGTTTATTTGTTTTTTGTTTTACCACTAAATTGACAATTGACTGAATTATTGTCAAGTGTCAACTGTCGTGGACATGCCCCCTTTTGGCTTTCTTCTTATTTTAGAAATCCTACTTTTATAAAACCATTAGACAAGATAAAACTGATATTCTAACGCTGAAGTTTACTTGACAAAATTAACCTTTACAAATGTTTATAATGCCGACTATTAAACAATTACTTTTATAAAAATATACAATTAATTAATAATCAAAATTAGTTTTCAAACTGGCTAGAGATGCTAGATGTCATAATAACAATCCAGAAGAAGAAACTGGAAATTAAAAATTTAATTTTTGTTTAAAAAATAAACAATAAAAATAGCAAAAGCTGCTTATTCCCAAAGAAGAATCCAGAAAGTATTTTATATTTTTTCATGCTTTGGAACGTTTAATAGTTTATAACATTTTGTTCGAAGGTGAAAAGTCTAATGAAATGAAAATTCCACGAGTGAAGTATGTCCATTATAATTCAAATAGAATGTAAATTCCACCACATTCAAACTTCATCAATAATATTGTTTTATAGCCAGTCTCCAGGATAGACAAGATAGAAGAGATATAGTAGAATTTCAAGTTATGTTTTGTATGTTTGATTCATATAATTTAAACTTTATTTTCAGTAAACACCATCTTCCTATTAGTGTAAGTATCCAATAAACAGCAGACTTTTATTCAATGTTCGAGGATAAATGTTAGTTTAGTTTTTAATAGATAATATACAATTGAATCACTTTCTATTGTAATCCAAATTATTCTACTTTATATTCATGTTACTATTTTTGTGAGAAACAAATAAAATTGTTGGTAGGTATATCCAGTAAACTTTTTATTTTATTCACCTATTCTGAAAATCTACTCTATTGCAAAATAGTTGATGTAATTAAATCATCCACCTGTAATTGAAATATTTATAGGGAAAATTTGCGGTTTAATTGCACATATTTTGGTATTTTACGAGCTTTTAAAGCATAGGTAATTATGATCGGAAATCAATAGTTTCATAGGGAACATTCAACAAGGTCTGCTAATATACAAACAAGAAATGTCAAATGTTAATTATTATGAAACAGTTTTAAACTATACTGTTCAGTTTTTAATACTAAAGCTGCAGACATTTTGGTCATTGTGTAGAACAGGTATTTTTGATTTCGAGAGTTTAGGATTGATTTCATAAGTTTCGTTCTTACAATAAAAACCAATTAGCATCAGTACCATAATGAAAGTTAGCTGATTGCAAAAGAAAACTAACCAGCAGTAGGACACTGGCAATGGATACATGTTTATACTTACAATTTGTATTGTTAAAAACCCCATAGGTTGAGTTTACCATGATTTAATGAATAGTTTATGTTATATAAAAACAAGCTAAAACATAATATGATATTCCTATTTCTATGTGAAAACTAAATATCAATTTTTTCCTTTATTAGATACTTTCAATATTCGCTCTGTTATAGGTTAGAATAATTGGTTTAAATTCTTATGTTTGATGTAAGTTTTGATTTATAAAGATTTTTTATCACATTTTGAACAGAATCAATGAAAAAGTATTTCAGTAAAGTAGCTGTTGTAAAATGAAATATATATTTTAATACCCCCAACATAAACAAACAATTTGGTACCTATTCAATATTTAAAAAAATTAAGAACCGCAATTACCTATTTATATTATTAGACACACCCATATTTGGAAATATTATTACATGTATGTACCTACCTACTTATATCTAGGTACATACATTGATTTAGAAAAAATAAAGATCATAAAAAATGTCTGATACAGAATTACATTCAGCTAATTCTGCAATTTTATTTAGGCATCCAATTTTCCTCTATTTTAGCTGTTGTTGACTTTATAATCAGAGCATAATAACAGTCTTTTACTTATTTAATCCACTACAATATGATTATAATATGTAACCATATAATAAATAAAACAAAAATTACCTATATTTCATTTATGTACCATATGAAGGATGTATTGGTTCCACAGAACAAAATTTCACACAATTACCTACATATATACTAGTAAAGAATATTACTCGTAGGTAGCATTTCAAAACTGACTGGAATATTTTTAATTTGTATTATACCTGAATAAATAGCAAATACAAAGTCTGAAATCGAACACTTGTTTCCACATCAGAAATTGATAAAAAAGCTAAATGATACTTAATCAGTTTTTTAACTATTAGTTATTATTATAATGTTTTAATAGTAAATCATTAGTTATATATATAGGTACTTACCTACCCTACCAACTTACTATCTTTCAAATTTATTTTTTCATATCTGCATTTACCTTTCAAAAGAATTTTTGTGATAAAAATGGTTTATTATACATATATATCATTGAAAAACATCCAGATAGTTTACTAGCGATTAACCCATTAGCAACCTTATGTCTAACATTATATTGTAAAAAAAATGAAAACCTTGAACTTTTTGTTAATATTGTGTAATGAGCTACATCAATGGTATAATAGAGAACACTTGTGAAATTTTACTACTTAAACTTTCATAGTTAGTACTTTTTTGTTGTTAAATTCAAATATCCATCTTTGAGAAGTATATATCAGTTAAAATATTGATTACTTATGTCTTGAAAGTTTAAGACAATTCTAAAAAACAAAACAGCTAATTACATTATTATTGTTTATTGTTTGTGTACCTATTGTAAAGAAAATTGCAATAATATGTTGTTTGTCCTAGATCCCATCACTTTCATTAACTCTTTTTCAACCACTATTTTTTAATGTTTTCAATACTAGCCCAATATTTCTTAAAGCAACTGCATCAACTTTTTTTGTAAGTTTATACATGCTTCATCCATTTTTAACTTTGCTTCCTGATAAAAGGTGTTGTAACTGTGGTGTAATTTAACATTAATTCCCTATTAAGTTTTCTTCTCCAAATGGTCATTTATATTACTTGGTTTATCCATAAAAAATACCTCACACCTTTCTTGGAATTTTTCATATTATAAATAGATTTTCTGTGCTTGTCTTTCATATATCGTTCAATTATATTTCTCAATTCTATTGTTTATATAATATATTCTCGAAAAACTAAGCAAAAGGATACTGTCAAATTTCAATTAAAGATTTTGCAAATATATACTTCTTCACTTTTAAAAATGTCTGTACCCTTTACCTATCAGGCAGCCTAGCCAGTTTTCATAAAAATACATTTCAAATGAAACTAAAAGTTTTGAACTGATTCTACTTTAATAATATAAACTATCAGTATGAAAATTACAAATTGACAATTATTTCGATATATAGGTACACCTAACCTAACCCCTTTAAAAATTTAAATGTACGTACGCCCTACGTAGTCGAACTTGACAGTATATGATGAAGACATGTGACGCCAAACTCACCACTCTACATCATTATATATACCGATGATATACCGGTATATGATATACCGGTATATCATATACTGGACGTCGAACTTGACGTTTAATAAACATATATATATAGGTTTCAAATTTTGTGGGGAATGCGGCAATGTAAATGAAGTGTACTCTTTTTAGTTAATTCTTAGCTTTCGGTTTTTATTCAAACCATTTTCAAAGAAAACTAATTGAGATTGATAATATCTTTGAATCGTAAACATGGAGAAAATATTCATATGTAAAAAATATTGTAAAAAATGTTATATATATATGTAAAGGTATAAATTTTATATTTTTCAATTTATACCTTAACATATATATATAACATTTTTTACAATATTTTTTACATATGAATATTTTCTCCATGTTTACGATTCAAAGATATTATCAATCTCAATTAGTTTTCTTTGAAAATGGTTTGAATAAAAACCGAAAGCTAAGAATTAACTAAAAAGAGTACACTTCATTTACATTGCCGCATTCCCCACAAAATTTGAAACCTATTTAGTTTTGGCAACGAACTACTTTCTTATATATATATATAAATTGTAATGGTATCAGATAATTAAATTACTTGAATCAACTCTATTCATGAAAGGATTACAGAAAAGCAAGAAATAAATATGTATAATAAATTAATTTGAATGCAAGTTCAGAAATAAAAATAGAAAGACTTACCTTAAATTAATAAAGTATCCTATATTTTATCATATCTAGGAATAATTAAAATAAATTTAGAATTCTTCATTTAAAAATAGTATGCTTGTTTGTTTTTTAGTAATCAATATAGGTACTCGTCAGTATAAATTATATTTTGGCTGAATTCTAACCTAAATTATAATTGAATGTCACTGTCAAGATGAAGTATGTTTTGCGAAGACAGAACAGTCAGACAGAATCACAGAATAATATTTTCAGAGATGGTTGTTAAGGAGAGAATGTGTACTGCATTGTGATTGGAGCAATAAAATCAAAATTTAAAATGTTTATTAAAATAAATTTACAATTAGTTTATATAAAATATGTATTTGGAAAGATGTATTGAACATTGGTTATGTGTTTACATGAATTAAAATAAAATTATTGATGGTAGAATATTGTATATTAGATATTTAAGGGGTACACATAATTTTAAGTTTTTTTTTATAAATAAGGACAATTTAAAGGGTGAATTTGTAAAGTTCTTAGTGATATAACAGGTAGAAAGAATTACAATATTGCAAGAATAAATTTTATATACAATAATAGACAATAAACAAGAAATTATGAAATTTTGCAATTAAGAAAAAAAATCAAGTGCTTTGAAAAGGAGGCCATAGCAACGGAGGTTGTTGAAAAAAAAAAAACGACGAGAGGAGAGATAATTTTTGAAAAATTGGATTAAAAAGAAAGTAAATTTATAATAAAGCTAAAGAAATAGTTAAAAAGTTTAAAATTACCAAGAAAGGTTCAGTAAAATACCATTAAGAAGTTGTTCCAGTGTCCCAGAGGAGAATCAGAATCCTCAATCTTCCAATTGCGTCTACTTCATCAAATTTATGAATCCTCATCGAACCAGTTCAAAATTTAATAAAAAAGGTTAGTCAATTATTGGTACCAATAAAATTTAATCAAAATCATATGCATATCGAAGTACTTCTAAAATAAATTTCAAAATACATAAATAATTCATTTTAATTAAAATTAGATAAGAGCTCACATTAGATTTAGATTTTATTTCATTGAATTGTAGGTTAGGTACTTGTATTTGTGTAATTGTTTATCGTTCTTGTATAGTATTAGTTAAATTTGAGCGGATATTCATGTAAATGCCATAACAGATAATCATAATTATTAAACTGTTTTTGTCGAATTAAGTTCCATTTTATTAGATATAAACCAAACATTTTTTTTTCTATCACACCAAAGATATTCATTTACTGTGAACTGAATTGTTTGCAATTCTCCACACTCAGTGACTACACATGCTCATCGACAGAGACCTCTACTTCCCATTTTAGTGTGTTTTGAAATAATAAGAAAGGTGTCCATAGGCGTCACAAAATTTTAATAATACATATTTATTTAAAATAATATATTATTAGATTAAAAATATAAAAGGTTCATAAATAATTTCAATAAATTTTAAATAAGAATTGATTCAAGTAATATATATCTGTGAATAAATTCAATGGCGCCAGAACCCGAAGAGAGTAGGAGTTTTCATGTTTCCGCATAGAGAGTTAGCTTAAAAAGGGGGTATCTGTATCTGTATCTGTAGAGTAGGGAGGGTGAGTGTAGGCTCACAGCACTTAGGCCACATATGACCCATTGTACATCCTCCCGAGGAGTTGTCCTCCTAGGTCATCGTCCATCCTGTCCTTCTCAGGAAGGTGAACAGGTCACCAGGAGACATCTCCTTTATATCGGCAGGTGTAGGCCAAGACTCACCGAACACACACTCTCTTATCGACGATAACTCCGGACACTCGCATAGGACATGCCTGACAGTCTCATCTTCCTGTTCACACATCCTGCATAGAGGTGTGTCCACTAGCCCCATAGTATGGAGGTGTTTCCTTAGTTGACAGTGGCCAGTCAGGAATCCCACTGTTATACGTAGGTTTCTTCTGGTCATCGCCAAGTATTTTTTCGGCGCCATCTTCCCAGGGTCGCCCAGGGTGATCCTGGCAAAACTGCATCCTTTGATTGCCTCCCATCTCTCAAGGGATTGAGCATGGGTGTAACGTTTGGCTAGTTCCGCAATTGTCGAAGTCGTCAGGCCGTAGGTGTCACTGGGTCCAAGAATTTTCAGTCCAGCGGCTTCCCTGGCTAAAGAATCAGCAATGCGATTTCCTTTACTCCTGTCGTGCCCTTTAACCCACCTCAGGATAATATTGTTATCTGCCGAGGCGTTAGCTAAATCTTGGTGGCACTCTAGTACTAGTCTTGATATAACACGTTGTCTGTTCAAGGCTAATAGGGCTTGTCTACTATCAGTGCAGATTATTATGTTTTTGTCAGAAATTCCTTTTCTGGTTAGTTCTTTTGTGGCAATTGAGATACCAGCCAGTTCTGTTTGAACTACGCTGGTATTGTTTCCCATTCCCCACTTGATCCTTAGGCTTAGTGCTCTCGAGTAAACTCCACATCCTGAGCCTTCATTCATTTTTGAACCATCTGTATAAATGCGTATTGCATCTGCCGCATCTGGCTCTGTGTTGTGTTTTATTTGTATTTTGTAGGGTTTATTAAACAAAAACCTGGGTTTAATTGCATCATTGGCTGCCTGCAGCAGAGGTAGCGCAGTAAGCGCTTCCTGCCATAGGCTTAACCGCAATTGGCCCACTCCTACTTCGGGGTTTACACCAGCCGTGCGCAATCGTACCATGGCCATCAACGCAACCTCCTTGACATACAGGTCCAGAGGGGTCAGACCAGTAATAAGCTCCATTGCTGCGGTTGGTGTTGTTCTCATGGCTCCTGTGATGTTTAAACAGGCCATTCGCTGTATTTGATATAGTTTTTGAATGGCCGTTGCTTGTAGAACCTTCGGTCCCCATGCAATTGCTCCATACGTTAACATAGGTCTTATTATTGCAGTGTAGATCCAGGAGACCACTCGGGGTGACAGCCCCCATGTGCGTCCCACTGTTCTCCGACACTGTTCATAAGCCACATATGCTCTTTTTGCTCTGCTGTGTAGATGAGAGTTCCATGTTAGTTTCCTGTCGAGGGTAATACCAAGGTATTTCACCTCTTCAGAAAAGTTCAGTTTGCTTTTGAAGATTTCGGGGGATTTTAAACCCGATAAACTCCTTTTCCTGGTAAAAAGGACCATCTCAGTCTTCCTGGGATTGATCGAAAGTGAGTGTTCCTTACACCATGTTTCAATTAATTTGAGCCCATCCTGCGCTCTATCGCACAGTGTGTTCACAAAATTGCCTGTCTGCAAAATAACTATGTCATCTGCGTATGCAATTGTGTAGATTCCATTGTTGTTGAGGTGATTAATCAGGGTGTCCAGGACTATGTTCCACAGGAGGGGCGATAAGACTCCTCCTTGCGGACATCCCCTCATGACCAGTCCTCTTACTGTGATGTCTTCTACATTGATACTTATTGCTCTACTAGAGAGCATCTTGAGTATCCATTCTCCTACTACCAGAGGTACATTCCTGGAGTTGAGTTGCTGGGTAATTGTTGGAAAGGTTGTTTTATCAAACGCTCCCTCGATGTCTATGAATATACCCAGGGTGGATTCTTTGTTGTCCAATGATCTTTCGATTCTGCCAACCACTTGGTGAAGGGCCGAATCAGTGGACCTTCCCGGAGTATATGCATGCTGATTTGGATGAAGTGGGTGGTGAACTAGCACTTCATCTCTTATGTACCGCTCGCATAACCTCTCCATTGTTTTTAAAAAGAACGATGTGAGACTAATTGGTCGGAATGCTTTTGGTAAGGTGTAATCCATCCTACCTGGTTTTGGTATGAATACCACTCGTACTTCTCTCCACTTACGAGGAATATACCTCAGAGCCAAAGAGGCTCTGAAAATTCCAACCAGGTGCGGCATAAGAATATCCATTCCCCATTGAAGTAGGGCTGGTCTTATTCCGTCAGGTCCTGGTGACTTGAAGGGGGAAAAGCCCGATATGGCCCACCTTATCTTGTCCTCGTCAATTACTGAACTAGCAAATTGCCAGTCGTATTGTGAGGGTGTTGTTGGTACTTCCATCCAGTTTGACGTTCCGGGAGAGACAGAACCTGGGAAGTGAGTTTCCATAAGAATCTCAGCGCTCTCTTGAAGGTTGGCGGCCTTGTCGCCATTTTCCCTTGTAAGGATGCCGATACTCTTATGTTGGTCGTTTGAGAGCGCCTTTTGTAGCCTAGAAACTTGTGGGAAGTCTTCGACTGCCTCACAATAGGCTCTCCAAGCTTCTCTTTGCTTTTGTCTGCAGACTTTTTTGAACTCTTTGAGGTTGGCTTTGTATATTCCCCAGTCCTCTTTGAGTGTTGTTCGTTTTGCCTTGTTAAAGGTCGTTCTCGCTGTCTTTCTGAGGTGTTCCAGTTCAGGGCACCACCAGCTATTGGTCGTGCCACCTGTCTGAACCATCCTCATCGGACAGGATTCCTTATAGGCAATGTCCATTTTGTTTTGGATAGATACTGTGTACCTTTCCAGTTCCTCATTATTGCTAGGAGTCAGGACCTCTGTTTCCCGCAGAGCACCTTTTAAGAGTCGATTGTAGAGAGCTACATCCGTCCTCTTCGGGTCGCGAGATTTTACAGTGGTCCTGAGATCCTGGCTTACCGTGTAGGTCAGCCAGCGGTGGTCTGACATAGAGATATGATCTGACACTTGCCAGTCCTTAATTTGGTTTGATATTTTGGTTGTCGCCAGCGTAATATCTATTAATGTTTGGCTACGGGCGTTAATGAATGTCGGCTCCGTGCCTCTGTTTAAGATTGTTAGATCTTTCTTAATTATATATTCATAAAGAGACTTACCTCGGGCGTTGATATCCTTGCTGCCCCAGCTCAAGTGGTGGGAGTTTGAGTCACAACCCAATATCAGCTCCACTTTTTGGTTGAGGCAGTGATCCACTAGTACCTCCGTCTCTTTAGTCGGTGGTAGGGTGGCTGCATCTGAAGGTAGGTACACCGATGCAAGTACCAACGCCGTATATTTGCCTCTTCCATCTGGACATTCCACTTTAACCGCAGTGAGGTCTGAGGTGCAGAATTGTGCCATTGGAGAAGCTCTGTATTTCCTTGGGACGTAAACTGCTGTCCTAGGTTGCTGATTGCTTGGTAGGCTGAAAATTTGACCCTTTAGACTACTAAAACCAGTAATTTTGGTCTTTATTATCCAGGGCTCCTGGATCAAAGCTATTGCATCCTCCAATACATCAAGGTGCCGACATAGTGTTGCCGTTGCTGCCTTATTGTGTTGGAGGTTGCATTGTATGATATTTACCTTTTTTCCAACGTCCTTGCCCATGAGTAGGTTGGTTAGATTAGGTTTTCTTTAGAGGTCCATCCGCTCCTCCGCTAGGGGAGAGGTGACCTCGCTATTTTCGGGTACCTCCTCCGTCAGGTCATCGACTGATTCGACGTCCTTTCCGGAACCCGTGGTGGCCTTGGAGTCAGTATCCACTTTGGGTGGCTCGTCTACCAAGGACCTCGGGTCTTCAGAGGTACCCCCTGTTTCCTTTCTTGAAACCCTGATGGTCAATGAGGTGAACGCATAGCTCATCCTCATCGACTTCTTCTTGAGGACCGCCATATCTTTGTCTCCGATCCCGAAGACGAAGAGGTGTCCTCCTGGGTTCACCTTAACCTCATGGTGGAAAGTGCACCATCTCGCCACCGTCAGATCAGGGTTCTGCGCCCTAAGCCGACCAAGCACCCTCTCCTTTTCACCGGATGTCGTCTTGTGGACGTCCTCCGGGATCCAGAGCGAGGCCTTGGTCAGCTTAGGGAGCCCATCCACGCTGACGACCGCCAGTGATGCTTCCTCCCACGGCTTGAGGTTTTTTGTGGCTTTTTGCAGCCACTCTAACGTCCCGTCATCATCGCAGACCACTCTGATGATTTCACCAGAGTATGTCCACGATTTAAACGTGGGCGTTTTGCTGTTGCTGCTGGAGGCGGAGAAGATGATCTTGTCCAGTTCCTCTAGCAGTTGGTTTTTGATGATTCTTTCCCGTTCTGAGGTAATCTTACCGTACGGGTTAGTTTCATCTATGATAGCAACCTTGAGGTGTCTCAAGGCGGCATCCGCAAAGGTCTTAGAAGACGCGGCGACATTTCTGTCGGTACGCGGCTTCTTCAGTCTTCGCGGAGTCCCCTCCGTGGAGGTGCTCTGGTGAAGGCGCTTTCCTGCAGGGGCTGCCGGTTCCTTGCCTTTATTCAAGGCGGAGCTCTTGGCGCCCGCCGCAGGAAGTGCCTTTGCTTTTGGAGGTGGAGTGACGGAGGAGGGGGGAGCACTTGTAGTTGCTGCCGCCCCTGATTCCCTCGCTCTCTTCCTCCTTTTGGCTTCGGCGCCGCAAATGCGCTTCCGCCTTTGTGTTCTATCACGAGGTGATCTTCCATGTCCAGCCTCGTTCTGTGCAGTATTTTGGGGTGGACATTTCTGTTCATCCCCAGTTACTGCTTTTGATCGAGGTGAGCACTTCTGTCCAGCCTCGGGATTTGTTTTTGTTTTCGTGTTTGTGTGCATGTGTGTTCCCACGAGTAGCAAGGGAAGGGTTGGTCACCTCTGGCAGAGCCCCGCATTACCAGAGGAAGGCTAATTACAATGGGGTTCCGCCCGGTTCCCCAAGGGGATCGTTCGTGACCGCATAACACCCTGCGGCCATTCAGCTGTCGGCACGATTCCTTACACCTTAGCTTGGGTAGGCTGGTCCGCGGTGGCATATTCAGCAAAGGCTTTTGGGGAGGTTTAGCTCCCCTCACCCTACTTATTCTGCCACTGACCAAGGGACCGGCGACAGTCCCTTGGCCGTTCCCCTATCCGCCACCTGGGGACGCGCCCGATAGATAGCCCAGTCCACGGGTAAAAAAAAAAAAAAAAAGGGGGTAAGTTAAAGGTTTAAAATAAAAATAATTAAATAAAAATATATAAAATAATAAAATGGCTGTTGCTGATAGCAATTATAAATTTATATATATTTTGTAATAAAAATATATAAAATAATAAAACATTACAAAATATATATAAATTTATAATTGCTATCAGCAACAGCCATTAAAACGATAGAGGAATAATTCTTATAATAAAATTGTGGTACAATGAGCCAAGATGTTCGGGTTTTAAAATCCTGTGCTTGCCATCGATGGCTCCAATGCAGTAAGGAACATTAGCTCGTGCTTTGAAATTTATTGCTATTACTTGTCAAACTTCTGAAAATTTTGGAAAAACTTCCTCCTTCAACGTAATCCATAGTGCACGACTATTTTTGGCATTCTAAGTAATGGAGATCCGTAGTAAAGTCCATACAAATCAATGCTTTTCCCTACTTAAAAAAAGAAAATGTTCTCAAATATATAGAAAATTATAAGTGTGATAGCTCTAGTGAATTTGATCCCTGTACCTCCGTGCTTAATGAAAACGCGTAACTAACAAATTTCACGATTTTCGGATTTTGGTATTTTCTAAATCTGCAATCTGCATCCATTTCTGTTAACCAAAAAGCTGTATCTACATTAAAAGTATGCGTTTTAACGTTTATTAGTTTGCTGTATGTACATTTATTACACTTGCTACTAATACATTTACCGTAAGCAACAATTTTTTAAAGAAATTGCAGTATCCGCATATTTTTGTTCATATACGGCAAAATGATCTAAGAATAATAGCATGTCTTATAAAGGGACGTCGTGTAGCCGTAAGTGATAAAACGAGTCTTCTGTTTTCAATATGAACCTTGGTAATTAGGTATTTGCTCAGTTTAAATTTGACGTTCGACTTGTTCCCACCTGTTGCAATATTTTTTCAAAAGGTTAGGTACACAGTATTTGTGTAGGATTATTAAAGTTGTGTATTTGGTTGAATATAAATTGATTTTCAGATATTTAAACAGTATTGTGTATTTTGCTATCTAAAGGTAAGTGTTTTTCAGTTTTAAAATATATAATAAAAGTAAATTGTATATATAAATACATAATATAATTGTTTTTAGGTTCAACTTTTCTAGTTTAAATATAATATGAATAATAATTCGTCAAGGGGAAAATAAATCAAACAAAAAAAAAGGACAAGTAGGAATGAGTTGGACGCTGATTACCAACCACCCGAAGATTCCTCTATGGTTAGAAAGACTATAAAAGTGCATTCAAATATCAAAATTTTGAGCTCAAATCATACTCAAATAAGAGCTTAATTCCAAGACCTATCAAATTTAGAAAATGGAACGAATATTTTGGATGCAAATAATAGGGCTGTTCCAGGCTCTTCGTGCGACAAACTGTTCAATTTAACTTCTTCAAAAAGCAAAACTCTATGAAAATTCAGATGAAGAGTCACTAAATATTGTTGCTTCAATAATGGAAGTATTAATATACTTAACAATTTCGGAGGTATCGAGAAAAATTACAGAAAAAGGAACTTTGAATTGCACTGTGAACAAATAGGCCATGACAAGAATAAGCTACTAGATGAATGTGATGTATGTCGAAAATGGAGCGCCCATATAAAAAGAGCCAATCTTTCACGAGAAGCCTGCCAAAACGACAGTAAACCTGACCACAGGTAGTTATGTTTAGGGGAGTCATTTTCACGCCCAGAAATATTGCTTTTAATGAATCTTTTGTTCCAGTGAAGAAAAAAAACCATGTGCGGTATTATGGCATGAGGCGACCTCTGAGAGATCAAAATCGGACATCACATGTGTATTTCATAGATTTTTACTCGTAAATCGTGATGCCAAAAAAATTACATTTTGGCTAGACAATTGTAGCGATCAGCACAAAAATTGGGGATTGTTTCTTTTTGCATATGATAAACGGCAATGATATTTTCGCTGAAAAGATTGACTTGAAATACTTTGAGCCGGGTCATACTTTTATGAGTGTGTAACGATATCCCACTGAAACATCGTTCTAGAGACGACTATGGATCGATATGAAACTGTTTTTACCAAGCCAGTGTAGATATAAAAGGACGACCGAGAATCGTAGCAGTCAGTCTAGCGAGGTATTGACTCGGTGGGCTTCCTTCTCCGGTTGGCAAGGTATTGACTCGGTGGGCTTCCTTCTCCGATTGGCAAGGTATTGACTTGTCGACAATTCCTCTCCTCGTTCAGCAGGGTATTGACCTGTCTGAATAAACCTGTCCGCGCTGAAGGTATTGACTTCAGCGAATATCCTGAACCGCCCACGTACGAAAGGTACTGACTTTCGTACTTACCTGAAACTCCTGTCCCTAAGGTACTGACTTAGGGATATCCTATCTTCGTTGAAGGTATTGACTTCAACGTTGATCCTGAACCGTTCACGTACGAAAGGTACTGACTTTCGGACTTACCTGAAACTCCTGTCTCTAAGGTATTGACTTAGGGATATCCTGTCTTCGTTGAAGGTATTGACTTCAACGTAAATCCAGAAAACCGACATAGAGCGGAAGGTATTGACTTTCGCCCTTTCCTGATTTTCCCGTTCTCAAGGTATTGACTTGGGGATACTCCGTTGCGTTTACTGTACGGATAGATAGACATCACAATTTCGTAAACAGAAGACATCACTCAAGATGGAACTCCGAAGACAGAAATATTCGTTTCAAACCAATCTTGTAAATAGTTCTTGTAAATAGTATGTTAAAGAATAAACTGTTATTTTTAATGGAATCCTGTCTCTGACTATACCGGGTGGTCCAATAAGCCGATCTCTCGGCTATATATCAGAAACTATTCATGTTATAACTTCAGGGGAAAAAATTCCTTAGTAAAAGTGGCCAAGAGAAATTGCTGGAAATTACTTTCAAGTTTCTAGGTTAACCGCTGGGGGCGTAACCTGTAAAGAAAAATTTAAAAACCAGTTTTCTGTGGAATGTGCCCAATTAAACCAAGTGTTAAATAAGAAAAATAGAAAGAGGACTGAATTTCGCACAAATCTGTTCAAGTGCTTTTTTCTCAATTTTTCCAAATAAAGGGTGGGGGAAAGTGGGAAAGTGTTTTTGGATAAATACATATAACTTTGGTTTGAATCAACCGATTTTAACGAAATTAGTGTCATTAGAAAGAGGGTGGATGCATTAATAACATCTGCTATAAAACAATCGCAATTCGTTTCAATTGTCATAGGTATAGGGTAATTTCGAATGAAAAAAATTGAAATTTGTTTTTCTTGAAAATGTTTAATGGAAACACCTAATTATTGTGAATTATAATGAAACTGTATCAAATTCTCAACAAAATGGCGCAAACCGCATGTTGATAGCTTTTGTCGAAATCGAGATATAAATAAAAACGCATAAACATAAGTATCTAAGTATAGTATTGACTCACCCTGTATTATAACTTGAATTAAATAATAAGTCAGTACTTTCAAATGTTTTCATAGCTAAAGAATTTTAGTGTCGATATCTATTTCAACCATTGTTATTTCATACTATTCAAAATAGTTTTTTTTTTCCAAAATAAGTAGGCCACGACAATAAATTTGACGGGACTTCATATTATTTATTTGTTGACAGCAATCAAAACATTGCATTCTATTTAAGTAGTATTATATTAAAATTTAAATTGAAGGCTGCACTTTTCTCAATAGAAATTGATATTGCTAATATTGGTACTCGATTCACGATGAGAATATCGAATGCAGAATTGTATGATATGATTGGAGACGAGGAGGACGAGGCAACGTTTAATAGTGCGGGTAGTGTTAATATGCATAATACGCATTATTGGAATGAAAAAAACTCGCACTGGATGGAGGAAGTGCAGCTACAGGGTAGATAGAGTATCAATGTTTGGTGTGGTATAGTTGATGGAAAGATCGTAGGTCCATATTTCTTTGATGGAACTTTAAATGGCAATACATATTTGGTTTTTCTGGAAAATCAGTTGCGCGTTTTATTAGAAGATATTTCCTTACAAACAAGAAGATGTATGATATTTCAACATGACGGGTGTCCCGCGCATTTCTCCAGACAAGTTGTATACTATTTAAATGTAAATTATCCAAATAAATGGATTGAAAGGGGGAGTATATTTCAATGGCCAGCTAGATCTCCAGATTTAACATGTCTGGACTTTTATCGGTGGGGATGATTGAAGGATTTAGTGTACCAAACTCGACCAACCACGAGAGACGACGTGAAACAGCGCATAAGAAACGCAATAAATACTATATCAACAGCTGAGATTGAAGCAGCTGTTATGTCTAAGCGCGATAGATTGCAGCTTTGTGTAGACAACGATGGAAAACAGTTTGAACATTCAATTGGACATTGAGTTTTAATGATAAATATATCTGTATGGTCTTCCTTTCACATATCTTATTTTAAGTTACAATACAGGGTGAGTCAATACTATACTTAGGTATTTATGTTTGTGCGTTTTTATTTATATCTCGATTTCGACAAAAGCTATCAACATGCGGTTTGCGCTATTTTGTTGAAAATTTAATACAGTTTTATTATAATTCACAATAATTAGGTGTTTTCATTAAACATTTTCAAGAAAAACAAATTTTAATATTTTTCAATCGAAAGTACCCTATACCTATGACAATTAAAACGAATTACAGTTGTTTTATAGTAGATGTAATTAATGCATCCACCCTCTTTCTAATGACACTAATTTCGTTAAAATCGGTTCATTCAAACCAAAGTTATATGTGATTATCCAAAAACACTTTCCCACTTTCCCCCACCGTTTATTTGGAAAAATTGAGAAAAAAGCACTAAAACATATTTGTGCGGAATTCAGTCCTCTTTCTTTTTTTCTTATTTAACACTTGGTTTAATTGGGCACATTCCACAGAAAACTGGTTTTTAAATTTTTCTTTACAGGTTACGCCCCCTAGCGGTTAACCTAGAAACTTGAAAGTAATTTCCAACAATTTCTCTTGGCCACTTTTACCGAGGAATTTTTTCTCCCGAAATTATAACATGAATAGTTTCTGATATATAGCCGAGAGATCGGCTTATTGGACCACCCGGTATAGTCAGAGACAGGATTCCATTAAAAATAACAGTTTATTCTTTAACCCGTTACAAATGGCGCCCGAGCAGTAAAAAGAAAAAAGTTGAGACAGAAAACAGACGGAAGAATAAGGATATTGAGGCAAGATAAACATTGATAATATTTAGTATGTCAGACGATGAACAAAATTTCAACCAAGACGGATCGGTCAAAGTAGGTTGGATCTACAAGTTGAGTAAAGATAAATTAATAGCAGAACTGAACAACCGAAAAATGTCAACAGAGGGTACCGTAGAGGAGTTGAGATCAAAACTAGTGAAAGAGGTCAGAGCAAATAAACAAGAAAACACCGAACCTCTCACATCCAACCAAACCACTACCACTGTCACGACAAACGAAGACATGTGCAAACAGATAGACTCCATCAGAAAATGGGGACTACACTACGACGGTACCACAGACCCCATAGAGTTTCTAGAACGTCTCGAAGAACTCCAGACCGCATACGAAATACAGGATGACATTATGTTACGGGCTCTGCCAGAAACACTAAAAGGAAAAGCGATACTTTGGTACCGCAATAACAAAAAATACTGGGACAAACTAAAAGATTTTAGAGGAGATTTCATCAATTTTTTCGCAGCCACAAATAATTTACAGATACTAGAGGCCCAGATACGCGACCGAATACAGAGAGAAAACGAAAAAACTCAGGATTACATCACAGATATACGCTCATACGGAGACATGGCAGTTTTGACTACGAAGAAGAATTGAGCAGAATATACATAAACATGAAACCACAATACAAGCTGTACGTCAAAAGACAAGATATCTCATCAGTCCAAGACCTCATCAGATTGACAGGAGAATACGAGGTGATACAAGCGAATATTCAGAAAAGAGACACTACAGACAATTACAGGCCAAATTGGAAACAAACAAGAAGGACAAGTAACAATAAAATGCCAAACTACGACAGACAAACATGCTGCTGGAAATGCGGTAGAAACGGACACAACCGTAGAACATGCCGATCAACTCCTATCCTTTTCTGCAGCCACTGCGGAACTATGGGCATTACATCCAATAACTGCAGATGCCAAGCGCAGACGGAAAACTCCAGGAGGGCTGGGTTCAGAGGAGGGAACTCAGCCGATGCATAGAGACCTCCTTAACAACAGGCCACAACCAATATTCAATAGACCAGCGACCACACGTAACGTTAACGTTTAGAAACGGAAAAACACTTAGAGCATTACTGGACACAGGAGCTCAAAACTCATTTGTTGGAGAAAAAGGGAGAAACATCTTAGAAAAACACAGGACAAATGCCACGCACCAAAACATGAGAATTACTTTAGCAGACGGCAGATCCAGCAATACAGAATATAGTTACACAGTAGACTGTTCCATAAACAACAAATGGATTAAAGCAAAATTACACTACCTCCCAAATTTATCATCCGAAGCAGTTATAGGAATACAAGAGATACAAAGATGGGGACTAAACTTGATAAATATTATAAGCGAGATAAATACAACAACAACCGAACACCGACCGTCGGGCAGGAAAATTAACCATTCTACCAACCGCATACAGACCGATCCAACGCCCGAAGAAATACCGACTATTACACCGGAAGACTCAAACGTTTCTCGAACAGACCAGATTGATATAAACCCAACCTTAAGCCATACCGAAAAACAGGAATTGCAAAAACTACTTCAAATAGAACTTGACAAGTTCAAACAAATCAAAGGTATTACATCTCTCATAGAACACAAAATCAAACTGAAACACAACACACCGATTAAACAAAGATACAGACCAAGAAACCCCGCAATGCAAAAAATAATAGACGACGAGATAGACAAAATGTTAGAAGAAGGAGTAATAGAAAGATCAAACAGCCCATACAGCACCCCGATCGTTTTGGTGAAGAAAAAGGATAACAAAGGCTATCGATTTTGCATAGATTTTAAGAAAATTAATGAAATCTCAGAAAAAGATGCTTACCCGTTACCATACATCAACCACATACTAAAGAAACTAAAATCAGCCAAATACTTCACCACAATAGACCTAAAGAACGGATACTGGCAAGTACCACTCGCAGAAGACAGTAAACCCATAACAGCTTTTATAGCACCAGGAAAAGGGCTGTTCCAGTTCAAAGTACTACCGTTTGGACTACACGCAGCCTCCGCAACTTTTCAACGCCTATTAGATACAATAATTGGCCCAGAAATGGAACCACACGCTTTCGCCTACTTAGATGATATCATAGTCCTGGGAGCCACATTCGAGGAACACCTAAGAAATGTAAAAGAAGTCCTACATAGACTACAAAAAGCCAAACTAAGGGTTAACGTTGAAAAATGCAAGTTCTGCAGAGAAGAAATTACATACTTGGGACATGTGGTTAACAAAACAGGAACCAAAGTAGACGAGAATAAAACGAAAGCAATAATCGAATACCCCGCACCCAAAACAATCAAACAGCTCCGCCCATTCCTAGGGATAACATCATGGTACAGAAGATTCATAAGAGATTTTTCCAAAACAACGGCTCCTCTGACCAAACTCCTAAAAAAAAAACACCGCTGGAGTTGGGAACAGGAACAGGAAGAAGCATTCAAAAATCTTAAATCACTTCTTACGCAGGCCCCAATACTGATCTGCCCAGATTTTTCGAGAAGATTCTATCTACAGACCGACGCATCCAATCACGGATTAGATGTAGCTCTCTTACAGAAAGACGATTCAGGTCAAGAACAAGTAATAGCGTACGCAAGCAGGACTTTGTCAAAAGCAGAACAAAATTATAGCGTAACAGAGAAAGAATTACTCGCAGTCGTTTTCGGAATAGAAAAAATGAAGCCTTATATCGAGGGATACCCATTTTCGGTTATCACAGATCATCAAAGTTTAAAACACCTTCAATCTATGGAAAACCCCTCAGGACGTATAGCAAGATGGGCAATGACGTTACAACAGTTCGACTTCGATGTGATATACCGGAAAGGGAACCAAAATGTACTAGCCGACGCACTATCCACAGAACCAGTAGATTTAATATGCGTAATAAACACAGAAGATATACAGGCAAACGAATGGTACACGAAAAAAATGAAGGAAGTACAACACAACCCCAAACTTTTTCCAGACTACACTATCAAGGACGGTCAACTATACAGACACTTCTGGGATAAATACGATCTAAAAGAAACGGAACTCTCAAACCCCTGGAAACTCTGCATTCCTAGCAGCAAAAGAAAACAGCTTATCGCGGAGAACACTGAACAAACCACAGCAGGACACCTAGGAATAGCAAAAACAATAACACGACTAGCCAGGCATGTTCAAAGACGCCGCAACCTTTGTGAGAAGCTGCAAAAACTGTCAACAGTATAAAATAGACCAAAACCAGACTCCAGGACTCATGCACTCAACATATATTCCAACACATCCATGGCATACAGTTTCGACAGACGTTATAGGACCACTCCCGACATCCAGCAAGGGGAATAACTACATAATAACTTTCCAGGATACTTTCTCAAAATGGTTAGAAGCCATACCCGTGAGGAAAACTACAGCAAACACTATATGTCAAAATCTAAAAGACAAAATCATAATGAGATTCGGATGTCCCAAAGAACTGATATCAGATAACGCAAGAATCTATGAGAACAGAGAACTTAGAAAGTTATTGACAGAGTTTCAAATATCAAAAAAGGATATTCCGCCCTACTCCCCTCAAAATAATCCAGTAGAACGCACGAACAGGGTCATCAAAACAATTCTGCAATAATAATCACAAAAAATGGGACGCTAACCTACCAGAATTAGTATTCGCCTACAACACCGCAAAACACGACTCGACAGGTTTTTCACCGGCTTTCATAAATTTCGGACACGAGCTGGAAATCCCCAGTAAAATTGTAAGAAATACAATGACTACGCAACACCCCGAAAACACCTTGAAATGGAGCAAACTAAAAGAAACTTTCGAGTTAGTGAGAACGAACCTAGCCAAAGCTTTCACAAACCAACGACACTACTGCAATCTACGACACAGAGATTGGAGACCAACAATTAATGACAAGGTGATGAAAAAAGAATACAATCTATCAAACGCAGCTAAATGCTTTAATGCAAAACTAGCACCAAAATTTTCCGGACCATATACCGTCAGTAAAGTATGCTCCAAAGTTATTTTTCAACTACGAGACACACAAAACAATCGTACAGTAAAAGCACACATCAAAGACCTGAAGCCAGCCTTTGACGATTTAACCACTCCTTAGAATAAACCAAAAACCCATCCTCGCCCCACCCCGTCAATACATACTGAGATATAAATGAAGGTTAACGTTTACAGTTAGTAAATAGTGTTAATATCGTGAGCAAATATCACAAAAGAGAATTATGGAAAGAGACGACATTCTTAATATTACGGAGGACATGAGTCCCTTAAGAGAGTGTTACCGACCAGAAACTCCCATCGCCCAGATTCTACAAGAAGAACATTTTAATATATTGCAGATTTCGCCTCTACCACCGACTCCACAAAGAAATCGAAGTGACAACACCACAATAAGAGTATCCATTCCACTACGAACTCTAGTACCACCAGAGCATAGCGGAAAGAAATACCGGTTGCATTTAGCAGACGGCAAGGTCATCCGTATAAAGCAGACCAGAGGTGGAGACGCTTAGAATACCAAAAGGGGGTACAAATCCAATAGCGCTTACAGAAGACACCAGTTTAATTTTAAATTTTTTAATTTTTTCCAGAACATTTTTTTTTTAAACACGAAGAAAATTACTTCGCGGGAAGAATTTTGTTTCAAGTTCATTTTTTAGGGTCAAGAATGGTCCATTGTACAAAAAAATTTTTCCGTTCAAAAATTTTTTTTTCCACGAAGAGGGGGTGTAACGATATCCCACTGAAACATCGTTCTAGAGACGACTATGGATCGATATGAAACTGTTTTTACCAAGCCAGTGTAGATATAAAAGGACGACCGAGAATCGTAGCAGTCAGTCTAGCGAGGTATTGACTCGGTGGGCTTCCTTCTCCGATTGGCAAGGTATTGACTTGTCGACAATTCCTCTCCTCGTTCAGTAGGGTATTGACCTGTCTGAATAAACCTGTCCGCGCTGAAGGTATTGACTTCAGCGAATATCCTGAACCGCCCACGTACGAAAGGTACTGACTTTCGTACTTACCTGAAACTCCTGTCCCTAAGGTACTGACTTAGGGATATCCTATCTTCGTTGAAGGTATTGACTTCAACGTTGATCCTGAACCGTTCACGTACGAAAGGTACTGACTTTCGGACTTACCTGAAACTCCTGTCTCTAAGGTATTGACTTAGGGATATCCTGTCTTCGTTGAAGGTATTGACTTCAACGTAAATCCAGAAAACCGACATAGAGCGGAAGGTATTGACTTTCGCCCTTTCCTGATTTTCCCGTTCCCAAGGTATTGACTTGGGGATACTCCGTTGCGTTTACTGTACGGATAGATAGACATCACAATTTCGTAAACAGAAGACATCACTCAAGACGGAACTCCGAAGACAGAAATATTCGTTTCAAACCAATCTTGTAAATAGTTATTGTATATAGTATGTTTAAGAATAAACTGTTATTTTTAATGGAATCCTGTCTCTGACTGAACATACCTACCCGGCAATACGTAACTACCCGTTACAAGTGCTGACTCATTCCAACATCTAGAGCATTCACTGAAAAAAAGGCAGAGTTTATTGATTGCATTCAAAATTCCAGAGCTGGAAATAATGTTGTCGATGCCATTATGGAACTTCAAAACTTTTATGATTGGCCCGATTGTACTTCACAGTACAAATTGGATAAGATGTCTCCTGGACCATATCTTCAGTCGATAATACAGGTCAGCTTCGTAAGAGCTGTTCTTACTTTGAATTACAAAAATAATTTTGATTACGATGACGACACTGAACTTTTCAACAGCAAAAGCTTGTAAGACTAGAGTACCTGCTCCCAAACACCATAAAGAACCGCGTGGCATAACAAATGAAAGGAAGGAGAACCTTTTGAGTAAACTTATTCCATCTAACAGATTGGAATTTTGGGAAAAATTGCCAGTTTCTCAGGTTATTCCAAGTTTAGATGATAACGACATGGATGATTCAGATGATGAGTAGATAATGGTCGCGTTCATCACAACATAGCGCTACCGTAGCGATCATTAATTTTCTGCTGAACGCGTGTTTTGTTGACTGATCAGATTAAGCGCTATGGTATCAGTCGCCATTTTTTAATCAGAACTAAAATGCGCTACATGCTACCGATTGATGATGCATTAACTGTCATTTATATCATAGGTTAAAAACATAATAAAAATATTTTTGTTGGGAGATATTTCAATGTGTATTTCAGTGAAAAGGAATGAATTAAAGCTGGAGGTGACTTACGATTTTAATAATAGATTAATAGTGTGTCAGGAAATTCCACTCCGATGGGTATACCACTGAAGAAAATAGTGTACAAATTAGAGAAAATACATTGAAAATACAGAAAATAATCTAAAAAATACTAGTATCATTAGAAAATACTCCTGAAAATACAAGGAAAATGCAGTGGAAAATACAGAAAATTTCTGTTGAAACATTTCTTAATCATATAATAATAGAAATAAAGATTTTCTCAAAGAAAATACTTGAACAATACCTGGAATATACAGAAAATAGTCTACAGAGTTTTATTCAGTGGTTTACCCCTAGCTCCAAAGTGGTGTAAGCTTAATTTATTGCGATTAACTCCCATTTTTTAATGTTTAGAATACTTATTCCATAACTATTGACGTATATATGAAATAAAATTGAGTTGTTGTTGTTGTATTCATTGGGATCCATTTTTTAAGAAATAGAAACTTATTTACGCACCAGGCTGATTTTTCGTTGTCGATGATTACTATGCTCACAAAACACTGATAATAACTATTAGACTAAATTAAAATTAAAAATAAATAAATAATTGTCTTATATATCAAATAAAATTGAGTTGTTGTTGTTGTATTTATTGACCTTTATAGAGATAGTTTTATTAGCCAATTCAGCAGAATTACGATCTGATGGATCACTCTAAACATCGCTACCTGATCAACTTTGTTGGGATGAACGCGACCATTGGCACATATTATATACGTCTTTTTTGTTTTTGTTAAAATATAATGTTACGTTTTTTTTTTGGAGTTCTGTGTTAATTTTATCTCATATTTTTTGTTTCCAATATTGCATAAATATGTAATACCTACTTACTATAAGTAATATCGTACATAAATGTATGTATGTTTTACTGTTATTAATAAACCAAACCGTTGTAAATTATTAATATATATTATTAACTACGGCAAAAAAGTGGAATTTTATAATTTAAATTGAATTATATTAAATGAAATTACCGTATCTACGAAATAGTTGCAAATACGGTATATTCATTTAACAAATTATTGTTATATCTGTTTAGATTCTTGAACTTTTTAATGGCACACATTTACCGCCATATTGAATTGGTGAAAAGAAATTTCACCGTATAATGAGCTCCAAGACGACAATCTAGCGAATTTATTCTCACAGCTCAGTAGTCGGACATTCATTGAATGTATTCCACGATTGAGTACTAAACATCTCTTTACAGGGTGTTCAGAATTATCAGTTGAATTATTAGATCATTAAATGTGTTATAACGGGCTTATTTCAAATAGAACACCCTGTATTTCAATAATTCATCATATTCAAAAAAATGTCCCCTTTCGAATGATGTAAGGGTGTCCTATACCTAGGTACTATACTTTTCGCGCAATTTACAATTTTCTTAAATTGTATGGTAAATTGATTTTAAAACATCTGCAATTCTCTCTAAATCTTATACTAATTATCTTGACAAAGATATTGTGAAGAAATAATGCTAATAAATATGCACACTCATTGTTCCTGAGGTACACTAACTCTTTTTTTTACCGACAAGCATTTGAGTACATAATAAAACAAAAACACATTATTAATATAGCAAATACATAAATACTATGAAACGAACAACAAATTATTGAAAGCAAAAATTGGAAAGTAACTATGATGAATGCTCTAAATGCTTGTCATCTTTTGCAATGCAACACGTGATTCTAGCTCCAAACTATGTACTTCATTATTCATACATACCGGGTGTTATAGACGCGAAAGCGTCCAAAATTATTAATTTCATATTGTAGGATATTTTTATTATAACCCCATTCGAAGAAATCCATCTTGGTCAGTTCTGGTGATCTAGCTGGCCAATTACAAGGACTTCCCCTACCTATCCATTTATATCTTAATTTTCTATTAAGATAATTCCTAACAGCAGGAGAAAAGTGAGTGGGAAAAGTGATCTGATGCTAAGTCTGATTGTAACCACATTTTCTTTCTGATGCTAAGTGGTAGGTTTTCGAAGAAGATCTAGAAGATATTTTCCGAAAAACTCAAAAATTTTCTTCTGTCCAGGTATCCGTCAAAAACATACGTGCCGATAACATATTGGCCCACCATCCCTCCCCAAACGTTTACACTCATCCATTTTATGGCTATTATAGTAATTTGTCATTTATTGCTTTTAATAATTTGTTGTTCGTTTCTTAGTATGTAGGTATTCGCTTTATGAGTTTTTGTTTTATCATGCAGATGTTTTAAAATCAATTTACCATACAATTTAGGAAAATTGTAAATTGCGCGAAAAGTATAGTACCTAGGTATAGGACACCCTTATATCATTCGAAAGAGGACATTTTTTTAAATATGATGAATTATTGAAATACAGGGTGTTCCATTTGAAATAAGCCCGTTATAACACATTTAATGATCTAATAATTCAACTGATAATTCTGAACACCCTGTAAAGAGATGTTTAGTACTTAATCGTGGAATACATTCAACGAGAGGAAATTCACTAGAATTTATTATATCCATGAGTTATTAATTTTTTTCGAAATGCTCACATTTTTAAAAAAGTCAGCATAACTCGGAACCCTCTGTATTTAGGTATAGGGAACCATTATGAAACATTACTTTATTTTTTGGGTGCAATCAGAAAATGCAATCAAATATAGGGTGTTCCATAAGAAAAAATATAACTTTCATACGCCACAGTTTATTGGGACATCCTGTATATTTCAAAATAATTTTAAAAGGTAGCCTATATGGATGTACAAACTACTAAGGTGACAAAAATTTCAAATTTTTTACCGTTTCGTCATAAACCTCCGTCCCGTTAGTCGTGATTCACCCTGTATAATATGAAAGGAACAGAAAAACTCAAATCACATTCTCAACATTCAAAAGAAATGAAAAAAAAACAATTAAAAGCCGTACTATCGTCTTAAATCGGCAGAAAGTGAAACAACACTGATTTAAATTTTCAATTTCAAAACAAGGAGCTAAGAGAAAAAGTAAGTAAGTAAGTAAAAAGTAAGTCTTACACATTGTTTTGATAGCTATTAGTGACCTCTTATAAAAAATTAACCAAAATTCATAAATAAATAAACTAAAGGGTAAGCTCACCAGTCTTTCCCAGTGTTCCAATGAATGCCAGTTGAATTTGAAACTCCCGCCGATAATCTTGTGTTTGTTGCATCATGCCCCCTGCTGCCGAAATTGGGAAATCATTCTATTCTAATGTCACAATTGCGACCGGTATTTTGTTTTATTGAATCAGTGGCATGTGAAATTTTGAGAAGGTAAGATGTTTGTCGCCAAGTTATTACGTTTGATAAGACAACACTAAATATAAATCTATTGTAATCATATTTGGATGATGATAATTGAAAAAGAACCAAGCGCCAAATTGCATAAATTGAGTTAGAGGTTCCAAACGACAGCTAGATATCCATTTATTATGTGTAAAAAGTATCAAGCGCCTACTGGAATTTTGGCGACATCTATTGAGTAATGACCCAAGCGACTTTGATCAAAAAAGCAGTTTTCTAATATATAAAAAGATCCAACCACGGTACCGTTTATAGAAAATGATCAGAGTCACTTGGTTCCTTTTAAATTTTAGACATTCATGTTTGCGATAGTAGTGAGTGGTGATTTTTGTGTTTCCTTGGTTTCGAGTCGAATTAAAAATGAGTAAAAGAGCTAAACTAATTCTTGATAATGCTTTACGACTTATGGGGGACGACCAGTCTCACAATATAGAGCCGAAAAGACTGAAATTCAACGATTCCAATGCGGTAAGTGAATTTGTGAGGTTATATTCTCCAGAAATTAAATTTTTCACATTATTTCCGAAACTAATTTTATATCTTTGATGTTAAAATTTCTTCTCTGACAGCCAGCAATTTTGTGATTCTTTTTGAATAATAATGTGTCCTAGATATCTAATTATTATTATCGAAATGATATAATAAATTGATATCTAAAAGGAACCATCCACTGTTATATTATAAAGCGAATTAGGAATCAATGGGTGTATATGGTGGTTGGTTCCTTCTAGATATTATTAAGTAAGATTTAAGTAAGTAAAAAAAATACTCATTCCATGTTTATTTTACGTTTTTAAGGTAACATGTGGACCTGAACAACAACCACAGATTTGCAAAGACACCTTTACAGGCGCAGATGCACTAGGTAAGGGTATACCTATAAAAAATATTTTGCATATACTTCAATATAATTTAAATACTTACCTTTTATATTTTTCAAGGGGTGAACATTTCGGACATTGAGATTAGAAAAATAAATGACCTGAAGACACAAGTTCAAAATCATGAAAACTCAAGTGTCACCAAATCAAGATCAAATGGATGATGCTAATTGAAAAGGAACCAAGTGCCACACAGGCAATTTGCGTAATCAGCGATCATATAAAATATCACGTTCTCTTGATATTATTATATTCTCGTTAGTTTTTTTTTCAGAAATGATTGCCAGTTTGAAATAAAATAATAGTAAATAGTGTTTAATCTTTTTTCCAAGTTTCAAAAAAAAATTTTCATCACTTTTTTGGCTGATGGTTCCTTTTCAATAATCAAAGAATGGCGTTTTATTGCTTGAAAAAGATCCAAATTGCATGGTTCTGTTTAAAGAAAAGGGAAATAAGTAAATGGGTCTTTTCAAAGAAGGAACTTTATTTTTAAAAAATAATAGAAAAAGGAACTCATTCTATAAAAACATTATCATAAACCCTAAAACGCATCTTCAAAATCGAAATCTGTTTTGGAGCCAAAACCTTCAATATCATCTTCGAAGTTCTCGATATTTCTTATTCTGTAAAAATCAGTTGCATCTTTCGGGAGAAACTTCAGTAAAGTCTTGATGTCATCCCATTTTTTCTTTGAGATGGCTTTTCCTTCAGGGTAAAGCACTTTTAATTTTTGGAAATCAATAAGGTTTTTTTTGCCTCGGGTTAATTTCGAGATGTCTATTTCTTTAAAATTATTTTCGTCTGGTAAGTGTGACTCACATAAAAATATTGAATTTGGTTTCGACTTCTCAATTTTTATTATTTTTGTTTTCAACCAACTAACTTTCTCTTTATTGATAGTTACTTTTCTGTTTGAAATTTGCTTTTCAATATCTTCAGTAGAGTAGAAATCATCGGACTCCATTAGATTTATCACAAATTTATTATGTTTCTTGCAACTTCCGATAACAGACATAAAGTCTTTTAAGGTGTAAATTCGAACCTGATTTTTAAGGGCCCTTTCTATTTGCCCAAAATCTGTGTCGTTAGGCAAAAAGCTGTGCCCCGACTCAAGATATTTGAAACTCACTCTATTTAATGTAGGGTGCTGCATCAAAACTGTTTTTAACATTATCACAATTTTTATGTTTCGGTTTTGTCCCCCACAGCTGTCCGACCATAATATCAACTCTTCCACTCCTTTTTTAAGATGCACCTCAATAAATTTTTTTATACATGAGCCCACTTCTTGAGCTCCTCGCCCTGCTATCCCCTCTTTCCACAAAAAACAATATGGGGTATTTGTTGACCCTGAATGAATACCCTCGTTGAATATACTTAGTTGTCTTTTATAATAGACAATATTTGTTGGTAGTTTAGGCAATCCTAGAACCTTTTCCATATCGTAGCAAATGGTTTCGATAAGTGGGTTTGTAATTGCTTCTTTCAAATCTTTTTTTAGTTGATCTCGAGCAAGTTGCGCATTTTCAAGATGCTGATCATGTTGTTTTTTCAAAACTAGCCGTTGTTCCTCATCTTGCGCAATGATATCATATTTTTTGTAGTTATTATTTATATTGACATCATTTGTCATTTTTGTGTCCTCAGGAAGCCCAATTTCTTCAAGTAAGTCTTCATTGTTTTGGTATGGAATCTCCAAGTTATCTGTTATTCTCTCTGAAACAATAATATGGGCATTCTGTAAATTTTGTTACAATAAATTGATTGAATATTTCCATTAAAAGTAATTTTTACAATTATTATTCATCATTACCTGTTAAACTTGAATTATCAATAATAATTCTTTCATTTAATTCCTTAGAGATCGGAACTTCTTCAACAATTACTTCCAAATCATTTGTTTTGACCAGAATTAAATTTTCATCAATAACGTTATGATCTTGCATTTCCCCCATTTCACTTTTTCTTTCATTCTGCATGTTTTCAGTGTGTACTCCTGAAGTAATAACAATAAATATTCAGGTAATATAATTATTTATTTTTACCTGGTGAGCATGGCATAGGAACCTGAATTTCTTTGAGTGGGCTTTTAAACACCAGAATTTCCTTAATTATTATATTTGGATGATGATAATTGAAAAAGAACCAAGCGCCAAATTGCATAAATTGAGTTAGAGGTTCCAAACGACAGCTAGATATCCATTTATTATGTGTAAAAAGTATCAAGCGCCTACTGGAATTTTGGCGACATCTATTGAGTAATGACCCAAGCGACTTTGATCAAAAAAGCAGTTTTCTAATATATAAAAAGATCCAACCACGGTACCGTTTATAGAAAATGATCAGAGTCACTTGGTTCCTTTTAAATTTTAGACATTCATGTTTGCGATAGTAGTGAGTGGTGATTTTTGTGTTTCCTTGGTTTCGAGTCGAATTAAAAATGAGTAAAAGAGCTAAACTAATTCTTGATAATGCTTTACGACTTATGGGGGACGACCAGTCTCACAATATAGAGCCGAAAAGACTGAAATTCAACGATTCCAATGCGGTAAGTGAATTTGTGAGGTTATATTCTCCAGAAATTAAATTTTTCACATTATTTCCGAAACTAATTTTATATCTTTGATGTTAAAATTTCTTCTCTGACAGCCAGCAATTTTGTGATTCTTTTTGAATAATAATGTGTCCTAGATATCTAATTATTATTATCGAAATGATATAATAAATTGATATCTAAAAGGAACCATCCACTGTTATATTATAAAGCGAATTAGGAATCAATGGGTGTATATGGTGGTTGGTTCCTTCTAGATATTATTAAGTAAGATTTAAGTAAGTAAAAAAAATACTCATTCCATGTTTATTTTACGTTTTTAAGGTAACATGTGGACCTGAACAACAACCACAGATTTGCAAAGACACCTTTACAGGCGCAGATGCACTAGGTAAGGGTATACCTATAAAAAATATTTTGCATATACTTCAATATAATTTAAATACTTACCTTTTATATTTTTCAAGGGGTGAACATTTCGGACATTGAGATTAGAAAAATAAATGACCTGAAGACACAAGTTCAAAATCATGAAAACTCAAGTGTCACCAAATCAAGATCAAATATAATAATTAAGGAAATTCTGGTGTTTAAAAGCCCACTCAAAGAAATTCAGGTTCCTATGCCATGCTCACCAGGTAAAAATAAATAATTATATTACCTGAATATTTATTGTTATTACTTCAGGAGTACACACTGAAAACATGCAGAATGAAAGAAAAAGTGAAATGGGGGAAATGCAAGATCATAACGTTATTGATGAAAATTTAATTCTGGTCAAAACAAATGATTTGGAAGTAATTGTTGAAGAAGTTCCGATCTCTAAGGAATTAAATGAAAGAATTATTATTGATAATTCAAGTTTAACAGGTAATGATGAATAATAATTGTAAAAATTACTTTTAATGGAAATATTCAATCAATTTATTGTAACAAAATTTACAGAATGCCCATATTATTGTTTCAGAGAGAATAACAGATAACTTGGAGATTCCATACCAAAACAATGAAGACTTACTTGAAGAAATTGGGCTTCCTGAGGACACAAAAATGACAAATGATGTCAATATAAATAATAACTACAAAAAATATGATATCATTGCGCAAGATGAGGAACAACGGCTAGTTTTGAAAAAACAACATGATCAGCATCTTGAAAATGCGCAACTTGCTCGAGATCAACTAAAAAAAGATTTGAAAGAAGCAATTACAAACCCACTTATCGAAACCATTTGCTACGATATGGAAAAGGTTCTAGGATTGCCTAAACTACCAACAAATATTGTCTATTATAAAAGACAACTAAGTATATTCAACGAGGGTATTCATTCAGGGTCAACAAATACCCCATATTGTTTTTTGTGGAAAGAGGGGATAGCAGGGCGAGGAGCTCAAGAAGTGGGCTCATGTATAAAAAAATTTATTGAGGTGCATCTTAAAAAAGGAGTGGAAGAGTTGATATTATGGTCGGACAGCTGTGGGGGACAAAACCGAAACATAAAAATTGTGATAATGTTAAAAACAGTTTTGATGCAGCACCCTACATTAAATAGAGTGAGTTTCAAATATCTTGAGTCGGGGCACAGCTTTTTGCCTAACGACACAGATTTTGGGCAAATAGAAAGGGCCCTTAAAAATCAGGTTCGAATTTACACCTTAAAAGACTTTATGTCTGTTATCGGAAGTTGCAAGAAACATAATAAATTTGTGATAAATCTAATGGAGTCCGATGATTTCTACTCTACTGAAGATATTGAAAAGCAAATTTCAAACAGAAAAGTAACTATCAATAAAGAGAAAGTTAGTTGGTTGAAAACAAAAATAATAAAAATTGAGAAGTCGAAACCAAATTCAATATTTTTATGTGAGTCACACTTACCAGACGAAAATAATTTTAAAGAAATAGACATCTCGAAATTAACCCGAGGCAAAAAAAACCTTATTGATTTCCAAAAATTAAAAGTGCTTTACCCTGAAGGAAAAGCCATCTCAAAGAAAAAATGGGATGACATCAAGACTTTACTGAAGTTTCTCCCGAAAGATGCAACTGATTTTTACAGAATAAGAAATATCGAGAACTTCGAAGATGATATTGAAGGTTTTGGCTCCAAAACAGATTTCGATTTTGAAGATGCGTTTTAGGGTTTATGATAATGTTTTTATAGAATGAGTTCCTTTTTCTATTATTTTTTAAAAATAAAGTTCCTTCTTTGAAAAGACCCATTTACTTATTTCCCTTTTCTTTAAACAGAACCATGCAATTTGGATCTTTTTCAAGCAATAAAACGCCATTCTTTGATTATTGAAAAGGAACCATCAGCCAAAAAAGTGATGAAAATTTTTTTTTGAAACTTGGAAAAAAGATTAAACACTATTTACTATTATTTTATTTCAAACTGGCAATCATTTCTGAAAAAAAAACTAACGAGAATATAATAATATCAAGAGAACGTGATATTTTATATGATCGCTGATTACGCAAATTGCCTGTGTGGCACTTGGTTCCTTTTCAATTAGCATCATCCATTTGATATAAAAGCTTTTTGATATGTAATGTTATTTTATGGTGTGTTATGACTTAAATTTTAACTGGAAAGTGATATTGTAGGTATTTCAATGAGAATAATGATCAAAGAAAGGGTGGCAAACACTGGAATGTTCTTAACCAGTTTTTACCATTGTTTGCTACTTATTGGCATTTACTGGTACCTTTGATGTTCTAGTGTTTGACAATTGTATACCTATGATACTAAATATTCATTTTTCCACAGATTTCATCAACAAAAAAGCCGGAATTTCAGTACAACAAGAAGAATATGGAGGGGGCAGTGAATGCCGTGCAACATGGCATGAGTGCATTTAAGGCTAGCCAGCAATTTAATGTTCCTCGAACTATACTTCGTTATATTGTGAATGGCAAGTCTACTCTTAACTCGAGGTAAATCTATAATCAACAAATGAAATTTTGTTGTAAAAACTAGTAGATAATTATTTAATCTTTCGAATCAATTTATGCTCCTAGTAACTTTTCATTATTTCCGTACCTATCTGAAAGGTTTTAATCTCTTGGAGGTAATGAAATGCCCGGATGAGATTTTCAATATGGATGGAAGCGGATTCATGCTTTGTCCCAAAGGAGAAAAGGTACTTGGTGTAAAGGGGCAGAAAAACGTGTACGAAATCTGCGGCAACGATAAAGAAAACATTACAGTTTTCATTGGAACCTCTGCTGTTGGTGACATTACTCCATCGCTTGTGGTATATGCTGGTAAACGGCTACCAAAAGGTGTTACAGAAAACGTTCCTGATGGATGGGCTTTCTCCAAATAGGATAAAGCATGGATAACTGGTAAAGTTTTTTACGAATACATCGCAAACGTTTTCCATCCATGGTTGCAGAAGAAACAAATTTCACGACCTATTATCCTTTTCTTAGATGGTCATCGTTCACACTTATAACTTTTTCGGATTACTTGCACCGAGTGCGCACTCGGGGCGCACTGGCACTACGCACGTGCATCAGCTATGAACGTCCAGTGTAACGAGGGCAGTTGAGTGCAGCCGATAATTCGAACACACTTGTTGGTTTTCAGGGCAGTGTTCTAACCTCAAACAACAATAATAATACCGATGGCGGTTTCCGATGAAAACGTTAGATAACGAGAATAAACGAAGCCATTTTTGAGCTCAGTGTTCCGTTTTTTGATCTCAAGACGAGTTTCAAACTAACAAGTAAGTAATTGACTTTTTTGCACAAATACAATTTAGTGGTGTTTATAACCTTTCTTGATAAAATTGTTTTTTTTTTCAATTTTACATTTTAGATGATAATGAATTCACAGTTCAATATGTAAAAAATTTAATTAAAATAAAACAACTTCCTCTTGATGAAGACCTTTATCAAATCAAAAGAATATTTGATGATGAAGAGTAAGTAACAAATAATGTATTCTTCCAGTAATTATACTTATATGTGCTTTCTATAGGGAAATAGAAATTTATAAGGTGAATAATAATGAAGAAGAGTTTTCCTCTTTAAGTAATAGTTCAGGCACCATTATTAGTAGACCCAGCCCTAAGAAGTCCACTCAAGATCAAGGTAATCAAAATTATATTATGGAATATGTTAAGAAATTATTTTATCGCATTACTTCATATCAGAATGCACAGAAAAGAAAAAAAAAATGCAATCGATAATAATTCTACATCAGGGTCTTCCAGACATGAGATTCCATTTGAAAGTGAACTAAGTAAAATTGCTTCCATTGATGACAGCATTCTACCCGAAGTCATGAGATCTGCAAACAATGTCAGGATTTCAATCGAAAAAAGATCAGATTCAGAGACGAGTAATAAGGAAAATTCACCAAAGATAAGAAAATTAAGTGTACAAGAAACATTGTTAAGTATTCATCGTGAAAAAGAGGAAAATAGGGAGAGAAGGCATAAAGAAAAGATGGAGTTGATAAAATCTCTTTTTAATAAAGATAAAGACTGAATAATGTACCAATGCCAAAATCCAAAATATATAGAAAGGTGGAAATACGGATCCCCATAAATGTTTTTATGGGGATCCTATTTTATATTTATAAAGAATTTTTATTTTTATTTTCTAATTAACATTTTTGTTAATGAAGAATTTTTATTTATGTTTTGTAAATTAACATGTTATTTTTTATTTATGTTTTGCAAATTGATATTTTGTGTAATGTATCTTGTTATTTGTTAACACAGATAATAAACTTTATTTTGTCTAACAATGCAAATACTTTTATTAGGAATAATAAAAAAACAATCATTTATCATTTGCAAATATTTTATATTTGTTTACATATTTTGAAAATATAAATTTAAAAAAATGTATTTTTTTTAAACTCTTATGAAGTAAAAGAAAAATTTCTAGAATTCATAGATTTAAATTAAATTAAAAAACCTTTCTGACAAGGCGTTCCTCTTCGCTTCACCTAATTTTTTTGATTTGTTGGGACCTTCAGACTCACAAATTGTTATTTCACTATTCTGCTGACATTCTTCTAACATGTCATCTTCCATTAACAGATCATTATTAAGCATACATAAATTGTGAACTGCGCAACAGGCAACAATAAATTTTGAAATTTTGTCCACTTTGTGTATATGGATATTTAACAATTGCCTAAATCTACTCTTAAAAATGCCAAAAGTATTTTCAATCAACACCCTTGTTGCGCAAAATTTTTTATTGTATATCTGCTGTCTCTGAGATAAATTTCCATACTCCTTATATGGTGTTAAACACCATTCTCGTATTGAGTATGCATTATCCCCTATTATGTGATAGTTAGCACCACAAATTTTTGGGAGCTCTATGGATATATCTGATAATTTGAATACACGAGCATCATGTATTTTTCCTGGAATACCAGTAAAAACATCCAAAAATTTCCTATCGTAGCTACATATAGTCTGTAAGGTAATTGATGGTAAATCATGTCGGTTTGTATATGTTGATTTCAGTTTGTTTGCTGGTGTAACAATGTTAATAGACGTTCCATCAATACACCCCAAAATACCAGGAAAACCAGAAACCTATAAAGAAATTGTTAAAAATATAATAAATTTATTTTATTTTGCACTTACTTTTTCAAAATTAGATGCCATTGTAGACTTATTTTCTGGAGTTTTGGGAAATGAAATATGTTTTGGAGCAACTTCAACCAAATAATTGCACACTTTTTCAATTATTAAGTGGACAGAACTAATTGACAGATTAAATTGTAATCCAATCACCCTTAAAACGCTTTTGTTACATGCAAACCTAAAATTTTAAATTATACACTTCAATAACAACAATCATTTTTAATCATCATTCATAAGAGAATTTCACTTACCACAAAAACACATAAATATGCATATCTGGTGGAGTTTTTTTCAATCCTCTAAGCCATGTGGGAGACGTTATATAAAATTCAGAGGGGGAATAATCTTGAATCAAACTCTGTACAGTGCTTAACCCCATTCGAAAATGCTTACGGAACTAAAGGTAGAGGAGTAATTACAATATTATATTAAAAAAAAATTTCTTCACCTCATGTTCATTAAACTCTTCAATTACATGCAAAAAAGATGTAATTTTTGGAATACGCCTAGGTACACTATTAATGGCTATAAATATTTCATCTTCCTCAGATGAGGAAGATTCCAAAAAAGTTGTTAAAAATTCAAATTTTTTGAATTTTTCCATGTCGCATTCCTGTGATTGTTGACGTTTGTCCGCCATATTTGCACTGAAACAGGGCAAAATGCAGCACGAGCATGTTAAGGCGGTGCAAAAATAACTGCACTCGGTGCGACCTCAGTGCATAACTGATCATAATTCGAACACTCGGCACTGTCGCAGTGCGCACTGAAAATCTAATTCGAACACTCGACACTCTTTCAGTGCAAGCCAGTGCGCACCAGTGCATGTAATCCGAAAACGCTATTAACGTATCATTTGTCTAAGCTATATAGTGAAATAGGAATCGTGATAATTGGCCTTAATCCAAACGCGACTCACGTTATTCAACCCCTTGACGTAGCCGTCTTTGGACCGCTTAAGAAGAAGTGGTCACAAGAAGTTCATCGCTGGAAGGTTGAGAATAATGCCGTTCCTATAGGCAAATTACATTTACCATCAGTATTAAATAAGATACTGGAATCTGATTTGGAGAAAACTGTAATTATTAATGACTTTCGGAAATGTGGTCTGTACCCATTTGACGAAGAAGCAGTAGATTATTCAAAATGCGGAACAAAAGAATCTTCAAAGCTTTTGCCACAAGGTATATAATATTCTGAGAAACATCGATATGTAGAAATGCTCATCGGCGATGAATTAGTAACCTCATTCGCAAATAGGGAATTGGATACCATTGCCGGAAATCAAGCTTTATATGACATATGGTACAAGAGTAAGCATATCAGTGGTGACAGAGATGAAGAAAATATGTCAACACCTTCAAAAATTCTTCCAACATCCTCCGAACACCAGCATTGTGGCTTCTCTTTCTATTTCTCCAGATAGACCCATCCCATTACCATCTGTTCCAAAGGGTGAGATCACACCAACTAAGCTGGCAATGATTTTATCACCATTAACAGGAGGTCAAAATGTTCCCACATCATTCAAGGAAAACCTTTATTGGCCAGGCACTCCCAAAAAGAAAACAAAAATGAGACAAATAAAGTTACCTTGGTGTGTGGTCACATCGGGGAAATGGAGGAAGTATGAGGAAGATCGGCGCAACAAAAAAGTCGAAGCAGAACGTTTGAAGGAGGAGAGAAAGAAACTAAGGGAAGAAAAAAGGGATGAAACTGAAAAGAAAAAAACGAAAAAAATAATGTCTCGTCAGACTCCTCAGATTCATCGGAAAATGTTCCAATGTTATTTGAAGGAGAAGGCGATGATTGGGGTGGAGATAGCAGTGAGACAGACGATAATGCCGGAAATAGTGCAGAAGAAAGTTTGTAAGAAAATAACTACGTTGTAGTAACGTATAATAGTGATTATTTTCCTGGAATAATTAAAAGAATCATTTGTTCACATTTCTTAAGTATAATCAAAAATAAAAATATGGCATTTACTGGTTCTTAATGTGGCACTTACTAGAAAATAATGGCAATCATTGGTTGTATTGCGCATGTTTAGCGATTTGCTATATTTTCTTGAAAATGAAAATAAAAACCTTCATATCTTATAGGAATCGATAACATATTCTTTGACCATTAAAATGAGCTAATTCAGCCATTTAAAAATATATGTTTGAAGCAACCGGGAGCAATTTGAAAAAGGAACCAAATAGTTATAACTGGCAAACACTGGTGTGTTTACTATATAAGGGGAACCATGAAATAGAGTAACAAATGAATAAAATGGACGTCGATTAAAAAAATGTATCTTCCACTCAACAAGGCAAGCCATATAGTCCAGGAGGAATCGAGTACCGAAAACTATTCCACCCCAATTTTTTTATGCGATCCTTTCCAAATTGCCCTACTGATGATATAAATGCATGTTGCCATAGGGCAACCCGGTGCCATATTGTTTAAACCTAAATTGTTCAAGCAATTGACTTCGCTTAGGGAATTTTTGAATTAAAAAATTCCAAACCTTTTTCCAATAAAGGTTTCCTCACCTTACAACCGTTTATTAGGGATGAAGATGGGTTGGTGAGAGATGGGGGACGCTTAAATTCCGCTGATTTGACATTAGAGCAAAGGCATCCGATACTGTTGCCCCTCAAAATATTATTTTGTCTCCTATCGAATGTTCGGCTTAAATACTGGCCTTTTATGCCCGATTGCACCAGTTTAGCTTAAATGTAAGGCATAACAAAGTGCAGCTTAATAATAATTCCAATCTCTCATTGCACCATATCACGCTTAGTAAAGCCACGCTTACGTGCAATATCGTATGTCTTTACTTGAATGGCATAGGGATGTTAATTTTTTTTACTGGATTATCATAATTTGGGTTGGCAATACCAGTATTTTATCTGACAACTTCTTAATTTTGTTAAAATTTGATTAATCTAAATAATTTCTGCCATAGAAGGTGAAAAAAGAATTCGGTCGGCAAATTTCACTTCAGGAAGAGAATATGATTTGCCTAAACTTAGTTGAAAAATATAAAGGAATTATAGAATGCAAGAAGACAGACGCGGTAACATGGAGGGAAAAGGAAGAGGCATGGAAGCAAATTGAAGGAAGGAAATCAACATTCAAAGCCCTTCCGCAAACTTCAGGACTCACCAAAATCTCAAAAAAGTCATCTAAATTGTGAAACGGGTCATTTCGAACATAAATGTGCCTTGGAATTTGCAAGAAAATCTTAAATTTCTAGTTCTTCATTAAGATTTTCTTTTAAATTCATTGTTGTTTGTTAACACCAAACCAACTCAAAAATTGGGTTATACTATTAGAAACTATGTCCAAGCAAATTGGAAAAGCGTCAGAATACAATGAACGCGCAATCGCATATCTACCGCTTAAAGATAAGCTATGGATGAAGCTGGGCTTTAAATTTCGTGAACATAAGATTCGCTTTGATGACGGTGCAGCAAGCTTAATTTTTTAAGCCTGGCTTACTAGTTAAGCCAAGGTGGTGCGATCGGGCATTAATGGACTTAGAGAAGTTAAAAACATAATTTACTATTGTATAGTATGTTTTCGTTTGAATCACCTCTTACACCCAAGTAATGTCTAGTCTACCTAGGGACAGAATAACTGCTGATAATCCTTTCAATAAAGTAGAAATAGATTATGCTGGTCCTGTGTTCATAAAAACATCATCGTTACGTAAAGCTGCGGTTAAAAGCTTCAAGTTTTACATGATTCACATAATCGGCAATGCTCACTCAACATTCGAATTCCTATATACAGTTCTGAAACAAATAGAAGCAATGCTCAATTCTAGACCTTTCTGCGGTGTTTCAAACGATCCCAATGATTTTAAAATTCAACCCCGGGCCATTTCTTAATAGGTAGACCATTTACGTCATATCCAGAGTTAAATGTGCAGGATGTCCCTGATAACAGACTTCCAATTTGGCAACGGATTTCGCACATTCAAAAAACTTTTTGGAAAAAATCCTCTATTGAATATTTGAATCTTTTACAAAACCGACCCATATGGTTAGCTCCATCTCGTAATTTAAAAATTAACAAACTAGTAATTCTTAAAGAAGACGATACTCATCCGTTGCAATGGCCACCCACTATGTATGGCTTACTTTCGTAACATGATAATGTAATATTTCATACAGCTCAATGCTATATTTAAGTTTTTAACATAACAGAAAAAGCTACTGACAAGTTGTATGTAAGTTATATAGCGAGCTATTGATTGAGTTTCAGCTGCAATGTTACATCAGCCATGAAAGTTCATTATAAATGCAACAATACAAAAACTATCTACGAACAAAGTGACTGTAGGTTACATTTGGAACTATCCATAAAATTGAAATCGCAACGTTGCACTGAGTTTGAAGTTACATTATATTTACAACAATACATAAGTTAGCTAAAAGCTATATTGACAGTACTTAGAAAACACAATACAGTTTTCGATTGCATCATCGCATAAATATACTAAATATTACGCCATGACAATTTCAAATAGTAAATATAAATAAACTTGAAATAATATTTCCAATCAGACAAACCAAACAATTTTGTATTTCCCGGTCATGAGAAGGTGCATTCGAGTTTGGTGCCGAATGCAGACTGCAGCACAGATTACCCAACTCTCTGGACTGCAGAGATAAGAAAGGTTTCATGTTCGAGAAGACGAGAAGTACGCAGTACGCCTTATTTTGCAATTAGTCGAGTTAGTTGTGTACCTATTGTGCCTTTTATGATTTGTTTTAGTTTGTATATTTTTAAATATTTATTGTTCTGCAATTCAGTTGAATTAGTTGTGTGTTGTGCCTTTTGTGATTTGTGTTTTAATTTGTATAATTTTCAACTATTAATTGTTCTGCGATTTTGTTTTGGTAACAGCACAATGGAAACCGCATCTGCATCCAAGGTAAAGCAATTACATTATTATTTCAGGTTAGGATGGTTTTTGGTATTATGTATTATCCTTCTGCGTTTAGTAGGAAATTGGATATATATTATTAGAGATAGTTAGGAACGAAATTGTCGTAATCAATTTATGTTCATTAGATTTATATTTAAATTTTCATTAGTGTGGATGTTTTTAGATCCAAAAACATCGCAAAAAGTACTCAAATATGTCTAAAAAATGGTTACGTGAAGTAGTAAGACAAAATACGAAAAGAAAATTAATAAATCGAAAAGTTGGAAGTGACAAGCCCTTTCAAGAGGCCCAAACTTGTTGCCCTGTACAAGATGAAAATAAGAACCCATCAGTTTTCCCTCCTCTCACTTTTTCCCCAGAAACTCAATTTGTTGCTCCTTATTCTCTATTTAATAACATCGTTCAATTCTACTACCTTAGCTGATTTGAGAAATTGGGCAATTGATGGATGCATTTCCAATACGAATTTTAATAAACTTCTTGCTATCCTAAAGAAGCACAAGTCATTAAGTGAATATGAAAATATTCCATCTGATTGTCGTTTTTTGTTGAAAACTAAAAAGTCAGGTACAATTTCAACAACAGAGAATGGCAAATATTGTCATTTTGGCTTATTTGCAGGAATAAGTTATATATTGCATAAGCACAAAATTGAATAACATAAGTCACATAATGGTATTATTACAATAGATGTTAATGTTGATGGTTTACCATTGACAAAAAGTTCAAAATCCCAGTTTTGGCCTATTTTAGGATCCATAAATAATTTAGACTGCGGTGATGACCCTTTTGTAATAGGAGTTTTTCATGGGCATTCGAAACCTGGTAGTGCCTCAGAATTACTTGGTAATTTTATCAATAAATATTTGGAAGGCAAAGTGAACAAATTCATTTATCACAATAAAAAATATGAAATTCAAATAGATAAGTTTATTGTTGACATTCCAGCCAAAACATTTATTTTATGTGTTAAGGCACATAATGCATACTTTGGTTGCACAAAATGCATAACTGAGGTACATTCATCAATCGAAGAATGTCCTTTCATGATGTGAATAGTAGATTAAGGAATGATTCAGATTTCAGAAATAATGTCTATGATGATTATCATATTTCAGAAACTCCTCCTTTGAAATTAGACATTGATGTTATAGCTCAGTTTCCCTTAGATTATATGCACTTGGTGTGTCTAGGAGTAATGAAAAAATTATTAACATTTTGGGTACGAGGTAATATTGCTCTGAGATTAACAAAAATAGATATTTTAAAAGTTAATTTCAGTTTGAAAGATTTTAGAAAACATGTGGCTAGTAGTGACTTTTCAAGACTTCCAAGATTGTAAGATGAAGTGGAGCGGTGTAAGGCAACTGAGTTTAGACAATTTTTGCTATACACAGGGCCTATAGTCTTGAAAAATAGGCTCAAACATAGTTATTATATACATTTTCTTTCTTTGCATTGTGCTATACGTATTCTAGCTACACCTTATCTTTGTACAGAATATAATTCATTTGCAAAACAATTATTAAAATATTTCATAGAAAAGTTTCCCATTATCTATGGAGCAGAATATATATCACACAATGTCCATAATTTAATTCATTTGAATGATGATGTTTTTAAATATGGAGTATAGGACAATTTTGCTGCATTCAAATTTGAAAATTTCATGTTCCAAATAAAAAAGATGTTGAAAACGTCAAAATGCCCTTTGGAACAATTTATAAATAGAATGAATGAAAGAGTTGAATATATTACGGAAAATAATACTCAGCAAAAGCAGTATATTTTAAAAAACGAAATTTGTACACAAAATGAACCTTTGCTAGAGGATAAATTAATAAAATCTTTTAATACCATTGAAATAAAGTATATGACATTTGGAGTTGGAATGAAACATAATCATTGTATTTTTGAGGATAATTCAAAAATAGGGGTAGCAAAAATAGAAAAAATTGTTCAATGTATTGTAAGCGGTAATGTATTTGTAATTATAAAAGAATATGAAAATTTCAAGAATTATTTCTCATCTCCCTGTTCTTCAAAATTATTTTATTGTGGCTTTGCTGAAAAATTGTCAGATGAAGTAAAAGTAATAAAAGTGGAATCACTAGTAACAAAATGCATTTATTATAAAACATTAGTTATTTCATTAATATAAATCTTCAGCAGCCTTTTTTTCCAAATGATGGTGTTCTAAAAATCACATATTTATATAACCTTCACCACTTTCCTACTTCATTTTTAAATTTGTATTCTCTTGCTAAGTCCTTCCAAGTCTGGGCTATTTAAATCATTTTTTAGTGAGTACTATTATTTTTAAAACTTCTTAAAAGTAGCATAACCTTTTTGTTTAAATTTTAGGTGTATGTCGTAGTAGAGTTTGTATTCAAAGGCACAATAAACGTATCTGCTGCCCCATCAAGTAGCACCATTACTGAGCTAGCTCCAACTGGTTCTGATGACGATCATTCACTTGGGAGAATGATAAATGAGGTGCCAATAATTATTGAAACCACAACCACTGAGCAAATGACAGGTACAAATAATGTGTAATATGTGAACAACAAAGAGATTAATGGGTAATTCACGCAGAAAGAAAAAGTAATAGTTTTATTCTTTCAGACATGAATAGGATAATTGAAATATTATTAAACATAAGTGGAAGATTAGATATTATTGACAATAGAATGGGCAACATAGAGCAAGTTCTGAATACAAGTTTTTCAGTGAACCCTCAAATGTCCCAAAATAATATATCAAAATTGTTACCTGTAAAATCTATTCATGAACTTCAGGAACTTGACCTAAAATTAGAAGAGGAAAACAACAAACAACAACTGGTGAGCATGTAGCTGAAAGTAGTAAACTACATCTCTTTTCAATTTGAAATGTTGGGAAATACTTATTCATTTCAATTTTATTTCCAGGTTCTACAGTACATTGGTGGCGTTAATGAGAAGTCATGTATTGTGAGAAGCCTTGAGCGTTTTCTCACCAATCATTGTGTCATGTTTTGCAGTTGGACTGGCAAAAAAGACAATTTTAGACTCAAGGATTTGAAATCCATGCAAATTTTAAAAGGTTATATTTGTCAGTTTATTTAATTTTAATGTAAAGTGAATATAATACACAATAGTGTCATAATCAAGGACACATTCAATTGTACATTGTTCACCGAAATAAAACCATAATTTTCAAGTTAACCAATTGTAGATAAGTATTTACAATTTTTTGTTTCAGATGCAGTGAGACATTCCTTTCCATGCATCAAGGATGATGCCTTTGAAAAGAATGTGATGACTTGGTTGCAGTTTGCCAAAACCCGGTTTAACAGAGGGAAGCAGTGATTTTCATCATTGTGTATGAAACTTTGAAAACATTATTAATGGTTTGTTGTGAGGTAGTAAATCAAGTTATCAATCTTTAAGCTGATAGTCGACGTAAATTAGATATAATAATAGCATCTAGGAGAAAAAAATTATAAAGTTTTAAAAATTTGGGTACAGAGTCTTAATAGCCATCCAAATATGGATCAAAAGAGTTCCTACCTCTCAGAAGGGTGCTTCACCCCCTTTTGCTTCAAAAACCACCCTCTAATGATACCTCCTGCCAGTTTTTTTAAATTTTCTTCAAAACCGTTACCCTGACAAGAAAAATGTATAGGACTTAATTTATTCTATGTATTCTTCTTCATCTTTCATGTCCTATACATTTTTTTCCTACATCTAGCCCTAATTGCAGAAATAGCGTTTGAAGTTGGTTAACGATGGTAAAGAGAAGACAAATTCACTAAAAATACGATGATAAAAGCAAGCATATTTACAAAATTTTAATCGCGAGAATCGGCTCTCTGTTCTTTACCTTGAAACGATCCATTGTACGTTTTCAGGGGTGAGTCGGTAAAAACTTGCCGTACGCGTGCGTGACTTCATTGCACATCGAGTATTTTTAATCTAGTCTGCTTTAGATACTGGTCGGTGCAAGTAATAGTACGTTAATTTTATTTGGTGTGTCAAGAATGGAAATGGATGGCGATTGCTTTATTTGCGAAAAGACTCTTCAGAGTGGTGAAACTGTGAGTGTAGAAAAAGGTTTAGCAAATTTAATAGCGGTTAGCAAAACGAGAAAGGACGGTAAATACGAACTATTAGAAAACATTACGAGGGTGAGTGTCCATAAAGTATGTAGGCGGGAATATATAAAAGAACGAAATATTCGGCAGTGTTTAGAGAATGCCCCGGGAGGTAGTGGAAGTGCAAAAACTTTAAGGTCGGTTGAAGAATTTGATATTAAAAAAAACTGCATATTTTGTGCCGAAGTATGCGATGTCGTGGCAGAAAGAAAGAAGAACATTCCTAAACGTCGAAATATCTCTGAAGTTCGCTCACTTACTGTTAAGGACAGAATTGTACAAATGTGTGCTAATCGAGAAGATGATTCTAGTTCAGCAGTTTTACGTCGAGTCGATAGCGTTATCTGTTTAGTAGCAGCAGAGGCACGATACCATAATGACTGTTATTCGAAATTTCTGTGTAACGAACCGTCGTCTCGTAAACGTGGGCGTCCTCAAGACGAGAACATTTCTTCAGCGTTTCGTAGCTTGTGCGAGTTTATAGATAACTCTGAAGAGTGCCAATTTACAATTCCAGAATTAATGCGAATATTAGAATCTCATTTGCCCGAAAGTTCCTCGGTAACGTTGAAAACTCTTAAAAATAAATTAGCGGACGAATATGGTGATGGTGTTGCGAAATAGGCCAACAGTTGTATGTTTTCGTGGTTCGGGACTAAAGCTCATCAATAGCTGGTATACAGAGAGAGCGGAAAATGATAGGGCAGAACGTTTACGAATTGTTAAAGCTGCAGCAACCATAATTCGTGAAGATATTCGAAGCACGGCATATGATACAACTGAATATCCCGACTTAACAAACTTTACAGAAGGAGCAGATGAACTGGTTCCAGAAACACTAAACACCTTTTTAGGTACAATTATTGTCAAAAATAAGAAATCCAAAAAAGAAGGTATTTATAGAAAATGTACTGCAATTGCGCATTCAGTTATAATAGCAACAAGACCTCGCTCTTTTGTATCTCCGATTCTGCTTGGTCTAGGAATATACTTGTTTCGCAAAGTAGCTTCCAGAAATATTGTTCAAGCTGTGTCCAATTTGGGTTTTTGTTGTAGTCATAATGACGTGTCACAGTTTGAAAATTCTGCTGTGATCTCCTGGAACCCAGATATTGACAAAAATTCATTCTCACAATTTATATTTGATAATGCTGATGTAAACATCAACACTATGACTGGGAAGGGAACGTTTCATGCGATGGGTGGAATACAATGCATTACACCACATAATGCTGTTTGTGATAATAAGATCATCAAATTAACATCAACGCCATCTGCGACTGAGATTGCTAACAGCAGACAAGTACGAATTCAAAATTTTCAGCGCCAGGGAATGGGTATTAAAGATATTCCATTAAAGAATGTATATTTTGAAAACATATTTCAACAAGTTGCGAGACCTTCATGTCACGATTTGGCTTGGATAGTTGGTAAGTTTTTGGAGATACCATCTTTACCGTTATGGCAAGGCTTCATGGATGCTGCGACACACAGTTTACCTTATGCTAAATCTAAGATCATTGCGTTGCCCTTTCTTAATCAACCCCCTTCAAATTATGACACAATATTTAGTGTTTTAAAATATGCCGCTGAGGAGACAAAAAAGATGGATCAAACTACTTGTATAGTGACGTTCGATCAGCCTCTTTATATTAAAGCTAGGGACGTTGTTGCTTCTGTTAACTTTGGAGAATTGACAAACATTATTGTCAGATTGGGCGGTTTTCATTTAATAATGTCATATTTAGGCTCCATCGGTTATGTAATGAACAACAGCGGATTATCTGATTTGTGGTCTACAATTTACGGAGCAGCGTCAGTACCTCACATGCTTTCTGGGCATGCTTATGCTCGAGCTATAAGAGCACATTTGCTAACTTATTCAGCTCTATCTACGATAATGCTAGAAGAGATGCCTATAGACGAAGTTGACAAAAGTTACTTGCAACAAGTACTTATAAAATTTGCAGATAATCCAAATTTTTTCACCACAATTGAAAATGATCCACTCTTTGAGAAAATTAGGCTTCAGCTGTCATCACATATTACTCTTTTACGAGAGCATGGCAAAACCGCTCAGTTATGGTTACATTATCATGAGTTGGTCACCATTGCAATGCATTTCATTCAGGCTGAAAGGATGGGAAATTGGAAACTTCATCTAGATTGTATAAGAGCTATGTTACCAATTTTCCATGCAAGTGGGCATTTTCCATACGCCAAGTCATGCCAACTGTATCTTCAAGATATGGACTCCCTGGAACAGAAGATGACATCCGAAGAATACCATCAATTTACAAGCGAAGGTTTCTTCACAATTAGACGCTCTGAAAAACACTGGTGTGGCGTTTGGTCCGACATGACCATCGAGCAAACGCTCATGAAAAATATGAAGAGCGTTGGCGGCATTACCCACGGAAGGGGTGTAACTGAAAGCGTGTTAAACAAGTGGATTTACGGATTACCTGTTGCCCATCACGTGTGTGATAATATGGAAAAATTTTGCGGAATCGAAAGCTACAGCACTTAACAACATGTTGAGTTACGGGATGCAAGAATTAAAAAGGATGAAAACGACGTTAAAAAATTTACACTATGGCTGAGACAGCATTCTCCATTCATAACATCAGAAAACTTAATTTCTTTATCTAGTGGGCTTGTTGCAGATGAATCAGTTAATTGTTATAAATCAAGAGAAATTGGCGAGAAATCCCTGGATAAACTACTAACCGAGAATGCAACATTTGGAAGCTTGAAATTGAAACGAGCGGGTATGGCTAAATCTATATCTACAGGCAACAATTCAGTGACAATAAGAGAGGAAATATTTCAGGTTGATACTACGCAATTGCTGCAGAGAATACTTTGTACCATACACTCACCCAAAGATTTAGAGTTGTGTTTTACGCATGAACTTTCGACGATACCTCTTTCATTATTCAACGAATCCGGCTTGATGCGAAAAACAAAAAAATCATCCCTGTATGACATTTTTAACGCTGTTACAGAGCGTCCAATTAGTGCTGGTGAACGTACATATATTGTAGATGGGGGCAATTTAATCCATCTACACCGCTTATATTAATTTCATTAAAAAACGGTATGGTCAACGAGTAATCGTAGTATTTGACGGTTATTCTGAAAATATGGAAAGTACAAAAGGCATCGAACGACAACAAAGACTTCTAAAACGAATATCTTCTGAAATAATATTTAACGAAAATACGCCTGTTCCTGATTCACAAAAAAAAATTCTGAGCAATCTAGCGAATAAACGTTTAATTAATCAACTGCATGGAAAATTAGAATGTGCCGGCTTTCAAGCTCTTTCTGCCACAGATGACGCTGATACGCTAATTGTCCAAACTGCTATTAAGGAAGCTTATAATAGTTATACGGTTGTTGTCGTGGGACAGGATGTTGACCTTCTCATACTTATAACTGCTCTTTGTCCTCTTGATAAAGATGTTCGATTTTTAAGAGATTTTCAAGGAAATATCAAGGAAAGGGCATATAGTTCTGTCGATATTCAGAACTCGGAAGTTCTTTATAACTGTAAAAATAACATATTATTTGCTCACGCATTCAGTGGATGTGATACTACATCGTCATTTTTTGGCAAAGGAAAAGCACACACTGTAAAGTTGATAAATACTAGAAGGGACTTGGACGAAGCTTTGAATATATTTAGCAATCCATCATCGATGAAACCTGACATTGTTCGAGCTGGAGAAAAAATTACCCTTGCTTTATACAAGGCACCTCGTACTGTTACATCATTAAACCAATATAGATTCATTTCATTTAACAAATTTGTGGGTAACTCTAATCAGGCGGTGCTGTTATCAAAACTACCACCCACGTCTGCTGCTTTAGAACAACATTCGTATCGCGTTTTCCAACAAATTCACTCCTGGCGTGGAAATATTTTGAAGCCTTATGATTGGGGTTGGAAATCAGTCAGAAAAATTTTGATGCCTAATCCTACAACGGAGATACCAGCTCCTACTTTCATTCTTAAATTGATAACTTGTAACTGTAAAAAAGGTTGTGGAAAACGATGCGGTTGTGCTAAGGTTGGATTAAAATGTTCAACAATGTGCTCCAGTTGTCATGGACAAAGAATTTTATTTTGTTTTTAGATTTCAATGTGCTTATTTGTTTTCTTTTGGAAGAATTTTTATTTTATTTTTAGATTTTAATGTGCTTATTTGTTTTCTTTTGAAAGAATTTTCATTTTATTTTTAGATTTAAGTGTGCTTATTTGTTTTCTTTTGAAAGATTTTTCATTTTATTTTTAGATTTAAGTGTGCTTACTTGTTTTCTTTTGAAAGAATTTTTATTTTATTTTTAGTTAAGTGTGCTTATTTGTTTTCTTTTGAAAGAATTTTTATTTTATTTTTAGGTTTAAGTTGCTTATTTGTTTTCTTTTGAAAGAATTTTTATTTTATTTTTAGATTTTAATGTGCTTATTTGTTTACTTTTGTAATATTTTATGTGAATAAAATTTTTATATTGAACTTTTTGTCTTTTTGACCTCCAAGGCTTTCATGGAGAATTAAACTTTTTATTACAGAAAATATTGGATTACCTTATATCCCGTATAACATATTATTGAATATGTTATTTCCTTCTAATTTATAATCTATGTTGCCGTAACCTTCCTGCAATTACTAATTATGAAACATTACATGTATCAATCATTTCAGTAGTTGCTGCAACATTGTCACAAAACGACATTTTCAATATAGCATTTACATTTTTCTTGTACATTATATGTAATGTTGCAGTAACCTTGCTGGAATAAATAATAATGGCACATTACTTTTGTAATGTTGCAGTAACCTTGCTGGAATAAATAATAATGGCACATTCCGTTTGTAATGTTGCTGAACGTCCGTTTCAGTAGTTGCCGAACCTTTACAGTAAGGTAGTAGAAAACTCTGATGTAACATTACACATTGCAATGGAAGGTTACTGAAATATTGTATGAATATTACTTTGCTTAGTGGGCATTAGCCAGAATTGTAGAGGTTTACCCGAGATCAGAAAATAAAGTTAGAGCACTTAAACTCAAAACCGCGTTTGGTGAATATGTAAAACCAGCCACTAAGGTTTGTCCGCTACCGTATGAGAGTTCTGAACCAGTTGTCGCATCATTTGAGGCAACCAAATAAAACAATTTAAATTATATTAACTTCATCCGTGACCCGTGAGAGCTCTTTGCTCCGATCTGTGGGACACTTTCCTTCTCATTTTTTCTATAGGGGTACCACATTTGAAGATTCTTCAAACGGATTATTCGCTTTTGCAGCACTTTACTTTTTCTCTTTTTTTCCTCTCCCGCCTTCTTATTCTATCTTGAACCCTAACAAGATAGATTACAGTTTTTCCTTCAATATTGAGGACACCAGAAATTTTATTGTCATTTTTCCTTGGCTCTGTGTTAAGATGTCATCTCAAGGCCGGCAGTATGTTGAATTTTCATTTGAACAAGGAGCAATTCAAAATAAATTGTTTGGGTTCATGCATGGATGAGAGTCGGCCTACGTGACCGGAACTTGGTACTAGACATGCGCACGACAGAGGTGATTGGCGCCAAGCCCCCAAACTTCTGCCTCCAGCCAAAAACAACCCTCCAAACCATACTTTCGTCATCACCAGAGTTGACAAAACAATCTCCAAAGAAAAAATCTTTGATCTTTTAAAAGATCTTCAAATTAACTTTCTTAAATGCTGGAGAATTATTTCCAAACCCAACAACACTCCAGCTACCCTAATCAGAGTCATCACAAAATCTGAATCCCAGCTACAACAAGCTCTGTCAAAAGGCATCTTCCAACGCCATTCCACTTCTACTTGTCCCAAAATATTGTACTCGATGTACAAAACTAGGCCATTCTACAACAGAATGTAAAGCCAAGCTTTACACCTGCCCCCACTGTGGTAGTCACGGACACAAATCCGATAAATGTCACAAATTCAACAAGCCTTCCTGTACCAACTGTAGCGGTGATCACCCCACATACCATCCCAAAAAATCCTCGAGATAACATCCCTTCCGCCGGTAGGATGGTAATCCAGATGCTTCGTCTTCTAATACCGTCCTACTATAACTACAACTGCTCTGTCCAAGGACAAGGCATATTCCAATTTCTCGCCAATCTCCTAACCTCGAACTAATATTTTCCTTATAGAAACACGCGCCGAACAGCTGAATCCCTCAAAAAGTACACCGAAAAGCCGGACGAAAAATGCATAGAAGGCGCAGCCACATACACAACCACACTCTTTAGTGCATCACACACACATACTTCAGCACCTGAAGTATTTACGCTATGAAAATCAATAATAAAAATACCCTTTCCTTCCTATCCGGGATGTGGATGCAGGTTTTCTGTGGTTTTTACCTGCATCTTAATTTTCGCAAAGTTCGGAACAGCGATACATAGCGAAAATTAACCAAATGGCCATTCTTTGGGTGCACAGCCAAATCATGCCATTAAATTCACTAATCAAGCCCTGAATTGAATAGAAAACAATGACATTTTCAAAATTGATTCATATTCAAAATAAAATTGAAGTTGAACATCAAAATGCTGAATTGGAACGAAATGGGAATGAATTACGAATATTCCTTTGATCAACACTTTTTTCGAAATTCGAATTAGTATAATACGAATATAGTATTACATAAATTAATTACAATTGAAGTACATTTGCAACCATACTCATTTTTTAAATTCAATTTCTTTTCTTTTTTTCTCCCATTTTATATTTTATAAGACATTGACAATACGCATAATGTAGGGTTAAAGTTTAAGCGCTCACTTCACATTTAACGGTCGGTTCAAATACCAGCTGTAACTTTTTCTGGCGCAATTGGTATTTTGAGAAATCGGAGAATCATCGATTAATCGGTGGATCAACGGTTATTGCATCAACTGTTTTCACAGTCGGTTGGTGCAGCCGGGCATAAGTTTATTAATAATTACTGCTGTAATTGACAGGTGGAATACTTTAATATGTATATTATTCTCTTAAAACAATTCTTGAAGAACACGTGAAACCCAATATTATTGAACATGGTGACGGCTAGAACCTTCCTGAGAGTCACCTTCCACCTACTAAAAGTGCATCTGTGGTCGACATCAGTGCAAGTAGAGAAGTAGAAAATTTATTTCTGAAGAAAGATCTTAAAAGTAGGTACTACAAAAATAATCTGCGAGTTTTTTTTTGGGAACATAAAATATAGAGACAATAGGATTATTACATATAAGGTTTACCATCAAAAATTGAATGTATGTATGTATTCAAGTTATTCGAACGCACGGATTCAAATTATTATTAGAACTGGACAATAAATAAAATTCCAAAAATTGACCAGATACCACTCACTCTCATGAAATTGAGGTTAATGGAGATTTGACAATAATTTATAAAATCTCGAGTAAAACGGAGATTTCTGATCGTTCCATACGTCGAATGTTAAAGCGTATGATACCGTGTGTACCGTTATCGCCTATTCCACGCGCTTGATGAGGATGACTTCGATCGGCGTTTGGAATTCTGTGAGTGGTTTATCGGCTGTCAAGAAGACGACAATCAATTCTACTGCTCGATCTTATGGAGTTATAACGAAAGATTTCCTCTAACGAAACTTTCCGTCAGAGATTAACAATTGATTATAAAACTAATAAAAACCTCCAAACGTACGTTATAGATGTTAGACTGTCCCGTAGGCAGTCAGTACTCGCCGTCGACTAGCTTCGAGCCGAAGAAGGGGTGGATCCTTCTATAATAAAAGTTAATAAATAGGGCGCCAGAGAAGTTAAGACAAGTACTAAAGGTTTAAGTTAACCCACAACTCCTCAGTGAGTTAACGAAGGTGGTTCCTCACTAGGAAAGTCATTCAGGTATCATAAAATAAAACTAGAAAGTTCCCCTGACTAAAGAATAAATTTAATTATTGATTAGGTGTGACCAAATGTCTCTTTTCCAATTTAAAGATTACAAATATAATAAAAATTCACAAACCCTGGTTATCGGCTGAAGGCTTATGAACCAGTACGAATATAAAGCTGAAGGCTATAGAAGTTATCTTACCAAATCGAGAAAAATATTACAACAATAACATTAATCAGACAATACTTAGGTGTACCCAACACTACGTCAAGCACTGTTCAAAGTCTAACCCAATCTCTCGAGTACTAACACCAGAGTGTCATCCCAAGGTACCGTAGAGATGGTTAGCTTACTTGACGTACGAAGAGTATCCAAGTACCCTCAGAATCAAATTTGAATCCAAAACTAAACCCCCCTTACTGTTCAGAAAAATGTTAAAATATTGAAATATTAAAATGTTGAAAAGTTTTAAGCAAAAGTTAAATTCACCAAATAAATAACAAGTGATAATGAAATTCAAAACAATAGAAACTATAGTAATTATAGTTAATGTACCAAACAGACAAAATTGCTCAATCGATACAATATCTTACACAACCAATCTAATATAAACCATATGTGTGAATATGTAAAACCAATGGTACGTACCAATGGTTGTCCGAATAGGAACAACCCAAAATATATGTAAAAATATACGTATAAAAGTAAACCTTAGTAAGTACTAAAATTATTTAAATTATGACAGGTACTAAAAATATTCAAGTTATGAAATGCAAATGAATGAATATATGAAAAATTACGTCTGATACTCAAAATTTTCTTATAGTATAAGAACCAACTGTACTTCGCCAGATGATGAACTAATTGAAGTCTTGAGAACTAGTGGAAGGCTCCCAGCTCACTGTCCAAGCTCCTATTCCTGTCCCGTAGGTGTACAGGAAACTGATATCAGAATCAAAAAGTTATTGTTTAACTTCTAACCAATTACAAGAGCCCTAGAAATAAACCATTATTAGTCCACTACTCAGCATCAGTGCTCTTTAACCCCAACTGACTTATAAACGCCCCCGCCTGTGTACTTCTTCGCAAAAATCCCTTATAACCAATGAAAAGTGAATGAAAAGTCCTATAACGGGTTACGTTTCTCTACTTTGAACTAATACAAGTGAAATCGCCCCTCTATATCATGAAACACATAGAATTCTCCGGCACAACCTCTACTCATAAAATATAATCGAAAGTATATTTACCCAGGTAAGTCCTCCTGAGGTACTTCAAAGGAACGTTAGAATATCCTCTACGCTACGTACTTGTAGTCAGGAAAAAAAAGAAATACAAGATGATGCCGCATACGCTACAAAAGAAACGGGATCCACGGATTAATCATAAAAATCCTTTTTAGTAAGAATCGGGGACCAAACAACAGGAAAAACAAAATACTCACATCGACAAGTGAGCTCCTAAAACCAAGTCTTCCTTGGCAGTAACAGTTTGAACAGAATCAAATCCGAAAATATCGGGCGATATCCTGGTCATCGGGCCAATTCAACAGCTTAAAATCCTCAATACCATTCCCAAAATCCCAGTAATCGTAATATTTACCACATCGGGCCGCTAAATCCAACACTTGTTGCAACTATTTAAAATGGCCACGAGGGGTTTTATAAACTCACAAACAAATTAAGTACTGATCAGGAAGACGAACAAGAAGGAACTGACCGTCCCGTCAAAACTATCACTTCTCGTTCATCAATCAATCAACACATAGAAACTAAATTTCCCTAAGGGCGATTTTTCGCGTCGCATAGAATAGGGTACGGTGCAGAGCGAATAGGTGAAAACCATTGTTCTCTATGACATCGAAAGTACCAAATATTTACGATGAATTTTAACCGTTACAGAGTGACGAAGCCATTTCTGAGTTGAACGGTTTTGAATTATTAAGATTATATGAAAATAAAAAAACTGGCACTGGAACTATCTTTTAATGTAAAAGTGACAAATACAAAAATATAACTGCCTTCTTTGACAAATTTATGAAATACGAGTGAATGTTACAAACTTTAACAAAACAAAACCTGCAGACAACGCTTTACTAAATTCAATACTCCGACTTTTTGTTACAAGTCACTGCCAACATTCACTTTGACAATACATTCAACATTTGACAAAAATGTTGATGTTTCAATTTTGACAACGCCTTTGTCATGATATCCGCTGCCTGGTTTGAACATATTGTATTGCAAAAAATCCATCTTATTATTTCTCTCGGTTAAAATGGTAACGTACGTCAATATGCTTAGTTCTTTTATGAAACTCTGGATTCTTCACAAGTCGTATTGCACTTTGATTATCTATAAATAAAACTGGTACCTCTAATTCAATTTGTCGAAGATCACGTAAGAGATTCTTCAACCAGACAAGTTCTTTCATAGCTTGTGATGCTGCCACATACTCGGATTCTGTTGTAGATAATGCTACGGATTTTTGTTGTTCTGATCCCCAGCTAATTACACTTCCTCTGAGCATGAGAACATAACCAGATGTTGATCTTCGTGTTTGGTTTAAGGAAGCTCCATATTCAACCTTCAATATCTAAGTAATAGAGAAAGTTTAAGAGCTGAAAATTTTACCTGTTATTTTGGTGACTTAGTTTTACAAAAAAACGTGAAAAAAACCGAGAAAATATTTCATCGATAACAAGCCCATTAGTGAAATATACATTTTTGGCTGGGGTAAGTACTAAATATCTGATTGTAGGTTACCCACTGCGCCCATGGTTAAGGCTGATTCTCACTACACGTGCCAGGCACGGTCCAGTCACAGTCAAGTCAAAACCGTTGGAATCACATTCAATGTAAAACAATGCTTTAATTCACATTGGACGGGACGGTCAAGACAAGCCGCGGTCTAGTATCGTGACGATCATTTATGGGGCGATCAAAGACCGTCGCGCACGTGGCGGACTTGACCATGCCTGTTCAGTGTGAATGACGAAACGGCGATCGCCGGTCAAGTCGCATGCAAAATGGACGAGCAAATGATTGAATTGGTTCGAGAACATGAGGAATTATACGATATGTCCCACAGAAAATATATGGATACACCCCACAAAAACAAATTGTGGGATGAAATAGGGCAAACATTAAAAACAGGTAAGCATATAAACAAATTTTTGAATTTATTATCAAATAGCTACGTACAATATTACACATTAAATGTTATATTTTATCATTTTGCCATGACACCGAACCCACTTCAGAGTTGAAGAAGGCAGTAAATTTTTCTCTGACTTGAAATGCCTCTAGTCGGGCATTGTTACCAATACCAGGCAATGCCATAAAAATAGGTTGATTCTGTTCACTTGAATACGAGCTTTCTAACAAAACTGAAGTACCGTTGCGCAAAAAATTATGCAAAATACATGTGGTTAGGATAATATTTTCTATATAATTGGGTTTCGAGTTAATTTTTCTAAAATACAGTCTAAATCTTTGTGCTAAAATACCAAAGGCATTTTCTACAACACGCCTAGCACGACAAAGACGGTAATTGAAAATTCGTTTTTCCACATCTCCTTGAACGTGTAACTCTGGATACGGTCTCAATAAATTTGCTTTTAAGGGAAATGCTGAATCGCCTACAATAACGTACGGTGCTTCAATATTCGTTCCAGGTAAGTTTTTACAGTCCGGAATGTCCAAAGTGCCATTATTCAATGATTTCCCCAATCTCGATGTAGAAAAAATACCACCATCACTGTTTTTCCCATAAGAGCCAATATCTACCGCTATGAATTCATAATCGGCATCGACCAATGCTAGTAGTACTACCGAAAAGGTTTTCTTATAATTGAAGTAGTTCGATCCGCTGTTAGAAGGAGCTGTTATTTCTATATGTTTGCCATCCAGTGCCCCAAGACAATTGGGGAAATTCCATGTAGTCCAAAACTGTTCAGCAGTCTTCTCCCAGTCTTTTCTACGCGGTGTTGGTATGCATACAGCCAATAATTTACGGATTACTGCATTGCACACTTCTTGTACAATTGCATGAACAGTGGAATGACCAAGGCGGTAACTAAATGAGATGGTCTGGAATGAATCACCGGTTGCAAGAAATCTAAAACAAATATAATTTTACCATATATCAATAATGAATCATTACAAACACTTATGTTTAAGTCAAAAAAAAGAGAAAAGAGTGAATAGAACAACCTGACATATACTATTGAAAGTTGCAATCGAATATTAGCTGAACAATAAAAACTTTGTACTACTCATTACTATTTCTCCATATTTAGGTTATTATTGTACGATTTTGCATTTGCTATTATCTCATAGGTACGACATGCATAAGATATGTCTCAACAATGTACATTTTTTTTTAGATCCCCGAAAATGCAAAAAAAGATGGGAATCGCTTCGTGCGCAATTTCGAAAACACACCAGGGGTCAAAAAACAAAGACCAGACGCCGCCTCTTTCCAAACGAAGTGGAAATATGAAGATCATATGGAGTTTCTCAGAGCTTACATGAAAGACAAAGTGAGAATAACCTCAGTAACGGGCGAAAATGAAGATCCTTCATTTATTGTGGATGAAGAAGATGAAAATGATACGCTTACACAAATCTCAGAGCCACCTACACCACCTACGCCACAAATAGCAAAAGCATCCAGTTCGGTGTTATGAAAAAGGAAAATCCCTGTTGCTGCTACAGAAACTGCTTCCAGTACTCTAATGAAGCACATCCTAGAGGAGGAGAAGAAATTGAAAAAGGAAGAACCAAAATCTGATATGGACGTGTTTTTTGATTCCATCAGAATGACTGTGAATAAATTCAATCCCTATGATAAATTTTTGGCCAAACAAAAAATTTTCCAAATTGTCACGGAAATTGAAGCCAAATACATGGATCAATATTGGAATCAACCTACAAACTACCAGATCACTCCACAACAACAATTTACAGATGGTATTGCAATTACACCCTCCAGATCCACTCAACACCATTCAGATTTTGCTCCATCCCACAGTACAACCCGACCATCTTCTGTGGTGTCATCAGTACCTACCTACCATCAGCTCACTCAACAACAATTTACACATAGTATTGCAATTCCACCTACTACATCCATTCAACACCAATCATATTTTGCAACATCCCCCAGTACTTCAACCCGACCATCTTCTGCTGCATCATCAGTACAAGAAACGCCACCAGATAGTGTTGCTTCGTCTGCCGCCTCATTCTTAGAAACTTTTTCCACTTAATATTATATTTCATATTTCCATGTATTAGGTATTACTTTTAAGTTAAGATGAGTGTTGAGTTTGACAAACACTATATGTTTTCTGGTGTTAAACATTAATATACCAATATAATATACCATGAACATTGATCATAATATCCCAGAACCAGATATGGAACACCCAATGATATTTGGCTTTGGTATTTATTTACCACAAAATGTTAATGTAAATGAACCAATGCAAAGAGTAAATCCAGATCTAAATACTGGTCGTCTTATAAGGCAAATGAATATTTCACAAACTAGCTAAGTGATTAACCCCTTGACATACAAGACGCAAGCAGTTTTACTTTGAATTCAATGCTACAATAAGGCAAAAACAATATATTTTGTAATTCATTCATTTAATTATTGATATTCTCTAATACCCTTCAATATGTCTGATTGGAATTTGTGCAATAGTGGAATGAGTACAGACAGCGAGACTTACTATTTAAGTGACAATTCAAGTTCAAGTGAAAGAATACCTATACACCGGAATATTCGGAAACGTGTCAGGCCTATATCTACATCAAGCAGTGATGATTCTGATCATGGAGACTATATAAAGGAGATCGAACTCCATGTATTTCAATTTCTGCCCAAGGTAGAGGGCGCCAGCTAACGATAAGAACCTTCACAGCCAATCATAGGACTTTAGTTCATGGTGTTTTATTGGTTGTTAGCTCCTTTGACAGTTCGCGTTTCTTGTGAAAGGTAAGTGAGGTTAGGAATTGAACCAAAACATTTTTTGAATGAGAAATCCTTATTTTGTCCTCTTTTTCAAAAATTTTGATCATTCGGTGGTAAAATAATCAGCTGAATGTATTCATGTTTTTGCGTGATAAAAATACGAATATCTTCTATCACGTCTTCTTTGTTATGGAATTCAAGAACAAACTTAAGGTCAAGCACACTTACAATATGAGTATAATGGGTATTAAAAGGAGAAATTTTAATAATAAAGAAGACACCCTATGTGAATGTGGGTACATTCTAGAACCAAGGGTTCACCCCAATTATGAAAAATATATTCAAGACGAATTAAGAGATACTTATGTTCACGTTAGGTATAGGTAAAGTTTTTCCGAATCTTAACTAACGAAAATATGAAAGTAAATAGGCTATGGGGATTCGGCCGCATGGCGGAGGCGCTAACATGGGAATCTCCATAAGAAAATCGTCGAAAAAGCCAAGGTTCGTTCTGGCAAAATTTACGCTAAAAGTGGTGGGGGTAAACTATCATATACATGGCAGATTAAAAGTAACATGCTCGAAAGGCCTTAACGTCTAGTGTATTTGAAAAATAATAGAAAAATTCTACCCCCGTTCATCCCCCATCATCCCTCTTACTAAAAATTAACCAATCATAGCAAACGATGTATCGTTCGAAAGGTCTTAACGTCTAGTGAATATGAAAAATAATAGAAAAATTCTACCCCCGTTCATCCCCCCATCATCCCTCCTACTGAAAATTAACCAATCATAGCAAACGATGTATCGTTCGAAAGGCCTTAACGTCTAGTGTATATGAAAAATAATAGAAAAATTCTACCCTCGTTCATCCCCCCATCATCCCTCCTACTAAAAATTAACCAATCATAGCAAACGATGTATCGTTCGAAAGGCCTTAACGTCTAGTGTTTATGAAAAATAATAGAAAAATTCTACCCCCGTTCATCCCCCATCATCCCTTTTACTAAAAGTTAACCAATCAGAGACGTCTTGATTGAAAGGCCTCAACGTCTATTATATACAGGGTGATTAACTAAGCTCAACACCTCAACGACTTCATATACAGGGTGGATAAAAAGTAACATGCTCGAAAGGCGTTAACGTGCGCCTGCTCGGAAGATCCTAAAGGCATAAACGTCTATTATATACAGGGTGAGTAACATGTCAGTTTTAAGTGCCTTACGAAAATCATATACAAGGTCAAACGCATCTTAAGTTTAACGAGTATAGCGGAAATGTCAAAACGTGTCCATATACATGGAGTATCTGAAGAAGTCTACAATGGTTTTAAACGTCACGCTGTTAAACGTCACGTCGTCACGTCACGCTGTCACGTCATACGTCACGCTGTCACGTCAAACGTCTCGCTGTCACGTCAAACGTCATGCTGTCACGTCGTCACGCTGTCACGTCAAACGTCAAGCTGTCACGTCAAACGTCATGCTGTCACGTCAAACGTCACGTTTTCACGTCAAACGTCATGCAGTCACGTCAAACGTCACGTTGTCACGTCAAACGTCAGGCTGTCACGTCGTCACGCTGTCACGTCAAACGTCACGCTATCACGTATAGTTTTCAAAATTTATTAAATTGTTATAATACGGTTCATTATATTTTATTTAAAATAAAAAAGGTTGTATAGTGCAATGCTAACTATATTCATAAGTTGAACGACCCAAGTACCAGGTCATGTGGCTCATATTAGGAAATTGCTATAAAATATCATTTTGTAATATGTATGTATCAACACGTCTATGCTGAATATCGAAAAATGGATAATGCTGTGTAGCATGTGCCGATTAGCAAACAGGAAATACGTTTTTGCTAATTCTCGACATTTAAAAACACAAAGCGAAGTCCAGAGAGCTCAGTCGCAGTTAATAGACGACAGTTAATAGTTTGTGTATGGTACCTTAAAATATTAAAAAGTAAGTTTATTTTTGAATTTCATATCTTTTTTCATTTTTTCCATATTGATGTATTATTTCTTGTATCTTAAAAATATCTCAATTTCATTTTTCAATAGAATTTTTTACATATTTTTGCGCTAGTTAATTATTGCGATGGGAGGTCAATCTAAAAATTATCATTTATATATTATTGATGAAAATTCCCTATGGAAAATTGATTTGAACTCAAAATTTATTCCCGCACAACCAGATATACTTGATGATTATTTACTCAAAGAAGTTGACTTCAATTATCAAATTTTAATTTCTTTATAGATGGACCTTACTAAACTGAATGCTGTATCCCTTATAGAAAAGAAACCACTTGTTAAACTAACCGACCTACCTAAAGATATACCATTCAGAATTACAGCGGGTCAAATTGTCAAGACAAAATTTGGGGAGGCAATTCTACTGGAGCTAGAAGATAAGGCTGTATTCCTACCCCAGAGGGTGACAGAAGCATACCGGCCGCACGTGATGGCTTTCAGAAGTTTGAAATATAATATCACGTACAGAAAACAAATAGACGTTGGGAAGTCGAATCCTTTAACGTCCTTTGAAATACAAGAGAATTGAAATTTTAATCAATATACCGCTCTGAAGTCAAAACTGAAATTAATCCGACTGGGTTCGATGAAAAAAATTGGGGAGAAATTATATTGCTGGACACAACCTCAAACATTAGAGCGATTATAAAAGCAAAGTATTAATATATTAGTTAACTAGTAACCATCACCTAGATTTTATTAACAAACTTCGGAGTGGTAATATTGATTGAAATATGACTTCCCTTGCTGCTTCAAATGTATTTGCTACATTGCTTTAAATTAATTAAAGAAAAAAATTTCTGTTGTAAATCTTGTTTATTTACTTATAAGCCTTATGTCTCCTTTGAAATTGTGGTTGTAAATGTATTTTTAAATAAAAACAATTATTTTTCAACATGTTTTTTTTTTTTTTTTTTTTTTTTTTTTTTTGGGTGGGGCTAGGACGAAGTAACACAACACTTATATATATAACTATTTATTCAAATCATTGATAACTGTATGTTTACAAAAGTATACAAATTCTCTAAGAGCATTGTTTAACATATCGTTTGGAGTTATGGAACAAAATGCATATAAAATTTGTAAAGGACTTTCAGAGGCGACATTTTTACAGAAATCCAAAACATTATAATAATACTGACAAAAATTTAAATTTTCCAATATAGCTATACGTTGTAAAATCAAATTATTTAGTTCTAAAATTTGGGACACTTCTTCTTCATCCATATAATATTCAACTCCATGTTTTTTGACGAAAATCAACTTACACCCATCGTAATTTGATGGAGTAATGGTGCAGTACTCTCCACATGGAAACGAATCAGGTTGTAACTTGTCAGCGTCGTCTGTGGCATGAAAGAAAGCATTCATCTGTTGCGTCATCATTGAAATAAAGGTATACCATTCATAAGTGCTGAAAGATATTTTGCTGCACTTTAGCTGTTGAGATAGAATAACAGCAGGCGTAAATGATCTTGCCGGACTAATTCCACATTTTACTTCATAACCGGAAATTGTATATTGTGTTGAAAGCAGGTACACATTTTCAGACTTTGCAGCAAACTCATAGTTTTTCAAAATTCTATCCAGCTCTGCAGAATAGTTATTATCACTACTACTACTACTGTCGTAACCACTACTGACACTTTGATAACTCATGTTGCTAACTAAGTTTTAGATCTGAAACGACTCCAATTTATATGGCATTTTACTTCATAAAACATCAACTCCATTGATCCAGCTGTTATGTTTTTTGTCTAAGCCTAACCATTTCACGAACAGTTTCTTGCCTTTACGTCTAAGAACTTTTTCCACCAAGTAAACGTCCGGATTCGATGTTTTCTGTAGTTCTTCGTCATAGAAGCAGCCGCTGATTGGTGTACCTTGCATGTCTTCAAGTAAATACGTAGCAGGATTGGTAATTTTAACTTTGATGATTTTGAATAGTTCTGTAGTCCAATTGGGTGTATATCCTTTTTCAAAGACATGTTTTGCCTTGGATATGCGCACAATGTCACCAACTTTAAATTTTCGCGGGCCTGCTATCTTTAAATGACTATAGGTGTTATTCAAAATAGATTTTTCGTTGGATTTGTTGACTTGAGAAGGCTTATATTGTGTTGTGGAATGTGTTGTATTGTTATAGTTTTGAGTAATTTCAGGCAGAATATCAATCCATTTGTAGGTGCCATTTAAACTGAAATATTTGTAGAGTTTCGATTTTAATGTTCTTATAACACGCTCAGCCATAGAAGCTTTCATCGTGCTAAGTACGCTATAATGATTTATATCATGTTTTTTCATTAAATTTTGAAATTTGCTGTTGTAAAATTCCTTCCCCTGATCGGATTGTAGATTTTTCGGTGTTCGTCGTGTATGAGCGAGAATGTCCGAGAATGCCCGAGTAATCTCCTCTCCGGTCTTCGTCTTTAGTGGGCGTGTCCACATAAACTTTGAAAAACAATCAATGACGACCAGTATCATTTTATGATTCCTATTTTGTGATGCAAAATTCCTCATCTCCGCAAGATCCATTTGCCAAAGATCGTCAAGGCCCTTGATAATGGTGCGTCTGCGAGGGAATTTTTTCCGAATAGGTTTGTGAAGCTCGTTTACGAGTTGAATCTTTTCCTTGGTGTGCATATTATGATGTATTACCGGCTAGCTTCAATTCCAGACTCTGAATGCGGTTATGGAAATTCATATCCAATGCCTTAATATTGTTCACTATGTCTAAAATGTTACTTTTCAAATCCGAAACGGCTCTGATATTTTCTGCAGATTCTTTTTTCAATTCACGTATACTTGCATTCGCACTAAATTCTCTTAGGATGAAGACTTTTGCATTGGCAATTGAATCGTCAACGTATTTCTTCGTAGCCATATCCCTACCTGCTACTGGGGGATTACGCGAAATGAATGTATTAATTTCGTTAGTTTTATTTTGTAATTCGGTAATATTCGCCTGTAATATGGGAATTTCAATCTTATGAAGCTCGTTTTTGATTTCGTTCAATCCTACTTCTAAATTCTTTATATTATGTGTTTGTGGTGAGTTGATAGTACGCAAGTCATCAACATATTTTTTTGTTGCAGCGTCACTATTTGCTGTCGGTTCTTTAACATTACAAATTTTCACATTTCCAATATCAATATTACCGTCCGGTGTATGAGGGAACGTAATTTTCGCTGGTAAACGCGCATAGGGCGTTTGATGTCTATGTCCGAATTTATCGACTGGCATAATTGAAATGAACAAGTTTCAACTTGTATTATTCTATTATATCAGCTTCCTTGAGTTCATTGATAATTGCTACTATTTCGTTGTCGTGTGACGTATTACCTGCCTCTTTCGAAGCAATTAGTAGCTGTAAACGTTCAACCAACTCGTTGGGATCATCCCAATAAATGTATTCCATAGGGTCTTCGTTGTATACCAAACGGGAATCGAGAACGTTTCCGCCACTTTTCGGTATTTTTGATAGACGTTCCATTAGTAGCTGTTGTGTTCGAGTAGATGGAGGACGGTTCGATGATTCTGATTTTGTTCTAAACAAAGGTTTGATAACATTGTGATATTTGTAAGTGCTTGAACCCTTAAGACGGTTGCGTGTATCTAGGTGAACCTTAGTATACTCTAGAAGGGTTTTATATGCCTCCAAATCCTGCTGGGTGTAACCTTTTGGATCGTGGTAGAATAAAAGCTGGTATAAGCCAGGTGTACCAGTCACGGATCCAGCTTCTTTATTTAGTTCTTGTAGTATATTGATATTGCCGTTTCTTCCATCAAATCCAATTCTACGCGTACCCAAACTCCAACCGAGTTCATCATTGTAGATAGGTCCGTAATTTTTATCGATTTTTCCATTATCTTGGAAATAGTCTTCGATATACGATTGACTAATTTCAGGATATTGATCTAAATACTCTTGGATGGATTCATGTGTCACCTCAGGACGCATTATTTCTGGAGATTCGGGCATTGGAATATTCCCCGCTTCATCGGTTTCAGCCACCGGTTCCGTTTCGAGGAAAGGTGTAAACACATCATCACCATCGGGTTCTTCTTTCTTTATTTCCTCCTTCGGTTGTAAATTTGTAATCGATTTTTGTAATGTCTTCGAGGATTGTACAATTTCTTCTAGTGGATTGGATATCGGCTTAAATAGTTTATTAATAGACTCATCTTGCTCTGATTTACCCAATTTCAATGCCAAGTATTTTTTTCGAATTGATCTAGCAAGTTCAGACACTTTTTTCTTGCGCAATGCAGTAGCAACCTTATCGTCAGACATATTGGTATGGACTGAAGGCGCAGCTTACAATTTAATATATTTATCGAATCCTTTGCGATACCTTCCATCATTGAGGGCGAAATCTTTCATAATTACCAATGTACCATAGCGATCACACCAACACTTTGAACACATATTTTTAAATACGTCAAATGTCATGTCAGGAGATACGTGTTCGTCAAATATATGTTTCAAGTTTACCTCATCCTGCTTGAATAACACAATAACATTACAATTGTCGCGAATAAGCTGTTTCGGTATTTTTGAATATGTTTGACAAAGATATGCAGCATCAATATCTTTATGTCTGCACATGGAATAGTATTCCCGAATTTTCTGTTGACCATCACATGCAACGTCATCGAATAAAAAGACAGAATTAGGCTGAGCTTCATCTGGACTTATTATTTCCTCGTTGTCTTTGAATGGAAAATAGCCAACGCCCTTCACTTGCGCTATAACTTCCTGCAGCAATTGGTACTTTGGTTGGAATAACGATTTTGAATAAACATAAACGTTTTTGAATTTCGCGCCATTCGGATTAAATAGGAGCGCCAGCACGACATTCGTCTTTCCACACCCACTGGGGCCACATATAATGGCACGGAAAGAATTTGGTAATAATTTACCATGTTTACTAATAGTTGGTGTTGAGGTAAAATCCAGATTTTCAATGGGTATAGTCTGCTCTTGTTGAATTATTTTCATTGTGTGTGTCGTTTTTCGTAGTACTACTCTTTAAATATAGGTGTTATCACTTACACGTATCAGTCTTAATGTTGGTGTTTGAAGGAGAAGGTCTCTTAAATTCTCTCATCAATAAACTACCTATTGAGCTTCACTTACCTAGCTATCAGTACTGTGGACGTAAGTACTACCCCCTCCACCCCTTTATGTAAAAAATTGATTGTTTTTTTTTTTCAGCCGGTACAAAATTGGAAAAACGTCTTGATCGTGGAGATCCGGGCATCAACCCCTTGGACGCTGCTTGTAAGCAACACGATATTTCTTACTGGAAGAATAGGTCTCTCGAAGAACGACACAAAGCCGATCAGATACTTGAAGATAAAGCTTGGGCTCGTGTTAAATCAAAAGACGCTTCACTGGGAGAGAAAACTGCTGCATTACTTGTAACAGGCGGAATGAAGGTGAAAAGAAAGCTGGGAATGGGTTGTCGTCGCAAACGTCGTTCCTTGCATCGAGATGTTATTCTAAAAGTGGGAAAGTCATTGAAGAGAGGAACATCTTTGAAAGACACTGCAACGTTTGCCTTACGAGCAGCCAAAGCACTTATTAAAGAATTTGGTGGGAAAAAAGAAGTCGAGGTTCCTCGAGTGATACCTGTAGCGAAATCCGGAGGTTTCCTACCACTTATCCCTTTGTTTGCCGGTCTTTCGGCAATCGGAGCTTTGTCAGGTGGTGCTGCTGGGATTGCTAAAACTGTCATTGACGCAAAGCATGCACAAAAGAAATTGGAAGAAGATGTACGTCATAATGAGGCTATGGAACGTGTAGGATCTGGCCTGTATCTGAAAAAGTACCCAAAAGGCGGCTTCGGATTGTATTTGAAAAAAAACCAATAAAGCTACCCAATCACGCATTAACCGACTTTGACATAACACAATACGCAAAATCGCTTAAAATACCGCATTTTCGAGGAGTTTTCATGCGAGACACTCTCCCCAAAGCCGGCCCCCGGAAACAAGAATGCGCAGTGGTTAATTTGGACACCTCTGAGAATAGCGGAAGTCATTGGGTAGCTTACCGAAAGATAAACAACAATGTAGAGTATTTCGATTCATTTGGTCACTTGAAGCCTCCGAAAGAAGTTGTTAAATATTTTGGAAAGAGTGCGCGAATTTTCTACAACAATACTCGATATCAAAACTACGATCAAATCAATTGCGGTCATTTGTGTTTGAAATTTCTACAACAATGATTGAACTATTACTACAACATATCTACCATGGAAAAACATTAAGCAGTTTCACTGCCGAAGAACTAAAGCACTTTCCCATTGAACATCTAATAGAGTGTGTAAGACCTTGGGAATTGCTGGAAATATGGCATAAACTTCCCAATGAATATCGAGCAAATTTTCAACTACAAATACGATTGCCTTGTTTCATCCATTACAACCGACCCGATTGGACGACGCATTGTGACGGTCCACCGAGTTCGCAAGCTACTTGTTTCCTTTGTAAACAAACATTAAAAAATAAATGATATTTAAATTCAAACATTATCTGTTTTTCATTAGTCATCATGTCGCAGTTGCTGAGAGTTAACAGCACCAATCACGTGTTTACCTTTCAACCTCCTACACCTATTGTACTCGATCCGAAGAATGAATACGAAATAGCTCTACGATCTTTTCATTCTTATCACAGTATACCGAACATTGAAAATTGTAAGTTTTACTACTACGATACCAAGGGCAAGCTTCAAAGTTTTAATTTTCCCACAGGATGTTACGAAATTGCCGATCTTGAAGCGTTTATCCGAGATAAATTGGGTGCGGGCAATTCAACTAGACCAGAGGACATATTTTCACTAAAACCCAATCACAATACGTTGAAATGTGAAATTTCCAGTAAATACAAAATTTCCTTCAAGGAGACCAATAGTCTTGGGAGAATATTGGGATTTTCATCGAAAATACTCGACGCTAACAAATTGCACTCGTCAGATCTCCCCGTCAAAATCATATCTAGTATTCGCTTCGATTGTAACATTACCACTGGAGCCTTCGATGCAAACAGACCTGCTCATACTATATATGAATTCGTTATACAAGTGGATCCGGGATATTCCATAGACGAAATTTCTCATAATTTACTCTATTTACCTGTTATACCACAAAGTGAAATAACCAATATCACCGTCATCGCTTTAGACCAGGACGGTCAGCCTGTAAACTTTCGTGGAGAACTAAGTACGTTGGCGTTGGAGCTTAGAGCGCGATGGGGCTAATAATCAATCATAAAAGACAATCTGCAGCACTTTCAACTTCATTGGCTGAGCAGTCGCCAAAGCTGAAACAGCTCACGTTCGCAAACAAATTGGTCCTGCAATCACTGGGTTTTAAATTGAAAAATGACAACTATATATGGAAAACGTCTACGCCAAAACGACATGCCTCCAATGTTTGATATCTATCGTAAACCGATGTTTGATGAGTCAATTCGAAAGGCCGAATATAGAACCTATGCTCCATTCATAAAATCATTCAATTGCAGTGACATTGTGGAGTTTAGCATAAATCAGGTTGATTCGTTCTTTGCAATGAGCGAAACATTGTTGTGCATTAAGGGTTCTCTCGAAATACACGGAGATGGTGACGTAAAATTAGCAAATAATGTTGGAGCCTTTCTATTCGATTCATGTACGTACAGTGAAAGTGCCAGGGAAATGGAAACAGTTCGAGATCCTGGAATAGTAAGCGCCGTACGTGCCATGACCTGTTATAACCAAGAAGATTCCAATCATATGGCTATAGCCGGCTGGAATTACCCAAAAGATCCTATTTTGAATGTAAGCGACAAGTCCTTCAACCTGCAAATACCTCTCAAACATATTTTCAACATTTTCAACGATTATTCCATGATTACATGTGGGCGTCAAACAATACGACTAGTTCGGGCACGAAATGATAATGATTGTCTATATATTACTGAAAAGAATGTCTCTGCCACTACAACAGCTAAAATTAATATTACAAGCGTTGAGCTAAAAGTTAAACATATCTTCCCTAATGACGAGATAAAATTAAATCTCATGAAATCCATTGAAAAAGATCAACCTATAGTTATTCCATTCAGGAAGTGGGAGTTACACGAATTACCTTCAATCACTAAAGGAGCAAGACGTGAAGTTTGGGCTGTCAAGACATCCACTTCAGTTGAAAGACCTCGTTTTGTTATTGTTTTCTTTCAAACCGACAAACGTAACTCGAGTACAGCTGACCCGACTTTATTTGACAATGCTGACGTACAAAGTATAAGACTGTCACTTAATGGTGACTATTGGCCCAATGAAAGAATGCAATTGGATTTCACTAAAACTGACTACAATGAGGCATATTTTAACTACACCGAATTCTATCCCAACTACGCAAACTCCACACAGAAGCGCCCCCTGCTGGATTATTCTTCTTTCAAGAAACGGGCATTGTTTGTTATCGATTGTTCGAAACAGGAAGAAAGCATGAAGGCGTCCACAGTCGATGTGAAACTTGACATTGAAGCAAACATAGGCTTTCCCGAAAATACCAAAGTCTATTGCATCATAATTCACGATTGTGTAATGGAATACTTCCCCCTCTCTGAAATTGTTAAAAGCTTGAACTAGATGTTGTGAGTTAGTGTTCGAGCAGACGTCAACATGAGAGTAGCATTTGTAGACATTCAAGGTTTTGTCGTAGACGGGCTTTTCGTTGCCAAAGAGCTCACCATAGAAATCGGCTTCAAAAGATCGCATTACATATTTTTACCACCGCAACCGTTTTCTACATTAAGTAACGAGGACAAAAAGACTACATCCTACTTGGAAAGAAATGTGCACGGCATTCGATACTCTTCAGGAGATGTAAAATATTCTAAACTAAATGAAATATTGGGAAGCAAGTTATTGTATGCCGCAGACTTCATTTACGTTCGAGGACAACAAAAAGCCGAGTTTCTGCAAAAGAAATGTGACATTTTTGGTATTTTTCCACGTATTATTGACGTTTGCAAATTTGATGGTACACCCTGTGAAACTGGAAACTTTACCCACGATCCAAACCCCTGCCACGTCACTGGAGTATATTCGTGTACCGAGAGAAATGTACAACGCCTCCGTCACTGGTTTCCAAATACTGTATTACCATTATAAATAAAGTTTTTTAAAAAAACATGGGTTTTATTGAAACACTCTGTATATTCATCAACTTTTATATTACATGAAGATTGGAATTTTCGTTTTACAATTTTCAAAATAATTTTTAAAATTAAAACAAATATAGCCACTAATATTACACATGACATGGTGTAAACGTTATTAATTTCATTTTCTATATCCTTTTCTGTTCTGTTGAACATGGTGTAGGTTGAATACGTCTTAACGGATAAGTAGATTGCGGCAGTCTACGGGCTAACTGATGGACCTCTTCAGACACCCAGTTTATACGAAGACTTCTCCACGTCTGTCCGTCCTTATCAGACAAGCAAAGATTTTCCAGTTGATTTATAACCTCACTTTTATCTTCGTAAAAAGCAATGTCTTTATTCAATTTTCCAATATTCGAACTTCTCAAAACGATGACTGTACACTTCTGAAGATATATTACAAAAGAAGTTTGGTGTGTAGTAGGCGGCACTTTGATCACCCCTCTCAACCTTTTCTTCACCACCGGGATGTCCCAACATGCTTGCACATACATCGCCATACCCAGCTTCAAATGACAATTCGATATTAAGAGTATCAAATTTTCCATCAGCATTCCTCTTATACCTTTTTACAAAAGCTTCTCTACACTTATATGCGTCGACAAATACGTCGTTGACCTCTATATATGCGTTCATACCCATATTGATTGACAATCAAATCAATAGGAGCTGAAGACAATTCTGAATGCTTTCCAAAGTTCTACAATAGAATGGGGTAAAAATAAAACTATTGACTAACGTCTATTAACTGCGACTGAGCTCTCTGGACTTCGCTAATTAATATATAACGCGCCTAAATGAACAAAAAATATGATTAGTTCCCCTCCCACAGATCCTTAAAGTGATAATGCAAGAAAATATGCTTTTCCAAACTAACCGCACGATAAGAGATTTCCTGCATTGACAGGTTTTTAAATGTCGAGAATTAGCAAAAACGTATTTCCTGTTTGCTAATCGGTACATGGTGCTACACAACATTATCCATTTTTCGATATTCAGCATAGACGTGTTGTCAAATACATATTACAAAATAATATTTTATAGCAATTTCCTAATATGAGCCACATGACCTGGTACTTGGGTCGTTCAACTTATAAATATAGTTAGCATTGCACTATAAAACCTTTTTTATTTTAAATAAAATATAAATTCTTAATATCTATATCATATCAATTCCGTAGGCCTATAGGGGATGTATTTGTCACTTTAAATATTAAATACAACGCGCCATGGTTCTATCTCCTTATATCCATTATTGTGATATATAAGATGGTGTGGAGATGAACCGTATTATAACATTTTAATAAATTTTGAAAACTATACGTGACAGCGTGACGTTTGACGTGACAGCGTGACGTTTGACGTGACAGCGTGACGTTTGACGTGACAACGTGACGTTTGACGTGACAGCGTGACGTTTGACGTGACAGCGTGACGTCGACGTGAAAACGTGACGTTTGACGTGACAGCGTGACGTTTGACGTGACAGCGTGACGTTTGACGTGACAGCGTGACGTTTGACGTGACAGCGTGACGTTTGACGTGACAGCGTGACGTTTGACGTGACGTTTGACGTGACAAGGTGACGTTTGACGTGACAACGTGACGTGATGACGTGACGTTTGACGTGATGACGTGACGTTTGACTTGACAGCGTGACGTTTGACGTGACGATGTGACGTTTGACGTGACGGATGACGTTTGACGTGGCAGATGACGTTTGACGTGACAGAATGCCGTTTGACGTGACAGCGTGACGTTTGATGTGACAGCGTGACGTTTAACGTGACAGCGTGACGTTTGACGTGACAACGTGACGTTTGACGTGACAGCGCGACGTTTGACGTGACAGCGTGACGTTTGACGTGAAAACGTGACGTTTGACGTGACAGCGTGACGTTTGACGTGATAGCGTGACGTTTGACGTGACAGCGTGACGTTTGACGTGATAACGTGACGTTTGACGTGACAGCGTGACGTTTGACGTGACAACGTGACGTTTGACGTGACAACGTGACGTTTGACGTGACAGCGTGACGTTTGACGTGACAGCGTGACGTCGACGTGACGACGTGACGTGAAAACGTGACGTTTGACGTGAAAACGTGACATTTGACGTGACAGCGTGACGTTTGACGTGACAGCGTGACGTTTGACGTGACAGCGTGAAGTTTGACGTGACGTTTGACGTGACAGCGTGACGTTTGACGTGACAACGTGACGTTTGACGTGACAGCGTGACGTCGACGTGACGACGTGACGTGAAAACGTGACGTTTGACGTGACAGCGTGACGTTTGACGTGATAGCGTGACGTTTGACGTGACAGCGTGACGTTTGACGTGACGTTTGACGTGAAAACGTAACGTTTGACGTGACAGCGTGACGTTTGACGTGACAACGTGACGTTTGACGTGATAACGTGACGTTTGACGTGACGACGTGACGTTTGACAGCGTTACGTTTGACAGCATGGCGTTTGACGTGACGACGTGACGTGACGTGACAGCGTGACGTTTGATGTGACGTTTGAGACCATTGTAGACTTCTTCAGACACTCCATGTATATGGACACGTTCTGACATTTCTGCTACTCATGTTAAACCTAAGATGCGTTTGACCCTGTATATGATTTTCGTAAGGCACTTAAAACTGGCATGTTACTCACCCTGTATATAATAGACGTGTATGCCTTTAGGATCTTCCGAGCATGCGCACGTTAAGGCCTTTCGAGCATGTTACTTTTTATCCACCCTGTATATGAAGTCGTTGAGGTGTTGAGCTTAGTTACTCACCCTGTATATAATAGACGTTGAGGCCTTTCAATCAAGACGTCTCTGATTGGTTAACTTTTAGTAAAAGGGATGATGGGGGATGAACGGGGGTAGAATTTTTCTATTATTTTTCATAAACACTAGACGTTAAGGCCTTTCGAACGATACATCGTTTGCTATGATTGGTTAATTTTTAGTAGGAGGGATGATGGGGGGATGAACGAGGGTAGAATTTTTCTATTATTTTTCATATACACTAGACGTTAAGGCCTTTCGAACGATACATCGTTTGCTATGATTGGTTAATTTTCAGTAGGAGGGATGATGGGGGGATGAACGGGGGTAGAATTTTTCTATTATTTTTCATATACACTAGACGTTAAGGCCTTTCGAACGATACATCGTTTGCTATGATTGGTTAACTTTTAGTAAGAGGGATGATGGGGGATGAACGGGGGTAGAATTTTTCTATTATTTTTCAAATACACTAGACGTTAAGGCCTTTCGAGCATGTTACTTTTAATCTGCCATGTATATGATAGTTTACCCCCACCACTTTTAGCGTAAATTTTGCCAGAACGAACCTTGGCTTTTTCGACGATTTTCTTATGGAGATTCCCATGTTAGCGCCTCCGCCATGCGGCCGAATCCCCATAGCCTATTTACTTATGAAAAAACGGAGGAGAAATCAATTGAAATACTACAACTAGAATTAATACAGTTTGAAAACATAGAAGGTATGTATAGATAAAAGCCAGTAACCATAAGCTTTAAACACAAATTTGGTCCAATTATTGAGAAATAAAACAATTACATTATTTACAATATCTGATATTTTAGGTTATTTTTCATGGAATTAGCAAAAATATGATTGCTTCCTAAATGGTCAAGCCTTTTTAGGAAGAAATTAGGAAAATGTTGAACACCTATTATATAGATTTGCATGAGAAGTACCTACCTAATTAACTACATACCATGTAACTTCATTCACCTAAAATTAAAGTGTACTTTCTGTATTTTGTCTTTAACTTGATATCTACCTATTCTATGGCCCGTTATACATATCTAGCTTACTATGAGTAATGAGTTTAGTGTTGAAATGAGAATAAGGTAATTACCTAGGAAATGAAGAAAACAGTGTTGCTATTTTTCTAGGAATTACTGAAGTATTTTGAGGTTTTTGGAACTGATATGCCCTACAAACTATATGAAATGATGTCTCCTAAATATTTGCTATTAGTCTTCAAGACTACCTAGGTGATAGAGCATCACAAGTAGAATTGCCAAACATTTATACCTTTACAAGGCTTTTGCTGTTATATTTACTCTACAATCTATATGTGCTGTTACAACTATCATTTAGCAATAGTGGTTTAACGTGTGGAGGTTGATGCCTGTACAGGTTCTCAATATAAGATACATTCAAATAATTCCCGTCATACAAGAAAATTATTGTTTTAAGTACTTCATTTCAACAATACAACAGTTTATTTCCTTAAAGCAAACACAGTGGAAAGTCACCTATCATAATAAACATGAGTACATAAACTATAGTTTATCTGTTGATATTCATTAATTCAGTGCACAAATCATTCACTACACTATTTTTAATTCGCTGTGTTGTATCTATTAATGCCCAGACTGGAATTACTTAGCTGAACATTGGTAAGAAATTAGTGTCACTGATTACTTTCAATGTCTTATGGTTTTATTAATCCCTATTGGTAACATGCGCCATTAGCTGCAAGCATAATTTTTTCCTATTTCTGGAATATATTTATTTGAATTCATGTTCTCACCTCATTTATATTTACATTGCCTATTATTAGGTATCTGAATATCAATTGGAATTATTTTTCTGTATAAAGAGCATACTAGTACTTCATTCAGATTAGTTTTACAACTTACTTCTCATCAGTGTCTAGTTTTTCTTCAAATCACTGTTTGCCTTTTTTCTGATCTCTTATAACGTACTTGTCCATGAAGCAGAATAATGATATTGGCAAAAATAAAGTATTTTGTGTGGAATTGAGCTTTCTCTATAATTATCACAAGTATGATGTATAATTTCAAGATAATAATTATCTACTTCTTTATTCATCTGAATATTTTTCATAACTGAAAGAACTCTAGTTTCCCTGAATATAATTCAATTCGCTTCTTCGTTTTAAATACTTAATCTGCACTACCAACCACTATTGTAATAGCTTTCAACAACGAACATCCTCCCTATTTTAAATAATTTCATATTTATATTTCTCACTTAGAATTTTTGTCATTACTAATATATATATTATGTTTATTATTGAATCTATAAAAAGTAAGGTTATTGTACTTTCTGTCAGAAATGGGTTCTTAAGGAACAATGCGCGACGCTGCGGTCAAAAAACAAACTACTTAAAAAGGCAATTTTTAGGTCAGATTTTGTCAATTTTTCCGTATGAGTTAGGTCTCCTTATCTAGTCTCCATGATTCTGATAGCGAAAAAGAAAAATGGAATTGGGAAAACAAGAAAAATGTACCAAATATAGAACCATTTATGGAATTGCAGGAGTAAATAATATGGTTTTGCAAATATTAGAAAACAACATCACGCCACTGTGTGCTTTCAAGCAAGTTGTAGGTGATGATCTCTTTGAATTGATATGTGAAGAGACAAATAGATACGCAAATCAGAAAATCACCGATAGGAGCTCCATAAAAAACGATGAATGGTTTCCAGTAACGACTGATAAAATAAGAGCATATTTTTCGTTATGTATCATAATGTCGCAGGTCAAAAAGTCGAAAACAGATATGTACTGAAAACGATATTCTCAAAAACCATGCCCCGCAAACGTTTCTTGACAATATCGCACTTCTTACACTTCGTGAATAATGATACGGTTTGTAATATAGACTGTAATGTATTGCGTATAGCAAGACAGACGCAAGAGATTAACAAGAGCAACAGCGACGTGGAAGTGACCTTTTAAGATTAATGTTCTGCTTTGTTATTAAAACATAACTTGAGAAAATGTAGCCTCTTATTAGTATCTTTAATATACATCCTTCCTAAAATACAGAACATAACATGGTGGCAGCTGGTAAAAGTGAGCAAAGTAGAAAAATTGAGAATTGAGGTTAGAATTACGGCATGCTCTGAATCTGGAAAAACGCTACAAAACTAAAATTGAATATGGCTGAGTCTCTTAGGTGCCCTGAAACATTTCAATTTGAAGGCAACATATCTCAAAATTGGACATTGTGGAACCAGAAGTTTGAATTATATTTGCTAGCAAGCGGCAAATGTTCTAAACCTGACAATGTTAAAGTAAAGCAATCGACATCTGTAGAGCAATGGAAAACTGCAAAGAAACCCAAAAAGAAATTACGAAGGAGTCCAATGTAAGTGTAGTGCGAAAAAATGGAAAATATCTCGAGAAGTGGAAAGAACCAAATGCAAGCCAGTCAAGATTATGCAATACACAGTTAGCATATAATTCCTGTAAAAGGTGTGGACAGAGTCACAAGGGTAAGTGTATTGCACTAAATAGACTGTGTTCAAATTGCATGCAAAAAGGACATTATCGTAAAATGTGTCCAAATAAAAAAATATATGAAGTGGCTCAAGAACAAAACAGTAATAATAATAATAGTGATGATGATTCATATATTGTGTGGACAATCAATTTCAGTATTTGTAGCATAGAATGGTTTGAAAAAATTAGTATTTTAAATACAGAGATAGACTTAAAGATTGATTCCGGCAGTGAAGTGAATATATTAAACTTAACTGACTTTAGTAAATTAAATATTGATAAAAAACATCTATCAGATGCTACTTATAATTTAACATCTTATACAGGTCATAAAATAAAATTGAGTCAGGTAATGTTGAAATGTGAATTTAAGGGAACATATCATAATTTATTGTTTTAAAATAATGGGGATATTAGGATTTGCAAGGATCCCAGAAACCTAAATAAATATATAAAACGTGAGATATTGCATATACCCACTAGTGATTGTCTATTTTCAGAACTGACAGGTGCGAAAAGCAGTTTTTTTTACTTGTAATAATGTTCGACTATTGGAGTGCTTTCCTCCATAGTCTTCAGCAAATCGATATACAGTTTTTGAGAATTTTCATGTCTACGAGCTTTATCCAGTCTTTTCCCTACAGTTCCAGAAAAGAGTGATGTCTTACTACTGTAACAGTGGTCATTTCATGCAGTCGCAGTATTCTAATCTTTGTTTGGTGTTTTCTCTAGAGCCCCTTTTACTGTCTTTCTTAAACTAGATGCAGATGGGATGGTGAAATCGTTTACTATTATGTTAGATCTTGCAGCATCTTAAATTGGAGACTCAACAGACATTATTTCTTCAATCTCCATATCAGTACATATATTATTTGAAGATGAAATATTCTAAAAGTGAATAGAACTTACAGAAATATATACTATGACTTATAAATACTAAAAATTGACACAAATAAAAACTGGGGTGCGTTCGAAAACTTGGTGTGTCGTATAAAAATCGCACAGTAGCCGTTCGAAAAGTCGGAGTGTATACAAAAATAGCAGACACAGTAATAAGATGGTTGCCACATACTGGTGCGCGCACCAAACACTCTAGTCACGACTAGGGTGAAATTTAAGCTGACCAACGGCCTATTATAATAGGTCGTTGAAGCTGACAAAAAATGTCACATATATGACAGCTTAAGCATTTGAATTTATTCTGCCGATATGAACTTTAAGATGGCAATTATTAATTATAAATTATCAAATGAAATATGAAAAAGTAAAAGTATGAAACGAGTTACATTGGAAAAAGGTAGAAAATAAGCAGGATTCCAATGGCAATTGGTAAATTTTGGGCAAGCCTGAACACCCTCTTTTTCATTAATTTCAACATTTAAGTGTCATTGTCTCATCTTCACTATCGGAGCTTGAGTCATTATTATAGTCTCTACAAATCTTTTGGAACTAAAATATTCATGCAAAAATTTGAATGGTTGAATTTACAATTTGATTCGTCAACAACTAAACAAACATCACCTTGAAACATGCTTGAAACACCACACTCCAACACCGTTCGAAAACCTAGAGCGAGCTTAGCACACCGAAGTGAGTTTTTCCCCCACTCCTTGAGACAATTTTCATACTAACAACCAGCTTCTCGAACGCAGCCCTGAATTATAGTTAGTGTTACTACAAATAGCTTGAATACATAGGCTTGAAAATATTCAGGGAAAACGTTTCTTTTAAAAGATCTGGGCGCTTTTTACAAATTCTATCAACAACTTTTTTTGACCTTCATCAACAGACGATCCCCGAAAACGATCAATGTTAATATTTTTTCAAAAACAACCAGTGAAAAACCAATGTCACAAATAATCACAATACGTGGGGTTAGGTAATTTCTTCTCCTTTTTTTGAGGGCCGGTTTTACAATAGTGGTATACCAGGAGTAAGCTTACTCTCGGTATAGGATGTATTCTAGCGTTCTACAAAGCACATATAAGTTTAAAAATGGAATGAAATTTCCGAAAAGACTAAAATAAGCTATACCATCGTCGAACAGACCATAGATGAACAGACAGCTATGTCGGTTACTCAAAAAGTGACATATTTATATTAAATTATGTCTGTTAAAAGCGAAAAAAGAACGCGGTGTAGCAATTTTAGTACAACCGAAATGGAAGTACTGTTGGAATTAGTGGAAAAACATAAAAATGTAATTTGTGATGCTTTTTAATCCATATAAACATTATTATGCTCAGTTACTGGTTCTACTTTATAAAATGCAAATTAACTGATGCAGTTATCAATAAAGACAAAGAGCAGCGTTGGCAAACCCCTTGCCAACAATTTAATGCTGCCTCTGGAACAGGCAGAACATCAAAAATGGAATGCCTGGAAAACGAGCAGCAAGAAAGATCAAGCTGCTCTCGAGAATAGTTTATATGAAACTGGAGAGGGACCTTGTACTGATATTAAATTGAGTATGTGGACCAAACGAGTTTTGGCAATACTTGGAGCTAGAGGAACAGGGGCTACTAACGAGTTTGATAGTGATGCAATGGGTAAATTCGTTGTTCTGATATAAATGTCCTTGACCTATATTTATTACTTTCAAGGATTGGATAGCTCACATATTGAAGTGAAGGAAGATAAAATTAAGCAAGATTCATTGGCATATGGTAATTCGATTTTTGAAGAAAATATTCAAGAGATTGCATCTCGAGATTCCTTGTACATCTCAAGAATCAAATAAGCAGCCAATGGTTCATCTGATTAAAATGTGGGATAAGAGATAATAAAAATATCTCTAGTGAAATAAACCTTTTTTTTAAATTTTAGTGTCATTGGAACCAATCGAATCCTTCTTCTTTGAGAAAAAGACCCCATCCCGTTCTCCAATAAGGACCAAATTCTGGTAAGATTAGGTATTTCTCGAGTAATAAAAAGTGCCAAATGCATCTTCAAATATTTTATAATCCGGCAGTAGTTCTAGCTTATTTGCAGCAATGAAAAAAGGCAGTTTAACTAAAGCTAAAGGTAACTTGCATAGTTGTATGTTGCAAAAGAAAATTGACCTGCTAGATTTACAGATGAGCTTGCTTACTATTATATTTGAATAAAACTAGTAAGTGAATAATAATGTATCTCTAACTTAAATGATTTGCTCATTTATACATACCATATAAACAAATTGCAGCAGCTTACATCTATGGAAATAAGAAAGCTGCCATCCGACTACCGAATCAATGTAGTATATTCACGGGAGAAGCAACTGCAATTCTGGAAGCCATAAAAATGTGCAATGACTCTACAGCAACCAAGTTTCTCATCATAACAGATTCACTGAGTGCGTTACTTGGCTTAAAACAACTTTACCCTTCACATCCTATTCTCATACGAATTAAAAGTGAAATGGAAATAATACATCTTGCCCAAAAGAACATCTCATTTCTGTGGGTTCCATCTCACTCTGGAATAAAAGGGAAAGGAGAACTCGATAAATTAGCAGTCGATACATCTAATCAAGAAACACCTTACATTGCAAAAATGCCTTACACTGATCACATAAATCAAATCAAAAAACATATATTTAATTCTTGGCAAATGATATGGAATCGTACGACATCCAAACTGAAAGAAGTTAAGCCACAAGTCGAATTAACTCTTTCAATTCTAGAAAAACGAAGAGATCAAGTTGTCTTAACCCGCCTTCGAATAGATCACACACTCCTCACACATCAATATCTTCTCAACAAAGAACCAGCACCAGACTGTATACTGATATGGTTTTAATTATTAATTTTGTGTAATGTGAATTTATTATGTGTGATGTAAATTTATCAAGTTATGTCACCGAATAATAATCAACAAGAAGGGTCACTCTCAGCCTCGCCTTCTTTTACGATATTTCCATGACGTCATTCTGTGGCATCGTCGCAACTATTTTTCGGGGTCTCTCGGAGTCAAACTTCTCACACGAATTATACCGGCCGGAACAAATACTACACTGCAGTCAGATTATTCATATTATACGGGTTGTCTTCACCAACGGGTCAGATAAAATTATTGCGTGTGTAGTTGAAATTTAGAGCTACGAGTATGATTATTGTATGTAAGAACCTTTTTTCTTGGAGTATACAGGGTGTCCAGGAACTTGATGCCAAAAATTCGGGAGCAAATAGAAGAGGTCAAAATAATGTTAGAAGTTCAAATAAATTTTTGTCATACGAGCCTTCGTTTCCGAGTTATAGACCTCTAAAGTTTCGAAATAAAAACCTTTGTTTTGTCATAATTTCTAAACTATACATTGGAATACTATAAAATTCCAGTGACGGATTGCATACATCCATGTCCTGTGTTTGACGGTATAAATGAATCTACATTACGTACAGATAAGCAGAGACGGCTTGTGCCCATTGGTTAATAATCCGTAATTTTAATAGGGACCATCTGAATAATATTTAAATTTCAAAAATAAATTTTCCAATCCATTTACTAATGAAAATGTACTCTTGTTTGAACTCGATAAAATTAAGGGTTTAGGAGAAATTTGAACTTTTAGATCTGATCGCCATATTTTGTAAAGACAGACATTCTGAAGAGAACTATCAATAATTGTCACAACTTATAATTGAAAATTCCTTAAGATTGTATTTAAACGCAATAAAACAATTACGTACATGTTAGGCCATTGTAGTTGCCTATAAATTTTAATACTTCACAATGCAATGGTAAGAAAATAAGAACCAAAACCTAAAACTGCTACAATACATGTTCGATTTGACCACCTTGCACTTCGACGCACTTTCTGAGTCTGCGAAGGATATTTCTTTGTACTTTGTAGAGCATTCCCTGGTTCTGTTTTATAACGTTACAATGAAACCTTATTCTATCCACCATTTCGTTCCTTGTTTGCACCGGAGTTGAATAAACCAAGCTTTTAAGATATCCCCAAAAAAATGAATCCATGCTATTGAATTCTGGGGAACGAGCTGGCCATGGAACTGGACCTCCTCGTCCAATCCATTTATTGGAATAAATGTTATTAAGATGATTTCGTACATCAATGAGATAGTGGGGAGGGGCTCCATCGTGCATGAACCACATGTCTTTTCGAATTTGTAAAGGAACATCGTCTAAAAGCGGTGGAAAATCGTTTTGTAAAAATTCTAAGTATATCTGACCATTCAAAATATTATCGAAAAAATATGGACCCACTAAATTATTGCCCACTATTCCCGCCCACACATTTACACAAAATCGTCGTTGATTTTTGGTTTCAACAATACCGTGCGGATTTTTATCAGCCCATAAATGTAAATTATGTGAATTAATTACGCCGTCCCGTGTAAAACCGGCTTCATCCGTAAACAAAACTTTTCCAACAAATGCATTATCATTCCGTTGTTTATCTAAAAACCAGCGAGCGTAGGCAAGTCTTGCTGGATAATCTTCTACATCCATGGCATGTACTTTCTGGATATGAAAGGGGTGAAGAAGCTGCTCCTGGAGAATATTGTGAACATTTGTTTTTGACAAATTAAATTGTGCTGAGAGCTTACGTACACTGGTTGTGGGATCACCATCGACTGCATCCAATACATTTTGTTCTACAGCTGGTGTACGTGCAGTTCTTGGTTGACCTTCGCCACCTTTTCTTGGTATGATACTTCCTAAAATTGTTATTTAATGCAAACTAGTAGAAAATAATTTATTTTGCTTATGTAAATACCTGTCTCTCGTAAGCTACGATCGGTTCGTTCAAAGGTTCTTCTATGGGGTATAATTCTCCCAGGAAAGCGTAAAGTATACAATCTTCTTGCTTCTGACGAGTTACCAGAAGCCAAACCGTACATTAAATGCATATCTGCATATTCATTTAAGGTAAATTGTGCCATATCAACAATCAAACACAATAATAAAGATAATTTTTGATAAAGTCTCTAAAAATTTGACAACAAGCTGACATAAATGAAGCCGCCTACTAACTCGATGTAAATTAAGAATACAATACGTTTTGCCGGCTAGTCATTATTTGACAGCAGCCTTCTTGATGAAAACAGTTCAATTTTACTTTTTCTTAAGCCAGTCCCATGGTCAGACTTTAAACGCTTGAACTAAAACTAAAACTGCAAAGCAATTTTTTTATTGCGTTTAAATACAATCTTAAGGAATTTTTAATTATAAGTTGTGACAATTATTGATAGTTCTCTTCAGAATGTCTGTCTTTACAAAATATGGCGATCAGATCTAAAAGTTCAAATTTCTCCTAAACCCTTAATTTTATCGAGTTCAAACAAGAGTACATTTTCATTAGTAAATGGATTGGAAAATTTATTTTTGAAATTTAAATATTATTCAGATGGTCCCTATTAAAATTACGGATTATTAACCAATGGGCACAAGCCGTCTCTGCTTATCTGTACGTAATATAGATTCATTTATACCGTCAAACACAGGACATGGATGTATGCAATCCGTCACTGGAATTTTATAGTATTCCAATGTATAGTTTAGAAATTATGACAAAACAAAGGTTTTTATTTCGAAACTTTAGAGGTCTATAACTCGGAAACGAAGGCTCGTATGACAAAAATTTATTTGAACTTCTAACATTATTTTGACCTCTTCTATTTGCTCCCGAATTTTTGGCATCAAGTTCCTGGACACCCTGTATATTAAACTTGATAATTTTTTTTTTATTTAAAACACACATAGCCCCGCATCAACTACTATGAGTTATTAGCAGGGAAGACTTTTACATATAGTGTGGTATATATTATATAATATCACAATTTAAATTTTTGATGTTAAGTTTATGTCTTCAAGATAAGATAGGTTTCCGGTTGAAGAGAGAATTGATTTTAAAGAGTTTCCTAACTTGTGGTGTTTTCTTTGTTTTTCATATACTGGGCATTCGAGCAATATATGCTTTACTGTGAGTTGAGTTTGACATATATGACACAAAGGAGCAGCTTCTTTTGTCAAGTGATGTTGATGTGTTATTCGTGTATGTCCTATTCTTAAACGGTTTACCAGGGTGCCGATTCTCAGGCAAGGGAACAGCGCTCTCCGAGAGAAGAGTTCTTTTGTCCTTGTCACTGAAATGACAGAGTAACCAAGCGAAGTGGAGACAAAAAATGTATTCTACTGGAGAGAGCGGTTCCCTGGCCCGAGAATCGGCACCCAGTACTTGTTCTCTTCTTTTCAAAGGCAGTGGGAGTTTGGTTCCAATTTTGAGTATTATTTGTTTTAAATTAGTTTCAGTGTCTTTCCAAATCGATTGCCATTTTTTGTAAATGTGTTTTTTATTGAGGATCTGTGATCGGTGTGGGGAATTGATAATTTTAAAAGGTGAATAATAAAAAAATACATTCAGCATTTACATTTACATTTATTTAAAGTTCAAGTATAAAAAAAATGCCGAGATCTTGTTGTGTAGAGGGATGTAATAGCAGACAAGGACCTGGAGAGAGAATATGTTTTCGTTGTCCAAGAGATGAGATAAGGTAACTAACGTGTTTATATTTTTTTACGAAGCCTTTTGCAGTATTTATGCGATAGGAATTTTATTCACTAGGGCTGCGTTCGAGAAGCTGGTTGTTGGTATGGAAATTATTCCAAGGAGTGGGGGTAAAAACTCACTTCGGTATGCTAAGCTTGCCTAGGTTTTCGAACGGTTATGGGGCGTGTTGTGTCCAACATTTTTCAAGGTTATGTTTGTTTGGTTGTTGACAAATCAAATTGGAAATTCAGTCATTCAAGTCATTCAAATCATCAAATCTTTCTCTGAATATTTTCTTGGATTTTGAATTGATTTAAGTAATGGACGAGCAGCGAAAATATTTAAAAAGAAAATGCATTTTGGCTGCAGCTAGGGTTACCTCCAAAAGATTTGCAGAGAATATAATTATGAATAATAATAATAATAATTTTGACTAAAGCTTCTATAGTGAAGATAAGACAATGAGACTCCAATGTTGGAATTAATAAAAAAGAGGGTGTCTAGGTTTGTCCAAAATTAACCAATTGCCATTGGAATCCTGCTTATTTTCTACCTTTCCCCAATGTAACTTGTTCCATACTTTTCCTTTTTATAATTCATTTAATAATTTAAAATTAATAATTGACATCTAAAAGTTCATATCGGCAGAATAAATTCAAAAGCTTAAGATGTCATATATGTGACTTATTTGTCAGCTTAAATTTCACCCTAGTAGGGACTAGAGTGTTTGGTGCGCGCACCAGTATGTGGCAACCATCTTTTCGAACTATTACTGTGGGTACTATTTTTGTATACACTCCGAACGGCTACTGTGTGTATTTTTATACGACATACAGTTTTCGAACGCACCCTAGCATTCTAAAAAGTACCCAATATTTATGAATTCTGCATATTTACAGATGCCAAAGATGGGAAGACGTTTTAAGATTTGTTGGAACGCATAAATATGCGAATCTCACTGTGGACCAGTGTAATGACAGATTGGCAGTATGCGATTTACACTTTACTAATAATGATTTTCTGGAAAATAGTGTCATACCTCGCCTAAAACATAATGCAATTCCCTTTTTAAACTTGGGATATCAAACAAATATGGATGAGTATACGCAAACCGAATGCAAAACCCTAGAAGATGCATGTCTTCAAACAGATTTCAACTTTGATCATGAGAAGTGTAACTGATGCATCTAGATTAAATAGTAAATCTACACAAACAACAACCATACTTTCAGCAAACACTCCGAGAAAAGCTAAACTTAAGGAAGAAATAAGGAGTTTGAAAAGGGCATCAAGCAGCGCATCAGAATCGAAGGCTCCAAAATGTCAGAGACAGCTGGAGACGAATATTACGATTGAAGATGTGCATAGGTTTTTAGAAGATAAATATCCATCAAAGTCATGCCAACTTATTAAAAATCAATTATATCTTTTAAATAAATTCCCAAAAGGTTGTAGGTATTCCGAAGAATATAAACGATTCGCTATAAGCGTCAACTTTTTGGGGCCTAAGGCTTACAAACAATTTTCAAGTTTGTATAGATTACCTTCAAAAAGTACGCTAAACCGATATATTAGAAAATGGATAGTGAATCCTGGATTCAACGATTTTATTTTTGGCTTACTCAACTTTCGAACTAAATTTCTTACAGAAATTGAGAAAGATTGTATTATATGCCTTGATGAAATCTCCATAAAATCTAATTTTTTTTACGACATAAGCAAAGACAAAATTGTTGTATTCCAGGAGGGGTATTCACAAAGTACGAAAATTGCAACTTCTGCCTTGGTAGTTATGGCGCGGGGAATTGCCTCTAGCTGGAAACAGCCTATTGGGTATTTTTTTTATAATTCAGTAACTCCTGCAGAAGAGGTGGAAGAAATTTCATTTGAGAGCGTTAGAAAATTAAATTCAATCGGATTTAACGTAATGGGAGTTGTTTCAGATCAAGGCAGCAACTTTCGTAAACTAGTGAATAAAATTTTGAAATTAACCCCGGATAATATATATTTCACTGTGGATAATTTAAAACTCGTTTATTTGTTTGATGCACCACACCTGCTAAAATCTGTCCGAAATAACTTTTTCTCATACGATTTCTGCTTACCAGAAGGTTTAATTAGGAAATTTTATTTAGATTGTTTCTATCAATATGACAAGAAAAAGGCTAGCAGGATGTGTCCTAAGTTAACCGATGAACACTTATCTCCCAGTAGCTTTCAGAAAATGAAAGTCAAATATGCCTCGCAAGTATTTAGCCACTCTGTGGCAGCAGCTTTGCACGCATATATCGACTTCAAATGATTGCCACCAGAAGCTACACTGACAGCAAATTTTGTAAAAAAAATCAATGATTTATTTGATTTGTTAAATTCACATGTAGCTTTAAGAGGAAATTACCGTCATGCTTGATAACCTAAAGGTTGTAAAAATTGTAAAATGGAAACAAAAAGATGGAAAAGAAATTCAAAGGTACAATGCATTTTATATACGGCTTAAAATTAACGATTAGCTCAATTAAAGCTTTGTGGGATATATTAAAATTAAAAAACTATTCCTTTTTAATGACACGTAACCTAAATCAAGACTGCTTAGAGAATTTTTTCGGACAGATTAGAAATTGTGGAGGTAACTGTAGAAATCCCACGCCGATACAGTTTTGTAGAGCTTTTAAAAAATTATTCCTTTTGAGATGTATAAATGAAGGGAGTGCAAATTGTATGGATGATGTAAATGTTGTATTACTAAATGTAACGCCTGACGTAATAGAGACTTGCCAGAAAATTGATTTCCCGGAAGAAGTACGAAGGAATTCACTTAAAATATATACAAGTGACTATCAAACACTTTCTAGCACCGATGGTAACGCTCTAATCTACATTACCGGCTATTTGTTAAAAAAATGTTTGTTACAACATTCATGCGACACATGTAGAGAATACAATGGAAAACAATCTTTCCAAAAGCAGGAAACAATTTTTTCAAAGCAAAGTCGTATTCCAATTCAAAAGAATCGGGCCGTTTAAACTTACCTCCCCTAAATGTGGTTGAATATATTAAAAAATTGGAGGAAATATTCATTGAAAATTTCAATAATTTCGCTTCTGACAGATCAATCGGTGCAAAACTAAAAAATTTATTTAAAACAATACCTTTTACACATCCTTGTCCGCTGTTCCCATTTGATTATTTTTTGTCTCTTTACATCAGAGTCAGAATATATTTTACTGTCAAATTTGCAAACCGAGACATGAAAAATCAAATTCGAAGTAAGCAACTGGAAATGGTTTTTTGTACTTGTACTGATTAATTTACCTTTATTTCTCAATTTTTATTTTTTTATTAAATGAGTATTTTTCTCAATCGGTTTGCATGAAACTTCTCAAACTAAGGGAGAGTTCAAAAATAGGCAACCACCATCACCTTGAAATATTACTCAAATAAAAATGTTTTAAATTTTTGAATTGATTAATAACGTTTAAACTTTGATTCATTATAATTGACTCAATAAAATAAAGATATTATCGACAATTCTGTTATAAATATTTAAATAAATTATGTTGCTTTTAACAATGGCAACAATGTGAAGAGAAATCTCGTTTCTTCCACAATGTGGCAATAGTGTAAGTTTTGTGAAATTAGACAAAATGGCGAAAATAGTTTTAAGTATAACAGCGAATATAATATATGAACGAAATTTCTATAAATATCGAAGAATGACGTCACCCTTTATAAGGTAAAGAGTTAATTACGCTAATTGAACAACCTAAATCTATCTTATTAAATCACTGATGTTATTTCCGCAAAATAACCTTTAAAATCACTTATAACCTTGTTGTCGTACTCTTTCACAGTATCGTTTTGTCCTATCTGCATTCCAGGAAAAAATATCGGTGGTGGACTAAATTTTGTATTAAATGGGAATCAAAATGGTATACACGTACTGCTGTTTAAAAAATCTATTCATAAAAGTAACCACGTCTGGCTCAAATTGGACTGCTTAACTCGTTCAGGTAAGTTTTCGTAAATTTATATCAATTTGACTTACCAATTCTTGTAATACTTGTTATAAAATCACTGGAAATATGGACCAACATTCCTAATGAATCGAGCACTAATTTTTACATTATTTGGCAATTTATTTCTGCATATCAATTTTATTTTTTTTTTCTTACCACCAAATTTTATTTAATTTTATTTTACTTATAATTTCTTTTCTATTTTAGGTTGCTATCCTGATTATGAACTTCCATCAAGATTCCTTAATCCTATGTTGTAAATTCTCTTGAATTAATTAACGCTAACTTAATATAATTAACTAATCTATTCGTAATATAACTAAACTAATGTTTAGATTGTTTCTTCATTCAAATCTATTTTCTGTCTTAGTTTTTGGTAAAGTTTTATCAATGGTGATATTTATACAAATCATGAATATTGAATATTCCTCTGATTCCATCTCCTTCCATGTATTTCAGAACATAACTGTTCACTCCACTCCATCCTGGAGAGTACAGTAATTGAATTTTATAGTATTTATAGTGAAAACTTACCTATCATGTTCAAATTCCAGCTGTTCCTCTATTTGTGCAAGAATTGATAATACCGTTGGTTTTGTTAGCCTAAATCGTTTAAAAATGTTAGGTTGTCCATTGCATCGAAGTAATTCGCCCTAAAATAAGTAAGAGGGTATATATAGTAAGTCATAAGCCAGCATTAAGGCCAAGAGCATGTATAATACATAGTGAAAGGGTTAATTGTGTACTAATCTCGGGGTTATGCTCTGGGGATTTTGTTATAGGAGTCCTTTCATACCAAACCGAGGGCGGGACGAAGAGAGTAGTCGTCTGTTCTGCCTACTGTCCAGGAGACGAGCCAGCATGCCCTCCACAGGTAGTAAAGGCTGCAGTAGACTATTGCCGAGAGAGGTACATGCAGCTTATATTAGGATGCGATGCCAACGCCCACCATACCATCTGGGCCAGCACGGACATCAATAAAAGAGGTGAGTCATTTTATGAATTCATACTTAGGGAAGGGTTATTCATTGCCAATAAAGGTACTGAGCCTACTTTTGTCACGGCAGTTAGGAAAGAGGTATTAGACCTGACCTTGAGTACCAGCAGAATAAGTGATAACATAGTAGCTTGGCGGGTTTCACAGGAACCATCATGTTCCGACCACAGGCATATAAGATTCGATCTTGAGTCACCACCCCTAATAATGAGTAAGTTTAGAAATCCAAGAGAGACGAACTGGGAAGGATACAATAAATCCCTCAGAGAGTCACTTGAGGAAGGGACAGTCCCTATAAAAGGGAGAGAAAGCCTAGAAGTGGCAGTTGACCAGGTTGATGAGGCAATCTTGAATGCCTACCGAGAAAACTGCCCAGAACGAACAAGGCAACGCAAAAGGAACACAGTGTGGTGGAACAACTACCTGGAGGGATTAAGAACCGAGGTAAGAAGGTTATTTAATAGAGCCAAACTCAACCAAAACTGGGACCTATATAGGAGTAAGCTCACTCTATACAATAAGGAGATCCGGAAGGCCAAAAGGGACTCATGGAGAAGATTCTGTGAGGAGGTTCTAGAGACCACAGAATGCTCCCGGATCCACAAAGTTTTGGCCAAGGATTGCTCTAAAGACAAGGTGAGTCTCCTCAAGAAAACGGACGAAGACTATGCAGAAACGGCACAGGAAAGTTTGGAGCTGTTGACAAAAGCACACTTTCCTGGAGCCACCATTGATCTAAGTATGCAGGAGGTAGTCAGCAATCCCCAAGAGACAGGTAGACCCAGTAGGGAAGACTGGCAACTTGCCACTGACATTACAAGACCAGATAAGATAAGGTGGGCCATAGACGAATTCCAACCCTTTAAATCACCAGGGGAGGATGGAATCTATCCGGTACTACTGCAGAAAGGTAAAGAGGCATTAGCGCCACAACTAAGTAAGATCTTCAAGGCTAGCTTAGCTCTAAGGCATACTCCGGTAATATGGAGGAAGGTGAAGGTCATATACCTTCCGAAGGCAGGTAGAATTTCTGACCAAACGCCCCAGTCATATAGACCAATTAGCCTAACGTCCTTTCTGCTCAAGACTTTGGAAAAGCTAGTGGATAGCTACATAAAGGACAACGCTCTGAAAACTCGCCCTCTAAGCGAGAGTCAGTATGCGTATCAACAGGGTAAGTCAACAGACTTGGCTCTGGACGATTTAAACAGGCTACTGTCCAAGTCGATCGACGACAAGGAAATAGCAGTAGCTACTTTTCTGGATATAGAGGGAGCATTCAATAATGCTTCTCCAATATCTATAACAAGGTGTATGGAAAGAAGGGGGGTCGAACCCATCATCTGCGGGTGGCTTGCAGCTAATCTAGGGAATAGGATAATCACATCCACCCTGGGGGAGGCAACCATCACAGCGGGTGTGGAAAGGGGTTATCCTCAAGGAGGCGTTTTATCGCCCCTTTTGTGGGCGATCCTAGTAGACACGCTTCTAGTACGGCTATCAGACAAAGGTATTCGGTGCCTGGGGTATGCAGACGATCTTGCCATCGTCATAAGAGGACGGTTTCCGGACACAATATCGGAGCGCACGCAAATGGCGCTTGATATAGTGAGTGGCTGGTGTAGGGAGGAGGAACTAGCAGTGAACCCCTACAAAACTACACTGTTACGGTTCGCCCCACAAAAATAAAAAGAAATAAGTATGAACTGTAACTTGAATGCATAAAAGATTTATTTGGTACCTTGATAATATTTATCGTCACAATAATAATTAGTAATAATGAAATGTAAATATTTATCTTTGTTATTTGACATCTATAATTAGTTCATAGGTTATCTTTAGTGAGATTCTTTTTCAAACTACACAGGTGTCTTGAGTATTTGGGTCATCAGTTAGCCATTTGACCTTGAACCCAGCTTAATAGGTGAAAGACCTCTTATCATTTTTCAAGGCCAATGACATAGGTCCCTGGTTTGAAACCACCATTTTGTATTCTGCTTTTTCCTAATCTAGAAGGTTGTTCAACCTACGTACAATACGGCTTTGTGATTGGAAAAAAATAAGTAATCAGGGATTCTCTTATACAAATTGTTGTAAAGGAGCATGCGTGCATGGATTTAGTTCCTGATTTCACAAAATACACCACTACAAGGTCACTCACCACCTGGGGTAAGTAATCTATCCGATATCGATTGGGACCCAATCATCAGACTATTCTTCCATATTTTCTTTTCAGACCTTTTATTTCTGTGTTTGGCTTTCTTCTTGTTGTGTGGTTTGAACCCATCTGCATCTGATTTTTCACTTGGGATACCAGTCTCTTTTCACTTCAAGAATAGGTACTTGGGTGTTGATCGTATAGCCTACTCATCGCTATCCTCTCCTGTACGCTGCCGTTTGGTGCCCCCAGCAGCTACTACCTTCCAGCTGACTGCTATAAGTACAGAGCAGAGTAACACCTGTAGGGAACACCCCCAGGACTGCAAACCATTAGTGAGCCCACCTAACCCAAGTAAGATCTTTCCAATATATATTTGATGTCAATAATCTAGACTTTTTCGTACTGGCAAATAAGTGACAATAAAACTCATCAACTCGTACGAAGTGAACCTTACCATCCAGTTCACCTGAACTACATCCAGGCTTCACGAGAGGCTTCATTATAAGTATAGAGCTCTCCACTCGGTTGTACATCAACTGAGTCATGTATATTTAGTGTAGAAATAGTATATCTTGTAGAGTCCGTCCTATACTGGGTAACAATAGCAATAGTTTAGTATCTAAAACATTTTCAGATTATCAGATTAATTAGGTATAAGTTAGATATAATTATATAAAGGTAAACATCACCTTCCAAACTATATATTAAAAGTATAACACAGTACTTACACGGAAATATATGTAATCCCAGAAGTATACTTTTGCGGACCCTTTCCAATAATAGTTTTAATTTATTCATTTTTAATACCATTGATATTCACTTTAATATATTAGATAATAAGATAGGCACGCCAAGCGCTGTCAATGTCAGTCAGTTGCCATTTGATTTAGATAGGAAATAGAACATATTCAACCTATCGAGTAGTTCATTTGCTCCTTTACCCGAATCAGAGACCATCGAGTATCCCCTTGTTAGAGGTACGTTCAATTTTACTCAACCCCTCTCCGCACCGAGTAATCCGGGATAAAATATTTTATTACCCTAATATCAGGCTAGCTCTTCTCTTCTATTCTGTGACCATTAAGTGGAACAGGGTGGCGAGCTAACAAGTGGCGCCCAAACGTGTGTAATTGTACATTTAGCTTTTATTATAATATTTACAGTTGTTTAAGCTGATGGCTCGTTCACTTGGTCAGAACACAACATAGTTGTCACATATTTTATTCTTAACAACAATAACAAGGTACAAAATTTCATACCTTTTATGCATTCAATCAAGTTCATAGCATTTTTGATAGTTTGGTTTTGAAAGTGTTCCTGGCTGTCAGAAGAAACAGTCCACCTTACTCGAGGAACGGCATATTGTGTGGCCTTTTTCTTATAGGGACGAAGCCATAGAATTTTATTAATTGTAATAGGCCAGTACTTGAACAAATAATTTAGTACGGGTATTGGAAGTCAAAATTTATATCTTTGTCGAGTGTATAATAAATTTCAAACTTGTGAGGTATATTTAGAATTGATGTTAAGGCCGTGTTTAAGCGGAATAGGCTTAAAGTAAAATATCTTTGGTTGCATTGAATTTTTATTATTTATTTTTCATAATTTTAAAATAACAATAGGTTATTTGATTTATTGTAAAGTTACATACTAAATAAAAGATAATTCAAGTAGCTAGGTACATATTTTTTTTTATTGAGAAAATTTTTATGATTTACATTTTTCACTTTATAAAACACATTAGGTTGTTAAATCAAACTAATTCTAAAAATAGGAAACAAAAAGGTAAACTCTAAAAATAGAAAATAAAAAGGTAAATTCTAAAAACCCGAAATAAAAAGAAAAATTCTAAAATTATAAAGAAAGAAAACAAAAGAAATTCTGAGGTATATACAAAACTTATATCTAGATATAACTTATATACAACTTAACCTATAACTAACCTAAAAATAATAAAAAAAAAAAAAAGACCTAAACTATATTTTTTTTTTAAATTTTCGGTAGGGTTTTTCCTTCCTTTTGCAAGGGGAGAGGTTGTTCTTCAACTTTTGAATACTTATTTTAGTTCGTGTATATATTTTGTAAATTTTTTATTTTTGGTATTGGCCATAGAAGTAAATCGTCTTGAAAGTGATGAGTTAAGTTATGAATTAAAAATTCGAGGTCTACAAATGTTAGGGACAGTGGACGAAAAACGTGCAGCTCTAAGACAGGCATTAAAACATGAAAAAGAAAAGGGAGGTTTTCCTAATGTAGAAACAACTCTGATATTTGATGAAGAGCTAAGCATCTGTGAGAAGAAGGTGAATGAGTTAGTCCAAGAGATAGAGTTTTTTGATCCGGAAAATGGCGAAAATGATTATAGAAGAATATTTTCTAGAATAGAGCACTTGGCAGGTCGATTGGATAGGATCAGCGGTTCTACGGTAAGGGAAGAATCAGAACGCGAAAAGTTGGTTTTATCCTGTCAAAACTTGTATGGTCAATTGAATCTGGCATATGAGTCCGGAAAGGCAGCAAAGATACCTCAGAGAACGAGACTCACGTCATATATTGGAATTCGTCCCGAACATGATTTTGTTTCAGTACGACAGGGTGATGTCCAAAACCAAAGCGAGTTACCTACGAGGAGACAAGAAACCGCTCCAGTGTCACACAGAGCCCAAGCAATACATCAATTTGATCCTCAAAATACGTCGCTTATTGATGCTCCAAACCCTCCGATACCACAGTTTTCGAGAAGCTTACCAATTTTAGGTGATCTAATTGGCATCGAAGACGTTGAAACCGCCAGAAGAAGATCCAGTCCCATCCCTACATTACCAGCTCCAATAACCACAAATACTCGTAGTAATCGGCAAAGTATGGAAGTAACTTGGAGAGACGAAAGAGATTATCCGCAGGAGACTTCTCGAGGTTGGGCTCCTTCACATAACTCACAATTGGGCACATATAATGATTCGACAATGCGAGAGGAGTTAGCAGATACCAGGTATGGTATGGATCGCCTTCACATTTCTCCTATGAGCGCAGAGCGGCCAAATCATTGGTTCCCTCCTTACAGAACTCCAGTTTACCCAGATATTCACCGATGGAATGTAAAATACAATGGGTACACTAGCGTTAACGAGTTTTTGCTCAGGGTAGAAGAACTACGGATTTCACGGGGTGTTAGCAAGGACCAATTACTTCGTTCGGCTCCAGAGTTATTTACGGATCAGGCTTTGAATTGGTATAGAACCGGGACATTTCGAGTCGACTTCAGTACAAAATTTGTTGAGATTATGTCGGACAATAGAAGAAACTGAGGAAAGGGTAAAAAGATTTGCACCACCTCCTACCTCACACAGAACATTGCTAGAACCAGGGTTGGCATATCGAAGACCTCCTCAAAGTCAGCAGACCGTATCAGCTGTCCGTACTCCTGGTAACACCCAAACCAGTTCCCGTGCTACCTCTAACCAGCCCGAAGATAACACCTCGGAAATGAATGCTTCAGTGCATACCATTGCTTCCGCCTTGCCTCGACCCCTGTGCTGGAACTGCGGTAAAGAGGACCATAAGTTCCGAACTTGTCCGGAACAAAGAAGGAAATTTTGTTTCAGATGTGGCCGTGAGGGTGTCATGGCACCAGATTGTCCATCTTGTCCAAAAAACAGGAGTGCAGGTTCACGACAGGCCGGTCGGAACCACTGACCTCAATTCCGGCCAAGGTTTCATTAAATTCAATGTCCGTCTTGTTAGATTTTGTGCTGGCACACGCCAAAGACGATGCCCGGCCCTATCTAGAAGTTAATATTTTCGGTAAAACTTTTTTAGCTCTGTTAGACAGCGGTTGTTCAAATACAGTAATTGGGGAATTAGGTTGGAATCAGTTAAAGGGTATTTGTCAGTTGGATAAGTCACCGGTAAAGGATTGTGTAGTTGCAAATGGTGGACGATGTGATGTTTTAGGATCAATTACTGTACCTGTACAACTACTGAATCGGGTGAGAATTTTAGAAATGATAGTAGTGCCCAATCTGCCACATAGCGTAATACTCGGCGTTGATTTTTGGTCTTCCATGCAAATTGTCCCAGATTTATACTCTGGACGTTGGTCATTTAGGAAGGAAAGTGACCTACCATCTTCCCAATGTTCAGCTATTCAGTCCTTGGAGCACTTAACGTTGGCTCAAAAGGCACAGCTGGATGACTTGGTTGAATCGACCTTCAGTGCCATGGGAAATCAGTTAGGCTGCACTCACCTTGTGGAGCATACGATTAAGACCAAAGCAACACCGATAAAACAGAGACACTACCCTATATCTCCTACATTACAGCGCCAGGTTAATATCGAGCTCGATCAAATGTTGGCAAATGATATTGTTGAACCTTCTACATCACCGTGGGCATCGCCTATTGTGTTAGTGAAGAAAACGGATGGTTCTTACAGGTTCTGCGTCAATTACAAGAAATTGAATGAGGTTAGTGAGAAGGATGCATATCCCCTTCCTTTTGTCAGCGCTACCTTGGATAAGTTGAGAGACGCTAGATATCTCACAACTTTAGATATCAGCTTTTGTTGTACCCTCTAGAGGCCTCTACCAGTTCAAACGAATGCCGTTTGGATTACACAACGCACCAGCTACCTGGCAACGATTCATTGATCGTGTGATTGGGGTGGAGCTGGAACAATTCGTTTTTGTTTATTTAGATGACGTAATCATCTGTACACCTACCTTTGAGGAACATATAAATATTTTACGAACCGTCGTGGATAAAATAACAAAAGCAGGGTTAACTCTGAACCGAGAAAAGTGCCACTTTTGTAAACCCGAATTAACATACTTGGGATATATCGTGAATTCCTCAGGCTTGATGGTTCATCCCGAGAAGGTAGAAGCTATTGTCAGGATACCAGAGCCAAGGACAGTTTCAGATGTTCGCAGGGTAATAGGTATGGTCTCGTGGTACCGAAGGTTTGTGCCAAACCTCTCAACTTTAATTGCTCCACTCACCTTACTATTGAAGAAGAACGCAAATTTTGTCTGGGATGACGCGTGTAAAAGTGCATTCACGAAAATAAAGGAACACCTCATCACCGCTCCTATTTTGACCTGTCCTAATTTTGAACTACCCTTTTATATTCATGCCGATGCCAGTGATTTTGGAATAGGAGCAGCCTTGTCCCAAATTCACCCAGACGGAGAAAAAGTAGTGGCCTACCTCAGTAGATCCTTAACCAGAACCGAGAGGAAATTCAGTACTACGGAAAAGGAATGTTTGGCCGTCCTCCATGCCATAGAAAAATTTCGACCCTACATAGAAGGAACACGCTTCACCGTAATTACTGACCATTACAGCCTTAAGTGGTTGTTCGATTTCAAAGATCAAGCTGGACGTGTTGCTAGATGGGCCCTTCGGCTACAACAATACGATTTTGAAATTGTGCATCGGAAAGGAGCGGATCACGTTGTACCCGATACGTTATCCAGATCTGTACCCCGTATTGATGTCGTTGAGATACTTCCATCGATCCAAGGAGTCAAAGATAAGTGGTATAGGCAGCTATACCAAAAGATCCTCAAAGACCCTAACAAATATCCCGATTGGAGGATTGTAGAAGACCGAATATACAAACTAGCGAAGGTAGCTTATCCCAATCTAACCCAGTCAAATAAAGAATGGCTGCTAGTGGTTCCTAAAGAATGTCGTTCAGTTCTGATCAAAGACCATCATGATCCCCCGACGTGTGGACACTTGGGAATATATAAAACCTTAAACAGATTGAACCTAAAATATTATTGGCCCAAGATGAAGGCGGATGTATCCCACTACGTAAGACGATGTGTAATTTGTTTAAAGACGAAACCAGAACAGAAAGCACCTAGAGGCTTGATGTTAAGTTGTGCACCAACAACCTCTCGCCCCTGGCAAATTTTAAGTATAGACTTAGTTGGACCCCTACCACGTTCTTCAGCGGGTTATTCCTTTATTCTCACTGCTAATGACATATTCAGTAAATTTGTGTTGTTTTTCCCGATGCGAAATGCAACGGCCCCAAAAGTCGCTGAGATAATAGAGGACCACATATTCCTGATGTTTGGGGTTCCGGAAAAGATCATTATGGATAATGGTAAGCAGTTTCGCAGTCATCAAGTTACTTCCGTCTTGGACAAGTATGATGTGGAAAAGCGATATTTATCCAATTTTTCTCCTCAGGGCAACGCTGTGGAAAGATACCATAGGGTTATGAAAACAATTTTAAGTTCTTATGTCTCCGATAACCATCGCGATTGGGACAAATATTTACAAAAGGTTGCTTGTGCGATGCGATCAAGTCGACATGAAGTAACAAAATTATCTCCCAACTTCGTCCTGTTTTCCCGGGAGATTGATCTCCGCGGACGTGCCTTGATTCCAGTATCTGATTTTGATGAAACCTATGACCCAGTGGCTCGAGCAAAAGCAGTCCAAGAAGTTTTCCAAGACGTGACTAGAAGGATAAAGAAGTCCTTTATGACCAGTCGTGATCGCTACAATCTCCGTCGAAGAAGTGAAAGATTCCAACTGGGCCAGCAAGTATGGAAAAAGGTATGTGCGGTCTCCGACAAAGCCAAGGGAGTGACAGCAAAATTGGCAAATAAATTTGAAGGACCGTACAGGATAACGAAGATCCTCTCCGCATGGTCGTATGAACTGACAGATGACACCAAGGGTCGTAATAAGGGAGTCTGGCACGCCAAAGACTTAAAGAGTCACCCACCAGATACAGACGGATCCGATAGCGAAGCAGAATAAGTAATAGCTTGTTAGTCCTCGAAGTAACACCCTGCTTGTCTACACCGTTGGAGTAGAGCTGTTTCTGTCGTTTTTCCGGTTGTCTATTGTAAGTTAGCCATATTATTCTTTTGGGTAGGTCAGCGTAGTGGAAGATGCTATGTTGCGGTTTTTTTTTTTTGGGGAAAAAAAAACCTTTTCCTGGGAAGGGGAGAGTTGTTACGGTTCGCCCTACAAAAATAAAAAGAAATAAGTATGAACTGTAACTTGAATGCATAAAAGATTTATTTGGTACCTTGATAATATTTATCGTCACAATAATAATTAGTAATAATGAAATGTAAATATTTATCTTTGTTATTTGACATCTATAATTAGTTCATAGGTTATCTTTAGTGAGATTCTTTTTCAAACTACACAGGTGTCTTGAGTATTTGGGTCATCAGTTAGCCATTTGACCTTGAACCCAGCTTAATAGGTGAAAGACCTCTTATCATTTTTCAAGGCCAATGACATAGGTCCCTGGTTTGAAACCACCATTTTGTATTCTGCTTTTTCCTAATCTAGAAGGTTGTTCAACCTACGTACAATACGGCTTTGTGATTGGAAAAAAATAAGTAATCAGGGATTCTCTTATACAAATTGTTGTAAAGGAGCATGCGTGCATGGATTTAGTTCCTGATTTCACAAAATACACCACTACAAGGTCACTCACCACCTGGGGTAAGTAATCTATCCGATATCGATTGGGACCCAATCATCAGACTATTCTTCCATATTTTCTTTTCAGACCTTTTATTTCTGTGTTTGGCTTTCTTCTTGTTGTGTGGTTTGAACCCATCTGCATCTGATTTTTCACTTGGGATACCAGTCTCTTTTCACTTCAAGAATAGGTACTTGGGTGTTGATCGTATAGCCTACTCATCGCTATCCTCTCCTGTACGCTGCCGTTTGGTGCCCCCAGCAGCTACTACCTTCCAGCTGACTGCTATAAGTACAGAGCAGAGTAACACCTGTAGGGAACACCCCCAGGACTGCAAACCATTAGTGAGCCCACCTAACCCAAGTAAGATCTTTCCAATATATATTTGATGTCAATAATCTAGACTTTTTCGTACTGGCAAATAAGTGACAATAAAACTCATCAACTCGTACGAAGTGAACCTTACCATCCAGTTCACCTGAACTACATCCAGGCTTCACGAGAGGCTTCATTATAAGTATAGAGCTCTCCACTCGGTTGTACATCAACTGAGTCATGTATATTTAGTGTAGAAATAGTATATCTTGTAGAGTCCGTCCTATACTGGGTAACAATAGCAATAGTTTAGTATCTAAAACATTTTCAGATTATCAGATTAATTAGGTATAAGTTAGATATAATTATATAAAGGTAAACATCACCTTCCAAACTATATATTAAAAGTATAACACAGTACTTACACGGAAATATATGTAATCCCAGAAGTATACTTTTGCGGACCCTTTCCAATAATAGTTTTAATTTATTCATTTTTAATACCATTGATATTCACTTTAATATATTAGATAATAAGATAGGCACGCCAAGCGCTGTCAATGTCAGTCAGTTGCCATTTGATTTAGATAGGAAATAGAACATATTCAACCTATCGAGTAGTTCATTTGCTCCTTTACCCGAATCAGAGACCATCGAGTATCCCCTTGTTAGAGGTACGTTCAATTTTACTCAACCCCTCTCCGCACCGAGTAATCCGGGATAAAATATTTTATTACCCTAATATCAGGCTAGCTCTTCTCTTCTATTCTGTGACCATTAAGTGGAACAGGGTGGCGAGCTAACAACACTGGTACCGTTTACAAAAAAGAGAAAATTGCAAGGACTGCAAAAGCCGCAAATCAACGGAGTGGAGATTCCATTTGCGAATGAAGTTAAATACCTAGGGGTAATATTTGACCAGAAGCTCAATTGGAACTCCCACATTGAAAAAACCGCACATAAGGCCAGAATCGCTCTTGGAAGATGCAGGCAAATGTGTGGAAAGAATTGGGGATTAAATCCTAACATGACCAAACGGTTATATACACAGGTTGTGAGGCCAATGATAACCTATGGATCAGTTGTCTGGTGGCCCAGGACACTGCAGATCGGAGCGCAAAGGCAGCTAAGTGGTATTCAAAGGCAGGCCTGCTTGAGTATCACAGGGGCCATGAAGACGACTCCGACAGCGGCTCTGGAGGTGATACTTAACCTACCACCACTGCATATACTCATTCAAGGAAATGCAAGATCTGTTAGCCACAGATTATCACAGGGACCTTCTCCGACAAGCCAAGAACACGGTAAGGTCTACAAAGAACTATATGATGAAATAAAGGCATATCCAATACTGGGAATGCCAAAGGATCAAATTGCCCCACAATATAGTTTTAAAAACGAATATACAATCGTCATTCCAGAGAGAAAGGACTGGGAAGCAGGGCCTCCCATAATGGCGAATCTCAACTGGTACACTGACGGCTCTAAAACAGACTCTGGAGTAGGAGCCGGAATATATGGGGTACAGGAGAAGATAGCGATCTCTCTAAGCCTAGGGAAACATGCTACTGTCTTTCAGGCAGAGGTAATAGCGGTGCAATGCTGTGCAGAAGAGTTGATAAGACGGGAGGTGAATAACCAAAGAATCGTCATCTACTCTGACAGCCAAGCAGCACTAAAAGCGATACGCTCATATAAGATACGCTCATATAAGATAACATCAAATCTGGTGTGGGAATGTCGCAAGGCCCTCAACAGACTAGGTAGTCATAGTAACCCTAGCCTGGGTACCAGGCCACCAAGGAATAAAAGGCAATGAAAAGGCCGATGAATTAGCCAAGCAGGGAGCAGCGGAGGTCATGATAGGGCCAGAACCTTCCTGTGGAATTGCCAAATGCCTAAGTAAAGGAAGCATCCACAAATGGATAAACAACCAGGCGTTGAACTGGTGGTATGGAACCCCAGGACAAAGACACGCTAAATTATTCCTTAAAAGCCCTTCGACCAAACTGTCACACGACCTACTACGCCAAAGTCGAGAAACGACGAGGATAATAGTGAGAGTGCTCACAGGGCACTGTAGGCTGAGGAAACATATGCATACAATTGGACTAGCAGAAGACAGCCTATGCAGGTTCTGCCAGGAAGAAGAAGAAACCGCGGAGCACGTACTTTGTGAGTGTGAAGGCCTAGCAAGGTTGCGGTTTCACTTATTCGGAGAAGAAAAACCGAAGGCAGAGAGCTACGTAAAGGAGGCGGTAACAAGGCTATTGAGTCTAATAAAAAGAATAAAGCTGGATATCGAGCTCTAATATAGGGAGGACCACAATAGATCTGCAAAGGTCGCAGTGGGATAGGACAAAGAGCCACTCCAATTTTAATCTAATCTAATCTAATATATAGTAAGTACCTATATGGATATATTTGATAAATCATAGGGCACTGGATCTATATAGATATGCATTTAATTCAAACTTTTATATACCTATGATATATTCTCCTTGGAAATCCATTTTCTACAAGTTCCAGTAGTTCCAGATCATCATTAAATAATTCCATTGTGTTTTTTCACGCAGTAAACTTTTATAAACATAGACAAAAACAATATAAAAATCAGGTTGAGATTGTTAAGGAGAACTTTAGGGGTCAAGAATGGGTCCTTAAATTTTTAAGAATCTTAAATTCAACTTACAGCGGTGCAAGCCATATCTGTTACTCAAGTTTAAGACGTAACTTGAGATTTCCTCAACTTGTTGGTGCAAGTGGGCATAAATAAACCCCTTTACTGCCAACCGAGAGAAAATTGTGATGAAGATTTAATTGGCATTCCTGGAACTAATAATGAGATGCATAATGATTAAATTGACCATAACTACATTGGTTATAATAAAATGGATAATAATCATCCTGATAACCAACATATTGGAGAAGTATCTTCAAAGAGAAAACATTTAACTGATGATACGGCCAAAGTTTTTTTTCTGCCAAACAGCGGACGGCAGCTATTGTTTCAAGAACAGGGGCACAGCAGCACATGCACATGTGATGCAAATTTATACACAGGTACAATACCTGGAAACTCAAGTGCCACAGTAGGAAGCTATTCTTTTGCTTTCCAGGCATTCCAGACCGGAGATTATGCAAGCGATTGCAATACAATCCATAAAAACGCTGGAACAATTTATTAATTATTTGATGAGAGTTGAAAGGAATAATCCCAACAACATTACACAATCACCACAGAGTCAAAACACCACTGACACACACAATAGAAATAATTTCAATAACTCAAGCTCTTACAATAGAAATAATAACCATAACAATATGAATAATTTAATAATTTAATCAATAGACAAAACAATGAAAGGAATAATTATAATAATACTAGACTACAACACTACAATGATAATAATGATATACAGAGAATCACACAATATAATTCTAATAACCGAAACGCTAACAGTAATATGGAAAGGCAAAACTATAATAATAATTACCAATATAATAGACGACAAAGCAATTCATATAATCATAATAATCAAGGGCGAAATGGGCATAACGAAAATAATCAACCCACTAGAAGGGTAAATTTTCAAAGAAATGTTAGATCTAGAGAAAATAGTACTGATAGATCTACGCAAATAAGATCAGCTCGTTAAATTAGTCCACAACCTAATGTTGCACAAAACGACGAAACTTGGGAGGACTCGAGAAGTAGTCAACACCATTTTCAGTGGGTTGTAACCCAGACAATGCATCCAACAGTCGCAACTACATTCATTATTGAGAATTTTCGAAATCCGACGATGACGACATTGACGAAACGTTTAATTCAATTGAAATATTAGCTAAAATGAACGATCACAATATTTCAATAATTATCAATACTGGAAGTGAATCGAGTTTAATTCAAGAAGAGTTACTTAACAAATTTCTCAACATAAATAAAAACATTATGGAGATAACAAAAATAAGTATTGTGGGTGCTAACAATAAAAAATGAGGAGAATGGGATGATAAAATATTTCTTTAGATTTATGAGTTGTTTCTAAAGTACAATTTGATGTATGATCAGTAGTTGTTAATTATCAGTCAGTTATTGACTTCGGGAATAAGAAAATTGAGTTTAATGACACCTAGGTAGATTTTGATAGTTTGAATAATTCTAATGAGTCAAACATGACACAAATGTGTGCAACGAAGCAATTTTATAAAAATGAGGCTTTTCATGAAGATAATTTAGGCGTTGTTGATTTAAATGAAAATGAATGTGATATAAGTGAAAATTATATAGATATTGAAGAAGTAATGTTGATTTGTCCACAAGAGTGGGAAGGTGGGATAAGGAGATTAATGGAAAGTTATGAAGCACTTTTCATCAGTAAGTCGAGTATAAATTTCATGTAAGAAACATAAAAGGTTTTAAAAATAAAACATACCCATTTCATTTAAAAACAAAATAAAATTGGAAATCAATAAGCTGTTACAACAAAATATTATACAACATTCTGATACACCTTAGATCAATTCTTTAGTAATGGCGCAAAAGAAAACTGGTGATATACGAATTTGCCTAGATGCACGAACGTTAAATAAACATTCTATTCCACAATACGAACAGCCAATAAAAACAGAAAATTTGTAAGGTAGGATAAATATTGCAAAAATTAATTCAAAATTAGATTTAAAAAATTGTTTTTGGTTACTATCATTGGCTGAAAGTTGTGGAAAATTTACAGGTTTCTCAGTTGAAGGAGAAATTCTTCATTTTAATGTCATGCCGTTTGGGTTACAAAGTGGCAGTGCTGGCCTGGTAAGAATGCTAAATGAAGTGGCAAACGGTTCGGCCCTGTTAGTATAAGATCCCGATATAAAACGACCTTCACCGAGATGCTTATTTAATGAAACGTATTTTATATTTAATTTAATATGTCAATAAATATAATCCATATGGGTTGCCTAGTAAATTTCAGTCCAGAGTATGTTTAATTAGTAATTGAAAAAAATTATTTTTTTAAACATTTCACCGGTATGATTATTAGATAAATTCTATACCAATCGAAAGTATGAAGCCCATAGATTATGCAAACGTTAGGTTGCCTATTCTTTTCCGGTCACAACTATCGGGTTGCCAGGTATAATCAGGTAAATCTGTACTAGCATTTTGCAACGGTCTGTTTATTGAATGAAATTTGAATGAAATTAAAGATTATCGTTGTCGAATTTTAAAAAGTAAAATATTATTCCGAGTGAATGTGTGCGACTGAGAGGTCCCAACCAACCATCCCATGCGATAGAAGAGGACACAGCATAGCAGCTGTTTAAGGTCCGCCCATTTAAAGAAAGAGAGTGCGCATGCTATTTGGAAAAGAAAAGGATAGCGATAGACTCGTATAAACTATGCATCATTTTTGAGCAGTGTTCCCAACTGCAGGGCATATACATATATACCTACCCTGATTAAAAATATTGATTGAAAAAAATTGAGAAAATTTACTACATGCAAATTAAAAATTTATAAATGTAAACAGAGAAATTGAAATCAATTGAAACTATTGGAAAAAATTCAAAACCCATAAGTGAATTTTTTTAATCAGGGTAATCTTGCAAATTTTATTTTTATTATGGGAAGACAAAATAAAAAAACAACAATAAATAAATTTCTTCTATTTATTGTGAAAAATTGAAACTACAAAAATTTTTTGAAATTATTCAGAATCCGAGTCATCGGACTACGATCTTCAACTTCTGAATCTTCTTCGTCATCACTCTCTGTTTCACTTTTTTTGACAATGTCTTCTATCTTTGAAGGTGTATGAACCCCAATGAATCCTACTGGTTTTAAATATTCATCTGAGAACCATCCGCAGTTCTCAGGGTTTCACGCATATTGGATCCGTTGCATTAAGCCACATAAAATTTACGAAAATAGTTCGTAAAATTTTCTGTGTAAATGATATCCAGCATGGTGGTATGGAAATGGAGTCGAAGCCTTTTACTTTTTTTTAAAAGTGCTCGCTATCTTCTTTTATAGAGTTATTTTTCATAAAAATACGATGTCTTGCATCATTCCCTATTAAGGGAAAATTCCCTGCAGTTGGGAACAATGCTCCAAAATGATGCATAGTATATACGAGTCTATCGCTATCCTTTTCTTTTCCAAGCCCAAATAGCATGCGCACTCTCTTTCTTTAAATGGGCGGATTTTAAACAGCTGCTATTCTGTGTCCTCTTCTATCGCATGGGATGGTTGGTTGGGACCTCTCAGTCGCACACATTCACTCGGAGCAATATTTTACTTTTTAAAATTTGACAACCGCAATTCTGGACTGATTTTTCGCAGGCAACTCTTTACCACCGTGTTCAGAATAAGATAATCTTTAATTTCATTCAAATTTCATTCAATAAACAGACCGTTGCAAAATGCTAGTACAGATTTACCTGGTTATACCTGGCAACCCAATAGTTGTGACCGGAAAAGAATAGGCAACCTGACGTTTGCATAATCTATGGGCTCCATACTTTCGATTGGTATAGAATTTATCTAATAGGGAATAATAGATGTTATATTTCAATAAGTTAGGAAATTGTGAAGAATGACTTACTCGTCAGGTATCTACAAAAAACCGAATCCAGTAGAAAATCGACAACACATTGATAAAACAATTGAAAAATTTTTAAATCAAAATTTTTTTTCTTTTCCAACAGATTTCGGCTAAACGAAGCTTGACCCCAATTTTATTCTCAGTGCCAAGGAAAACTTTATTTTTGATTATTGGGAGAATTTACATATTAGTTTTGAGTAATCACCGGATCACATTATTTGAAATGATTTTCACAAATTGAAATAAATTCCTTAAAAATTATACATCTACACCTCACTGTTATAATGTTAGTTCTATGCTCTAGATAACTTCAACTCTGTGTTCATTTAGATTTTCACTTGTCATAGTTCAATTTAGGTTTCTTGGTAATTTCAAATTAATGCAGTGTCACTGTGAAATTAACTCTCCAGAGAAAGACACCTCAATAAAAGAAATATTATGTGATGACGGAACAAAAATAAAAGATGATGAAACAAAGGCAAACCTATTTAATTCATTCTTTGCGAATATAGGTAAAAACTATGCTGATAAAATAAATAAACCTCCCACCGTAATTCCCAAGCCATCTACCAACATGACCACATTCTTTCTCAGCCCAGTAAATGAAAAAGAAACTTCAGATATAATTCATTCACTCAAACATAGAAAATCCCCTGGTTTTGACGGTATCAGAGCTGAACATCTCAAGGAAATATCAGAAGAAATAACACCATTATTAACATTTCTGATAAATAACATATTTCAATCATGTCAATGTCCTAACGCGTTTAAGAAATCCATAGTCACGCCTATTTTGAAAAAAGGAGAACCTGAAATAGTCAATAATTACAGACCGATCTCACTACTAACAAGCTTCAATAAAATATTCGAGAAACTACTTAAATCTAGACTGATGACATTTATTGACAAGTACAATTTGATATCTAGCAAGCAATATGGATTCAGGCAAGGTTTGTCAACAAACGACGCGATAGCTGCTCTAACAAGCGAAATATATGAACATGTAGACAACAGACGACCAGCAATATGTGTATTCTTAGATCTAGCTAAGGCATTTGACACTATAGATAGACCATACCCAGTTATTAGAGGCCCTAAGTTACTCAGGTATAAGAGGTAATACACAAAAACTATTAAAAAGCTACTTGAACGGCAGAAAGCAGGCTGTAAAAATCAATAATGTGCTCAGCTCAGACGCAGAAATAAGTTATGGCATACCACAAGGTACTGTAATTGGTCCTCTATTATTCTCCATATACATAAACAGTCTATTCACCCTGACTTGCGATGGCTCCATCATTAGTTTCGCTGATGACACGGCCATACTATTTACAGCCGAAGACTGGGAAACCCTGAAAATAAAAGTGGAGGATCAAATTAACATGCTTAAAGATTGGTTTGATCACAAATCACTAACAATTAATTTCGAGAAAACACACTTCTTGCCATTCGCAAGCTATGAAAACCGATTACCAAATTATGACGAACTGCTAATTACCAGCCACGGAAAAATTATGAAAATCACTAGAGCAAGCCATATTAAGTATCTGGGTGTGATCATAGATCCCCACCTGCGATGGGATATACATATTAGTCATGTCTCGAAAACACTCAGATATATGTTACATAAATTCAAATATTTAAGATCTATTCTAGACGCAACTCACCTTAAAACCATATACTATGCTTTAGTACAATCTCGACTGCAATATGCCATCCTCAGTTGGGGTGGTTTACTTGATACTCACCTAAAAAAAATGGAAATATTGCAGAAGAAAATACTCAAAATAATGTACTACAAAAAAAGAGATTATCCGTCAAACTATTTATTCAAAGATTCACTAGTGCTTGATGTACGACAATTATACATGTATAACATTATACTATTCATTTACAAAAATAAAAATATTCTTAAAAATTTTGAACATAATTATAACACCAGGAATAAATCTAAAGGTAACGTACAAGTCACTATAACAAAAAAAGACATTGGACAGCACACATATAACTACCTTAGCAGTAAAATATTCAACTACTTACCTGAAGTGTACAAGATGTATATACGTACAATAAACAATGTTAACCTTATGAAAAGAATTTTCAAGAGGTATATGCTTGACCTAAATAGAGATATTGTCCACAACTTAATTACAAATTATAACGCATAGCCGAAGCATAGCACTACATTGTTTTATATATAAATATAATTTTTTTGTTTGTTTCATAATTCCTTATTTATTTATGTTCTTGAATACAGTTTAAGAAATACTCTCAATGTACTATCTATCTTGTAATTGTTTTATACATTTAATTGGCATGATCACCCACGCACAACCTCGGTTTTAGTGGGATTCTTCATGTTTATTTTCAAGATACTATAGATTTGTAATTTATTTGTATTTTTATTAGTACTTTGTATATTTTGAATAAACATTATTATTATTATTATTATTACATTTTTATGGTCGATAATTGAATGTTACGACTCCACGTGGACTGTACTATCTAACAAAGCCGAAATAGTTATTTTTGTCTCCTGTAAAATTCTATTCAACGGGAATACGAGATGTTAGAATTTAACCATCAAAATGATTTTATTCCTAAAAGACAAAAATGAGTCACAACATTCTACTGAAGGTGGTCTATCTCCCGAACAAGGTGACAACAAAACAGCAGAGGTAAGTACCCCACATTTCAAATTAATTATCAATTTGAAGTCAGTAATTATTCTGCCACGGCACTTTTCCCTTCTCGCTAGTGAAAAACGAAGAAAATTCTTCTCGTCCCATTTGGCTGACCTTCGACTCTCTATGTACCTGGTCTTAGTTCCCCGGTAAACGCGTCTTCTGAATCTAAGGTACCTGGAGCGCTATTCTATACGCGGTATTGACAGTCGTCGGTATCGGTATGTTAAAAGCAGCCATCGGTTACGCGGCCGAAGGACTAATATATTCTGTATGCCACGGTTTTCGACGCTCGGAATTGCAACCAAAAATTATCGGCATAAAAGTAACGTCACTCGATTCGGTACATTTGGCCGATGAGCGATGAGAGAAATTCAAATTTGAAGCTTAAGTTGAAGTTAAGACGTTATATTTTGGTTTCGTTTGTGATTCGATTGTGTTTGTGTTTTCTACCAGGATGAGTTCAAGAGTTGGAAGGTAGGGTCATATTATTATTACATAGATAGTGATATATATTTCTGTTAGCGTGAACGATACAATTCATATTTATATTAACATTAACAACTTAAAAATCTTGAAATTTAAAGTTAACTAGCTTCAATTAGGCGTTAACATATCTCTTTTTTTACTCTCAAATATAGGATAAGTACAGAGATTGATTATTTTAAAATTTTTTGTTCTAGCAAAACTCGTAATAATATCGCTCAAAGGGATCATTTGATTCAGTACATGAAGAGCCATTCAAATTTTGCTGCAGGAAAATTTTGTGGAAATGATGCGAAGGAATGGCTGCGTCATAGATGGATTGATCTTGCTCAGGAGTTAAATTCAATTATTGGTGGAGCACAGAAAAATAGCAGCCAGTGGCAGACTGTGAGTATCTTTACTGCTTCAGACTTTGGGTTGTTTATATATAGTTTAACTCAGATCCAAAATACATCTAAAATAGTAATATATTTTTCAGGTATGGCGTGACTTGAAACACAAAGTTTCGAAAGGGGTTTCTGAGATAAGAACTGAGCAGCAGCGTTCGACTGGCAACAAAGAAAGAAAGCATCCTTCTATGACTCCCCATGAATTGAGATTTGCGGGGATAATAGGTTCTGCGTATGTGCAAGGCTCATCTACTTGCCCTGATTCAATACCAGAGAAATCTTCATCAATACTCACAAAAAACATTGTTAAACATCAATAGTTTTTTTCCATTAAACCCTTTTCAATTTCTAAATATAAATCTGGGGGAGTGACAATGGTAACAGTATTTCTTTCCTTCAGATGCAGCTGAAGACATAAGAGGAGGGGGGCGAGTCAGTCTTTGATGAAGCCCCACTGGTTTTGATAGTTGCTTCTGTTGACTCTCAAAGAAATGAGGAAGTGCACGACTCTAAGCAAACTGTATATGGTAGGTATATTTTCTTCTTCAAACTGCCTTCATCTTTCCTTAACAAGCCAAATAAAAATATGATTTCTCTTCCTTCAACATAATCAATACATGATGTGGAATTTACCTCCAATGATTTAGTGGTGAATAGAAATGCGGTCGAGATAATACCAGCAGAGGAGGGTCAATCCAGTGCTACAATTCCAGCAAGTCAAGGCCTCACCTCAATTCCAAGGAAGAGAACAGTCAAAAGTATGTGTCACTTTCAGATCTGAGATATGATTATTATAAGTTGTAATTGAGGTTATTATGGCGAGTTGAATAGTGGAAAATGATTCATTTTTTTTAGAAACAAGGAAGCCAAGCAGGGTTACAGAAAGCCAGAACAGGATTCCAGGATAAGAATCTTTAGTAGACTCACGCATATTTTGGAAAGAGCTATTTAAAAATTTAAACAATTAAGATACAAAAATAATAATTATTGTTATTTTATTCTCTCACATATCTCCTGCCAATAAATGTCCTGTATTTGGACAGCCAATGCCCTTCCATAGCGACCCATTTCAACCTCCACATTGGGAGGATGACGATTACGATGAGCCAATATTTTAGCCTCTTCCACTTCAATTTATTGTATTTCATGTTTTAGCCTCATGTTGTGGAAGACAGCACAAGCATTCACAATTTTTCCTACAAGCCCCGGTTCGTACATCAGTTTTCTCTGGCTGGACAGGCATCTGAATTCCGCTTTAATAACTCCAAATAGCCGTTCAATAACAGATCTAGCAGAACAGAGGTCATCATTGTACTGGGCACAGGGAGTTTCTGGTCGCTTATTCTTCAAGGGCGTCATTAGCCATGGGTATCCGTCATCACCTATTCGGAAAGGAAGAAATTTTAGTTTACTTGAACACTATATATTACCACACCAAGTATTATCACACACCTATTAACCATGTGTTCCGCTCTCCACGGTCATAGTTGCGCTCCATGACGTTTTGCTGCCGAGCTTGCCCATATGAAAGCATCATTTCTGGCTCCAGGATATCTCGCGTTGATGTTGAGAATTTTCAAATTAGGATCACAAATCTATAAAGGCAACAATGGAAAAATTATTACCAAACGGGTGATAATTGCCTTAAAAGTGAAATGAAACGTTCATATTTACATATATCCATATTAAGAAACTTCACGTTCATAAGTAGGTAGAGATTAGTTATTGTTTAGAAACTTACAGCTTGAACATCAAGGGTATGATCACTCCAACGGTTGATACAAGCTTCCTCATGCTCTCTTGGGGCTAAAATATGCACATAGGTGCAATCTATTGCACCCATTGCTCCTTCGAAAGGTTGAGGTGCACTCAAAAACCTTTGGCGTGCAGCATGCTGTTGTTCGGGGGTGATAAGAAACCGCACCCACCGATACAGGAATCTTTTATTGACAGCATTGGTCACATCTCTAAAGCGGCGTTCACACGAGGCAACTTTCGTTCGTGACACTCACGAAAGTGTGAATTCATAAAACGTTCACACGGTTGGGGGGTTCGTGCCATTCACGCCTCGCGTTTCGACTTAGTCACCATCGAAACATCGATCATAAATAATCTAGTTGTTGAAAGTTGTGCTGTTTTAAGTTCGTTTTTTGCTACTATCTTAGCAAAAAAGATGGAGTGCTTACAGGACACAATTACAAGAAAACGAAAAAAAGACGTTTTTGGGTTAGACAATGGATACAGCGAAGAAATATGTTAGGAGCGTCAAACTTCATCTGGTCTATTTACCCAGGATGATCTTTATAAAATTTGTAAGTTAAGAAAATTGAACAGCATTCGATTTATTTCACAACGATAAACATAATCAGTAGGACTGCTAACAGAAAATTTGATAGCTTCAATAATATTCCGGTAGAATTACACAAATCCCCACCACAATAACAATTTTCCACAGTCACAGACTTCTTAGCACTCTTAAGATCGGTACACTTCTCTTGGTAAGCATCGGGAATGACTTTGAATTCGTTAACCCATCGATCATTTTGAAAATTCATTCCTATATAAGTTTGACTGGCGCATCCTCTTTCAATCTCCTCCACGGTGGACTCTCTAATAGTTATTTATGCAACAAGTGCAAAAAGTGAGTGTTTTTTGCACGCGACGTGAAATTGTCCAACGAGGTCTTTAGGCCGAGTTGGACAACACGTCAAGTGCAAAAAACACGTTTTGCAAGAGTTGCATACAATATTTTTTCTAAATTCATGCAAAAACTGGAAAATTAGAATATAAATATATTAAAAGCCTAACCTAACCTATTAAAGTCAACCCGTTCTTCTTTTTTTGTATCTTTATGGCCTCCACCTTGTCAGCACTCAATCATAGCTGGTTTTCGCCTTGACCATTTGAATTTTAAATAATTCAAGATTTTTGCAATAATTGTATCTCGTTGAGACTAAGTAGTGAGATATACATATATTATTGTTGTATTAAAGCAGAATTCAGATACTTGCAATGGATTTTTATTTAATTTAAATGTTTATGTTTGTCATTAATCATCACAAAGCTGACACAAGAATGACAGATGAGTGCAATAAAATATTTTATTGCACTAGTGCAATAAAGTACTACTTTTTGCATTAAATGTGGTTCACAAAAGTGTTGTTTTTTGCATGAATGTAGAAAAAAATACTTTTTCGACAAAAAGTCGAATTTTTACAATCCGTGATGAAATTTTCGGAATAATCGAAATTTTTACATAATTTCGCGTGGTAATGTTTAATCGTATTGTCCGGAAAAGGCACTATGCTACATTTAAAGCACTTGATGGAAATTACGCTTTTCGGAACGTACGTTACTAATATCGCCAAATATGTTAGGAGCGTCAAACTTGGTTAGTATGGAACTAAAAAGCAATTGGTTGGAAAATGACCGTGTTCTTCAACCACTTTACTCACACGCCTATTTATCTCTAAGCATGAGGAGCGCAGCACGTACTTGTTGACTGTACAGCACTTAAACTGTAGCAGTTGCTGATATTTGGTAGCTCAAAACGGTATCGTAGTATAAGGCTGAAAGATATTCGCCACAATGAAAAATTTTTTAGTAAGCAACTACCATCGCTACAGTAGTTGACTTATTGACTTCTGTCGATACAAATTGAGACACTTTCAGAATAAAAAGTTATAATAAAATATGACTACACAAGACTACAAAATGTTGATCTAAAAACTTGTCCTGCCACCAAACACAGTAAATATAACTTTAAAACGTAAATTTAATAATGGAAATATGTAAACTAATTAAAAGAGATTAATTCGACTTTTCGTCTGGAAAATGCACTGACAACTCACTGACATTTTAGGGACGTCAGGTAGGCAGTGATATAAGTTTATTAATTAGAGCTGAAAGATCATCGATTCTAGAATCGAATGATCTTCCACTGGTTTGAGAATATAGTTCTCGAACAGAAATTTTCCAGAAAATTTTAGAAACCTACTGCGAATGACTGAATTTCAGTTTGAATACCTCTTATTGCGTGTTACAAATAAAATTTCAAAATCTAACACTAACATAAGACAACCAATCGGTGCGGCTGCTCGTAAATCTTTATCACGGTATTCCTCCAAACTTGGATCATATAACACCTTTCCCATCGAATATAACTCCAAAAAAACGCGTAGTTTCACTATCGTAAGGGCAAAGACAGACACGGCGGTTTTGACCGAAGCGTTTATCGAGTCGATACGTCTTATAATGTAACATAATAGAGTGTAAAACACACACAGCGGTCCGTACCGTCTCTGGATTTTCAAACCACTTCGGTTTGTCATTCTTGTGAGCAATCGAGTCGGTGTTTGTTTATCTAAGCGTTGGTTGTTTCTTTCAATTTAGGTACGTCCGTTCAGACGCACGTGGTTTTCTGCTAGTTTTTTACAAAAATGGATGGAGGGAGAGTAGATGCCGAGAAGCTAATAAGTGAAATAGAAAGTCGACCTGCACTTTGGAATATGAGAGAAAAAGGGTATAGTGATAGAAATTTGAAAAGAAAGTGATGGTAGGAGATCATCAATCTTTTTGCCTATAAAGACAGCACAATTGAGGAAAAAAAGAAGTTAGGTGAGAAATTAACTTTAAAATTAAATATTGTATTAAAAAAAATGTAAAACATTTGCTCAATTATTTCAACAAATTGCAGACTGGAAATCATGCAGATTATATCCATGTATGAAACAATCGCCTCTTAATCAAATTCGATAGCACCTTCACCAACATTTCATCGAATATCCCAGAATTTACCCATCCAACAGCAGAGTTATTCAGCCTTATCTCCTGCACCTTCCTCTAGTCAATCAATTGTACCTTACAGTCAACTATCACAACAAAGCCTGTTCGATTCAACATTATAAAATGTGTCTACCCAGCAGTATACGACATCACTTTCAGCGCCATCACCTGCTGAATCAGCGTCTTCATCTGTTTCAACTTCTCAGTAAGAAGATGATTCACAGTTTGGTATTTTTTAGTGTTGCTTATAAATGTAAATATTGTTTAATGTATGTAATAAAACTGTATTTGCTTACCGGAGAGCTATTACCAATTTTTCCTTCGGTGATATGGATTCTCTCATACAAGTATTTGTTCTTGTTAGTTTTTCAAATAATATGGTCAGTAACTCGTCAAAAGTACCTCGTGACATTCTAGTGAAATTAAAAAATTTGTCTTTGTCTCGTTATACTTCGGCTAAAAGTGTATGAAAATGTCCTTTTTGTTGCCTCTCTCCAATAATCGGATGTATCCACATCATTCGTTTTCGTTGTTTCTTCTTATTTACTTTCCAATACAGATAGAGTAATGACAAGTCTACTACGTCGTCATCCATCGTGCACTACTATCTCACCGAAATAAAAATCGCTAATGTGTTTTGTTAGAATTCGACTGATTCGATAAACGCTTCGGTGAAACCACCGTGTCTGTCTTTGCCCTCCAACTTAATAACCTTGCTGTGACGACATCTTGGCTTCACAAACGGTATATTACGACTGAAAATCAAACAGGTTTGATCTCTCCACGCTTGGGTCGTACGCCGTTTCTCACGAAAGCAAGTTTAACGACTATGCGTTCACACAGAAGTGTATTTCACGAAAGCGTGGTTCACTGTCGTGATTAACGCCTCGTGGGAACGCCCCTTAACACATCTGCTGACAGTTGGCTGGCTCAATGCCAAATCATACTGACCACCCACCGCTGCCCGATTGCATCCCGTTGCATAAAATCTCAAAGCTGTGAGAACCTGTAGTTGTAAGAAAGAATTTTGAATTTACACTAGTTTATTGAATTGCACATAAAACACAAACTTGATATTCAACAAGGTTGGCGTTGTTGTTAGTAGTCTGAGTATAAATCGTGTTTTATAGTGAGATAAGTAAAAAATAAAACTGGAAAAAGTGTTCAATTAATAATTGGAGTATTGCTGTGTACTAGTATCTGAAAGAAATTTATCAAATCGAAAAAATTTCGCAAGTATTGTGAAATTCTTCACTTACAGATCGTGCGGGAACAGGGCAGTATTGCCAAAGTGAACATGCAGGAGAATGAAACTTGTAATTGCTGCCGCAAGAAAGTACTTGATTCTCAAGAGGGCTTACGAAGAGGGAAAAAATAACAAAAAACAAAAAACACAGGGGTGCACTTTGGATGATATTATGGCCAAATTGGAGGTTATGGATAAAAAGTATGACATTCTACTTGCAAAATACAATGAACAAATAAAAATGAATGATAGATTGCAAGACGAAATAACCAAGATTGAATCACAGTTTAACAGGCAGGAATAAGTCACACTAAAAAACAATTAAATAATACAGGAAGTGCCACATAAGCAAAATGAAAATCTCTCAGACATTAGGAAAATTGGGCAAAAACTAGAAGTGCAAACCGATAAAAAGTTTTTGGCATATAGAGTGGGACATGCGGATGAGGCTAAAACAGCAGGTAACCCCATTAAAGTTGTATTTGAAGAAGAAACAACTAAAATAAATTTGCTTAAATCAAAGAAGAAATTTGAACTACTGAGTAAGGACCTGGGATTTAAGGAAAATAACATAATGTACTTAAACCATGACCTAACAAAAACAAACTTAGAAATTTTCAAAGCAGCAAAAGAATACAAGAAAAACATGAATTATAAATTTGTATGGATTAACAATGGAAATATACTATTATTGAAAACGGAAAATAGTAAGGTAGAGTTAGTACAAAATATGGAGCAGCTGGAAAAAAATTAGAGAGGCCTCGAAGTAAAATACATATTGCATATACTAATATACAAAGTTTGAGAAATAAGTTAGAGGAGATTCAATGTTTTATGATACATCAAGACTGTGATGTGTTAGTTTTAGTGGAATCATGGCTGTGTGAAAGGGAAGCATCCCCATACAAATTAAATAACTATCATATGGTACATTGCTGTAGAGACGGCAGGGGAGGAGGTGCTGTTATCTATGTCAAAGAGGGAATTAAGATGCAAGAAGTGGAGAAATCTGAGAAGAACGACGTCATTGACTGGATATCTGTGATTATAGGCGAAAATAGCTTAAAACTAAGTGCAATGTATAGACCTCCATCTTATCCAGGTACTGAATTTTTGGAATATTTTGAAAACTTCGTTTCTAATTTCATGAAATTATCATGAAAACCATTTAATAGTAGGAGACATGAATTTCAATTTATTGGATGATAGGGCTAGTCACATTGAAAAATATGAAAACTTGTTAGAACTTAATAATTATAAAATACATAATACAATTAGGGATGATCAGGCTACTCGTGTTATAGTGCAGTCAAAAAATATCATAGATCATGTAATAACAACAAACAACATTAAAATATGTGGATCTGTTAGAGTTGAAGATAATTCACTATCTGATAACATTTTCATTAGAAGAGCATATAAAAATATATAAACCTTATAGTAGGGGAGCCCACGATGCTAAATGGGGATTTACTCGAGCGTCGTAGAGACCTATTGGGAAGCAAAGCTTAGATGATAAAAAGAAAAAAATGTTATATGATGTATACCTTTACATCGGTGGCGGAAGCGGCTATAGATTTTTAAATATGTAAAAAAAAACTGTTGCATGGACATCCTCGAGCGCGTCAGATATTGATAGCATCAATGCCCTACGTATTTTTGATAATGTACGTATATTAATCTGATCGTTTGCATGATGCGGGTGGTTGTATTTAAGGGTTGAAAATGAAAAAAAAAAAAAATTAATCGAGCGCGTCAGATTTTCTAAGGGAGTGTTAAGTGCACCAAAAAAAAGGTCTAATTCACTAATCTGACGATTTCGATGGGACGCAAGCTCGCGGCCATTTTCATAATGTGCAAAAAAAAATCGCCATTTTGAAATACTCAAGCGCGTCAGATTAAGATATATATGGTTCATCTTTATGTTCTGAACGTACTGTCTCATAATCTGACGATTATCTAGAGGGATTCGCCTGATCTGACAAAAAAAAAATTAGAAAAACGGTTCACATTAAAGGCCATCCCTGCAACTTCCCTCTAATTCTATTCCTGGGCGCTTAAAATTGTACTTATGACATTTTTGAGCTCAAAATATAATTTATGTGATATTTTGAGCTCACTGAGTTCAAAGAAATAATATTTCCATGCATTTGAGCTCTCCCAGCTCGAAAGTCTGATAGAAGTTTCATAAAACACTATTTTTGGAATCTTCAAACCGCAATAACTTTTAAATAGATCAAGCAATTTTCACGCGGTTGGCGGCATTCGACGCAGTTTTATCATCCTCATAAGTAATTTTGCAATTTCAATTGATCGAACCACAAATTTCGGAGTAATCCCGAAAAAACACTTTTTCGGGTTTTTTTCGTTCACGATATCTCTTGAACGAATCAACCAATTTTGACCAGCTAGGTGGCGATCGACGTGGTTTTTCAAGCTCAAAGGCGGATCAGTTTTTGAAGTTAATCAATGAACCTGGTTGAAAGTTATTCCAAGAAAACCACTTAAAAAAAAAATTCTTATTTTTTTTGAGATTTATCAAAAATTTTCAAATCTATCAGTCCGAATCGGTTAAAATTCACAGGAAATCTAATTTTTAGGGAAATCTTTAGAACGCCGTTTAGTAGATTGCGTTCGGTTTAGTCGTTCAAAAGTTATAAGCGAGTCACACACACAAACACCCACACATACATACACACACACCCACACATACATACAGACTTAGTGACAACATCACGGGGGTAGTCAGGGAAGCTTCCTATGACCTTAAAACGTCAAGATCTGATGAAAACTCGATTTTCGTAAAACGGGGTAAAACCAATAACTTCCCGAATTGTTTAAAATTTTTAATTTTTCTTAGCGGGAAGTCAAAAAAAATTTTATTTTTTAAATCATTTAAATTAATTGAAAAGTTCAGGAAATAGCATGCAAATAAATAAGTGTATGCTTTTTTAGTAAAATACATGTATTTATAAAAAAATTACTTAAAAAAAGCTTAAACGCGGGGAAGGAAAAGTAGGCATCACGCAGCTGCACATTCGTCGATAAATTTAAATCCTTAAATTTATCGACGAATTTCTGTTATTTCGGCTTGCGGAAATCGTCAGATTATATATTTTTCATTATTCTTGAATTATTTCCTTCGAAATAAAAAAAATTTAGCTACGCTCGAGAATGTCGAGATGGCGTTTTTTTTTACAACTTTGTTGCCCTCCCCTTTTTTTACGTCACTCTCAAATTGTCAGATTAGTGGAATATACACTTTTTAGGATGTAATTAACTCACCCTACCTTAATCTGACGCGCTCGAGAATTTTTGATGGTCAATTTTTTTTTACTAATCTGATCCTATATCCTTCACGAGCGGCCTTATATATGGGCCACTTGTTTTGTGGAGGTACTTAACCGGGTACAAGGTATCCCTCTGTATATTAATCTGCCGCGCTTTAGTAAATCCCGAAATCCCCGCTTGGGCTCCCCTACTATTAAGTTATATATGAAAATAAAACCATAAACATAAAAACATTTCAACAAACATTTCATGAGAATATTAATAATAAAAATATACATTTGAGGATCTTATTAATATTATAAAAGACTGGAAAAAGAAATCAGAACGCACTAAACTTATTAGAATACGTAAAAACAACGAATTGATTAATGTTGAGCTACTTGATTTGATTAAACAAAAAGATACATTGTATAAAAATAAAAAAAGGACCCTCAGAATTCTCAGCTGGAATTAAACTTTAAAACAATAAAAAATAGAATAAACAATATGATTAAATCCTTAAAAAATAAACATTGTGGGAAGAGGATACGTCCATGATTTGAATAAGCATTTCACAGGGATAGGAAAAAAATTACATTAGAAATAAATGATGAAATTCAAGCCTTGGGCTATACTCCTGATTTTGAGGACATTGTATGTGCATTTTTATGGAGTTAAGTAATGAACAAGAGATTGGTGAAACCATATTTGGGCTGAAACAAAACTCGGCCCCAGGCCATGATGGAGTGACAGTTAGGGACATTTTAATCCTAAAAAATGACATTTTAAAAATCCTTACAAACCTAGTTGATCAGTTTCAGTATGGTTTTGTCAAGCATAGTAGTACGCTTAGCGCTACACTGGATTTTATTAATCATGTATCTAGGTCGTTGGATGAGGGACTTATTGTGGTGGCAATATTTGTTGATTTGCGAAAAGCATTTGGTGTGGTTAACATTGATATTTTGCTAAGAAAGATAGAACGTATGGGTTTTTGAGGGATTGTATACAACTTAATTAAGTCTTATTTAATAAGTAGGAAACAATATGTTAGACTAGGTGATGTAAATGGTAATGTACAGTATGTCTAAATGAGTGTGGGGTACCTCAAGGTTACGTCTTGGGACCTCTTTTGTATACCTTGTATTTACTGAATTTGAGAGGTGCAGGGCTTAAAGCAAGCTACTACACATTTGCTGATGATACGGTTTTGGTATATACAGGTAGAGATGAGAGGGCGTTGAACAACACTGTGAACAGTGACTTGAACCTGTATTTAAATTGGCTATATTATAACAAACTCAAAATAAACATCGATAAAACAAACTCTATTACTTTTAAACAAAAAAATAAGCATATAAAAAATCTAAATATTCATATTAATAACTTAAAAATTAATGGAGTGCAGCACATAAAATACTTGTGTCTTTTCATTGATAATAATCTACAATGGACTAAACACATTGACTATATATTCTCAAAAATTATTCCAATGATCTCAATAATATACAGATGTAGAAATTATCTTACTAATAAAACTAAGCACAGTGTCTATAATGCCTTCTTCCTCTCATATTTTAGATATTAATTACCAATATAGGGATCGTGTTGCAAGACCTACTTTGATTCAGCTCAAATACTTCAGAATAAAGTTTTAATAATAGCTATGTTCGCGGTTCACAATACGAACCGATTCCGAACCAGTCTGTAATTAACTATACATTGTCTAGAGCGCATGCTTAGTTCCGAACCAGTAAATAGTTCCCAGTATACCACGAACGGCTTTGAATATAAAGCGAACGGTCTTATTAGAGTACTTTAACTTTTTTCGCCATTCCCTTTGCCCCTATTTTGTGTGATCAGCTGGTATTATAGATATTATAGATTTTAATTTTTAAAGATATTTATTCAAAATGTGCGAAGAAGAAAGAGGTAAATATATATATATATATTATATATATATAATATGTGTAATTTATTGTTATTTTAACGACAAATATTTTTAGGTGTATTAGCCGAATTCTTGGTCCTTACTTCAACCCCTTCAACCTCTCAAGATTTAACAGAGAGCCACAAATACCAATGGACCCACCAAAATACTCTGTTATTTTTAGAATTGTACAAGAAATACCGGGACCAGGTGGGTTCATTGAAAATTAAAAACCTGAAAAGGATGTTTGAGGAGATTGCCAAGGAAATGTCTCAAATAAGTCAACAGGTAATTACAGCAACTCATTGCGAAAATAGATGGAAAGTCCTGGAAAGGAATTATAAAAAATACATTGAAAATTCAAAATTAACTGGCAGGGGAAGAAAAACTTTTGAATATGCTGATATTATGCATAGCATATTAGGGGAAAAAAGGAATATACATCCTGTGTTACTGCTGTCATCAGACACAGTCAATACTCCTCTTCCCCTGAAAGAGAATATTGAAGTTAGCAGCCACATAAAAGAAAATTTACAAGAGGCAGAAGTGGCTGAAGTCACTCCAATAAAAAAAAGAAAGATTGTGATGAAACCTCAAGGTAATTCAAATAAAAGATTAAAATGTAACATTCTTCGAGAAATAAGAAACGATAGACAAGAATATTATAAAAAACGTTTGGAAATGGAAGACAAGAAAATTGCAACAAAAGAAAGGAAAAACGATTTGTTAGAAAAACATAATAATTTATTAGAAAAATATTTAGATAGGAATATTTTTATACCAACTATGGATGTAGAATAAGTATTTATTTTGTAAATTTATATGTATATTTTTTGTTTCATAGTTTTAGTTAATTTGAACAGCACAATTTTTATTTAATATTATATTTTGTTTTTTTAGAAAATGTATTTATGTTTTAGTTAGTTTATTTTGTTGTTTTGTAATTATTTAAGAATACCTGTAGAATAAGTATTTGTTTTGTAAATTAGTATGTATATTTTTCTGTTTCTGTTTAGTCTATTACAAATTTTTATTTATTAGAATATACTTTGTTTTTTTTTTGGAGAATGTATTTATTTTTGAGTTAGTTTATTCTGTTGTTTATTTATTTAAGAATTTTTTGTTGAAACTGTGATTTTTTTAATATATTTTTTGTACTATTTTCTGGCTCATCCATAAATCCCAATTATAAATATTAAAATATGTTTCATTGCGAGTAAAAAAAACTGGTAAGTACAACAAAATTTTTGGTATGAAACTATGACAAAAACTTTGTGGTTAAACTGTTTTGATGATGCTGGGTGGTTTGGAATGTTACCATTACACTTACAAATTGTTAAAGTAATAATTCGCCATCAAATAGTAAATTTAGTCTAGTCACAATACTTCTCATAGAAACCCTGTCTATCACAAGTGACATCATATTTGGATTGCTGGCTTCAAACTAAATGGACAGTAGTATATTAAAATTTAAAGTTCAGAATATTAGTTTATTAACATATTACAATTTATTATTGAATTATTATTTGCATATTATTCATAATATCATTACGAATTGCTACTCCATTTCTGTCATCCCCATCTAACTGACCATCTTCATTCATCTCTATGTTATATTCAGGATCTGCTGCTTCTTGATTTGGTTCAAAATGTACCTCTAATGAAAGGTTATGGAGAACAGCACAAGCTCTTATAAAATGAACAATAAATTCAACATTTTTTAATTTAATATGGTAGAGTTGTCGAAACTTTTGTTTCATCAGCCCAAAACAATGTTCAATTTTATATCGGTTTGTAGAAAGGACATAATTATAATTTTTCTGACGTCTGGTTAAATGTCCATTGTCCCTGAATGGAGTTAACAAATTCTTTAAACATGGATAACCACTATCCCCCAAAATGTATAAATCTCCACATTTTTCAGGCAAAGTTGCATTTAGAGGAGAACTTCTCAGAACTCGGCTGTCATGGACTGATCCAGGATATCCCACAAAAATATCACGAATTCTACATTTGTGATCACACACCACCTGAGCCTGAAACATAATTTACTCATCAAACAGTTAACAAAAAAGTCACGATACTTTTTAATGCAGCTTCAACATACACCATACTGTAAATTTATGTAGTTTATTTCCTAGATATTTATAAATAAAACAAGAATAAAAATAGTTACCTGAATGGAATAAAAGTGTTTTCTGTTTAAATAAGAGTCAGGATCTTCTGCAGGCTTGTCGATCCTGATATGTGTGCCATCAATAACTCCGATAACACCAGGAAAATTATTGTTCCTGAAATGCCGTTCAATTTCTGCTTTTTCCAAATCATCTGGCCATTTTATTATCCCTGGAGATAAATTGCTCAAAAAATAGGTGACTCTTCTTACAATTTTAAACAGGGTGCTTTTTGTAATATTGAACCTATCAGACACTTCTCTATAGGAAGTTGCCTCATTTGCAGAAAACCACAAAAACACAGTGATGTATTTAAGGGGTGTAACTTTCTCTGAATCTCCTTCTTGCCATTTATAATACTCAGTATTAGAAAATTGGTCTGCTAACTCTTCTGTAATCTCTCGAGTTAATCGAAAATGTTTTACATATTGCTCATCACTAAACTGTGGCACCACTTCTTCAAAATATTCCCTAGTTTTAGGAACTTGAACAAGTTCCAACAATTCTTCCATATCCTCATCGCTGGATGAAAAATGATCTGACATGGCAAATGAAAAATATGCACTAGAAATAAACAAAATATAAAAACCAAAACAAACTGATTTAAATTTACCTTACACTACACTTAAATAGTGAACTGCTAAATGTATTATAGTTTGATATTTATTTACGTTAAAACACAACAAAGCAAGCAATAAACAAGTGAAACAACTGAAATAAGATCATAACCTATAAGATAAAATGAACTGAAACAAAACCATATGAATGAAACTGGCATATCGATCATTTGCGCATGAGCAGCCGAACCGAACTTTCAGTCCTCACCAAAATCAGAGAACTGCTATAACTGATTCGGAATCAATAATTTACTGAATCAGTGTGACCCGCGAACACAGAACTATTACTAAAAATTCAGAACTGAGCAAACCGCGAACGACAATTTTGAAAATGCGCATGCGATCAGTCCCTGAATTAGTTCGTAATCAGACCCGCGAACAAAGCTAATATTATCCAACTATGATAAATTAACAAGCACAGACTTACTGTATAAAGAACTCTGCGTTCCTAGACTTGGTATTGTATTAGAATTAGAACAAATTAAGCTAATGTTTAAAATATTAAATAAAACACAAAGATCAAATACAAGTATCATAATGTCCAACAATGTACATAGTCATGATACTAGATCGCAAAATAATATTTATCAATTGTATACCAGAACTAATATAGGATTAAATAACCCATTTGTACTGTCTACAAAAGCATTTAATAAGGTACCTGAAAACCTAAGAAGTATTAAAAATGGGTGGGAATTAAACTCACTTTAAAAAAGACTAAAATCGCCTTAAAAAGAAACGAATAAACATTAAAAAAAATCTTTAAAACATTAATTAAAGGTGATGCACATAAAAGAATATATGCCACTCTTGATAGACAAAATGCACTTTAAGAAAATAACATTAACCTATATTAAATCTGCTAAAACATGAAAATAACAGACTTAACTTATTGTAATAATTTTCGACTCTAAAAAAACTTAATTCACTTTAAAATATTGTATCATGCTCTTTAAAAACGGTTTGCACACTAAAATGATAGATTGCACTTTGAAACGATAGATTGCACATTGAAACGATAGATTGCACTTGAAGCGTAAGTTTGTGCATTGAGTAATACAGTCAAGCGTGCGCGAAATACGACGTAACGACGATGTTTGCAGTTCGGGCTTTAGCATGCACGCGAAGAGCACTCGTATATGCATGCACGTGTAATAATGAGTACCTTGAAACCTTATCTTTTTTATATGATACCTTTTACTTTACTAATGTTAGATGTTAAATGAAAAGTACTTGGAAAAAAAATAATTGTACTCTAAAAATGATTCTCAGGGTGGTTTCCTCCGAACTTAAACAATAACAGAACTATAACTTGAAATAACGTAGTTAATAAAGTTAAGCGCCACGTGGTTTTCTTTCTTTTTTTTTATACAAAGAATAGGTTAACCCCGAAACTATGAATATATAGTTCTGTCCAGTTAGTTAAGCATTCACTATATAATCCACTATTTGATATTTTGAATTGTGTGTCTATAAATTCAGTAGGAAGGAAGTTGAAATAAAAATTCCACAAGTTAAGCAATAACAATAAATATGGATTTAATGAGTGTAAAATGTATAAATATAAAATTTAGGTCAAATCTATCCTAAAAATAAATATATCAACTATGTTAGTGGGTGAAGCCCTTAAGTTTACAATTTATAAAATTACAATGGGTGAAGCCCTTAAATTTACAACTTATAAATTTACAATGGGTGAAGCCCTTAAGTTTTTACAAATGATGCGAGATATGAATTTTCAGCTTGAAAGGTTGACTTTGGTGAAAACTTCTTTAGATATACTTTAGGTACTTATCTTAATGGAAGTACTAGTTTTGAAGCCTCCCTGCCTTCTTGGGTATCAGACCAAATTAGTGTTCCCTCAGCAGTGGAGGTATGCCTCGAAGTCCATAAGTTTTTATCACACCATAAAATCGGTTTAACGGTAGATAGGAAATTTTAGATACTTATTCCAGGTTCAGTTGATTTGTGAAACAAAAATCTATGAAGCCAACCGCTAAAATAATTCATAATAAATTACTTACAATGATTACAATGATTACATCATCAACTCTCTGTGAAGTTAATTTTTCTATCTTTAAGAACAAGTACATTTTTTTTTGTTTTTTTTTAGAGCTAATGAAATAAGCTAAATAAATATTAAAATAAAATAACTTCACCAGAGAATCGTTGAAGAAAAGGAAATAATTATGAAGAATTATTCAAGGAAGGGAAGGAAAGAATTTAGGGAATGTGAAGGTAACACGAGGTCATATGTCCTAAAATGTTAAATAAATTCCAGAGATTTTATACAAAATCCGTTAATAAACACTAAAACTATTAGAAGGTAAATATGGAATCTTACCTGTAGGAATATAATAATTAATGAAATAATTCGATTATTAAAAATTATGTTTGATATTTGAAGATATATCCCACAGCGGTTGAACTGTTAACGTCTTTCTTCGTAGACAACTTAGATAGGAAAGAGAGCTTGCTGTTTGCGATCACAGTTCACCTCCACTTAGGACGATATATGTGACAGTAATTAACATCAAGTCCCTGGTTATACGATACGGCAAAGCAACCGGAAGAATATCAAAGGCGACTGTGAAACATCACGTTTCATTCCCTTAATAGCCGAAGAAAAAAAAATTGAAATAATTTTTTTTTTAAATAAAAAAAACAGGGTTAAAACCTCAAAAAAAAATGACCAGATTTTTATACAAGGTACTGGACAACCCAAAAAATTACAAAGGTACATGACCAGATTTCTAAACAAGGTACTGGACAACCAAAAAAAATCACAAAGGTACATGACCAGATTTCTAAACAAGGTACTGGACAACCAAAAAAAAATCACAAAGGTACATGACCAGATTTCTAAACAAGGTACTGGACAACCAAAAAAATCACAAAGGTACATGACCAGATTTCTAAACAAGGTACTGGACAACCAAAAAAAAATCAAAAAGGTACATAATATGACTTAAGCCATAAAGAAAAAAACTAAAGAAAAAAGAAATCCGGAAAAAATTACTAGAGTACTATAAAAAAAAATACTAAACTACACCCCGCTGTTTAATATGATCGAGATCCATCACTACCACCAAACTACATGATCCAAATAAATCCAGCCTGATATCAAGATAGAGAGGAGTCAAGATGAAAGAGACTACCCAAAAGTTGAAATCGCACCTATGTAGCAGCAAAATAGGTCTCGTCTTCCAACTCATCTATAATGACACCAGAACAAGAATAATCAAATCACTTCACCTAATGACAATAACGAAACCTCAGCCATAGGAAACGTCCAGTTCAGAGTACTGCTTACTCAATGATATTATAGCATATCATTAACGCTAAAAAGAATAACCTGAAGGGTTATTTCTGAGATATTATTAACACCTACTGGTGTTAAAAAAAAATGTCATAATAGGGAGAAGAAAGAAAAGAAAGAGATGAAGCGTAAAAGTTGGAAGGTATAAAGATGGTCCAACATTAGCCATCCATTATTTGCACCGGGAATAGGCACTCATCACGAATCTTATCTGCGCAGTATACATTTGTTGTGTGGTAAAGGAATGTGGGAAAGAATATTGAACAGAAGTGTAATTTCAGTGCTGTCCCTCGTTACCCTCAGGCCGAACTGAAAACAACACAGGAAAGTGATTTCAAAAAATCACACCCCATTCAATTTCTTTAAATAATAAAAACGCAAAAATTAACTAAAAAAGAGAGGAAGGGATAACAAAGTATATCTTTACAGATAGATCGATAGATTTGCGTCTACTATCAGTAACAAATAACTAAGGAAAAAAATATAAGAGATAAGAAAGAAGAAAAGGTAATATTCTCAAAGAGAATAATCGTCACAATAAGGTATTTGTTTTTTTTTTTTTAAAAAAACGTCGTAATCGGTAAGAGGATTTCCTACAACATCAGAAAGAATAAAACCCAACGACAAAGAAATACTACAAATACGGTACTAAAGGGAACAGGCCATTATTCCGACACTAACATGTTACAAAAGCATGTCATACTCAAAGGTGTGGTAATAATTCCTGAACTTATCTGTAGCCTATCTGAAGTTATAAGGAAAACCTAGACAAGTCTTGAACCTACTAATAGAAAAGGCTCCGATATAAAGATACTATTGATAAGATAAAGTTAACTACCAGACCTTATCGAGATAAAGTAAAATATCCAATGATCATCATCTGCTAAATAAAAATTGTTATTTAAATAAAATCAACAACTTAAAGATAATAAGATAATTAAAGATATGAACACATTTAGTACTAATTCAAAGGAACAGTCTACTTTACAAGGCAACTGAACTTACTAAATATATTCGTAACCACTAATAAACGAGAAGGTACAAAGAAATTGATATAGATTAAGTTTGGAAAGGAAAATTGAGTAAAACCAGTAAAAATTATGTATGCTCCTCTGTTTTGTAATGCTATAACGATTGAAATAATTTTCAATAAATCTCATTCTATTCAGATAACTAAAAAACGGTACTCTCAACTTTTGAGATAGATATTGTCAATTAAGACAAAGATAAGGTACGATAAGATAAACTTTACGTCACTACGTTGAGGTCTCCTCTGGAACGCAACACGATAGATAAGTGAAACGTAAAAAGATAAGATAAAGATAATTTAGTCTTTGTCATATGGGACAAAGCTAAAAGGTGAAATATATTCTCAGGAAAACTATCCCAAAGAATTCTTTACATAAAACTATAATTAGGAACACCAACATTCATGGGTTCACGATATTCCCTTTATGCATAGTTTTCAAATTTAAATAATCATATAGAAAGTATGAATTAGTCAGACTTTCCCAAATTTCTAATTGCAGCAGGATCTCAGATAACCTATAGTTACCTCTAATTAATCCCTCATTGAATATATGTATATAGCAAATCAAAACAGAGAAGGAACACAATATGTAAGATATTAATAGGAAATAATTCCAAACTTATAGGTAATAGATAAACGAATTAGCAGATAATTAATCAGAAGATATTTCAGAGTCAGATTCTGAATTTTCCACCTGGTGGTCACTTGAGTCAGCAGAAGATAAGATATTTTCCTTCAGGTCTTTGATATGCCAACGACCAATATTTTTACCATTTAAATCTTTCAGTTCATAAATCAAGGGAGAGATAACTTTATTTACTACACAATGTATGTATTTAGGCATGAATTTAGCAGAAATATATTGAGCTTTATCAGATTTAGGATATGTTTTTTTCCAAACATGATCTCCTGGATGGAATTGAATGTTCCTCTTACGGAAATTGTAACGTGCACTTGTTTTCACATATGCTTTATGAAGGCGCTTCCTAACAGATTCAAATATAGAAGGCATGGTTTGTGTATCCTGTAATCTATGAATCTTATCAGATATTTGAGGTTTATTAATAGGATTATCTACAATTTTTCCATAGAAAGAACCTACAACATGTACGTTACGAGCAAATACTAAAAATGACGGTGTAAAATCAGTAACTTCGTGCTTAGAAAGACGAATTGCCTGAGCTATTTTATGTATTTCTAAATCCCAAGATCTATGATCTTCATAACAATATGAGCGTAAAGCAGTAACGATAGATTTATTCACACGTTCTGTATGATTAGCTTGTGGTGTAAAATTTGACGTATACCAAATATTTTGAACTTCAAATTTAGTCATTAAGTTTTTAAATAACTGACTAGTGAATTGCTTACCATTATCAGTGGCTATAATTTGAGGTACTCCAAAAATTAAAAAGACATTATTTTCTAAAAATTTACAAATGGCTGGAGCGGTAGCTTTAGGCATAGTATGAATTAAGGTAAACTTAGTGAACCAGTCAACAACTACTAAGGCATAGTGATTACCTTGACGGGATCTAGGATAAGGTCCTATCAAATCACAAGAGATGAGTTGAAATGGAAATTCTATGTTGCGATATTGTCCCATTAGTCCAGCTTGTGGCAAATTTGTAGGCTTACATGTGGCACAAACCTGACAACGCCTTACATATCTGCGTACAGACTGTCTCATATTCGGCCAATAATATAACTCAGAAATTCGCTCTAAAGTTTTGAATACACCAAAGTGAGCTGAAGTTGAGTCATCATGAAATTTGGTTAAAAGTTCAGACCTATTTGGAGTTGGAACCACAATTTTCCAATCAGTAACGTTACTCATATCGGCATATTTAGTGAAGACATGTTTATACAAGACATTATTTTCTACCTTGAAACTGGGATAACTATCAGGATCACTGGTAACCTTTTCAATCATCTCCTTGTACCAATTATCAGGCTTTAGTAAAGATAAATCTAAGACATTTACATCAGGTATACGAGAAAGGAAATCTGCAGGGACTGTTCCTGTAGATTTTCTATGAACGATAGAGAAATTATATTGAGACAATTGAAAAATCCAGCGAGCAAGACGAGGAGAGGGCTTTTTCATATTATTTAACCAGACAAGAGAAGAATGATCTGTTATGACAGTAAAGTGTCTACCTAAAAGATAATATCGAAAATGTTCTATCCCTAGAAGAACAGCTAAGGCTTCTTTCTCCGTAGTAGAAAATTTCTTTTGATCTTTCGTAAGTTTTTTACTCATGTAAGCTACTGGATGCTCTAATCCATCTTCAAGTTGAAAAAGAACACTACCGACTCCTACATCACTAGCATCACACATTAAAAAGAATGGACGATCAAAATTAGGACTACAAAGTACTGGTGCAGAAGTTAAAGCAACCTTGATATCTTCAAAAGCTTTCTGGGCTTCTGGAGTCCAAATAATTGGAGCATGTTTCTTTCGGTTAGTCAAAAGATCAGAGATAGGTGAAGAAAGAGTTGAGTAACTTTTTAGAAAGCGACGATAATAAGAAACGATACCTAGAAATCTGCGTACTTGAGTAGTAGTTTTTGGGACAGGATAGTTACAAATGACACTAGTTTTCTCACTGTCTATACCTAAACCATTTTTATCCAAAGTGTATCCTAAATATCGAAGAGAAGGGCGAAAAAAGTGACATTTATTAATATTTATAGTTAAATTGGCATCTTTCAACTTATCATGAACTTTATTCAATATCTCAAGATGTTTTTCAAAGGTAGGGGTACAAATTATAATGTCATCTAAGTAATAAAAACAGTAAGGTTCTAAGGAAGGTCCTATGACTAAGTCCATTAGTCTACACATGGAAGCAGGAGCAGAAACTAAACCAAACGGAGTACATGTGAATTGAAAAAGTCCTTTAGATCGAACTGCAAAAGCTGTCTTAGGACGAGAGGATTTCTCTAAAGGTATTTGATAGAAAGCATGTTTCAAATCGATACTAGAAATATATCGAGTATCCCTAAGTTGACTAAGGATAACTTCAATATTGGGTAAAGCATATGAATCTTTATTTACGGTAACACTATTAAGCTTTCGACCATCAAAACAAACTCTATATGAACCATCAGATTTTTGAGTTAAACAAATAGGTGAACAATATGAAGATCTGCTTTCTTCAATAACTCCTAATTCAAGTAACTTATCAATTTCTTGGTTTAAGTATCCTTGTAAAGCTTGAGGTAATGGATATTGACTTTGCTTAAAAGGTGGAGAATCTCCAGTATCAATAAAATGTTCTAAGAGATGTGTTTTACCTAACCTATCCTTAGGACTAAGAGATTTAAACTTTTCAATAACCTGATTAAGTTTATCAGTTTCCGTTGAAGTTAAATTTGAGACATCCTGTACGGTATTAATTACATTTACAGATAAAGAATTTAAGTTCATAGTGAATTTAGAAAAATCAATTTTAATATTAAAAATTTTAAGAAAATCTATACCAAGTATGACTATGTTTTACTGAAGGTAAGATAAATAATGTAATTGCCCGAGATATCTTATCTAATGTGACATAAGTTTTCCTATCAATTTTAGATACTGTAAGAGAAATAGGTGGTTTATGAAACTGGGTTAAAACATTGTCATGCAGAGAAGAACAATTAGGAAGTTGATTTATTGACTTTTTGAATTGTTTGAATTTTGTGTGTTGGAATTGGATTTTATTTTGCTTTTGTCTTTGTTTTTGTTTTTCTTGGATGAAGAAGTCCCTGGTTGATTTTTTTCTGCGGTTGGGAGAGATAGGGACGATACTCGACCGCCTTCGCAGTTTTTTTGACAATTAGTACATTTAGTTTTAACCACTCCAGGTGTACCACATCCATAGCAAAACAATTTTCGAGGCATAAGGCACTGACTATAGGTATGATTCTGATTGTTACAATTCCAACATACAATATTCGTATTCAATGCAGATACTTGACGGGAAAAAGTATTGTGCGGACGGTAAGAGGAAGTATGAGGTAAGCTTAAGTCAGGTTCAAGTAAATTTTGTTTTCGAGAACCAAAGTTAGAGGTATTTGAGTATTGTGAGTACATGAATGTTTCCTCAAGTTTTTTACATTTAGTAGTTAAATCCGAATTTGTTAAAATATCTAGTAAAGCTAATGGTTGAACAAAATTAGGTAACAAATTGCGTTGAATGATTCTAATTTTAGTTGACTCATCTGGTTTGATGTCTAGCCTATTAAATAAACTACACATAGAATTTATGAAAAGGGTAACTTTCTCATTAGGATGTTGTTTACGATTTTCAATTTCCTCTAATAAATCTTCATGATAGTTATAAGGAAGAAAATCTGATTTTAATTTAGTTACAAGTTGACCCCAATCTTGAAATTGTGTCCTATTATTCAAATACCAATAAAAAGCTTGATCGGTAAACAAGTCAGCGGCACTAGAGAAAAGTTCAGTATCGCTAACTCCCCTAGATATTTTTAAACATTCTACTTTTTCTAAAAATATGTAAGAGACTCTTTAGGAGAAACGCCAGAGAAATGTAACCCCCATTTATGAACCGGTACTGGTTTAGAAAAAGAAAAAGATTGATTGTCATTGACAGGTATCGAATGAGCTTGGCTTGTACCCGATAATCGTGAATCTAACTCTCCTTCCAACAAGAGTATTCGTTGTGTAAGTCTTTTTCTGTAATTTTCTTGTTCTGCCGTGAACTCATTTAAATTATGATTTAATCGAGTAGCTCTTGCATTTACATGACCTAACCGACAAGTTAATCTTAGATATTCTGTATCTCTGACAAATCCTACAAAATCTTTAATTTTTTTGTCAAGACCCGCTAATGTGGTTCCAATACCAGCGATTTCTTGATCAATTTCTAAATTGTCAACATATAAAAGAGAGCTTCTACCAGAATATTCCTGTGCTAAAACACCTCGTAGTATTTTCCTACGTTCAGCTGAAGTAGCTAACACTGATTGACCCCGGTATGCTAATTCATGTTCGAGTTCATGATTGAATAGATAATCTACGTTCAATTTGAAATTTTGAGACATGATTTATTTTATTTTTAAAATGTAATTAAGGTAGAAACACAACAATAAAAAAAGATAACAGGTAAGACAAATAGACACTAAACCTCTAAATTTGGTACCACTCGAAATGCAAATATTTAAGGTAAAAAGTAATCAAAATATATGTAAGGTATCAAGATAATAAGTTCACAAAAAAGTTCTTGAAAGTGTAAAAATATTAATAGAAACACAAGGTATTTTGTAAGATAACTTAAAAAAAAAGATACACTTTCAAACACTATTTGTAAACTAAGTTTTCACCTCTGGTTTTCTTTAAGTGAGATATCAATCTTTCATAAGCCCTTTACAGAAATATAAATATATTCAATCCTCCTGACCAAATTTATACACACTTCAAATTATAGTATTTTCCCCATAATAGCCAAAAAAAAACGATAGTTAAAGGCAAGATAAGTGATTACTGAAAGAAAGAAATATTACAAGAAAACTATAGTGAATAACACGTTGGGCGCCAAATGAAACCTTATCTTTTTTATATGATACCTTTTACTTTACTAATGTTAGATGTTAAATGAAAAGTACTTGGAAAAAAAATAATTGTACTCTAAAAATGATTCTCAGGGGTGGTTTCCTCCGAACTTAAACAATAACAGAACTATAACTTGAAATAACGTAGTTAATAAAGTTGAGCGCCACGTGGTTTTCTTTCTTTTTTTTTATACAAAGAATAGGTTAACCCCGAAACTATGAATATATAGTTCTGTCCAGTTAGTTAAGCATTCACTATATAATCCACTATTTGATATTTTGAATTGTGTGTCTATAAATTCAGTAGGAAGGAAGTTGAAATAAAAATTCCACAAGTTAAGCAATAACAATAAATATGGATTTAATGAGTGTAAAATGTATAAATATAAAATTTAGGTCAAATCTATCCTAAAAATAAATATATCAACTATGTTAGTGGGTGAAGCCCTTAAGTTTACAATTTATAAAATTACAATGGGTGAAGCCCTTAAATTTACAACTTATAAATTTACAATGGGTGAAGCCCTTAAGTTTTTACAAATGATGCGAGATATGAATTTTCAGCTTGAAAGGTTGACTTTGGTGAAAACTTCTTTAGATATACTTTAGGTACTTATCTTAATGGAAGTACTAGTTTTGAAGCCTCCCTGCCTTCTTGGGTATCAGACCAAATTAGTGTTCCCTCAGCAGTGGAGGTATGCCTCGAAGTCCATAAGTTTTTATCACACCATAAAATCGGTTTAACGGTAGATAGGAAATTTTAGATACTTATTCCAGGTTCAGTTGATTTGTGAAACAAAAATCTATGAAGCCAACCGCTAAAATAATTCATAATAAATTACTTACAATGATTACATCATCAACTCTCTGTGAAGTTAATTTTTCTATCTTTAAGAACAAGTACATTTTTTTTTGTTTTTTTTAGAGCTAATGAAATAAGCTAAATAAATATTAAAATAAAATAACTTCACCAGAGAATCGTTGAAGAAAAGGAAATAATTATGAAGAATTATTCAAGGAAGGGAAGGAAAGAATTTAGGGAATGTGAAGGTAACACGAGGTCATATGTCCTAAAATGTTAAATAAATTCCAGAGATTTTATACAAAATCCGTTAATAAACACTAAAACTATTAGAAGGTAAATATGGAATCTTACCTGTAGGAATATAATAATTAATGAAATAATTCGATTATTAAAAATTATGTTTGATATTTGAAGATATATCCCACAGCGGTTGAACTGTTAACGTCTTTCTTCGTAGACAACTTAGATAGGAAAGAGAGCTTGCTGTTTGCGATCACAGTTCACCTCCACTTAGGACGATATATGTGACAGTAATTAACATCAAGTCCCTGGTTATACGATACGGCAAAGCAACCGGAAGAATATCAAAGGCGACTGTGAAACTTCACGTTTCAACCTGTAAAGAATTTATCGTCGATGACTCTGAATCGGATGAATCTGTCGTACGAACGCAATCCACAAAATCTCAATAACAAACCGTTTGCTACAACTAGAAAATTAACAACAAAAATTTGGACAGAAGCTTATCAATGGGTGAAATTGAAACCGAAGTTGTTTGAAGAGAAAGAAGATGGAAAAACAATTTTTTATACAAAATCAAGTAATAATACAGAAGTCTTGACCCAAGAAGATGTACAAATTTGGAAAGATACCAATTTGAAATGGGAATGTTTTGATACTTTTCGTAAATCTCAGAAGATAGCGAAAATAACGTTGTATTCTGAAAATGATAACGTGACGTCTCGGTGCACTTGCTCAAGTTTTTTGAAACAGTACATATGCGAACATTCTCTTGGTTTGTTAGTTATTATGAAACATGCAAAGGTGCCCATCGAAGCGAAAAGTGTACCCCTCGGTCGAAAAAGGAAGAGAGGAAGGCCAGCTTTAGCAAAGAAGGCTCTAATAATTCAATAGTATTTTTTCCTGATTCGTCTGTATTTGCCATACATTTTTTCTTGTTTATTTTTGCCATACTTTTGCCAGTTTTGCCATACTTTTTTTGTTCATACAATAATACATAATTATGTAACAATTTCTTACAGTTTGTTGTTTATTTTCTTAATAAAAATGTATACATGTGTACTTCTATTAAAGTTTACTAGGTGTTCAAAATTCGGACCCAATCCAAAGTGCAATTCTGTTATTTCAGAGTGGATATATTCCAAACCAAAGTGCGATTCTATCATTTTGTAGTGGGTAAAGTTAAAAGTTAAAATGTACCAAATCCAAAGTGCGTTTCCATCTTTTTAATGTGATTAAGCCTGAAGTGAAGATTTAACTAATGCAGAGTGTAAACGTGCAATTTTGTAGTTTGTAGGCACAAAGTATTTTTCAAAAGTGCAATTATATATTCCCCATTAAAAATTATAGACTATTTGTTAAACATATTAAAATATATTTAGGTATTAAGTAAATCTCCTTATTGTATTCAACACTTCTACTTCTTGTATGTATTCTCGAGGCCAGAGCTATCAAGCACTGATTAGAGAATTGTAAAATCTTGTAATGTAAACAAATCAAGTATAATTAATAAAGGAATGTTTAAAAAAAAAACAAAAAAAAAACTGAAATCTCAGTTGGGCGACGTCTCTCTAAAATTGGCTCCAGTTCCTCGACAACCTCCATCGCCAAATCATGGGATAGCCGAAACAAATCAATGAACACATCGTCATTCAAGTCAAAAGGATTGTGTTCCTCTCTCCATGCTCTTCTTTCAACTCTACGCTCCTGCATTTCAGCTTGATGCTGAAGATACATCAAGTTCACAGCCAGATAACTAAGAATAGCAGCCATTTTGTTAAGAATTAATAAAAATAAGTACTATTATCATCTTACAATAGCATAATTCTGAGAAAGATAAGAAGTTGGGAAGGTTCTAATATGACCATTTTGTCACATTTATCTTTTACCAGTATATGAAAATAAAATGCCTTTTTAATGTCGTTCAAGAAATAAATACACCAATGCTTACCTCATAAAACACTAGATTAGACACTATACACAAAAAGTTACTCTTCAAATATTAAAAATTCACTTGAATAATCCGCAATACCAACCAAACATCAACAAATGATAAAAATTTCCTTTCAACGAAAATCGATGACGATTACCGTGGTGTTCATCAGATCACGGTAGACATACCAATCCTCATCGACTCGATTCGCGATATCGGTCGGTGAAAAGGTATACAGAATGCCGCATATGCGACTTATGGACGGCTGTCGATAACGGAGTTACAGAATAGCGCTCCTGGTGGACAGTAGGATGAAGATGACTGACCTTTCCTAAAAAAATTGTGGAGATAACAGCACCCTAAAACTATCCTGTTATTTCGGGCTCAAGAAGCATTGAATACGACAGATAAAATTCCAAGTGAATTCTCGACTACACGCCTAGCTCTACTATGTCTGTAATTGTAAATTCGCTTCTATGAACCTCTCTGTTGAGTGCCTGGAAAGGGTATCATAATATGCGGTTGTTTTTCTCGGTTATACTTCAATTGGTGTGAAATCCAAGGAAGATAATTCAAGTAGCTTTTTACTCAGCCATCAGACAAAGGTTCTTGGCAACCCACATTCACATAAGTGAAATAATAGTTAGCTCAAACTTTAGAAGGAATCTCCTCTTGCTAAGAATCTCAACGTAACCGCCAATCTCTCTTTTACTGGCATTTTGAAAAGTCGTGTCTTTTTTTGCTTATTTTATGGCCGATTTGATTTATCAGGTATTCGAAATCAAAACTTGTCATCCTTAGGAAATATTTAAAACTACCATCACATTTCCCCTGTCAATGGGTCTATGTCATCCATTGCTAGATCCTTCAAAATAATTGTTCTACTATATGTTCCTCTAGCTCTCAACGATGGCCGTACCCAAAATTTCCGTGACATCCTCTACGTTCGAGGTCATTTTCAATACTACAGATGCCACTGCTTCCAGATGAGCACTTTTGTTTAGTTCCATTTTGTTACATAGTCTGGATGTCTGCTATTTTATAACAAGTTATATAACAAAGTTGTATTACACATTTGTTGTATAATTCCAAAATTTGACATTTTGAGTTGAGATACAACTTCACTGTTTGTCAAGGTCATTCCAAAGCACCTCAAACCAAAGACTGCAACTGCCTTCACAAGGACTGAGAATATGAGACAAAAGGGATCCAACAAAATATCTTCAATGCTGTACCATAAACTATCATCTTTAGATCTAGAAGATTCTATAAAAAGTATCCAGCTCTTTTGTGACAGATGTCCTGGCCAGAATAAGAATGTGACTATGATAGGTATGTTGAAATGGCTGTATTCTTCAGGTTCTTCTGTCAAAGAAGTATCCTTTATTTTTCCCGTGGTGGGTCAGTCATTTTTACCTCCTGACCGCGTGTTTGGGCGGATAGAAGAGGTTATAAAGACCAAAGACACCATTGCTTTACCCAATGAATACAGGGCAATTATTTCCAATTATGCGACGGTTCTGGAATTGGGCAAAGATTATCAAACGTATAACTGGAAGGAACCTGTGCAGTCCGTCATTAAGCCTCCTGGGCAGTGGCATTTCAAGTTTTCTTTAGTAAAAAAAATTATTTTGAGGAAACAGTTTAAACAAAGAGTGCCAACAGTAGTCGTCAAAGGCTAAATGAACTATCGAAATGACCTTGGAGTATTTAAGACAGTAGTTAGAAAGGGAAAGAGTTTGGAAAACATTATTCCAGAGCCCCTCGAAAATGAAGTATCAGTAAAAAAAGAGAAGCTCTCCGAAGTCGATGCGGTTTTAAAAAAACATTATGGTCCTGATTGGAGAAATGGTGCAGATGATTTGTCATTTTATGAACGTGTTCTTAATACCATTACAGATGACGATAACAACTCTGAGGCAAATGTTGCTCCAGATGAGCTAAATATTACAGAAGATGATGACTTGCAAATTTAAAATATGTTACATTCTGGATCTGTTTTTTATTAAAGTTTTGTTTTAAGAGTTTTTAAGTTGAATAAATAATATTTTGGCGTCACATAACTTTCTTCAAGTTCGCAACCCTACAGGTACTTCTCCAAAACTGTCTAAATCCGCAATGTTTCCAAAACTTGTACAATCCTACTTTGTTTTTCAAATAATTCAGTAAACTATTATCTAATATTTTTATTGCTAACCGAAAGACTTAAGTTTTAAAGGACTTCCTCAAAATAATAAACCAGTCGCATAAACCTATTTGAACAAAGTTATCAGAAAGTTGGATTTTCTCGAAATCACATCCGATGGATTTAAAAGGTTTTGGAAATGGACGCCTCAACAAGTTATATAACAAAGTTGTATGATACATTTGTTGATTAACTTTGTTCATAACATGTTTTGTTTAAGTATAATTCCAAAATTTGACTTTTTGGGTTGAGATAGTCAATCATCTTAAAATTCCCTTCCGCATCGAATGAGCCCAAAAACCGTACGCTAAGCATCGCCTGCTGCGATGTGGGAGCAAGGTCTTATCAGCGGTGAGCAGAACAACAGTACAAGTCCGGCTGATTTACCGCGGTGCGCCTGGTCATGTAAGTATGATATGTTTATGAAGTTTTTTCTTATGAATTGAACATGTGTTGTTGCACATTTATTGTGTCTGATTCTTTATGTTTACGCATTGTGTATGTATGCTTTTACATATATGTCGTTTTAGCTAAACATTTTTTTTTCAATTTTCAATATTTTGTTACAGATCGAAAAATAATATGTATAGTCCGGACAAATTAGAAAAAGCGTTGGGTGAATTAGAAGAAAAGAGATCTACAATAGAACATCAACGTGAAGATTGTAACGTTATTGATGATGATTTTGATAGCGATTGAGACCAGGAGCCAGAAATTATTGAAAGGAACGATTATAACAGTGATTCTGGAAAAGACAATGAGACTCTTTGGATTAGTCAGCCTATTAGTTCTTCGGGTGAAATGCAAGACAAAAACATTATAAAAATTGTACCCGGTCTAAAAGTAAATGCTAAAAAGGCGAAAACCGAAATTGATGCATTTAGTTTGTACATTACTGATGAAATGATTGATGATATCGTGACGTATACCGATATCTATATTGAAAATAAGAAATCGTCTATAATATATTCGAGGGAGAGACTGCAAAAGCACCACCAAATCTGAAATCAAAGCACTGCATCAATTTTAATTGGCATCAAAAAAGGCAGTCATACAAATTGTTTGGAGATCTGGGAGTAAGATGGAACGGGACTAATTCTTTTACGCGCACTCTTTAGTTATAAACGTTTCCTTTTCTTGCTTCGCTCTCTGAGATTTGACAACATATTCACTCGAGATGGACGGAAGATACAGGATAAACTTGCTACGATACGTCATTTTAATCAAAGATTTGTTACCAATTATTTTACTTATTATAATCTAAGTGAATTTGGTACCTTTGATGAAATGCTTCATTCTTTTCGAGGTCGATGCTAATTTGTCCAATATATACCCAATAAGCCTACAAAATATGGAATAAAAATGTATGGGCTCTGTGACGCAAAAACATTCTATACAATTAATTTTTAAAATTTACAGCGGTAAGCAACCAGCAGGTCCCTATGCTACCTTTAAAAAACCAGACGACATTGTGAAAAGATTGATTGTACCTATAGGGAACACAAAAAGAAATATCACCACTGATAATTATTATAGCAGCTTTTTGCTGGCTGAGTATCTGTTGCAAAAAGGTATAACATTTTTGGGAACCATGAAGAAAAATGGAAAGAGAGGAATACCAATCGAATTTTTGCCCAGTAAAACTAGATCTGTCAACTCTCATATTTTTGGATTCCAAGAAGATTTCTGTCTAGCATCTTCCGTCCCAATGCAAAACAAAGCAGTTATATTTCTCGCAACAATGCACAATGCCTCAGATGTGAACGAAGATTCAAAGAAGTCGTTGGTGAATTTGGACTACAATTCCACAAAAGGGGGTGTTGATACAGTGGACCAGATGTGTCCTTCATGCAGTGTATCCAGAATTACAAGAAGATGGCCTCTCGCTGTATTTTTCAGACATAGCTGGAATAAATGCCCATTCCATACTCTCCCTTGAACTAATGAAAGATCACTTGAAAGAGAGGGCTCTGATACAATCGTTGCCTAAGGAGATTTATTTCTTTTTATCCAAATATAGAAATGAAGAAGGGTCTAAAAGAAGTTAAGGCTGGCATTTGTTTCATTTGTGGCATTCACAAGAACAATAGAACCAAACAAAAGTGTAATAAGTGTGAAAGAAATATTTGTAAAAAGCATAGTTCCATTCATATTACATGCGCAAAATGTAAAGAAGAGGAAATGGAAGTAGAATAAAATGCTAATCGGAATATTTGTCCAATAGAACGTTCTTTTAAGTAGGAAGATTTTTTTTGAATTTAATTAATTTTCTTAATCGTTTTTTTGTAAGAAGATTTTTTGGTTAATTTTTTAAATTTTGCTAGCTTTTTTTCGAGTATAATTTGCAGAAATACATTTCAAAGTATTAAATGCGTTTTTTCAAGAAAAAACATTGGCGGTGCAATAGCCGCGGCGCGCCTGTTTATGAGATTATAAAAGGCACGCTCGCTGAAGGGTTAACCTCGAATCATAAGTACCTATTTTATCTTGTCGCCCTTTCCACTCCAATTTTTGATTCCATAATTGTACCCAATGCAAAAAATGAGAATATTTCAGGTAATATTAAATGTTTGAAGGCAGTAAAAATTACTGTTAATAGCGTTTTACAGCTTTGGGATGAAAAAAGCTGATTTTAAGTATATATTTACAAGACGTCTTAGTCAGGATTGATTGGAGAAATTCTTTGGCAGTGTACGACAACATAATGGAAACTGCAAGAAACCAACTGCAGTTAAGGTGCACAAAACAATCCGAAAATTATTGTATGTGGAACTGTTTCATTCTGAAACTGAAAATTGCCAAGCTGATCCTGATCCAATTTTGCTGAGATTAAGCGAAATTCCTATTGAATCTCATAATAAGGGGTATGAGGTATTAGAAAAGGCGCAAATCTTTGAAAACGTTGATACATACTATCAGTCGAATTTTTCAAGGCATGTTTGTGAATATTTGCGTGGAAAGGCTTTAAATATTCATAATTGTTTTGTTTGTGAGAGTTATTCCAAAGCGCAAAGTTTATTAGATGACCCATCTTTATATATTCATTTTCGGTCTTATGAAAACTTCAACAAAAGCATTCATGGAAATTTAAATATTCCACTAACCGAGTTCGTACAATTCATATCAAACATTGAAGTTAGTTTTAAAAACAATTTCCAAAATTACAGTGTCAAAGAAAATATTGTCAGCAATTTTGTATAACAATGTAAAGAAATATTGTTCACGCCTCCTTGCACAGATTTTCCTGTTTTATTTACTATGAATTAATATATAAGGGTTCGATTATATTATACACTCAAGATATTAATAGGAATTTCATAAAGATAATAAGGATAAGTTAAATTATTTGGAGTCATATTTAACGAAATGTAATCTCAATTTGCAATCAATTATCATTGGGTTATGAAATTTGAGTAGGTATTTAATAAAAATCAATAAGTATATCCTCTGTTCTACTACAATTTGTTTTGCTGTTGTTGCCGATTTTATATTCTTACAGTTTCCTTGTAACATGTTCAAATTATTTATTATATCGCTACCATAATAGCATAAGGTCGTATGTTAATTTTTCTGCATATTGAGATTTTCACAAAAACGTAAGTAGAATATCTTATTTTTCAATATGGTATAACGTCGTAAGCGAAATTTAACGGTAAATATTTTTAAAAGTAAAAAAAATGAAATGCGTATGTGCATAAATACGTTTTAAAAAATGGGAGAATATCGTATGTGTACACCTGTTACACTAACAGTATATGGGATTTTTACGATAAAAAGACGATGACGTTGCAAAACAAAATATTGTGATGTTGCCAAGCTGTAGTTTTTTTCTTTACTTAACGAAAACTAGTAAAGTCGATCTGATATGTTAGATTGACATTTACATTTATGTAACAATAATATTAATAATAATAAATACAAACATCGAATACTATTACTTACGTCTCTCACCAGTAAGCGGGGAAAGCGGGCCCCCATTTGGGCAGTCTGGTTCAAAATACCTTAGCAAAGATGTTACCATTTCTTGACATTTACTGTTCAGCTGCTTCGGCATTTTATTAACTACACACTGCAGATTTGCGTAAATAATTAGTTGTGCAAATAACTGTTTTTTTAATCTCAAAGAAGCAATGAATTTAAAAGCACCAAAAAAACTTTTAAATATTAGACGATGATCGAATGTCAATAAACGTCAAAACAAACTGGGGAATTTCACCAGTTTATCTGACAACGTCTTGAAGTTTTGCCAACCCGTTAGCTGTAAATTGCACTGGCTCTTAAGGATAAATTATATTTACGGTTGGTAAATTATTATTTATTCTGATAAGCAGGAAAGTAACTAAATGTGACGTCATCGTCTTTTTATCGTAAAAATCCCATACTATTATTCAAATTTTACTAAAATCATAATCACAGAAAGTCGCATGTATACAAGTATAACATACTACCACTCCTAAATCATGACAAATTATCGACAGAAAGTCATATGTGCTTTCGTACGATATTTTTTTATAATGCTGTCCAAACCCTAATTCACATTTCTCGAAAGAACGTCGTATGTACGCACATACGACTTTCTGATGTAAATATTTCCACGTTTGCTTCTGCCAAACTGCTGCATGCTCCACACTTACGACATTGCGTCATAAACAGTTTTTGAGCATGCACGTTGTTTTTGTTGTCTCGTTTGTTTTTTGTATTTAAGACAATTCTTGTCATAGTTGTTGTAAGCTGAAAGTGAGGTTAAAAACCTAAGGTAAGTTAGTTGAAGTTTCATAGCATGGAACATTGATTTTTCCAAATATTTTGTACGTTTTATACTCCTAACCTCATAATATTTTGCCGGGAAATTACTGATAACGAATTAACTTCCATTCAAGTATTCACTTATTATCTGAGTCGCTTTCGGGGTATATTGTTTTCAATAATGCTTCAAACATTCACATGAAAACGAAGAATTATTAAAATTCGATTTTTTTCAAATGACGGCTACGTCGTTAATTGTTTATAGTGTTGTGTATTCTAATGAGATTTACAAAACGTCATTTGAAAATAATAAACTATAGGTACCTATAATCAATATCAAGGCTTGCCTTAACTAAGTATTAACCTACTTATATCGCCATAATTAATATAAATTTTTTAAACGGAAGCACAGTGCCGTTTTTTTAATTATCACCTAAACTGATTTTTTCTTAATTGTAATACCAATTATTGAATTTATTTTAAAATATTGACAAGTAATACCGTTTTTGTATTTCTTTCAAGATGAGTAAGCGAACTCAACCAATAATAGAAGAAGCTGCTAAAATTAATAAGGAATGTGGACAGCACCAAGATATTGCTAGCAACGGCATAATAATAGTATCATCCGATTTTTCTTTTATACCCAGTGAACTTGATAATATTACCAACAAAGCCAATGTTATAGATGAAAACACACCTATTATTTTGCAAGGGGAAGCTCAAGATTTTGACGTTATCCAATTCGAACAGCCGGAATTTCATAATAATAATATAATGCAGCTTACTGAAGATCAGGGTATTGTCATTGTGGTTCCTCTTCAGCTAGAGCCCATTCCTGAGATGCTATTTCCAGACACTAATCTAGTCTCACCCTATAATAGCATAAAACCGGTTATGAATGATATACCTGATTTCACTTCCAAACCTGGAGACAAGATAGACCCTGAACAAAAAAACTCATTTCGAGGAAGGGCGCGACACATGCAGCGATATAGATTATACAAATTGTGGAGACAGCTACTATGGCAAAAATAACCTCTCTAATGGGGATCAACCAAGCTACAATTATGACTCTCATAATGGTGGTAGCTCTAGTGCCTGTGACAAAGAAGATCCTGACGTCATACTTGGAGATGGAGTGAAGGGAATCAGATGACAGCGAAAATGACAGCTTCCCAGCTGATGAAATTAATATCGAAGACCTTGTCGAACGAGGTACCCGTAAAAGAATGCGCCAGCCAGAAAATTATAAAAATAATAAAATAAAACATCTTCACAATACAGGAAAAGAGTATGTTAATTCTGTTGGGAACATTGTCCAGAAACGAGCCGTGAAGCAAATTGATTGCAGTAAATGTAAAATGAAATGTACCGCAAATTCAAGTGACGAGGAAAGAAATATTTTGCATAAAAATTACTGGTCTCTTGGTTCCTATTCAAGACAGCGCGATTTCATATGCCAAATGGTCAAATGCGTACCAGTGACAAGAAGACGCAAAACTTCTTCGGAAAACAGTAAAAGACAATTTACTTATATTTACCATTTTTCAAAAAAGAGACTATTGAAAATGTAAAAGTATGCAAGAACTTTTTTTTAAAAACGTTAGATATTGGTGAGAGAACAGTTTTTGTAGCAAGAAAAAAACAAATTGACCAACAATCTCCATTTATTGCAGAAGATATGCGTGGAAAACATCCACCAAAACACAAAATATCATAATTCAATCATTTCCCCGTATAGAGAGCCATTACTGTCGGAAAAAAACCAGAAGACAATTTTTACATGCCGATTTGTCGATAAGTAAGATGTACGAGCTCTATAGAGAATACTGTGAAGCAAATCAGCAACCGATTGATATAAAATTTGGTAGCTATAGCAAAATATTCAAACACAGTACGATCTTAGCTTCTTTAAACCAAAAAAGGATACGTGTCGCGTATGTGAGAAATACATAACCTTTACAGAAGAGGAAAAAATCAGTCAAGAACAAGATTATAAACTCCTCATAAAAAACAAGGATTTGGCAAGACTGGAAAAAAAACCGACAAAGCCTAAGCTAAGAATGATGCTACCTATAAATCGTTCACCTTTGACTTGCAAGCTGTTCTTTACAGTCCCTGCTCAAATGTGTCATCCTATTACTACACACACAAGATGTGTACATACAACTTGACTGTTAATGATCAAGCAGAGAAAAAAGGATGGTGTTTTATCTGGAATGAAACAGATGGTAAAAGAGGTTCCGATAAAATTGGCACTGCAATCTTCACTTTATTAAAATCACTTCCATTGGGCTACCAAAAATGTATGTCTAACATCTGATTCGTGTGGCGGACAAAACCGCAATAGATACATTGCAGCTCTATTGCTCTATGCGGTAAATAATTTATCAATAAAAGAAATTAGCCTTAAATTCTTAAAAACTGGGCACACGGAAATGGAAGTAGATTGTATTCATAGCCTGATAGAACGAGCCAAGAAAAGAGTCTCCATCCATTCACCACTTGAATGGCCCACAGTGATAAAGTCTGCAAGTAAAAAATATCCTACAATACATAATTTGAATAACAAGGATATGATCGATTTGAAAGTTCTTAAGCAGAATTTATTACCTCATGGAACTTTGGACGTAGACACACAAAATAATAAAATATCATGGTTGAAAATTGAAGCTCTTAGATTTAGGTCCAATAAAATCTATTATAAAACATCTTATTTGGATGAGGAGTATAAAGAGATTAATTTGCTCCAAAAAGAAACTAGAAACAAAAATAAGAAGCTGTCCTCTGTGCTGCATGATAACGTAGTACTGAAGAATAAATTTAATAAGCCTCTAGCAAATGATGAAACAAAAGAAACGTATTTTATCCTTATGTGACCAACGGATCATTCCGGATATTTACCATGATTTTTATAGGACCCTTTTCACCACTGGACGTTCCAACAATGACTTGACTGAAGATGGTATCATCCAAGAAGAGGAGGAGGAGACCTAAACACAAGTACAATTCAACATGAGAAATAAGAAATCTCGAGACACCAAGCCAACGATATTTCGTATGTACGTTATTTTTTTGTATGATCCAGAGTTCCCATAATATATCTAATAGAACATTAGCTGAAGTTCCGATCTCTTACTCTGGAGTATGTGCTTTTCAATTCTTTTTTAAAGTGGTTAATGTTTTTTTATTGATTTTTTGTTGCGGGAAAAATAATTGGATTAAAAATATTTCAGATACAGATATACCTAAGGATATTCTACATTTTTTATCACTAGGACCAAAATTTAGCATTGAACCTATAATAACAAAAGATATTTCTATATAAACTATGTTAGCTAATATTGATTATATATCATCTTTCATACAAAGCGAGCAGGAAAGAAATATCGTTATAGCTTAAACTACAAATGTTTTAACTAATCATATTCATGAACCTAAGCAATCTTCTATATCTAGAGAACTACTACCGTCAAATGGGGTGAAACGCAACTATTGTACCAATCGCAACAGTTTTGAGGAAAACAACGTTATATTTTTTTCAGCACTCTGTATGCTTTTCAGGCGGTTGAAATATTTTTTGTATATATAAATGGGAACTTTACCTTAAAGATGAAGCACAAAAACCAGATTTCCGAAAGAATAATCTTTGAGGTTATAGTATTTAATTAATCATTAATTTTCAATAAGATTTTGTCCCTGAAAAGTGGGGTCAAACGCAACAACAGGTTAGGTCAGGTTTTTGAAAATGTGGAATTGTTCCAATAAATCCAGATAAACTATTATCGTGACTACCATCAGATTCACAAGTTCCTGAAAATGATGCGGAAGCCTCAACAGATTCTGTAGTTGATATTTTGGAAGAACTAAGATACGAGGATCTCCCTAAACCAAGGCAACAGCCAAACAAAATTAACGTTTCACCAGGGCGAAGTGTAGCAGGAATAGATTTTAATGAAACCAAATGTAGTGATTCCAATGAAGGAGATGATACAATGGAAGATGACGAAGAAAGTATACCTGATTTTTCTCAAGGACCAAGCACCAGTAGTGTCAATGAACACCTTCGCCCCGTTTGAAGGTGTATTTCCAGTTACTATTCAGTCTATAAAAATAGACGATTGAATATTGGTTGAATTTTTTATTCAGAAATACATTGGTAGAGTTCAATCCATCGATGAAAATTACACCGCAAATTTTTTTCGGGTGATGCCTTCGCATTTTGATATTTCAAGTTGACGCCATCAAGTGGAAGTAACTTTTGTACCTATACCTATGTGTTTTTTTCAGAAAGTGATTTTTTTATTTTTTTCATAAATGTTCACCTTTGAATATACGAAGTTAATTTATTTTGTAGAGTACAATGTTTGTTTAAATATAAAATGTGTTGTCTTCCACCTCTTAGACAGTTTATTTATAAATTTTCACTTTAAAATTTATGAAGTTAATTTTTTTAGTGTACAATGTTTTTTTAAAATATAAGATGTCATTGTGTTGTCTTCCACCTCTTAGACAATGTGAAAGCCAAAACACGTTAAATCAAGCAGGTGTTGTTATTCACATCGGATGTAAGGTGAATCGCAACACACCCTATTTTAAAAAAAATGGCAATTACAAAAAAAAAAATTTCGATTTGCAGGGATGAGGGTGAAGTAAGGAAAAGAATTTTGCGCTAAAAACAAGTTTTTTAAGTCAAACCGTTTTGAAGTTATACAACCGGAAATGTTGAATATTGTTGTTATTCACCCCATTTTACGGTACATAAAACAAAACAAAATTTAAAAGAAAATCCAAACTTAATAGTCATACCATCTGACAAAGGAAATGTTACAGTTATAATGGAAAGTCAACAATATTCAGAACTATCTAAAGAACTAATTGATAATAACACGTCAGATGAAGAACTCACTAATGACCCAACTGCAAGAATAACTAGTAATTGTAACAATTTGATTGAAAGGTTATTCAATAAAAAACAAATAGACAAAAATACGAAAGAAAAACTAACAAACTATATATATAGAAAACCAATAAGTTCAGGAAGATATATAAAGTTTGTTCCAGCTCCTACTTATTGTACGGTTACAAAACCATTACGGAATTATGAGTTTTTACGTTGCTGGCTTTAACTAATAATTTTGACGGAAACCAACATACTTACAGGTAAATCGCTGTTTCAAATTGTTTAATTTTTTTAATACAACATAGGTAGTAACCCGATATTTTTTTTAGAATTGCAAGATTATGTTTTGATATATCAAGATCCTTCCCAAGAAGGATCATCAGGAGATTCTTCTCAAAAAGTAGTTGGGTCATCGCTACAGCTAATGCCTGGTCTGACTACACAAATGAAAAATGACAATTCTTTAGAAATGAAATGGACCGAAAATAACTCAAAAATTCTCTTGGATTTTTATTTAAAATTTAAACCAAAACTTGGAACAATCGAAATAAAAAATAACAAAATACTTTGGGCTAAAATCAGTGAGGAATTTAAAAATATACAAATAATTGTTACCCCAAATCATTGCTTGAATAGATGGAGGGTTTTAGAAAGCAACTATAAGAAATTTGTTGACAACCAACAAAAAACAGGTAAATACTTATTCTGACGAAAATTAAATAAAATACACAAGTACCGAGGGATCAACCACTGAGCTTAATATGTACATGTATTGCACAGTACTTCAAACTGTATTTACATAGTACTGCATACTGCGTAATACTGATGCATACGTACTGCACATAGGTACTGCAGAAAAAGCGTACAGTACTGCATAGTAGTGGTTGACCCCTCAACAAGTACTATTCTACTTATATCAAACAATCACAAAATAAGAATTAAAATAATATTATATTCTAGGTAGAGGACGAAAATTTTTCCCCTATCAAGAAGAAATGGAGAAGATTTTTGAAGGAAAACGAACTATAGTTCCAGAAGTTGTATTATCTTCAGATACAGTTGATCACGAGGTAAAACTGCAGGAAGGAGTAGAAAATGAAAACGAAGGTACCGATAAACCCAAATTAACAAAAAGTAAGGTTTCTTTAAAAAGAAAAACCACTACCTTGGAGAAAATCAGGGAAGATAGAAAGGCATATTTTGATGAAAGGTTATTAATTGAAAAAGATAAACTTTCAGAAATAAGAAGAAGGAATAATTTAATCATGGAAAGGAATAAAATTATAAATGAGAAGGCATGCTGTTGTCTAGGTAAAGACTAATCCAGTCTGAATAATGGTGAAATAGGTACCTACCTGTCTGTTGGAAGAAATTTTTTGAGTGCTGTGTTTATTTTTATTTATAGTGTTTAGATTTTGTTAAAAAATTTTGTTGTTTTTTAGTTTAATGTTTGTTTAATGTTCATATTCTAGTGTTACTTTCCATTACTTATGTTTAAAACTGTTTTAGTTTGTTCTATTTTAGGTATACTTTCTATAACTTATGCATAGAAGTGCCTTTCATTCCAAAGACTGATTCGATTTACATATATTTATAGATAGATATTCTAGAAAAAATTTAGCAGTTAATAATAATTTCCCTTCAGATATTATACATAATATTTATTTAAAACATTTTTATAAATTTAGAATTTCTTTTCCTACATCATTTAAATCAGATAATATTGATGAAATTAATTTTGCTGGTTCATTATTATATTTTGATGATATTTCTTATAAGGTTGCTAAGATTTTCAGGAAGTTCAACATTTCAGTAGCTTTTAAGACTGAAACATCCTTAAAACATATTTTTGTTAGAAGTAAAGATAAAGTTCCTATGTTACATAGATCAGGTGTTTATAAATTATCTTGTAATGATTGTAATTCAGTATACGTAGGACAATGTGGTCGAAGATTAGAATGTCGTGTTGCTGAACATAGAAATTGTATTAAGAAGTATCATAACTTTGAATTTAATAACTCTCCTTCTGCCTTTGCGAATCATATTTTGGAAGAACTTCATTCTTATGAGGAATTTAATGTTGAACTTCTTCATTCTTGTCATAAAGGTATTAGAATGAATTTACTTGAAAGTTTAGAGATCCATGAAGCTTGTTTAGATAGTGGTGTAACTTGTTTAAATGAACAGATTTCTCCTTCAGAGAACTATATTTTCTTACATTTACCCAAGTATACTTTTACTTCTTGATTTTTAAAATTTTTTAATTTTGTAATCTGTAATTATTATTGTGTTAATCAATTTAATAATTTGATATTTATTGTTAAAATTGTAATTGTATTTTTTGATCTGTTGATTTCGATACTATTTCTTCTTCTTTTTTGTAAGTGAAACATTTGCTATGTATGGTTTTGATTACCAGTGTCATCATGGTTTTATTTTATGTTGGTATGAATGACAATTGTCATTTCTATCTATTTAGTTATCCGTTTCCGTTATCACAATTTTCAAAGTTCAGTACATGTGCTCCAATTAAGTTGTAGTGTTATTAATCGTCAAAATATTTAAAATTTGAATCTAATGGATTTATTATCTAGTCCTTTTGAAAATGGCTATGATATTACTCATTTTGATGAGTTTATTAACAATTTCTGTGGCTAAGAAAAAAAAACATTAATGTTTTATTACTTGTAGTTCCTCATTTTTATGATACTACATTTTCTTACTACTACCTAATTTCTGTCCCTTTCGGTTTTTTCAAATGTAAATTTAAAACATAAAATTAAAAATTTTGGTTGATTAAACAATATATACGTTTATTCAACTTTGGAGTTCTTCGAGAATTTTAAGTTACAATTCCACGATTTTCTTCAAGTTTCTATTTCTTCTTTTTGTATATGTAAATCTTAACATATTTCTTAATATTTCAATTAATTAAGTTTCCATGGCCATGGACATATTTTAACATGTTTTCTCCTTTTGATAATTGTAACCTTTCTATTATAGCCTGATGATGGTATATTTTACCGAAACTAGTTGCTAAGCTTTTTGGTTTGTTCGTTTGGAGGACAATCAATATTAAATTGTGGTTTGGACTTTGAGTTTCATTTACCTTTTATTTGGATTTCAACCACATTTGAGTAATGGATGATCTATGGAAGTTGTTTTTTATTTGTTCAAAGTATTTCTTTGTTTTTTATATTTTTGTTTCAAATTAAAAAAATACTTTTTGGAAAATGTATTTAATTTTAGTTTTACATATTTAAAGAATTTGCAACTCTATCTCTAATAGCATTAAGAACAGCTATATTGTCATCATCTTCATCGTCATCATCATCAGGTATTGGTTCCTCCAAAAAAGGAAAATCATCATATAATGCCAAATTGTGAAGTACACAAGCTGCGCGTATAAAATAAACAATGAATTGAATGTTTCTCAATTTTATATGATAAAGTTGGCGAAACTTTTGTTTTAAAATACCAAAACAGTGTTCTATGACATAACGATTCTTAGATAACTTCGTGTTGTAGTTCATTTGTCGTCTCGTTAAATTAACTTTATCTTTATAAGGGGTTAATAATGTCCTCTGTAAAGGATACCCACTATCACCCAATATGAAATAGTTATTACATTTTTCTGTTAAACTATTCTTCAAAGGAGAATTGCTAAATACTCTACTATCGTGTACAGAGTCTGGGAAACCAACAAATATATCTCTGATTTTTCGGTTATGATCACAAACCACTTGCATCTAAAAATTGTGAAAAAATATAAAAAAATATACAGGTTAAAAATAATAATACCTACCTGAATTGAGTAGTAACCCTTTCGATTTATATATGACTCAGGATCATTGACTGGTTTGTCAATTTTTATATGACAACCGTCAATTGCTCCAATGACACTTGGAAAATTATTTGCTGCGAAATGTTCTTCAATTAAACTCTTCTCATTATCATCTGGCCACTCAATAACTGAGGGTGACAAATTCCTTAAAAACATTGTCATGCGACGAATAATTCTGAACACACTACTAATCGTTACATTGAAACGGTCCCCAACATCTCTAAAACTAGCAGTTTCATGTCCAATGTACCACAGATAGATTAATACCTGAAACAAGAAATAAATCAGTAAACCATTAATCGATACTTTTCAATAGCATCTCAGGTTTGACTTCAAATTTTTTTGGGATGAAAGCATCCAATAATGCAGACATGCAGGTATAAATAAGCAATTTGTTTAATGGTTTTTGAAATTTTTTGTATTAAAAAACATCTGTTAATATGTATTTTCTTATACATTCAAGTGCTCATAATTCTTATTAATATTTACCTGATGTACAGCAGGTAGATTTCGATATTGTCCTCCTATTTTATTATTGTGATACATACTATTTTCGTATCTGTGGGTTATTTCATTTACAGTATCTCTGGATAGTCTGAAATGTTCAAAAAAAACATTGTCAGAATATTGAGGCACTGTATGCTCAGAAAAAGATTTGCACATAAGTCTATTACACAATTAAGAAATAACATACTGTTATATTTACTTAAATAATTTCCGTTCTTTATCCTTGGTTCGTTTAGACCAAATTCAACGTCATCATCTGAAGATATATCAGACAAAAAATCACTATCTCCCTCATCGTCATCCATAATATTCTTATTAGAATTACTTTATTCTACTAATAATAGTTATTTACGTAGCTAGTTATGAAAAGTGCGATATTGTTCAATGAGCGTAATATTTGCCAAAACGAGCGCTAGCGAGTTTTGCAAATTACGCGAGTTGAACAATATCGCTCTCTTCATAACGTGTTTACGTACAAAGTTTTATCTAATTCCGCGCTTTTATAAAATTTAATAAAATTTTCAATTAGAATGAAAATATTAAGGTAGAATCAAAGTGTTACTATGGAAACAGTCAGAAACAGTTATGTAAAGTCTTTACTTAACTGTTTTTACTACTTTTCATAACCGTTTTTTGAAGGTTATGAAAAATGTGACGTTACCTAACGTCAAAGAGTAACGTAAAGTGTCACATTTGATAGCGGAATTAGATAAATATATTTTTAAATACCTCGTGGTGCTCATATAACTCATAAAGTCGCAAGACACCCACAACCACACTTTTCATAGAATAACAAAAAAGCTGAAAAACGTATACTGCGCAACGCGGTTCAAACAGTTTCTGCTTGTGGGCAAGTATCGAAATCATAGTAACCAAATCCTTTCTGAACAGTCACATATTTACTTGGAACGTATAAGAAACAGTTTTGTAACTGCCCCAGCGTGTACTTGGAACGCTCTTTTTTTGCGCGCATGCTCGAACCATAACATTACGGTTTTCTAGCGAGCTGGAACAAACCTATAAATTACCATTCATATCATCCACGCAACACAAAAATCAACTTGATCAAACAGATGAAAAGTAGAGTTCTTCAAATTTCAGATCCAAAATTCCACCAAAAAAATCTAAAAATATTGTACAATCTTTTCCACGAAAGCTCATATCCTCCATATCTTTTGAGACGAATATTATACAGGGTGAATCACGACTAACAGGACGGAGGTTGATAACAAAACGGTAAGAGTTTTGAAATGTTTGTCATTTCAGTAGTCTGTACATTCATATTATAGGCTACATTTTAAAATTAATTTGAAATATACAGGATGTTCCAATAAAGTGTGGCGTATCAAAGTTAAATTTTTTCTTATGGAACACCCTATATTTGATTGCACCCAAAAAATGAAGTACTGTTTTATAATGGTTCCCTTTACCTAAATACAGAGGGTTCCGAGTTATGCTGACTTTTTTAAAAATGTGAACATTTCGAAAAAAAATTAATAACTCATTTATATAATAAATTCTAGCAAATTTTCTCTCACAGCTTAATAGTCGGACATTCGTTGAATGTATTCTACGATTGAGTACTAAACATTTCCTTACAGGGTGTTCAGAATTTTCAGTTAAATTATTAGATCATTCAATGTATAATATCGGGATTATTTTAAATGGAACAACCTGTATTTTGATGATTCACCATATTAAAAAAATGTCCTCTTTCGAATGGTATAAGGGTGTCCTATACCTAGGTATTATACTTTTCGTGTAATTTACAATTTTCTGAAATCGTATGGTAAATGGATTTTAAAACAAAAAATTCTTACATATGTGTGAATTTTTATTTTGAATTAGATTTAGTAATGGGTTCTCATTAGACCCTCAATCTTTTTTCAGTATTTTATAATTTGATAGGTTCCCATTAGACCTTAATATCAAATTGTCTTTAATTTCATTTAAGAAGTTTACATGTTTGTTTTGGGACATTTGAATAGGATTTCTATAGTGTCATTTTTAAACTTTTGTTAGATTGATTGAGTTCTATGTTCACTGTCATTTGTCATTTGCTAATTTTTTGAAATTGAGGTAGTGTCACTTCAACTTCCGTTAGATGAACACGTGTTCGGAGTTCATTTTTTAAATAATTTCAACAAGAAAATTTTCAATAATGTTTAAAATCTAGATTCAACAAACCCTAAACAGGGGATCATTTTAATTTTAATTTAATGTAATTTTAATTCATGACGTCAATGTGTTGTCCAAGTTTCTTGTATTACCTGACGAGTAAGTAAAATTTTTTATCCACTTCTTTTATATGTTCCATAATTTTTTTACTTACTTACAGGTAAGCACTGAAGATGGCTTAATAGCCGAAAGCGCTCTGCTATTTTAATAAATTAATATTTACACAGAATACGAATGTTTTCTTGACTAAATAAACAAACCCTACTTACTAACGACTTTTTTTCCAATGTTTTGTTGGCGCGCATATGTTGCACAAATAATCGACGCTACCTAACTAAAACTGATAACTCAAGAATACAATTGGATTTTGTGATGGTTTTAATTTTTATATTGATGAAGTTGGTATGATATAAATAAAAGGAACATCTAATTTATAACGATATTCCTGAACACAAATTAATTTTGTCAATATTTATATTCATTGTACAGTTTTCACAATTTGTAAATTGTACTGGAGGGCAACAAGAATTCATAGACGTTGAAGCTGCATGGCTAATTGTTTGGTTCATCCACTTCTACGTTTCAATATAAACAGAGAAACCTATCTAAACTTACTTGATTACAACTTAAATGGAATATATTTTGAATAATTTTTGAATGTAAATCAACAATCAAAGAAAAAATAGTATGTATAATTCGTGGGAAACGCATATTCCCAAACTCCTGAGTTTGGGAGTCGTTAGGGAATATGATGCTTTTCCCACTAATTATACAATATACTAATATACTATTGTCCACGACTATTTGATAATTTTAACATTTTACATGTGCTCCTTCAAGTATAATGACGTACATAATTCTCCCGTGGATAATAGGTGTGTATAATGTAAAGGTTACATGACCTATAATTATATTGAAGATTAACGACAGAATATAGTAATTGAAGAGCAATATCCGGATTCGAACCTGCGACCTCGCTTTCACAAGTTAGAGCACGAAACCATTATGCCATAGAGACATATAAACCATAGTTTCAAGGTTTTATATACAGGGTGAATCACGACTAACGGGACGGAGGTTTATGGCGAAACGGTAAAAAATTTGAAATGTTTGTCACCTTAGTAGTTTGTATATACATATAAGCTACATTTTAAAATTATTTTGAAATATACAGGATGTTCCAATAAAGTGTGGCGTATCAAAGTTATATTTTTTCTTAGCTCTTGGTAAATATATTTTATAAAATGTGCTAAAAGTATCAATGTGTATTCTTCGTAAAAGCTGTGAAATTTATATTATAGTTTGCTCTGCGATACACATTATATTCAACTATATTTTAAAGATGTGGTAAACAAATATCTAGTTGTATTTTTTCTTGTAGGATCAATTTCTAGTGGATGCGGTTTCTCTCAGCTCGAACAGATTTCTAGTTCTTTAAATATACCACCCATGAATGTTTAAAACTATAACTCGAACCAACTTAAATTAGAACAAATTATAGATAACGTACTGATGAGACAGATACAGCTAGCATGTGAGGAAGAGGCTAAAATTGCCAGAGAAAATGGTAATGTTGATGAAGATGGATATCCGTATATCACTGTAATCGCAGATGGTGCGTGGTCCAAGAGGTCTTACAAAACTGGTTATAATGCTTTATCGGGGGTAGCTGTCATCATTGGAGAAATAACAAGAAGAATTCTGTATATCGGAATCAAAAATAAATTTTGTATTGTGTGTACTAGATATAAGAACAATATACCTGAACATAAGTGTGCCAAAAATTGGACAGGTACTTCTACTTCTATGGAGAGTGCGATTATAGTGGAGGGCTTTAAAAAAAGTATTGAGATGCATGGGGTAAAATATCTGAAATTGGTTGGAGATGGTGACAGCAGCGTGTAAAAACAACTTTTAGAAGAAAGGCCATATGGAATGAAACTTGTGCAAAAAGTGGAATGTGTAAACCATCTACTGCGTAATCTATGTACTAGGCTGAAGGTGGTGGCAAAATCGACATGAAGTACTTCAACTGTACAAATAGTTCCTTTGAAATTAAGAAAGAAACTTGAGAACAATATTATTAAATTTAGATCGGCCATAAAGAAATCTTCCGAACATTGGGGCAAAGCTGATTTAACAACAGCATAAAAAATAATAAAATTCCAGAAGGATGTTAGAAACTCTGTAAAACATATATTTGGCATGCATGATACCTGTGAATCCTATTTTTGTGAAAAAGGAGAAGATGCAAATGAAAATCTAATTCCATTAATAACCGGTTATGGATTGAAGCAGGATATCGATAAATGTTTACAGAGAATATTGGATAATGCTTCGTCTTTTTTGTTAAACAAAAATAATAATCTCGCGGAACACTTTAACAGCTTGGTGAATAAGTTTGTGGGTGGGAAAAGAATGAACTATTCTTTTAAATCTTCATACCAAACGAGATGCAAGATAGCTGCTGTATCCTATAATTCCAAGGAAAAATATCTTGAAGAGTTAATTGAATTTACGGGAAAACGTTGTGGTTTATATACTAAGCAGCTAATGGCTAGAAGACAACTTATTCGACTCAGGCAATCTATTGTTGAGAAGAAAACTGTTCACAGAGCAAAGTCCATAAGAGAGCCCAGCAATGCCGATCAGGATTATGGTGAAGTAGAAGAAAATATTTCAGAAGAAGACCTGAAAGCCAGGAGAGAAAAATATTTTCAGATACTCCAAAATACTCCAGTCGAAATACTAGAATGACGCACTGTAGGACAAAGTAGTAATCCATTATGACAACAGGAAAGGCTATATAGAATTACTGCTTCAAATTTTGGTAGAATATGCCGAATGAAAAGAACTACCAACCCTATAAACGTCGTGAAAAGTATGCTTTATAGTACATTCAGAGGAAATTCGGCAACAAAGTATGGACAGGAAAATGAACTCGTTGCTATTAGAGAGTTTGAAGAAATAACTGGTCTGACCGTAGCAACATGTGGCATATTCGTAGGAAAAGATATGAATTTTTTCTTGGCGCTAGTCCTGATGGACTAATTGAATTTGATTATTCAATTTCAGAAGTTAAATGCCCCAAAAATTTAAAAACAATGTCGATAGTTGATGGAATTCGAAACAAAAAAATCACATATTTAATAATTAATGAAGCAGAAGTAATAACTTTAAAAAAAAATCATCCATATTACTATCCAATTCAGGGGCAATTACATTTAACCAGAAGAAAGTCTTGCTATTTCATAGTTTGGACTCCACACGGTCAACCTCACATCGAGAACATTGGAATGGATGATGAGTTTTGGGAAAATAGTATGAAGCCTGCTTTATTTTCATTTTTTAAAAATAATTTTTTGCCAGAAGTACTTGAGAATCCATTGTAAAATAGATAATAGTTAGGAAAAAATAAATAAAAAGGTCACTAGGAATTTATAGGTGTTTTAAATAATTGTCTTAAATAATGTAGGACTTTGTAATATTATTTATCTATCTATTGTCAATTTTTAAATAAAAAACTCTACAGCTTAATTACTTATACTTGATAGAGATTCTAGGAAAACAATTATGTATTTAGTATAACACAAATATTAGGAGAACACAAACAAGCTTCAGAAACTATTTAATTTTGCCTTTATTTCATTATTTTTAAGTTTTGTTAATTTTATCTCAAATATAAGAAACTCATTCATATATATGGATAAAATGGCCCACCTGGGTAACACACCCTGTATACTTTTTCCTCCGACATGATGACGAAGGAATTGTTGATGTGGCCTTTTCTATTGAAATAATAATGGATACAAAAATAAGTCACAAAAAGCTGTAAATTCACACTACTATGCTACTATCCAAGTGAACGGTAGGTAAATTGTTACAAAATGCTTTTCTCGTTGCGCATCTAATCTTCATGCCTCGTCTAAGTATTTCTGTCGAACTGTAGCTGGTGCGTTTTCCTTTGGACTGTACCCTGTTTATCTGTTGGTTCTCACTTCACGTACTCATGTGTCTAAATTCGAATTCTCTAAACGCTACTACGCGGGCGTTCTCGCTGCTTCTCTTTCCGAACTTTCGTCGACCGTCGAGCGTCTAACCGGGCAGCAGGTCCTATTATCCTCTTAAGGGAGCTCCTGCTACCTTCCAAAGAGTCATGGATAATATTTTAAGAGGCATACAAAATGAAAAATGTTTGGTATACCTCGATGACAAAATTGTGTTCAGTACAAGTCTGCAAGAACACTTGAGTAAACTGAAAGAAGTATTTGCTAGATTAAGAGATTCCAATTTTAAATTACAAATAGGCGTGAGGTATGAATTTGCGATAACGTATAGGCGTGAGGTATGAATTTGCGATAGAACTTCAACATTCCCAAGAAAGGGCGAAGACTCTTTGCTGTTTTTGGTAGAGAGAAATCATTAATTGCTCGAACACGTTCTTATGAAGTACGGATGCCAGCAGAAGAAATAGTGAAGGTACCCTGAAAAATTAATCTTATCAACTCCAAAAATGCATTTATTTGGATTGATGACTAAACCGTATTTCGAGAGACGTTCAAAAATAATTCTTAGATGACGTTCGTGTTCTTCTTTAGAACGAGAGAAAACAAAAATGTCGTCCATGTAAACGAAACAAAAATCCAAACCGCGCAAAACTTCATCCATAAACCTTTGAAAAGTTTGACCAGCATTTCGAAGTCCAAACGTCATGAATGGAAATTCAAAAAGTCCAGATGGTGTAATGATGGCGGTTTTCCCAAAATCTTCTTCAGCAACTGGAATTTGTTGATATGCCTTTACTAAATCAATTTTCGAAAACATCTTACATCCATCAATAAAGAATGTGGCATCGTAAATGTGACGGACAGGATAACGATCTGGTATTGTTCGAGCGTTCAACGCGCGAAAATTTCCACAGGGACGCCAAGTTGATTCACTCTTCGGTGCCAAGTGTAATGGAGAGGACCAGGAACTTTCGGATAGGCGAGTTGTGCCAGCTTGTATCATGTCATGGAATTATTTTCGTGCTATTCTTAATTTTTCGGGACTTAATCGGCGAACTTTACTTGTAACCGGAGATCCAGGAGTTGTACGAATATGATGGACAGTTTCATGTTTAATATTTCGAGGTAAACCTGGTGGACGACTGATTTCAGGAAACTCAGAAACAAGAGCAGAGTAAGTTGAAGAATCTTGGACTACTTTGACACTGCCTTGCGAAAAAGGTTGAGAAAAACCGTGAGCTTGAAGTCCGGTGGAAACATCGATGATGTGTTTGGTGCGGCAATCAGGTGAAAGATGATAATGAGCAAGAAAATCTGATCCAATGATAGGTGAATCAACATCAGCATTGACGAATCTCCACAGAAAACTACGTCCAAGGCTTAGATTGAGATTCAAGGTTATGAAACCATAAGTTTTTATTCTGCTTCCATTTGCGGCACATAAATCGTAGTTCACAGGTGAACGACGATCTCGAAGGAGACAACGAGGAAAACAACATAAATCAGAACCAGTATCAATTAAAAATTTATGTTTTGAATTTTCATCAACTACAACTAGACGGCTACTGGATGAAGAGCAGTCAGACGCCGTCCTCACGGACTACTTTGGTCGTTTCCCAAAAAATTGCAAGGTTTAATGCACTTTTTAGCATTTTGCTGATACCTTCTGTGATACCAACAAACTTGACCTGAATGTTGGTTAGAATAGTCTCGAGTGCAGGGTTTATTCTTTTGTCTAAAATTGCGATTAGAATTGCGAGAACGTGAGCGAGAAGTGGACAGCGCAGCAACTTGTTTGTGTAGATCAGTAATAGCATTTACAAGTTTATTTTCTGTGCCTTTATCGTTAAGTGCTGCACTTACAGAAAACGTTGGATTGCTCGGAGAAACTTCGACGATTTTATCAGCAAGTTCTGCAAGTTTATCAAGCGCCAGCTCCGACTGCGTTGTGAGAATAGCACGAACATTGGATGGAAGTCGTTGTAACCAAAGTTGACACAAAAAGTTATCTTGAACGATGGTGGCACCAGCGAGAGAACTAAGATGAGGAAGAAACTGTGACGGTTTCCGATCGCCGAGTTCTGCCTCGCCAATCAATTGACGAACTCGTTGTTCCTTAGACTCAGACAAACGTTCAATTAATTTTGTGCGTAAAAATGTATATGGAAACTGAGCGGGAGGATTTGTTATGATATCCTCGACTTCCAATGCAAAACGTGTGTCTAATTGTGAAACGATGTAATGGAATTTGGTTACCTCACTTGTTATATTAGTAGTACTCTTCTCTGCCATCTTCTCCTCCCCCATTGTTTTTGTATGTCCAATCCATTTCAGCTGCTTCTTCTCAACCTCGTCCATGATATCTCTATCAAGGTCCATGTCCCTTCTGATAACTTCATTTCTGACTCTTTCGAGTCTCGATATTCTACAACTTCTCCGCATAAAATCCATTTCAGTCGCCCGTAATTTTCTTCTGTTGTCCTTGGTTATATCCCAACTTTCCGACCCATATGTAATTATATTTTTCACTATTGTATTTACATCTCTCTACCCCCTTTATTTGTCCCTTTTCTAACTCTAATATATTGCACGTGTTATTTCCTACTATGAGACATTCGCATTTGTCTAAATTTATTTTTAATCCTGCTCGTTCATATTCCTCCTGTAACTTTCTCACCATGTAATTTACGTCTTGTTCATCCTCCGCTATTACTACTTGATCATCGGCAAAATATAACGAATGTAGTTTATTTTCTCCCACCTGTAGCCCCATATTTTTACATTTTTTAGTCCATTCTTGTAATGATTGATCTAGGTAAATCTTGAACAATGTCGGTGAGAGACAACATACTTGTCTCAATCCTTTCGATGTTTGAAATAGTTCTGTTACTTGAGTTCCAATTTTTATTGATGCGGAGTTTTGTGTATAATACATTTGGATAGCTCTTATTAATATGGGTCTTATTTCTAACTTTTGCAATTTCCCCCATAATTGTGACACTGGAACACTATCATAAGCCTTTTCTATATCTATAAGCGCTATATGAGTTTCTCTGTCTCGTTGAGATCTTTTTTCCATTATAAGTAAAGATACTGTCTGTTGTGGATCTTCCAGTCCTAAAACCTGCTTGTTATTCGGGTTGTTTATTGCAAATATCTTCTTCAATAGAATTTCTCAGTATCCTAGAGTGAATTCTCCTTATAGTTGGTATTACCGTTGATGTAAACGCGGTTCTCCATTCTATTGGCGTTTCTTCTCCATTTAGACATCGTTGATACAATGCAGTCAACATTTCTGTCAGTCTCTCTGGTCCGTATTTAATGAACTCCGGATATATATTTCCTGGTCCAGGAGATCTTCTTAATTTAGTATGCTCTATTGCTTCTTTGACTTGCTCTGTTTCTAAATTTATGTAAGATGTTTCCTCCCATAAAAGTGGTTCCTGCAGATATTCCTCCCGTTTCTCTTCCAACAATTCCTTGAAGTGATTAACCCATTCTTTACTTGTGATACTTACGTAAGTATTGAAAATTTTCACATTCCAAAGTATGTTGCCTATCTATTTGTATATGAATTACACTTACCTATGTGGGGTGAGGGGGGCAAGACGGGGACACGAGGCAAGATGGGGTTTTTCAATAGAAATGATATCCGTGTCGCCATCTATTCAATACACCCATTCAGTTTTACCTGAGCGGCGCGCGCAATTGGTGGGTAATTAACTTGACATTCAAACGAACGCACCTCAGGTACAAGGTTCTGACAACTTCAGCTGTCATTAGGCAATCCAGAAACGTCAATTATAACCTCGTAATGAAATCCGGAGCCCTTATCGTCTACCTGGTTTAATTAACTTTATATCTTGTGGAATAAGTTAAGTTTAGTTTAATTTTAAACTTCGTTCAGTTTAGTTGATTTTAAACATAAAAAGTCATATTTTGTTTTTTAGTTTATTTTTGTGTAAAAAATTATCCTAAAATCTGAAATGGACGCTTGGAGTAAAGACCTTTCGTTATTTCAGAGGTTTTCTTTTGAAATGGCAGAAACTTTTTTTGTGAGTAAAGGGTGGACAAAAAAAGACAGCAGTCGTGGATATAAATTTTTTGCTGAAGGGTATGTAAATGAATCTATAAAATATAGTATTTGACTTGCAAGGGCTGGCTTATTTCCCACTCATACGATTTGCACACTTGTAACTTGTGGGAGTATCATTCCTTGCTCATAAAACAATATACTATTTTAAATTTGTTACTTTTGTCAGGTATGTCCATGATGTTTTGACTAATAAGCTTCAACCTACAATAAAAGGTAAGTGTTACCGAAGCCAGAGAAAAAATGAGAAACCTCACACTCTCCATATTTCGTTTGAATCTTCTGTAGAGGCCATTTCCGAAGCACATTGTACTTGTGAAGCAGGGTAAGTTAAATTATTATTCATAAATTTCTATTTATATCTTATTATTATTTTTAGAAATTCACAATCATGTAATCATGTGGTAGCACTTGCATACCTTTTGCAACACTTAATCCTATCAGGATTTAAAACAATTCCTGAGGATTCTTCTCCAACGTCATTACCAATGACTTGGAATAAACCAAGAGGTAAAAAAATTAGTGCCCAACAACTAACAGATATAGTATTTTGTAACACTGCAAAAAGAATGCGAAGTAAAAATCCAATCAGTTCGAAAATACGAAATCCAATGAGTAACCTGGATTTGACCAAGCTCACAGTCACGAGTATGTTAAAATTAAAGGAAGGGTGCAAAAATTATAATGATAACATACCATCTGCATCAAACATTTCATTGGAAAACGTGAATAATAACAAAAGTATATTGTTGAAAGATGGTAAGTAAAAGTTTATTATTTAATTTTGGTTGAAAAAATATATTTTTTTATTTATAGATGTATATGTTCCTTCCTGCTCATTTCTTGGCCTTCAAGCTCGAGCGAACCAAAAAGAAGTGACTGATTTTCCTGAGCCAGAACTGCCGTTAGGTTTGCCTTTGTATAACAAAGGAATGGTGGATATTTTGATCAGTTTGCCACCAGTTTACAACAGTTCTTTGAAGGAACTGTCTTTCGATGAAGCGGCCAACATCGAAAAACAGACACGTAGACAGACCGGAGTAGACTTGTGGTGGAGCATGAGGCTGTTCAGATTTACTGCTTCAAAATTTGGTTACATTTGTAAAAGAAAATTGTTCAACGATGAATTTGTTAGACAATTTCTAACCAAAGAAAAAGAAATATCAAATGTTAAGGCAGTTGCTCATGGAAAAAAGTATGAGAGTGTAGCAGCAGAAAGTTATTTAGATGTTAATAAACACTTAAAATTTTTTAGATGTGGTTTGGTAATTCATCCATACGCCATTCATTTGGGAGCTAGTCCAGATGGAATCATTTTTGATTCCAAAGTAAATACCTACGGATTGATAGAAATCAAATGCCCTTACAGCATTAAGGCAGAAACTCTAGAAGAGTATTTAAAATTAAAAACTTTTTGTTTAAAAAAAAATGAAAATAATTATGAGCTTAAAAGAAACCACATTTATTATTATCAAGTGCAGGGACAGATGCTGGTGACCGGTTTACAATGGACCGATTTCATTGTATTTATTGCAAAGACGAAGGAAATTGCAGTTGAAAGAATTTATTTCGATTCCTCATTTGCAATAAATATGTATTACACTTTGACAAATACATATGAAAATCATATAAAAAACGTAGTACCTAATAATTAAAATATATGTATATATTTATTTAAGGTTAATATTATTTATATGTTAAGAAAATAAAACTGTTAATGTATAATTAACCCTTTACTGCATTTTGATGCATATTAGCAACATCAACTAAATTTTGCATTTAAAAATCTATTGAGAGTTCAAAATAACGATAGACGCTTTGGTGCATACTTGCAACATATCGTATACATTATATCAAGCGGTGTCAGCAATGCAAACTATTTTCACCCATTTTCACCCGTCATTCTCTATCGGTCACCAGCAAGAGCGGTTCTGTGTAAACACCTGTTAACTTGTGGTTTGAAACCTATTGAAATTCATGATATTTTGAGTGGAAACATTCATTATCAGGTAAGGCATATATTTATCTACCTAATTTGCAATTAATTTTGAATTACCAAACTGTAATAAATCTGTAAAACTGTTTTTTATGTATGGTGCACTTATGCATCATTTTGCCGATTGACTATATACACAAATAGACATAACAAACAGAATGATGCACATATGCAACATGGAAGAAAACAATAATTATAATTTTTCAGATATGTCCTCTTGGAAAAAGTCGGGGAAACAAAGACCACTGACTGAACACGAACTGGAGAATGCAATTGCCAATTTATCGGAAAGCGAGGATGACTTTCAGCTAGGTTCAGATGAAGAAGATGCCCTTTTAGAAAGTAACAATGCCCCCCTCGATATTGAAACTATGTCTGATAATGAACTGCTTGATGACTCTAACGAACTGTTCGATATTGACAGTATTCCGATATATTTCGCAAACGAAGAAGTCGAAAGTGAGACACCAAAAGATGGAGATAATTCACCATCTACATCAGGCATTGACTCTCAAATTCAGGATGGATTCGAAATTCTGATGGACATAACTAATGTACCATCGACTTCATTTCAAGAAGAAAATGTTCTTCAAATTCCTCATGAAAATCCAGCCACAAAAAGTATTGAAGAACATGATCCTATTCAAAATGAAAATCATTATGCAGGGCTAAATGAAACAGTGGCTGATAAAATAATTCCACCAACTAAACAGAAACGACTTCGGAAAAGCAAAAACCAAATGAAGAACAAATTTAGTAGAGGAGCCTGAGCCTCCCAAGAAAAAGATGAAAGTCAAAAACGACCTTCAGATATTGAAAGAAAAATACGCGAATGTAACGTGGAGAAAAGGCAATTTACAAATACCGGAGAATGTTATAGAATTTCGAGGTGATTCTCGACTCCCAGCGGCCTTTTTGGAAATGCTCACACCATCTGATTTCTTCAAACATTTCTTTACAGATAAGTTGTATGCTCACATAACAGAACAGTCTAATTTATTCTCAGCTCAAATTTCACCAGACCATCCAGATAATTTGACTTCAACGGACATCAAGAAATACATAGGTGTTTGCATATTGATGTCTGTCATACATCTTCCAAGTATTCGGAGCTATTGGTCGAAGTCAATTGGTATAGAAAGTATCAAGCAAATGATGTCTCAAAAACATTTCGAAAAAATACGTAAAGTATTACATTTCAATGACAATACAAATATGACAAATCGCAATGATGCAAATCATGATCGATTGTATAAATTGCGTCCAGTTATCAACCACTTATTAGAGCGATTCCAAGTTGTGCCATATGAACGTGACTTATCAGTTGATGAACAAATCTGTTCAACAAAAGCAAGAAGTTATTTGAAGCAATATATGCCCGCCAAACCACATAAATGGGGCTATAAGTTTTTTGTATTGTCAGGAGTCTCAGGTTATACGTATAACTTTGAAGTTTATACTGGCCAAGAGAATACCAATGAGAATAGGGCAGGTACGGAATCAAATTTAGGTGCCAGCGCTAATGTGGTTACAAGGTTGCTTCGAAATTTACCTGAAAAAGTTAACCATAGAGTCTACTTCGACAATTATTACACCACACTTCCTCTTATGGTACATCTTGGTCAAAAAGGCATTCAAGCTTTAGGAACAGTTCGTAGAAACCGACTACCAAATTGTAAATTACCAGAAATTGATAAATCGCCAAGAGGGACTATGAGTGAGTACATAACCACAGTTGACACTATTGATACAACATCTGTCGTTTGGAAAGATAACAAAGTCGTCACCCTTCTGTCAAACTATTGTGGTGTATTACCAGTACAACAAGTCCAACGATTTGATAAAACGCAACAGAAAAAGATCACAGTAGATTGCCCGAAATTGGTGAAGGAATACAATCGCCACATGGGTGGGGTAGACCTTACTGACAGTCTGATTGGCAGACATAAAATCACGATAAAATCAAAAAAGTGGTATTTTCGAATGTTTTACCACCTTATAGATGTGTCAGTAGTAAATGCTTGGTTACTTTACAAGCGCGTACATGCTCAACAGAGAAGAACATCAAAGTTGCTAACTTTAGCAAATTTTCGTGTAGAAGTTGCTATGGACCTAGGGTTGGCAGGCTTAGCAGTTACCAAGAAACGAGGACGAAAGTCAAATCTTGAAAAGGACTTACAAAATAGAAAACGACGAAATCCAGCTTCCTATATTCCTCCTCAAGGTGTACGCCAAGACCAGTTTGGACATTGGCCAATTTGGAATTCCAACCGTCTACGGTGTAAACTGCCAAAATGTAAAGGATATACTTATGTTACGTGCGAGAAATGTAATGCATCTTTATGTTTTAATGCAAAAAAAAATTGTTTTAAAGAATTTCATCAATAAATGTATTATTATGAAGATAATAGATGAATGGTATCATGTAGCATTTATGCAACATTTTGTATTTTGACAGTAACTGAACATAGACTTCCTATGTAAAATGGTGCATAAGCGCACCATGATAAAAAAATTAAAAAATAAATAAAATTACATAACTAGATTTTTTTTACTAATTTTTTTCGAATTATGTACTAAATTTTCTATAATATATATTTTTTTCATGATTATAAAAAAATTTGCGCAGTAAAGGGTTAAAATGTATGTATATATTTATTTAGGTTATTATTATTTATGTGTTACGAAAATAAAACTGTTCATTTGAAGGTTACTTTTTATTTAAAACAATATCCACTGAAACATAGACAACTTTATCGAATCAAAGCACTTTTAAAATTACATAATATAGCACAGACTGTATAAATTTGATTCATAGTACCTAAACTCGCAATAGGGATTTTAGTTAATGACAAAATTTTGTAAGTCTTCAATCTACCTATAGCTCTTTCAATATGAATCCTTTCCTAAGCTATTTTTCTTGTTTCTTTTACGTCGGCACTACTAAATTGTTGACCCCCTATTCTAAATACAGGTATGTTTAAATTTAGATTGATATCAGTAAATAGCTGTTTGACATTAAATCCTTTGTCTGCTAATATAATGTCACCTGGTGAAATAAATCCTTGATCAACTTTTTCTTTTAAAATGGATATAAAGTCAGTCTTTTCCAATATTGCCTTATCTGATATTGATCCTGTGAATAATGGAGATATATAAATTATGACACCCCCAGGATCAATCATCAATAAGGATTTTAGAGTTGTCGTTGATTTATAATTTGAGTAACATTGACTTTGTGTTGTTGAAGGAGTCTGTATGAAAAATTCTGTACAATCTATGCTACCAATGATATTGGGGTATTTTTCCAACATACTTGCAGAGGCTCGGTTTATTAAAACATTCCTATTAGGCCACATATCCAAGGAACCTAATCTGAGATACATCAGATTGATCCAACTCAAAAAAATATTATTTACACTTGCTTTTGATATTGAAAATAGATCTGCTATGGTCTCTAAGCACATGCCTCTTTTTAACCTCATAAGTGTAAGAAAAAACTGATTTTCAGCAGATAATTTAGTTACATGTTTTCTAGAACCAGTTTTTGAGTTGTAGCAGTCAATGTCTGCTATATTACCTGATGGTAACAGAAATTCCAACACTAATAGAAATAGTTTATATGCTTGAAATCCCGTGTAATAAGAGATTTTTTTATCGTTTGTTGCGAATCTTAAAATGTCAAAAAATGGTTTTGGAGCAAGAGATTGTTGCAGCCTTTCATTTTCCTTCTTTAAATATGTCACTTTATTCTCTAGAATGTCAATAGTCTTCAAATATGAAAGACACTGGCTACAGGAATTTTTTTCAGTATTTAAATTACTTTCTTCAGATGTTATATTCTTCTAAAAGAAAACAGTATTTATAATAATTTACTATAATTATTTTTTTTACATTGAAATATTAAATAATTTTCAGTATCAAGTAATATACCTCTAAAGTAGTTGCTGATGCAGTCGACTTTTCATGTTCACTTATTACTTCTTCTATAATCCAAGACATATTAATTGGAGCTTTGACTTTTTTAGCTGGTGTCTTCACTGTCTTAGCTTTTCGTTTCTTTAAAGGCTAAATAAAATAAATGTAGGTATATTAAAATAAATTGATTAATGACCATCTTTAATTAATTATACCTTCGAAGGTGATGTAATCTCTTCATCATGTAAAGGTGTCACATTCTCTTTATCTTTTTCCCAATTCATTACAACTTTTGGTTCAACATGAGTCTACAATAACAAATAGATTATTATTATAACCATTGATAAGTAATATAATTAAGGTAATACCTTTGCTCGAGCAATATTTATGTCTACCGTAGTATCTGCATTTAATTCCATAAGCGGGATTGGTATAGGACTCTGAGAAGACGAAGACATAATCAGAGGAATAGCAAAATTGGATAGTTTTTTAGTATTTCCTCCAAAAACAAAATCTTCTTCTCTAAAATGTTTAGAGCAAATCTAGAAAAAAAAATACTCTTTATACGACAAGCAAATACATACAAAACTCTTATTTACCCTTGGTCTTGCATGCCAATTTATAGTTTCAATCCCCAATGCATTTAGCCAACGTTGACGCATTTCATCTCTTTTGGGAAAAGAGTGAAATGAATATTTACAATTTTTTGTTGAAACATTTTTACACATAGGTGCACGACACCTCTGAGGCATAGTTCTTACAAAACACAATTTCTTGTCTATATTATAATCTAAAAAACGTTTATAAATTTGCAGAAACACAAACCAAAACCGATCGACCAAACATAAAACAAAGTATAAACAAACAAACATCAACCATCAGTCCACAAAAAAGGCGAAGCAATTTCCTCTTCTTTTTGGTAGAAAAATTAGACAGTCTGTCAGTGCTGTCAACCAACAATGAAATAGACCATTAGAAAAGAAGGGTCTGCGCAGGTTTTATTATGGGCCACCAGTTGCGCGTGAAAAATATTTGCTTTTCTTATTCACTTATGTTCGTCTAATAACTGCATCACTGTCTTTCGTATTCTGAATAGGTCTATTTTATGTAGACTAGGTCGAATCTATAGCGTTCAGTAACTAACACTGCAAATGTCAGTCAGTAGTCAAGTGTATTGGGTTGTAGGAACGTTTTGTGTTTAAATATAGATGTTTACAAAGATTTTCGTTAGATATTTTAGAGGTGAGTAAAACTAAATCGTTTTATTTTCTGGTACTTTTTGTAGATCCTAGCATATAGCCCTCCACCCAAAATGTAGTTTGGGACCAAAAAGCACAGTTTTTACTTTTGAAGAAGAAAGAGCTCTGGTTTCCTATTTAAAGACAATGGAAGCCCGTTTGTTTGGTCTGTAAGGTTTTCTTAAGACTTAACCAGTAATAAAAAAAATATCGAAAGGGAACGGACGTACTGCTTACTCTATCCAAAATTCTACTGTACTCAGTATTAAAATAAGATCTGGAGATTTTATAACAAATTTTATTGTACTGACAATTCTACTATTTTATGACAAATTGCCAATAACTCACTAACTTAAAATATTTTCTATAAACATTAACTATAATCTTGAACATCCTCCCACCTTGAGGCAAAGACTGTCTCAACACTGATATCTTCGGGGCAGTATAACCTTACGACCGCATCGTGTTCTAGAAAAATTATTGTCTCCTACATCTGATTAAGGATAAAAAGTTTTCTCTTCAGACGGGTAATTATTAGTAGAAGTTTCTTTGCAATCATTATCTATATCAACGTCTGTAATTGTCTCAAAATTTTCCATTTCAAGGGGACAAATGTGTTGAACTGGTCTTACTATAAATCCATTCAATGTTTTTAATTCAACAACCCGTACTTCTCCATCACGACTTGGTAATATTCTAATTACGCGGCCTAAGATCCAATCCATGCGTTTTGGCTTAAGATTTGAAACAAATGCGATATCACCTATATCAATATCTTTTAAAGGTCCCTTTTTTGCGAATAGCTTTAGTTGTCCTAAATATTGAATGAACGAATGTCTTTATTTACAAACGTGTACAACACATTTGCCCCAAGAAGGCGAAGATTAGCTAAAAGCTACTCTTTAACTCTTAACCTTCAAGGGTTACAATATATGAACAAAAAAAAAAGAAAAATAAAATATAGGTAAATATTATTCAATTAATATCATAAATTAAATGTAGAATACACAAAAAAAAATTTTTAAATGTAAATAGTTTGTCGAAATCATAAATTATTGTTTATCAAGCAGCATATTTTTAACCGTGTGCTTAAAGGTATAAAACGAAGTCGCCGTTATATAGGATCGGTAGGAATTTCACCAAATTGTAAGTAAAGGAACGTTCAAATATGACGGAAGAATGATTTGTCATAGTGTTGTGCCGAATGTTGTGCTCATGAATAGAACTACGGAAAATAATTTTCTCATACAAGTAGACTGGAGTTCTAGTTTTCATCAATCGATAGATAAAAACCAGAAAATGAAAACAAAATAAGTTATCGATTTTCAACCAATTAAGCTTTTTAAAATAAGCTGAAATATGATCATATTTTTTGCAATTAAATATGAATCTACAACAAGTATTTTGTATACGTTGAAGCTGATTTTTAGAAACATTATCCAAACAAGGGTAATATACAATGAAACAATAATTTAAAATTGAAAGAACTAACGTTTCACAAAGTTTTTTGCGCGTTTTAAAATTTAAAATGTGCTCATTAATGTATAGAACACGATATCTTGCATAGCATCTTTGCATTAAATATTTCACATGTTTATTAAATCTCAATAACTGATCGATGACTAAACCTAAATTTTTTGCTACATATGATAAATCTATTGTTAGATTTAAGTAAAAACGCGCCATTATCATCGAGAAATTTGAATCAAAAATTATAAACGACAGCCGCTTACGATCGGCACAGAGGAATCGACTCGATTCATTCTATGTGTATCGCTCGAACAAAGAAGCTGCTGCTGTTTATTGTCTTGGTGTTTTATAATAATTATTCCATAAATTTATATCAATTTCTAACATCGGAAGTGGAATCGACTCCTGCTCACACTGTAAGTCGTTTTAATTATTGTTATGTACTTGTACTTGCTTTGAACCAATAATATTTAAGCTGAAGAAATTATTATTCATTATCTCAGGATAATATTAAAGTTTAACGAATTTTACAGTTTGCTAGAATTGGCACAAATAATAATTATGTAAGGGACTTGTTTTGTACAATATTCAGTGTCTTATTTACTCGATATTCATTTCCTAATTGACCAATTTTTCACGGTACTGCTGTAGATTTTATCCATAAAGTGATTATTTACTAGAATTTGACTACAAAATTGTATTTAGTTTAAATTAACCTGGAACGGATGATACATATTATATCGTGCATTTAGATATTTAGGAAACCTTCTATACTGACAGAACATATTATCGATTTGGGTTCTTTTTGTTGAGTAAACTGGTATTCATATCAGCAAAAGAAAAAACACTAATAACTTGTTTATTAATTGTGAGTTTGTTGTTTATATTATCGATATGGATGACGTACGTGTCTGAACGTAATTATATTATAATGAAAAAGGGGTGGTATGCCTTAATACCAGAATTCAGAATATTATTTTCTTTAATTACAAGACTACGATTGAACGTATTCGAAAAAGACACTTATTAGTAAACATCCAGTACATCGGTGTTTATATTTTTAGCGGTATTTTTATCGTCATGGGAGAATCCGGTACTACCAAAGACTTGCTCGCGGAATTAGTGAAGGCGCTTAAATCTTCCCGAACTGCGCCAGAGCAAGTTGATTTGCCAATTTTTCGCCCGAACTTAACAGACGCAAAAAAATGGTTGACAGAGATAGAAAGCATTAAAAACGAATTTGAATGGTCTGACCAACAGATTATCGTACGAGTAGGCCGGTTTTTGACGGGAGTTTCAAAAACTTGGATTGAAAATTGGTCACCGGAAATTAAAAGCTGGGAAATATTCTCAAGAGACTTTTTAGAGGCTTTTCCACCTAAGAAAATTTTAGGAGAACTACTATTGAATGCCGCTAAATTTGACAGCGACCATTGCAATACTTATGAAGCTTATGTTTTTGAAAAGACCGCTCTCCTCCGGAATCTACGCGTGCAATGGGAGGAACCCGACCTTGTGGAAATCATTATTCATGGAATTAAGGAACGAGATGCACGAGCAACTGCGAGCAATCAAAACCTTAAGAAAATTTCCGAACTTATTTCGTATTTGGGTTCAGTACCCAAACGTAGACGCGAAGAATCCAAACCTGAAAGAACAACTACTGAAGAAAGGGACCCTACGCGAAAACGTTTCCGTGAACGAGAGAATTGCGATAAAGATCAAAAACGTAGAAGACCGTTAACGTGTTTCAAATGTGGAAAAAATGGGCACATTCAAATGTTTTGTACGGAAAATAAAAAGAGTGATGAGAAACCTGGTCCATCATCTTCAAGCTATTCCAAGCCAAGTACTACGGCTTCAGACTCAACGTGCTCTTTTTGTGCAAAAAAAGGACATCAAGCCGATAATTGTTATACGAAAAAGGGCATCGACAAACGTCGGAATGTTAACGTTTGTAGCAGCGGCAGGCTAATTACTCCTTGTGAAATGACAGTAAACGGAATTAAAATGAGTGGAATCATAGATACTGGCGCCGATATTTCGCTCATCGCTCAGAGGCATGTCAATAAATTCCTGAATAAAATAGAACCATGCTACACTGTGATTAGCGGATTACTTCCAGGTCACTTTATCTCAAAACAGTCACTAATTTCTAATTTTGAGATGTCGGGTGTTAAAACAGATCTGACGTTCGTTATTGTACCTGATAGTTTTCTAGAGCATGACTTATTAGTCGGGTGTAATTTATACAATGATCCTGACATTGTAACAATAACCAACCACGCCGGTACTAAAATTGTCAAAAACAAGGTAGCAAGAGTCATGAACATACTGCCAACATCACTTGACTTTGTATTGAATGTGCCAGATATACATAAGACTAAACTATTGGAGGTTCTTTCCCATTACGACATCGTAGCTGACGGCGAAAATGCTATTTCTTGTGTAAACAACGCTACAATGCACATCAGACTTCGCGTTGAATTTATTGTTAATTAGTCCCTATCGTTTGTCCTTGAATGAAAGACAAAAAGTACAAGACATTATTGGAAATCTACTAGCCAACAAAATCATCCAAGAAAGCGAGTCACCGTTCGCAAGCCCCATACTTCTCGTCAAGAAGAAAGAGGGCTCTTACAGGCTGTGTATAGACTACCGCGAGCTTAACCGACATACTATTAAAGACCGCTATCCACTGCCTCTGATAGATGACCAGTTAGACCGTCTTGGTAAAGGCAAAATTTTCACTTCTTTAGACATGTCATCTGGATTCCACCAAATTCCCATTGATCCAGAATCAGTCCACAAAACAGCATTTATCACGCCAGACGGGCACTTTGAATATCTACGCATGCCCTTCGGGCTAGCCAATGCTCCGGCAGTATTCCAAAGAGCAATAAACAAGGCATTAGGAAACCTTCGAAACACGATCGCCTTGGTATACCTAGACGACGTGTTAATTCCATCTGAAACTTTCGAAGAAAATCTAAAATCATTGAAACTGGTGCTAGAGGCTCTCAAAAAGGCAGGATTTACTCTAAACTCACAAAAATGTCATTTTTTTCAAAGTAAATTAGAATATTTAGGCAGAGAAGTATCAGGGGAAGGGATACGCCCTGGAATGCGAAAGGTGGAAGCTTTAAGAAGATCGCCTATACCTACTACTGTAAAACAAGTTCGTCAGCTAATGGGGTTGGCAGGTTACTTTCGTAAATTTATACCAGAATTTGCTTCTCGTACGGCATGTATCAGTAAACTAACGAAGACCAACGAACCATTCTCTTGGACTGAAGATCAAGAATCTGCTAGGAAGTACATAATAGAAAACCTAACATCTAGACCACTCCTTAGCGTGTTTGATCCAGAACTTCCCACGGAGTTACACACCGATGCTAGTAGCATTGGCTTCGGAGGTGTACTACTTCAAAAATGTGACGGAAACTCGCGAGTAATAGGGTACTTTAGTAAGAAAACCAATAAATATGAAGAGAAATACCACTCTTATGAGCTAGAGACCCTGGCGGTTGTAAATTCATTAAGATACTTTCGTGTCTACCTTTTGGGTATCCATTTTACCTTAGTGACTGATTGCAACGCTATCAAATCTACTGCAGCGAAGAAAGATATTCTACCCAGAATAGCCCGTTGGTGGGTCTACATGCAAGACTTCACCTTTGATATCGTCTATCGGAAAGGAAGTTCATTACCACATGTAGACTTCCTCAGCAGGAATCCACCCGCTGCGATACGGCGCCTAACAGTACAGGACAACTGGTTATATATAGAACAGCGAGGAAATAACGAAGTAAAGAAACTTCTCAATGACTGGAAAGAGGGGCTCCTAGATAAGTCTCGTTATAACGTGAAAAATGGTATTTTGCACTACGTCATATCTACGCCTGAGGGACTTATCTCGAAACCTTTCGTTCCTCGACAAAGCAGATTAGGATTGTTAAGAATATTTCATGACGAGCAGTGCCATGTTGGAATCGATAAAACTCTGGATTCAATTCAAAGACATTTCTGGTTTCCACGTATGCGATATTTCGTTGCTAAATACATCAAGCATTGCCTAACGTGTGCTGTAAAGAAAACGCGTTCCGGCCCCTTACAAGGCTTTATTACTAACGTCGAGAAACCATCCGCACCAATGAATATAATCCATGCTGACTGCTTAGGACCACTAGAGACAACGAGCGAGGGATATAAACATGTTTTGGTACTCGTTGACGCTTTTACAAAGTATTGCGTATTATTGCCACTCAAATCTGTTAAAGCTGATGAAACAAGACTTGGTTTTCAAATGTTTATTTCATTATTTGGTACACCAAAACAGATTAACATGGATGCTGGCAAGAATTTTAAGAACTTAAATCTTCCAAAATATTTGGATTCATTGGGCATTAGTTACCACTATACGACTCCTGACGTTCACAGATCGAATGGTCAAGTAGAAAGATACATGCGGACCATTATGAACCTTCTTCGTATAGAGACTAAAATTAAATCAGAATGGTCGAGCAGTTTGTGGAAAATCCAACTCGTTTTGAATACGACTGTTCAAAAGTCAATAAAAACAACACCCCTTAGAGCACTTATTGGAATTGAAAGCTCGACACCCCTCATTCAAAACCTACTTTCCAACATTAGTCCTGATCTACAGCCGATAAGAAACCTACAATTAGATCGCAGTAGAATTAAAAACTGTTTGGATTCATCAACAAAAGCAAAAATTAAATTAAATGAAAAGCGACGTAATACCAATAACTTCAAAGTTGGAGATTTTGTATTAATGCACAGGGACGACCAGATGCATCAGGGCAAGCTAAAATATGAGTTTCAGGGACCTTATGAAATCTTAAGCATTACATCCGAAGGGCGTTATGAAATAAGAAGAGTCGGCAAATCTCTTGTTACAAAGGCAGCCAAAGAACAATTGAGAATGTGGCCCAGCGATTGGTCCATGACAATGGATATGGAAGAACTCCTCGAAAACTTAGAAAATAAGTAAGTATCGGCCAGTGTTAGATTTGCTTGGTAATAGCATGACAATTCGCCATCTGTTAATAGTGAGAATACCCAAAATATTTGTTTTATGCTTAAAGCTTGTTACGCTTTGCATGTGATTTGTTTTATGCTTAAAGCTTGTTACGCTTTGCATGTGATTTGTTTTATGCTTAAAGCTTGTTACGCTTTGCATGTGATTTGTTTTATGCTTAAAGCTTGCTACGCTTTGCATGTGATTTGTTTTATGCTTAAAGCTTGCTACGCTTTGCATGTGATTTGTTTTATGCTTAAAGCTTGCTACGCTTTGCATGTGATTTGTTTTATGCTTAAAGCTTGTTACGCTTTGCATGTGATTTGTTTTATGCTTAAAGCTTGTTACGATTTGCATGTGATTTGTTTTATGCTTAAAGCTTGCTACGCTTTGAATGTGATTTGTTTTATGCTTAAAGCTTGCTACGCTTTGCATGTGATTTGTTTTATGTTTCAAGCTTGTTACGCTTTGCACGTTATTTGTTTAATGCTCAAAGCTTGCTACGCTTTGCATGTGATTTGTTTCATGTTTTAATTAACTTTGCTACGTTTTGCATGTAATAGTGTTTCCTACTAAGTTGGGATCTGGTAACCTTGGCTATTTATTACTTCAATGGAAGGCTTTTGCTATATACTGTAGTTTGAATACTTACGTCTGTCGCTTCATTTTCAGCGAAAAAGAATCTGAGTCTGACGACGAACCTAACTTGGAAACAAACAAATTAAGCGAGTCTGAGGTTACCGAACACCAAGGATTTGGAGACGGAGAGGTTCATGATAATTAAAAATTCTTCTTTGTGCGAAATCTGTTTAACTTCATGTATTAAATACTTATTATTGTTATGTTATTTATCTCGTAATATATTTTTTGATATACGTTCGAACTTCTTTGCTTCTACCCCGTTTCTGTTTTTAGTAGCGAGCGTCGAGAACGACGCTTATGCGGGCTGGCCGTGTTAGATTTAAGTAAAAACGCGCCATTATCATCGAGAAATTTGAATCAAAAATTATAAACGACAGCCGCTTACGATCGGCACAGAGGAATCGACTCGATTCATTCTATGTGTATCGCTCGAACAAAGAAGCTGCTGCTGTTTATTGTCTTGGTGTTTTATAATAATTATTCCATAAATTTATATCAATTTCTAACACTATGTTTATGCCATCCAATTCAAGTATTACTGAACTTTTTATTATCTCTGTATTAGCTCTAGAACTAAATAACACTGCAGTGATTTTTAACAGATTGATAGTTAGGTTATGTTGTTTTAAAAATTTAAGTATTATATCTAAGTCAGAATTAATTGCATCCATAGCCCGTTGCATTTCAGCAAACTCAAAGTAGTGCAGTAGTTGTGTATCATCTGCATACAGTTGTATTGAGCTGGTATTAACTGCTTTGGGCAAATCCGAAGTATATATAAGAAATAATAAAGGGCCCAAAATGGAACCCTGAGGAACACCCGAAATTACGATCTTGGACAATGAATAGTTATTTTGGACGCGAACACGTTGGTTACGATTCCATAGATATGACTTGAAAAATGACAGTGCATTACCTTCTATTCCAAAGTAGTTAAGTTTAGCACACAACAAATCGTGATCAATTAGATCAAATGCTTTGGAAAAATCCAGAGCAATTAGAAAAACGCACATTTTGTTATCAATAGCTCGAATAATATTGTCAGTCAGATTTAACAGAGCATTTGTAGTACTATGGCCCTTTCGGAAGCCAGATTGTTCAATTGGCAAGATATGATTATCCAACAAAAATTCACTTAATTAAAGATGAACAATACGTTCAAGAATTTTAGACAATACCGGAAGCAAGCTGATAGGTCGTAAATCTCGGATTGTATCAGGATTAGATGTTTTTGGAATTGGACATACGATAGACTCTTTCCAAGCTTTAGGAAAATATCCACATAAAAGGCAACAATTCACAATATGGGTGATGTGATTTAGAATATTGTGGAGACATAATTTTATCATATACAGTGAAATTCCATCACTTCCAGCTGCATTAGATTTAATGGATTGTAAAATGTCAAGAACAATATTCTGTGAAACAGGAGTAAAAGAAAATAAATAATCATGAAATTTATTAGATGTGTGAAAATATATTTTTTCTTGACAGCTATCGGATTTTTTAAAAACGCTAATAAAATAGTCATTTATATCATTTGGATTGCATAAATTACTCGGTAATTTATTGATTACGAGAAACATGGATATTCAGGGAATTCAACCCGCGCCACAAATATTTTGAATTTTGTTCTTCACTCAGTTTATTTAAAATGCTGCTTTTTCTCTTCTTATTGATGCAAGTATACCGTGCAATCCAAACCTTTTCTCCTGACCTGATATACAATGGTCCAGCTAAATCAACACCTACAATTTGAAATATTTTAGCATCTTGAACTCTGTCTTTGGGTAGTATTGGAATTGAATTTAAATATTGACTGCTATATCTCTTGCATACATGACATTTGTTAACTACTGATTTAACGGTCTGTCGACATTTCAAAATCCAGAAACGCTCTCTTAGAATTGTTATTAGACACTGTACTCTAGCATGGCAATTTTTCAAGTGTACGCTAGCTATAAGACGATTTACAACTTCATGTTTTGCTGGCAGAATATATGGGCCTCTAAAATCTCTTGAATCATCTCGGTCAGCAATTGTAGTACATATACGTAGTATACCTTCCTCATCTTTGAATGGACAAAACGTAGAAAGTTTCGGATCATGTTCTTCCAGAGGGAAACTCTCTTCTTGTATAAATTTAATTATTTGTTTCTCACAGTTCAATTCAAAAACTGTCAAATTTCCTATTTCTATATGTTTCCCTTGAACCTTTTTTTGTACAGTTACTGATAAATCTTTTTACCCATGCTACAAATCGGATAATTTTATTATAATTAGAGAAATAATTATAGTACCATTTAAAATTCTTACTATTACTATTGAAACAAGATGTAACAATTTTTTTTCTCTCTGCATTAATAATTTCATCATCAAAGTCACAACATTGGCCAGTCCATTCGCTGGGAGATCTCCTTAACCACGCAGGTCCCTCCCTCCATCTTTCATCTGCTAGCTTCTTGCCAAAACATCCTCGAGTTGGAAGATCTGCTGGATTATTTTCACCATTTACATGGAACCAATCATTTTTATCTGAATATTTCCTTATTTATTCTACCCGATTCCGAACAAAAGGTTTCCATTGGTCTTCTCTTTTGATCCATGACAAAACTGTTGATGAATCGGTCCAAAATATGTCTTAATATCAGAGCCAATTTCCTCTCCTACTCTTCTTGATAGTCTAGCTCCAATAGTTGCTGCCATAAGTTCTAAACGGGGAATTGTTAATTTCTTAAGGGGAGCTACTCTCGTCTTTGCTTGCACTAGTGTTATAAAAGTTCCAACGTTGGATTCAGATCTTAAAAAAATTGCTGTTGCATAAGCGTGCTTACTGGCATCACAGAATATATGTAATGATAAATTTTGTCTATTAAGTGAATTAAAAAACCATCGGGGTACTTGTACTTGAGCCAAATATTTCAATTCTTCAAACTAATTTTTAAAATCTGTTTCAATTTTTCCATCTACTTCTGTGTCCCATCCTAGCTTAAGAGCCCACGTTTCTTGTAATAAAATCTTTGGAAACAATGCTACAGGGCTAGTGAATCTAATTGGATCAAAAGGTTTATGAGCTGCAGAGAGTATCGTTCTTTTAGTTACCTTTTCTAAAGAAATACTGGTAAGTCCCTCCGTTGACAATTGAAGAGCATCTGATATTCGATTCCAAACAAGGCCTAACAAAGGAGACAGTTTGTCAATAAATGTCTCATTATTTTCTGAAAGACTATACTCCCATCCTCGGAGTTCGAATTTGCCCTCAAGAAGAATTTTATTGCTTTCTTCGATAAAGGTGTCTAAATTGTTCCTGTGTATCTACACTTGTAACAATATTATCAACATAGAATGACTTGAGTAGCTGCCGTATGACAGTTTTGGAAAATAGCGAGGATTCATCAAATAAAAGATTTTGTAAATGGTATTCGATAACTGCTCCTGAAAGAAATGGACTACACGTTATTCCAAAAACAACTCTGGCATGACGAAATATGCGTAAGTTTTGACTCTCTACGTCGTACCATAAAAACTTTAAAAATTCTCTGTCTCTAGGATTCAAGCCGATCTGTAAAAATGCTTTTCGTATGTCTGCTATAACTCCAAATTTCTTACATCTGAACCGAAACAGCATGGATGGAATTTGTTCAATCAAATTAACACCTTCCTCTAAGCATTGGTTTATAGAAAGTTGTTGGCCTTCATGTGCTGTTGCATCGAAAATTGGTCTGATTTTTATTGTGCTACTCGAAGGTTCTATTACTGGCACAATGCTTCCACCATATATTGTTTACAAGGCCAAACATTCATATGTGGGATGGACTGAAGGGGGTATAGAAGGGGCCAGATACAATCGCACTCTCAGTGGTTGGTTTGATTCCACCATATTTGAACACTGGTTCTATTCTATTGTTTTGCCTCATTTCAAAAAGATAGATGGAGTTAAAGTTCTAGTTGGAGATAATTTGAGTAGCCACGTCACTATGAGTGTAATACAGGAATGCGAAAATAACAATATCAGGTTTATCCTGCTCCCACCCAACTCAACACACCTGCTTCAACCTTTGGATGTAACTTACTTTCGACCTCTTAAGGCGGCATGGAAAAGGGTTCTAGAAACATGGAAGTTAAGAAATAGAGGAGTGTTTCCCAAAACTGTTTTTCCGAAGCTTTTAAAGGAGGCTGTGGAGTCAGTTGGTCTCAAATCTCAAGCCAACTCTATTGCAGGTTTCAAAGCATGTGGCATCGTTCCATTCAATCCGGACGCTGTTCTGAGAAAAATTTCTCGTAAAACCATTGAGGATGCCCATGAAACATCATGGACAGGTGCTATAGTAGAACATCTTGAACAACTTCGGACGGGTCCAGCGAAGACTGTGAAACGAGGAAGAAAACTCAATATATCTGCAGGAAAGAGCATAGGAACATCGGATCTGTTGATGACTGAATCCAAAGCCACATCACAAAATATCAAAACCAGAAGAAAGAGACAGGATGCAAGTGAAAGCGAATCAGAAGAAGAACATGGACAAAATGAAAATATAAATATAAGTGATACTGAGTCAGAAAAAGAGTCGGATTTAGAGGTTGTAGAATCAGAGAAGTCATTCACAGAAGAATATGAAATAGGAGAACCCTCTACCTTAAACGAAACATTAGCAGAAATGCAAAATTCTAATGTTTTTATCGTGAGCGACTTCGTATTGGTGAAATTTAAAACCAACAGACGGGACAGACATTTTATTGCCAGGATTGAAGCTATTTCAGACGAAGAACTAACTGTTAATGCAATACGCAAGAAAGACTCAGAAAAAGACGTTTTTTTGTGTATCCGCAAATTCCAGACCTCTCAATAATAAATTTAGAGCAGATTGAGGGAAAAGTCAACCTGAAAGGGGAAAAACGTAATGGTTCCATCAAATTGCTCGATGTTCAAGGTATCTCCATTTTCAATTTTATTTTGATAAATTGAATCGTTCAGGTGCTATGCTAAAATTCCTTGATTTTTGATCGAAATTACCCCGTTTGACGGTACCATATTAAAAATAAAAAGCATGATGCATGGGTACTCGTCGCTGACAAAATGGGTTGTTCCGTAGCTGAGGTTAAAACAAAGATGACGTCTTTGTTGTCTTCGTATAGAAGAGAAAAAATGAAAATGAAAAAGACAATGGGTACAGGGAAAGGTAGGTGTATATTTTAATTTCAGTAGGCACTTGTAAATGTTTTATTTTATCTCTACAAACATTTTGTTTTTTTAGGACGAGATGATATTTATATTAGTACTTGGTTTGCTTATAAGCATTTTAAATTTTTGGCAGAAAAGGATGAACCCGTCAATACAATCGACACAGAAGCACCTGACAACGAAAATGATATCGAAAATGTAAGTATAGCAACATTAATCACTGTATATTAAAAATACATTAAACTGTTCTTAACATACTATGCTTGCTCGTCTTGCCAAGGTATATGTCCATCTGAAACAAAATAGTTAGCAAATTCATTGCGAATTGCCTGTGCATTCGAAGAACTTTTTCTTGGTATTGTATTGCATAAAATAAACGATATTATTTTTAACGCAGAAATGGAACTGTATTCTCAGAATCAGTATATGTCAACTAGTACACCATCTTCTTCTGCCTATACTCCTCTCCTTAGTGCTAGTCCATACATCACCTCTACTTATGTTCCCCAACATCAGACTGAATATCACAGTATATCAGCGCCTCTTGCCCAAAATCATCATGCTACATTCCACTCACTCTCGGCACCTCCTTCGTCTGGACCTACCCCTGTTCCACAAAAACTTGATATAGTAGTAGATTCACCTTCTTCACAAGTGTCTCCTTTACAGGAATTTGTCAAGCATTTTAATAAACAATCATAAAAACAGCTTTCAAAAATCCTATATCATTACTTTTATTATGAGTTTACAAAAATACCCCTCTTATTTTTATTAGTTGAATGTTAAGTTACTTTTATTATGAGTTTACAAAAATACCACTGTTATTTTTATTAGTTGAATGTTAAGTTACTTCTATTGTGAGTTTACAAGAATACCACTGTTATTTTTATTAGTTGAATGTTAAGTTACCTACTTATTATGTAAGTTGAATAAAAATTAGTTTAACGTACGCGTATATATTGTTTGAGTGCTTAATTGAGAGCACTACAAACTTCCATAACACTCCTTGATACAGTTTGCTGGGACACTTTGAATGTATACATGAGGCTGCTAAATGAATCTCCTGTTGCTAGGAACCGTAAAGTGATTGCCAGTCTTTCTCTAGCAGATACAGCAACTCTGTAATTAGTATCCTTTTTTCTTATGACTGGTTCAATCATTGTTAACAGGTGCTCGAAATCTTGCAACGACATACGACAAAAATTTTGAAACTGTCCTGCAACTAAATCACTTGAAAGATTATTTCCTCCATGAATGTCTCTACTTTTAAATACTGGTGTAACCCAATAACGACGTTTCCTCCGGGTCTTTCGTTTGTCTTGTAAAAAATGGTTAATTACTATAACAGCAGCACTAGCTACTTTCGTTTCCATCGTGCGCGTGTCAATATATACTGGAACTTTTTGCTCCTCGACGAACATAGCGCGCAAACGTGCGCCGCTCTGTGTCGTTCTGCGCCGCGCTGCTCGGCACAGAGCAGAGCGGAGCAGAACAGAGCGTCCGGTGGGATGCCGCCTTAACAGAATTCCATTGATTTTCTGAATACAAAAAGCCAATCTACAGATATGTATTTTCTTCCACGACGACTATAACAATGCACAAATTATTCTTATATAGGTATTTAGCTAAATAATGTAATGATATAATATTTTTGAAATATTTTTCTGAAATAATTTATTGAATACGCAATAAAATATACCATAGCAATATACAGAGTTCGGTAAAAGTCCGTATAGAAAAAAATATGAGTTTTATGAAAAATCTTTTTATACCACAAATTTAACTCAGGGTGTTCCAATATCGGTGCTACTCGATGATGCTCAAGAAAATTTGATACAGGATGGTCAAAAAAATCAGAATGGGGTGAATTGACCACCCGATATTAATTTTTCTTTAGCAGAATCGAGTTATAAGCCGTTTTGTCAAATATTCAGCAGTTTTCACAAAACATTGACCTAAAGTTAAGAAATATGTGATTTTCAACACCCTGTATCCATGTAAATATTCAATTTAGACCCCAAGTATGTGGTATCTACGAAATCAGCACTTCAAGGAGAATTGAAAATTAAGAAAACATATAGGGTAGTCCATATGGAAAACAGTAACTTTGATACGCCACACTTTATTGGAACACCTTGTATATTTTAAAATATTTCCAAATTATAGTTTAAATTGTAGTTAAATTTGTGGTACAAAAAGATTTTTCATAAAATTCGAATTTTCTTTTATATTTGCTCAAGAGTCTCAATAGGTACCTTTATTTTGGACAATTTCAAAAACTATTATGGAAAACAAGACGTATTTAGAATTAAAAAGAACATCCAACCAAATATTCAATATTGTTTCAAATCAAAAACTTTCCATTCTTTATTTTACAGCATCTACTCATTTGGAAACGTGTTGCGAATGTAGGAAAAAACCATAGGCGGCAAAGTAATGAAGGCGACAGTCTGGCTAAATAAACAAACCCTAGGTACCTAGAGGTAATGGATTTTGAGATGAGCCCTGCGTGATTCCGTCGCAGTATACCAGATTGCTTTCGAAAGAAATGTTACTAACCATCCTAATAAGTTCAGCGCTTCAATTTCATTCTTTGACTGTCCTCCGTTCAGGTTGTTTCGACTCCGAATCAATTAATAGTGCAGTACATTTTGTTTCCTTTTTAGTTCCTTGTAGTTTAGTTAAGATTTTTGTAGACAATAATTTGTGAAAATATTTTGTTTAGTAAATTAATTTACTTGACAGTAAGGTATGTATTAATTTATTTTATTACATGCTTAAAATTAAAAGTTTGATTTTTCACATGTTATTACCTAATCAAAAAGAATGTTATTTTTACATGGGACATTAGGCAGAAAATTTTTTTAATTGATGCATATGTAAAACTTTAAACTATAGTTTATATTCATATATCTTTATTTTGTGTATTAATTTTTAAAATCTTTTGTTCTAGAATAAACTTGGAAACATGAGTGGTTCCAAAAAAATTATACATAGCCAAGGTCGACAAATAATATACAGTGTATATAAATTTCCCTCCCTCCCTTAGTGAAATAGACACTTTTCATTTTTTGGACACTCCCTCCCTGATAAGTGAAAGAGACACTTTTTTAATTTTTTTACACTCGTTTGGTGAAAGAGACACCTTTTTTAGTTTTTTTTGTACCACATTTATTTTCATGTAATTATATTATATGACCACACCTAGGTGTTATGGCGCGAGAAAAGTGTAGGAGCCGTAAACGAAACAAGAAGGCAAAAGCAAAGTAAGTAAAAATCTTTTGTTTTAGATAGAAAGTAAGAATGTTAAGAAAATTACAGGAAATAAAATCAAATAAATACAGGTCCTTCAGATTTCGATAAAACTATTTGTGAACGCGTTTGGCTTCTATATGGTTGTCGTTATCACAAATTCAATGAAATGTAGAATTCCATAGGAAATGTGAACAAAAAGTAAGATACGATATTCAAAAAAAATGTTGCTAATATAAAAATGATCGTAAAAACGAAATTTTTTGGACCTGGCCTGCGAAAAAGCTATGAATTTCCAAGAGTAAAGTTCCCTTAGAATGGGGGTAAATATTTTAAATATGTGTGAGATGGATAGTTCACTAGCTCCGAGTCTATTAGTAAAAGAGATGTACCTAACAGTCTCTTTTATGATACAAAATTTTGATTTCTTGGGGTGTAATTGGGGGATACAGCAATAAAATGAATTTTTTCACTATTTAGGCAAAGAGATAAGACAAAATCACTGGAAGAAGAAAGAGAGGAATTTCAAGAAGAACACAGAGAAGAGATCATTGGACTAGAAGATCCCCAAGAGGACATTCCACAGGATGCCCAAGAGGAGGACCTTCCAAAGGATGCCCAAGAGGAGGACATACCACAGGATGTCCAAGAGGAGGACATACCACAGGAAGCCCAAGAGAAGGACCTTCCAGAGGATGCCCAAGAGGAGGACATACCACAGGATGCCCACATGGAGGACCATCCACAGGATGCCCAAGAGGAGGACCTTCCACAGGATGCCCAAGAGGAGGACATACCACAGGATGCCCAAGAGGAGGACCTTACACAGGATGCCCGAGAGGAGGACCTTCCACAGGATGCCCAAGAGGAGGACATACCACAGGATGCCCAAGAGGAAGACATTTCAAAGGATGCTTGCCAAGAAGTTGGAGAAGAGGACATTCAACTACAGGATTCTCAAGAAGAGGAGATAATAATAATTGTAGAAGAAGACAGCCCAACAACAGATGTGAATGATGATAATTTGGAAGTTTCTTTACCACAAGAAAAAAGTGGTAAAGAACCTGGGATAATATCATCAGATGAATATGAGCAGTAAGTTCTTTCACACAATGTTTTCTAAATTCCAAGTAGCTATTCTCAAATAAACCTCTTGAAATTGATTTCAGAAATAATAGAACAATGTTTTTTTTAGAATAATGTCACATCAGCTGGAATGTGAAGTAGGACCTAAGCCAGAAAATCCTATCACAGGAAATAGGATTGTAGAGCTAGGGTATATGTTGGGTTGGGCCACTCAACTACAGTATAATCACTCCAAAATATGTAAACTGGGCATACTCTATATTAAAGAAGAACGCAGACGGGGCAATGGATTGACTAGTAGAATAGTCTTTAAATGCTCAATGTGTTCGAGAGAATATGAATACGACACAGAAAATCCAAATAGAAAAAAATCTGTAGTAAATACTGGAGCAGTATGGGGAACTTTGGCTGTGGGGTCCACATACTCTCATATGACAGAAATGTTGGCATGAATGGATATACCTACTATGAGCTCCAACTTATATTACAATATTGAGAATGAACTAGGAAAGGTAAATACAATTTTAAACACAAAGAGATGAAAACCTGTAAAATTTTTGTTTAAAATCGTTTTATGAATGGGAGGCCTCTCTTGTGAGATCCATGGAAAGGGCTGTTATGGTAGAAAAAGAGATGGCTACAGAAAATGGACAACTTTGTCCAGATGGCACACCTTGGATCACAGTGTATGTGGATGGTTCTTGGAATAAACGATCCTATGGCACAAACTATAATGCACTATCTGGTATGGTAGCTATAATTGGAAAATATACAGGCCAAGTACTATTTATAGCAGTAAGAAATAGGTTTTGTGCTATATGTGCCAGAGCTTCCAAAGGCAATGTAGTTGTAAAAAAACACATCTGCTACAAAAATTGGGATGAATCTGCTCCTGCAATGGAAGCTGACATGGTTGTGGAAGGATTTAACTGCAGTGAAAAAATGCATGGCGTAAGGTACACTAAATTCATAGCAGACGGTGACTCCAGTGTCTACAAAAATATTATAGAAAAAGTCAGTTACGGAAGCGACGTTAAAAAAATTGAATGCACAAATCATGTCTTGAAAAATTATGGAAAACGCCTCAGGGATATCAAAAAAGATACCAGTATTACACTAGCAGGAAGAAAACTAATTACAATGAAAAAAATTGAGGTCTTAATGAAACGAGCAAAAACAGGATGCCCACATGGAGGACCATCCACAGGATGCCCAAGAGGAGGACCTTCCACAGGATGCCCAAGAGGAGGACATACCACAGGATGCCCAAGAGGAGGACCTTACACAGGATGCCCGAGAGGAGGACCTTCCACAGGATGCCCAAGAGGAGGACATACCACAGGATGCCCAAGAGGAAGACATTTCAAAGGATGCTTGCCAAGAAGTTGGAGAAGAGGACATTCAACTACAGGATTCTCAAGAAGAGGAGATAATAATAATTGTAGAAGAAGACAGCCCAACAACAGATGTGAATGATGATAATTTGGAAGTTTCTTTACCACAAGAAAAAAGTGGTAAAGAACCTGGGATAATATCATCAGATGAATATGAGCAGTAAGTTCTTTCACACAATGTTTTCTAAATTCCAAGTAGCTATTCTCAAATAAACCTCTTGAAATTGATTTCAGAAATAATAGAACAATGTTTTTTTTAGAATAATGTCACATCAGCTGGAATGTGAAGTAGGACCTAAGCCAGAAAATCCTATCACAGGAAATAGGATTGTAGAGCTAGGGTATATGTTGGGTTGGGCCACTCAACTACAGTATAATCACTCCAAAATATGTAAACTGGGCATACTCTATATTAAAGAAGAACGCAGACGGGGCAATGGATTGACTAGTAGAATAGTCTTTAAATGCTCAATGTGTTCGAGAGAATATGAATACGACACAGAAAATCCAAATAGAAAAAAATCTGTAGTAAATACTGGAGCAGTATGGGGAACTTTGGCTGTGGGGTCCACATACTCTCATATGACAGAAATGTTGGCATGAATGGATATACCTACTATGAGCTCCAACTTATATTACAATATTGAGAATGAACTAGGAAAGGTAAATACAATTTTAAACACAAAGAGATGAAAACCTGTAAAATTTTTGTTTAAAATCGTTTTATGAATGGGAGGCCTCTCTTGTGAGATCCATGGAAAGGGCTGTTATGGTAGAAAAAGAGATGGCTACAGAAAATGGACAACTTTGTCCAGATGGCACACCTTGGATCACAGTGTATGTGGATGGTTCTTGGAATAAACGATCCTATGGCACAAACTATAATGCACTATCTGGTATGGTAGCTATAATTGGAAAATATACAGGCCAAGTACTATTTATAGCAGTAAGAAATAGGTTTTGTGCTATATGTGCCAGAGCTTCCAAAGGCAATGTAGTTGTAAAAAAACACATCTGCTACAAAAATTGGGATGAATCTGCTCCTGCAATGGAAGCTGACATGGTTGTGGAAGGATTTAACTGCAGTGAAAAAATGCATGGCGTAAGGTACACTAAATTCATAGCAGACGGTGACTCCAGTGTCTACAAAAATATTATAGAAAAAGTCAGTTACGGAAGCGACGTTAAAAAAATTGAATGCACAAATCATGTCTTGAAAAATTATGGAAAACGCCTCAGGGATATCAAAAAAGATACCAGTATTACACTAGCAGGAAGAAAACTAATTACAATGAAAAAAATTGAGGTCTTAATGAAACGAGCAAAAACCTCAATATAGGTATGAACATGCCAAACAAGAATTTCCAAACATTGATCTCTTGAAACAAGATTTAAGAAATGGGCTACACCATGTATTTGGAAATCACTTGTCTTGCCGTCTTGGTACGTGCAATTCTGTTGGAGACGTAACTGACAATATGATTCCACAGCTGCAGTCAACATCTATATTTAATCACCTGAATGGTAAATATATTTTTTCAATATAAGTAATACATTGTTATTCATTTTATTTATTTCAGGAGCACTTGATCTTCTCGCAAGAAAATCACACCTGCTGATAGAGAACCAAAACAATAACACAGCAGAGAGGCTCATGAATATTGTAGCAAGATTTAATGAGGGAGAGAGATTAAATCTTATACAAAGAGGGTCATATCAAAGGAGAGTCCAACTGTCAGGTCTGAGGCATAATGCACATATTGGGTGGCACACAAGTCCCTACAAAAATGTGACTGGATGCTCCCCTGGCCAACATTTCAAAAAAGTTCTCTCCCAAGAGGCAAATGCTCATGAAAAGAAAAAGTGTCGCAAAACACTTTTTCATGCCACCACAACTGAACCATCAGGCGAAGAACCACCAATTGAAAAGAGAAAAATTACCGCAAATGTAAATTATGGGCCATATGCTGAACAACCTGAAAACCCAGAAATGATGAAACAAGAAGTTGTTGAAATCATGCAAAGGTTACAAGTAAGTAAAATGATTTTGAGTAACTAATTACCTAATTAATATAGCAGATAAAATAATTAAACATTTTTTTTAGGTAACAGTTAGCCAAAGAGACCGCATACAAGCAGAATCTGTGGGGCAGTTTGGAAACAATGAATATGAAAATCAAAGAAAATTCAGATTGACTGCTTCTCTCTTTGGACAGGTTGTTAAGAGAAAAACAAACACACCTTGTCATTTTCTTGTTAAAACTGTTCTTAAAAAGACTTACTGTATGACAGAGGCAATGGAGTATGGAATCGTTAAGGAGAAAGTGGCTAAGGGCATTTTTGAACAAATACAAAATGTTGTGGTGGTCGATTCAGGATTGTGGGTCGATGTTCAACATGGATTTTTGGGTGCTTCTCCTGATGGTAAATATTTTCAACATAAATAATTACCATGCGTTTATAAATTCTGTTCAGATATAAAAATAAATGACATACATTTATATTTTAGGGCTTGTAGGTGATGATGTACTACTCGAAATAAAATGCCTCCACTCTGCATCAAAACTGAATTTACAAATGAATACAATGAGTGGAATAATTTACCCCATGAAGAACAAAAATTGCCTGGAAAAATACAACAATAAAATTCAACTTAAGCGGAATCACCATTATTATTATCAGGTAAAAACATAATAAATTTATTCCAAATAACAAAAACCTATACCTACTGCCAATGTCTATTTAAAATGTTGTTTTCAGATCCAGGGGCAATTGAATATAATAATAGGAGCAGATGTTACTTTGTTGTGTATGTCCGTGATAATATAGACCTATATATAGAGGAAATTGAGATAGATAGAAAAATATGGGCTGAAAAAATGCTTCCAAAACTTAAGCAGTTCTATACAGAATGTATAGCTCCTGGAATAATCAGAAATCAAATAGGAAAAGGACAGAAATGCATTGACCCCCTTATATAAAGCAAGCAATATCCGAATATAAGATGAAGAAAAGTCTGGCTAGACAGAATCCAGATAATTGAGGCTCTATTTTGGCAAAGATATGGGTACTGATACTATTCCGCAACTTTTCACAAAAATCTGATGATATTATGGAAAAAGGAGGTTGAAGAGGTTGACACTCGGATAGTTCATGCAAAAGTAACAGTTGAACTTAGTAGATTGTCACAGAAGTTTTGTATGGAACTTCAAGAGCCTTCCTTTGAAACATCTGAAATGAACCTATATAGTCTTATGTAACTGCCCAGCCCACAAAGATCCAAATAATGTTCATATAGAAGTGTTCGCTATAACTATTCAGTAAGTTGAAAAATTACAATAACTATTTAGAAGGAAGATATAATTCTTTTATTCCATTTACAGTGCTCATATAGAAGTTTGATGTAACTGCCCAGCCCACAAAGATCCAAATAATTTTCATATAGCAGTGTTCGCTATAACTATTCAGTAGGTTGAAAAATTACAATAACTATTTAGAAGGAAGATCTAATTCTTTTATTCCATTCACAGTGCTCATATAGAAGTTTGATGTAACTGCCCAGCCCACAAAGATCCAAATAATGTTCATATAGAAGTGTTCGCTATAACTATTCAGTAAGTTGAAAAATTACAATAACTATTCAGAAGGAAGATCTAATTCTTTTATTCCATTTACAGTGCTCATATAGAAGTTTGATGTAACTGCCCAGCCCACAAAGATCCAAATAATTTTCATATATAAGTGTTCGCTATAACTATTCAGTAAGTTGAAAAATTACAATAACTATTTAGAAGGAAGATCTAATTCTTTTATTCCATTTACAGTGCTCATATAGAAGTCTGATGTAACTGCCCAGCCCATAACTATCAAGAAAATAACTTTTTACAAAAATCTGATGACAAATTGGAAAAAGGATATTGAAGAGGATGGCACTCGGATAGTCCATGCAAAAGTGACAGTTGAACTAATAGTAGGGGAGCCCAAGCGGGGATTTCGGGATTTACTAAAGCGCGGCAGATTAATATACAGAGGGATACCTTGTACCCGGTTAAGTACCTCCACAAAACAAGTGGCCCATATATAAGGCCGCTCGTGAAGGATATAGGATCAGATTAGTAAAAAAAAATTGACCATCAAAAATTCTCGAGCGCGTCAGATTAAGGTAGGGTGAGTTAATTACATCCTAAAAAGTGTATATTCCACTAATCTGACAATTTGAGAGTGACGTAAAAAAAGGGGAGGGCAACAAAGTTGTAAAAAAAAACGCCATCTCGACATTCTCGAGCGTAGCTAAATTTTTTTTATTTCGAAGGAAATAATTCAAGAATAATGAAAAATATATAATCTGACGATTTCCGCAAGCCGAAATAACAGAAATTCGTCGATAAATTTAAGGATTTAAATTTATCGACGAATGTGCAGCTGCGTGATGCCTACTTTTCCTTCCCCGCGTTTAAGCTTTTTTTAAGTAATTTTTTTATAAATACATGTATTTTACTAAAAAAGCATACACTTATTTATTTGCATGCTATTTCCTGAACTTTTCAATTAATTTAAATGATTTAAAAAATAAAATTTTTTTTGACTTCCCGCTAAGAAAAATTAAAAATTTTAAACAATTCGGGAAGTTATTGGTTTTACCCCGTTTTACGAAAATCGAGTTTTCATCAGATCTTGACGTTTTAAGGTCATAGGAAGCTTCCCTGACTACCCCCGTGATGTTGTCACTAAGTCTGTATGTATGTGTGGGTGTGTGTGTATGTATGTGTGGGTGTTTGTGTGTGTGACTCGCTTATAACTTTTGAACGACTAAACCGAACGCAATCTACTAAACGGCGTTCTAAAGATTTCCCTAAAAATTAGATTTCCTGTGAATTTTAACCGATTCGGACTGATAGATTTGAAAATTTTTGATAAATCTCAAAAAAAATAAGAATTTTTTTTTTAAGTGGTTTTCTTGGAATAACTTTCAACCAGGTTCATTGATTAACTTCAAAAACTGATCCGCCTTTGAGCTTGAAAAACCACGTCGATCGCCACCTAGCTGGTCAAAATTGGTTGATTCGTTCAAGAGATATCGTGAACGAAAAAAACCCGAAAAAGTGTTTTTTCGGGATTACTCCGAAATTTGTGGTTCGATCAATTGAAATTGCAAAATTACTTATGAGGATGATAAAACTGCGTCGAATGCCGCCAACCGCGTGAAAATTGCTTGATCTATTTAAAAGTTATTGCGGTTTGAAGATTCCAAAAATAGTGTTTTATGAAACTTCTATCAGACTTTCGAGCTGGGAGAGCTCAAATGCATGGAAATATTATTTCTTTGAACTCAGTGAGCTCAAAATATCACATAAATTATATTTTGAGCTCAAAAATGTCATAAGTACAATTTTAAGCGCCCAGGAATAGAATTAGAGGGAAGTTGCAGGGATGGCCTTTAATGTGAACCGTTTTTCTAATTTTTTTTTTGTCAGATCAGGCGAATCCCTCTAGATAATCGTCAGATTATGAGACAGTACGTTCAGAACATAAAGATGAACCATATATATCTTAATCTGACGCGCTTGAGTATTTCAAAATGGCGATTTTTTTTTGCACATTATGAAAATGGCCGCGAGCTTGCGTCCCATCGAAATCGTCAGATTAGTGAATTAGACCTTTTTTTTGGTGCACTTAACACTCCCTTAGAAAATCTGACGCGCTCGATTAATTTTTTTTTTTTTTCATTTTCAACCCTTAAATACAACCACCCGCATCATGCAAACGATCAGATTAATATACGTACATTATCAAAAATACGTAGGGCATTGATGCTATCAATATCTGACGCGCTCGAGGATGTCCATGCAACAGTTTTTTTTTACATATTTAAAAATCTATAGCCGCTTCCGCCACCGATGTAAAGGTATACATCATATAACATTTTTTTCTTTTTATCATCTAAGCTTTGCTTCCCAATAGGTCTCTACGACGCTCGAGTAAATCCCCATTTAGCATCGTGGGCTCCCCTACTATAAGTAGATTGTCACAGAAGCTTTGTATGGAACTCCAAGAGCCTTCCTTTGAAACATCTGGAATGGACCTATATGGTCTGAAGTACTACTATATATAACATACAGTTCTGATTAATTAAATAGAAGTCTGATGTAACTGCCCAGCCCACAAAGATCCAAATACTTTTCATGTAGAAGTGTTCGCTATAACTGTTCAGTAAGTAGAAAAATTATAATACCTATTTAGAAGAAAGATCTAATTCTTTTATTCCATTTACAATGCTCATATAGAAGTTTGATGTAACTGCCCAGCCCACAAAGATGAACTTCAACTGCCATATATTAATTAAATATGAAGAAGAATACAATAAATATTAATTTCATTTATATTTTTGATTTGTTCATTTTCAATAAAAACATAAACCCATATTTGCTGCTTTTTAATAATTATAACAAGTTAATGAAAAGCGGAAATGTCTGCTTCTTGCTATAATAAACATTTTTAGTTTACCTAAGTAGCATTTCTTTGCTATAATTCATTCATTCAGACATTCTGTATTCTAATAAATCTAGAAACTACCTATTTACTTCGTGCTTCAAATTTTTAATACTACGAACAGATTGCCTAAATGATTAGTTTTCATATTCAAATGAAAGTTAACAATTTTGCTATAATTTACTTGAATAAAGAATAAATGGAAAAACAGGCATGTCCATTTATTACAAACTTGAGGAAAACTGCAAAAGGTATTCTATAATAACATTTGGATATAACCTGGAAAAATTGAAAATTTCGAAAATAATAGATTACAACAGAATTGAATGGAATACGAATTGTCTTTAGGTCAATTATTTTTATAACTATTACCAATGTAGTTGTTCTCACTAACTTAGGATGCTGATGTATATGCCTATATGTATGCTGCTATATCCCCGATATGAGGATTAATAAATATCAGGCACTTTGTGGAATCACTAGCAATAGCTAAAAATATTTCTGGTCACCACTAATCCCCTGCACTATAAACACGACAGGCACTTCTGGTGAAGAACTTATGGGATAAAAATAAACAGCATTCAGCATTTACGAATCACAAATCCACTTTTCCAGCATGAAATTTATTTCATTATAACCGCATTCAAACACTAACAAGCTATAAACAATAAATAAATGATTTTTGCAATATTGTTATATACACAAAACACATGACAAGACAACGACATTTGACCGTCGTCGTCGACCATCTGTCATTGAAGTACAGTGACTGTACTACAAAAAGTGGCGACAATCGATGTATCGATTTTTATTGGACAGACTAGTCACGTGGTATGCGGCCGCCATTAGGAGGCTAATTTTCTGTTTACCTTTGACCAGCAAGTGTTTTGTTTGTATTTGGATTGTCTGGTTTATTTATTAACAAGAACGTAATTATTGTTATTGATATTAATTTATTTTCTTGTAAATATAAATAGAGTGCTTACATAAAACTGTATCAACTGTGTGGTGTAAACCAAACGGGTTTCTACTTAGAATACTGTTTTGTTGCAATTGTTGCCCTGCTTTTTGGAGTTTTTTTGTAAGTATTACATAAAGGAGTGTACTTAGGATTTAACGTATTTTAAACTTGTTACTTGTTATTTTCAGGATTTCTCAACCATGCCAGGTTGTGCTGCTATAGATTGTATCAACTCAGCCAAAAAGGTATTTTTCATGAAAAAGTTTTCAAAAGATCCTCTCAGAAGGAAAGAGTGGTTAATTAAAATGAAAAGGGATAACTGGAAACCAACTGATTATTCATGTTTGTGTGAGGTAAATATTATATGCATTATCGATTACCAAGTAGAATATAGAATATAGTATTCTACTCCGGACAAATATTATTTAGTTTTCATACTTGGATAGATTCAGTTTATAATAAAATTGTGTAATTCATTACATGAATTATTGTAGGTTCATTTTGCTCCTGAAATGTGGGAGAAGACTCGTGTGGATGGAACCAGAAAACTAAGAAGTAGTGCTGTACCAACTCTTTTTTCATTTACATCCTCTATTACAAAAAATAAAAGGAGATCGCCAGTTAAAAGAAATGGTGGGTACCAAATTTTAATTATTTTATAACATAATATCTAGAAGTACCTATTTATCATCTAAGAGAGGTTTGGATTTGAAAATATAGAGCAATATTTTTTTGCTATATCTTATGCGTGCTACCTCGAAAGAAAACTGTCACAACTCAACAATGTATTATGATAAAAGACATTTGAAATTTTTGTGCTAAATAAGCATCCAAATATGTTATATAGTTAATGATAGTTGATACATAATTGTGTATTCATAAAAAAATTCATGGAGTGGTTAGTACAACCGTAAAACTTTTTTAATGAATGCTGTATGGTGCACAAAAAAGAAAAGCTTTGTTTAGAATTGGTATATTACTTTGTTGAGAACTAAATAAATTATTATTTCAGAATTACCTGCAGCTACAGCCATTTCAGCTGCAAGTACATTTGCTGATTCTCCAGTAGAGCCAGCCTTGTCAGCAATAGGTCCTTCTACATCTTCATCAAGCAATTTATTGCATGCTACCAGAAGTCAAAGCTACAGTGAAAATTCATTAAGCCCAGAACGAAGCCCGGAAAGAGTAGAGGATCTTGGAATAATGAGAAAGTTGGAACAATACAGCCAGTTGTATAACAAATGTGCAAGGAAACGAAAAAAAACGCTCAGGAATATGAAAAGGAAAGTCAAAGATTCAGAAGCAACTATACATAGAAGTCCTGAATATACATTATTAAAATCTGTTTTTAATGATGACCAAATTAACATTTTACAAAAGAGACATGATAAGAAAGTGGGTAAAATAATGAGATGGTCCAACAAGACTGTGACAAAGGCCCTAAAATTAAGGTTTAGTTATGGAACTAGTGGATATGAGGATCCTACATGAAGTGTTTGGATTTCTTAAAATCAAATGTGACACATTTAAACCTGGAGAAACTGATTGTATCTTGGTTTTTGATGAAGCCGCCATTACGCCAGGAAGAAACTATGATGTGTCTCTCAATAAGTTTTCTGGAGATGTAACATTACCTGGCCATAATGGAACAGCAACTCATGTTTCAGTGTTTATATTAGCAGGAGTAAAATTACGTTGGAAACAAGTAGTTGCTTATTACTTTACAGGCAATTCTGTTAATGGTAAAGTATTTTCCAATATCATAAAAGATATATTAATGGAAACCCAAAAACTAAATTTAAATGTTTTAAGCATAACTTCTGATATGGGTGCTTGTAACCAAGCTCTTTGGAAAATGTGGGGAATAATGGCAGGACGATTTTCGTTACTAAAGTGTAAAATCGAGAATCCATTGAAAAAAGATAATTTCATTTATATATTTGCAGATGTGCCACATCTGTTCAAAAATATAAAAAAATATGCTCATGACAAATAAGATCATTTATCTGCCAAAACAAATATGTGAGAAGTTTGGGTTGCCTTCCGGGTCCGCATCAGTAGGCATAGACGATGTTCGTTACTGTTCTCGGGTGTTTATTGATGCGGAGGGGGGGAAGAACCAACCCGGCGCGTCTCCAGGTGGCGGATAGGAGGGCCTCTGACGATGATCTATGTGAGGAAGAGGTTGCGGGGAAGTGGGGGCTCGTTGAGCATAAAACCTCAACTGGCAGCCCTCAACCCTGCCGCGGACCAACTTCACCTATCCCAGCTGTAGTATCGTGGCTAAGGGACTGCACATAGGGTTTACGATGCCAGGTGAATGTTCGAGGTGACCTCGAAATCACCTGTTATACCAACGTTCCCCGGTCTGTGGTCATGTCTCGCGGACCGGAGGGATGGGGGGGTCTAGACTTGACTGTCCGGACCAAGAGGAGACAACCTTGTCAAAAATCCTGAATCCTTCGGTGGGATGACCGGGTCTAAAGGATGCGTGGCCGAACAGAAGATCGGCATCTACTGGTCATCACCTTGGGGAACTGGGCGAAACCCCATTGTAGGTAGCCTTACCTCCGCATGCGGGGCTCTGCGGGGGTGGACCAAGATTTCCCTTGCTACTCGTGGGATCTATATGGACTCACCAAAAAATAGAGAAGAGGGGAGGGCTCAGGAAGAAGGGACCTCTGAGGAGACTCTGGAGATGGGCGACCTATATAGGGCCCTTACGAAAGAGACTCCTGGGAGGTGCCCTGAAACCGGGTCCCCCGAATACAGCGAAGAAGAAGTTCAGATGATGGGAGCGGTGAGGGCTCAGGCTATGCCGGGAACAACTGCCCCATCACCTGAAAAACCGAAAAGGCACCGCAAGTCTATTTGCGGTGCCGAGAAAAGAAGAAGAAGGGCGGCAAGGGCGACAGAAGGGATACCGAAAGGTGGCCCAACTGGCCCTTGTAAAGAGGTGACAAGAGCACCACCAAGCCGGGACACGCATGACAATGCTGGTCCCAGCGGGGTCAAGCTTGACGTCACCAAAGGGGGAGCCAAGAGGCCTCGGGTGCATAACACGCCACCAGAGGCCAGGCAGGCTTCCAAGAAGGTATGCACGGTCCCCGGTGAGCGGAAGTCGTACGGGGAAGCTGCAAGCAGCGACCTCAAGGTGGCCATCATCCGCGATGGCTACCCAGACAATCTGCTCACCAGGGAGCAGTATGCGCATATCCTCGCGCAATTGCATGAGGATATGTACAAGACTGGCGCCTCATTTGTGCCAAGTTTTGAGGGACACTCGTTTGCCCGGGGAGCCGTTATGGTGACCTGTGCGGATGGGGGCTCTCTGGCTTGGCTCAAAGTGGCTGCTAGCACGATTAAGAAGGAGGGACTGGCGCTCAAAATCATTGAGCAGTCGGCCCTCGAGCAGCTTAAGAAGGCAATGGTATGGGTGCCAGCGCCGATCGAGTCTCCTCCCCAAGAGGTCCTCAGAAGGATCCGGATTGGTAATCCGACCCTGAGGACTGAAGGGTGGGTGATTCGGGCCTCCCGATGGGATGCTGCATCTTTGAGGCAGAACATTGTTTTGGGGCTCGATCCTCGATCGGTGGGGGCACTCAACCTTATGAAGGGGGAAATCCGGTATGGGCTCGGGAAGGTTGAAATTATCTTCTCGGGAACTACGGAGACTACCCCGGAGTGAATTATTAATGGGTAAGGAGGTACCTTTATGGATTTTTGATGTCTGTTGAAGGGGCCTTGAAATTTACCCAGATTAACTTGCAGCATTGCCGTGCCGCTGCAGGAGTATTCGCGCAGAGGATGGCAAAGCTGCAGACAGGCATATGCCTCATACAAGAACCATGGGTGTATAAAGGTCATGTGCGAGGTTTAGGCACACCCAGGCGTATCTTATTCTATGCAGTGGGTGAACCTAATCCAAGAGTTTGCATTTCTACGCACTCCAGTGTAAGTGCAATACTAATAAACGAACTTTGTTTCTGGGACATAGTAGCGGTGAGAGTGGACGTCCCGGGCAGGAATGGTACTGGGCATAGCTTAGTGGTATGCTCTGCTTACCTGCCTTATGACTCACCAGAACTACCACCTACTGAGGAGTTCCGCAAGGCAGTGGAATACTGCATGGTCAGGAATCTGCCTCTTCTTATTGGCTGTGATGCCAATGCGCACCACACTATGTGGGGCAGCACAGGCGTCAATAGCAGGGGAGGGGCTTTGCTTGACTATCTAGGTACCACTGACCTGCAATTACTCAACCGAGGGACGAAACCAACATTCCGAAATAGGATTAGGGCTGAAGTCCTGGATGTGACGCTTGCGTCAAGTACCGTTGTAAGTATGGTAAAGGACTGGCATGTTAATGATGATCCGTCATTGTCGGATCACAGCTACATTTGTTTCAGTTACAGGGTTGCTGTTGAGGAACAATCAATCAAGTATAGGGACCCCAAGACTACCAACTGGGAACAGTATAAACTGGATCTCGGAAGGAGACTTGGTGGTTTCCCTAGGAACTTGAGCAATAATGATGAGATCGATTGGGCCATAGCGGAGCTGGGCTCGATTATTGTCTCGTCTTATGAAGAAAATTGCGCCGAAAAAACGAGGAAGGGAAGTAAGGGCCACAAATGGTGGAACAAGTCTCTAGACTCGCTACGGGAACATACCCGGCGCCTATTTAATAGGGCTAGGAAGACGAAGTCGGATCTGGATTGGGAGCAATACCGCCGGAAACGGAATGAGTACAAGAGTGCTGTTAGGTTGGCTCGGAGAGATGCCTGGCGGGCCTTCTGCGAGGATATCGTATCGGTAACTCAAATGTCAAGGCTGCGCCGGATCTTAACAAAATCACCGGACAGCGCTATAGGCAGCATGGAAGTCGAACCGGGTGTTTCCACCGAAACCCCGGTGGATACCTTGCGGCATCTACTAGAGACACACTTCCCCGGTTGTGAAGGAATCGAGCGGGAGTGTCCTGACATGGAATATGTGAACATACAGCGACCATGTAAAGAGGACTATCTTCTAGCAAAAGAAATAGTCACATACGAGCGGTGTACTTGGGCGATACGGTCATTCAGACCGTACAAGTCTCCAGGAAAAGACCAAATCTTCCCGGCTCTGCTTCAACAGGGCTGGGATGCAATTGGCACAATCTTGGTGCATATCTTTCGGGCCTGTCTGGCACGCAGGTATGTCCCTGAACAGTGGAGGCAGGTGAGAGTCGTCTTCATACCCAAACCGGGTCGTGCCACATATACGGTGGCTAAATCCTTTAGACCCATTAGCCTAACATCCTTTGTGTTGAAAACATTGGAGAGGGTGGCTGATCGGTACATAAAGGAAAAAGTTGGGCTAAGGTATCCCTTGCACAACAATCAACATGCGTTCAGGTGTGGCAAGTCAACTGAAAGTGCCTTACACCAACTGGTAACCCAGGTGGAGAAGGCGCTGGAAAATGGCATGATCGCCCTGGGAGCTTTTTTGGATATACAGGGGGCGTTTGACAGTACCCCTGTAGAATCTATTTGTAGGGCTGCGACAAATCATGGAATAGAGCCAATGATCACTCACTGGCTTGGGGCCATGTTGGGCAATCGTACAGTAGAGGCCACATGGAAGGACCATGTGGCAAAAGTGATCGTCGCTAGAGGATGTCCGCAAGGGGGTGTTCTCTCGCCCACATTGTGGAACCTAGTCATTGACGAGCTAATAACTCTTTTAAACGGTGAGGGCTTTCTAACGATTGGGTATGCCGATGATATCGTTGTCCTTGTTGTTGGAAGGCATATTACCGTTCTCAGGGACCTCATGCAAAGGGCTCTGAATAGGGTACATGGGTGGTGTAACGAACACGGACTTGCAGTAAATCCTGCCAAGGCTGAGATCGTTGCTTTCACCAAAAAAAGAGGTGTAAGACCTGAGGGTCTGAATCTTGATGGAGTACCACTGCCTGTGGTTGAGCAGGTGAAGTATCTGGGAGTGATCCTTGATAAATCACTGACATGGAAGGCTCATCTTGACAGTCGCCTAAGCAAGGTGACAAACACGTATTGGGCCTGTAGGAGAGCCATTGGTCCGAAGTGGGGACTGACCCCCAAAACGATCATATGGTTTTATAGAGTGATCATGCTGCCTATGCTCACATATGCGGCTCTGGTCTGGTGGCCGAGGGTAACCTTGGTGACGGCTAGATCGCAACTGACACGCCTTCAAAGGGTGGTCAGTTTGGGGGCAACTGGCTGCATGAGAACTACACCAACTGCTGCGATGGAAGTGATCCTTGGTCTTCGGCCTCTTCACCATGTGATCGAGGCTGAGGCGGGGAGGGCTTTTCTGCGCTTAAAACAGCTGGGATACGTGCGAAGAGGGGAAGAGTGCAGGCACGTCAAGAAGCTCCGGCTTCTGGAAGCTCGAGCACCTGACGAATGCCTGCGAAAGTACTACTTCGCAACTCCGTACAGGGCCATGATCCGGGATAGAGAATCCTGGGAAAAAGAGAGGAATACACAGCCTAATGGGACTGTCTGGTACACAGATGGCTCATGCTCCGGTGATAGAGCAGGGGCTGGAATTTACTCTAGGAACCCAAGACACAAGTTCGTGTACCATTGGGTGATGGTGTATCTGCATATCAGGCCGAGATATATGCTATCTTGGAATGTGCGCAGATAAACCTAGACAGAGGTTATGTGGAACCATATACTCCGACAGTCAGGCAGCAATTAAAGCCCTGAGTGGGTGCACCAGCAACTCAGGACTCGCTAATGAATGTCGAGAACGACTTGCTAATCTTGCAAGGCGCAATGTGGTGCGGCTATAATGGATTCCAGCCCACTCTGGTTTTGAAGGCAACGAGATGGCGGATGCACTGGCTGCGGAGGGGGCGGCAGCTCCCTTCTGCGGCCCGGGCCCGACCTTGTAATGTATGTATAATGTATTCCATTTGCTAGAAAAATACTGTAAAATAGATTCTATGTATATATTTTTGACTTAAGAAAAAATTAGAACCGGAAGTACATTTGTATGCTTAGGAGATGACTTTGGGACAAGTGAGGGTTTTGCTTCTAAAATATTTTCTAATACTTTACCAATTATTAATAAATTTTTAAGAAAACTCATTATCAAGCCTGGAATTTCTTTTTTAAAGTCTAATTTGCCACTTGCCTTCCGAGCTCGATATAGTGATGTTTATTGTATTATTGATTGCATGGAAATAGAAAAACCATCAGATGCAGTAAAGCAGTCATTTACATGGTCCTAGTATAAGAATTGTAATACTCTTAAATATTTACTTTCTTGTACACCAGATGGTATCATAAATTTTGTTTCGGGAGGTTTTGGGGGTCGAACCTCGGATGCAGTCATTGTGGAAAATAGTGGATTTTTAGAAACTTTACCACCCAATGTGAGTGTTATGGCCGATAGGGGATTTAAACATATTGAACATTTGTTAGTGGCTAAAGGCTGTGTTTTAGTTAGACTCCCAACTGTTTCTACAAGTACGAAACCCAGTAGAGATGAAGTTCTTGAAACAAAAAGAATAGCTAGTCTAAGAATACATGTGGAAAGAGTTATTCGTAGGTTGAGAGAATTTTCATTTTTAGCTCCTCATGCCTGTATCGACAATAAATTATCAAGATATACAGATAATGTAATCAAAATTGTATGTGGCCTAATAAACTTACAGTCAAGCATAATTTCTGGAAAATAAATTTTTTCTAGTCAAACATTTTTTCAAGCAAATATTTTTATTGGTTTAGGTATATATTGCTGTGGTATGTGTTGAAACACTCCAAACCTTTCAGCATACAACCGCGGCTATAACTTTGTAATGTATCTAATTAAATGAAAATGTTTTTTTTACCTATACTTTTTTATATTGGGCGCCAGATGCACGAAACGCATCGATTTCTTAAATTCTGAAAAAATTTAGTGGTCCTTATTATTCTTTTGCTTTATAATTTTTTTTATCTCAGGGCCAAAACTTGGGTTCATATACCGAGAAAATCTTACTGTATTTCACAGAGTATCTTCTACTCTGAGAGAACTGAAAAAAATATTTTGGACGCAACTATATCTTTTAATTTATTTTTTTATATTTTCTATAAATTCAATTAACAATAAAATAATTCATAGAAAAACTACAACATTCTACCCTCTATATAGAAAATTAAACCAAAGAAATAATAAATAAACTTTAAACTATATAGAGTAATTCCTGCCATACCGCAACGGGACGTCAAGGAAATAAATTCTGGTAGATTGTCCAGGTATCTACAGTTGCAACAGATGGTTCAACATTTCTGGCAAAGATGGACCAGAGAGTATCTGCAAAGATGCAAATGGCGTCTACCTATAAGACAGTTGGAAGTCGGCATGTTAGTAGTGTTATGCCAGGAAAATACAGCCCCGTTGAACTGGCCAATGGGCCGTATCGTTGATGTTCATCCTGGAGCCGACGGTATTGTCAGAGTAATCAGCGTTAGAACGTCTTCGGGAGTATACAAGCGTGCAGCTGGACGTGTGTGTGTTCTACCGATTAATGATTAATGGCGAACGTACGAAGATAAAGAACAATATACCCCACCATTATTATGTTGCTAGTTACTTGAACTCTAATAATCAACCTTATTTTTATCAATTATTTTTATATGTAGAAATTTATTGCATGTTATGTTGAAGGGCATGTGCCTTCAAAGGGGGCGGCATGTTCACGCCAATCCCCAATATGTTTTGTTTTCCATTTTTCCCGCTCTCTCCCGGTACTGCCGAGCGGCAGGTGTTAGGATTAACCATAGAACTGATACTTACACGTTATCTCTGGCAAAAAAACCAAAAGAATATCAGAAAGTAATTTCTCAGAACTATCTATCAATAATATTGACCCACGTCAAACACAACCTTGCTTAGAACTACACAATTCAAATTACAATGAATTTACCTAACCACGACGGATAATAAATATTTTAAAACTAAATTTAATACTACTAAGATTATTCACGTTAATATTAATTTTGTAAGAATTATCAATTTAAGTTTCTTATTCAAATTTTATTAAATTGAACTGAATATATTATTTCTTCCAATGAAAAAATGAAAAATCCAAATTTATCAAATAACCTTTTTTTTTATCAAATGATGTAAATATTACCTTCTTCAACTGTATTGTGGCTTGAACTTATGATTTATTGGAGATCATAGCAAATCTCTACTGTATTTCTCCTTCGGGATCCTATTTACATTTTTACCATCAATAAATGCAACCATGTTTTTGTCATTACCAACTTTATATTAATTCTTTTGGTTTTTTATTTTGAAAATGCCAATTTAAATATTTGAGTCTGACATTACTTTTTTTCAAACTTTCGTTGTTTTTTTCCAAAATTTTATACTGTAGCAGAACGATCATTACCGGGTTATGCAACCCTAACCTATCTACATTACCGCATGCAGCTTACCCTCTGCGCCTCCGCTTCCACCTATAAGAGGGCGCTACTTAAATCACCCGTAAGCCACCGACAGCGATGTAACTTCTTCCTATACATAGTGGTGCGGTGAAACAACTAGTAGGAATGAACCAATACGGATTACATCTATGGTTTACTTGTATTTACAGTTTATTAGTATATAGTGTTCTAGTTTGTTATATTTCATGTTTTGTTCTTTATCCAATAAAATTATTTAATCATATTTCTTACACTGGCGCTCCAACGTAAAGCCGAATCAAGGATTTCCGGATGCAAGTGAAATTTCTTTTATTACTTCGACATTTTTTTTGTCTTGTATAAGCGAAATTCTCACGTTTTTGCATAGTGATCTTTCAAACTGGGTTTTCGTCAGTCCGGCTTTTTCCAGTTATAACGACAGGAATATTCGCTGTTGACTTTATCCAGTCTGATTAAAACCATATATCACCGACTCTCATCACCAATCATTCCGCGTCGAAGTAAACGTATTGCTGCAAGCCAAACAACCATGGCGATGTCTCCTGAGCAGTTCCAGCAACTTTTACAAGCCGTAGCCGGTATAAGGACAGAGCCAGAAAATCAGAAAAAGGAGAGTTTGAGCAAATGCACAGCCCGATTCGACGGAACACGTTGTCATGAGACAGTCGACAATTTCCTAAACACCATAGCAGTCTATAAGGATATGGAACAAATTACAGACGAAGATGCAATTAAAGGTCTACCACTATTACTTACTGATACTGCAGCTACTTGGTGGCAAGGCATAAAAGGAGAAGCAACAGACTGGAATATTGCTATTCGATTAATCCGTGCAGCCTTCTCTCCGGCAACTCCCGCATACCAAATTTACCTTGATATCTTCAAGTCTCCTCAAGGAATCTCGACACCTACTGATGAATTCATTTGTCAGAAACGAGCACTTCTTTCCAAACTCCCACAAGGAAGACACTCCGAAGAAACACAGATTGATCTAATCTACGGTCTTATGCACATTAGGCTTAGGAAAAAGATTCCAAGGGAAGAAATTACAGCTTTCACTGACTTGCTGACGAAAGCTAGACAAGTTGAACATCTAGAAATGGAACTCAACGGTACGCCTACTTTACGACGCAAAGAATCAACCGATACCTTACCGGTAAAGAAAAACAAAGTAAGATGCTCCTTTTGCAATTTCAAAGGGCACAGCATACAAGAATGTCGTAAACGACAAATGCAAGACCAGCCTAAAACGAGTACGACACAGACACATAAGGAGCCTACACAACCAACCGCTACCAAAACAGACAAAGGACACCTTCACTGCTACGGATGTGGCAGAGCTGGATACTTCCGCAGCAATTGTCCCAGCTGCACTAATGTCAACAAAGTTGTCGATGCTCATGCTGTCCACTTCTATTCAGTAAATACGCTTTTAAGATCTACACCTGAAGTCCCAACAGTTCCCGCAAGAATATGTGATATTAAGGGCCAAGCACATATAGATACGGCAGCTAAAACAAGTGTAGCTGGCGCCACTCTCTACAAACTCTTGAAAGCCAGTAATTGCGCATTCACCAAAACCGAAGCTCGCTGATGGACATCAAAAGCAAACAGAGTTACTGACAACATTCACCACCATAGAGTTAGGTGGTAGAATTCATAATATTAACTTCGTCGTGCTGCCTGATGCCGTGGACAACAGAACCTTATTAGGTATAGATTTCCTAGAAAAAGTTGGCATCGTGTTAGACTTGGGGCAACGATTCTGGTACTACGCAGACCAACCCTTCGAGCGTTTTGAATTTCAGCCACAGTATCAAGGGCTGATACTTCAACAGATACCTCGGAATCGTTCATCAGAATCAGAGAAGCCGAAAGAATCTCTAAATATTGAAAACGAACAAACTCACGTACCAATTCCTAGACTCCAAGTTAACACCATGAATGTTGATGAGAATGATGATGCCTCATCTCCATTCTTAGAATTTTTCGCATCGCCCTTACGGGATGAGTTATGGGAAACGCCAGATTCCAGATCATTGGAAGTTAAAACTAATAATCATACTAGTACTGCATATGTACCGGAGGTTATAGATGAAATTTTCCGTGACAGCCTTCCTTTGACTTACTCGCCACAAAAGAAAAAGCGAAAAAGTCTTGATTTGTTTAGTTTCGATGTCTCCCTGCAACCAAACGAAGCCGCAACGCTATGTCCGACTGAGCGAACACAATTAAATGCAATGCTACGGGAATTTCAGAATTTATTTGAGGAACATGGACCTCCTACCACGTGGGCAGAGCATCGAATTGATACAGGCACTAGTGGTCCAATTTCCAGTGCGCCTTATCGCCTTAATGCCACCAAGCAAGCCATTTTACGTGACAAGCTCGATGAGATGTTGGCTAATGGAATAATCGAAGGAAGTGGACATCCCCCGTCGTAATGGTACAAAAGAGAGATGGCGATGTTAGGGTCTGCGTCGATTATCGACGATTAAATTCGATTACGATACCAGATAGATACCCACTGCCTCGCATTGATGACTTGCTACACACCGCAAAGAGCAAACCTTATATGATCACTTTGGATCTTAAATCTGGTTACTGGCAAATAAGAATGCATGAGGAAGATAAAAAGAAAACCGGGTTTATTACACCTTTTGGAGTTTACTGCTTCGTGCGAATGCCATTTGGTCTGAGAAATGCACCGTCAACTTTTCAGAGATTAATGGTGTTTTGGCGTAATTATCTTTTAGCATATTATCAGATATTTTGCGTGTATTAAGTATTGCCTATTAGTAGATGTAGTAAAAATTAAGTCCAAACAGGGTTTTAGTAAAAAGTATCATTTTTTGGTCGTTAAAACATTCAGTACTAGATATTCGCAGAGAGAACATTGTTTATCTATATCGACTTACCGGTTGTTTTACAATAATTAAGTTTTCTTTCTACTATAATTTATTGTGGTGAAGAGTGAAATTGTATTACCTTTTTTCCTTCCTCTATCTCACCCTATATAGCGATTTCACCGATGCCTTAGGGATTTACGAACCTGCCGGTGCATGAGGTAAGATAAATTTTTTATACAGTCCGCTAATATTCATATATATATAGAGAAATTGTTCTTTGTGCCATATCATAATTTTGGTCCTTTGAGCCGCGGATTAAATTTTGAATCAAATTTTAGTTGTTAGTATACCGTACAATTTAAATTGTTAGTTGTTGGTTTTCCGATTCAAATTTAATTAAGCATTTCGTTTGTTGATTAATTATTTTAGATAATTAGTGATAGATAAGCCAACCAAAACATTGTTCTCTCTTTTTTTGTCGCATAAAAAATTGTAGCTTCAATTTCTTGATATTGAAAATACATTTTGTCTGTGCGCACACCTGTCTCTCTCTTACTCACGCTTGAGTTTGTTTTGAATATTTAGCGAAAATTATAGTATTCTGGTATCAATTTAGTGGATAAACAGGTACAGTGCCATTCTTGACGTAGGTAGTTTTTAAATTTGTTCGATTCATTTCTTCACCATTGAACAAGTTAGGGAAGACTTTAAGCGTTTATCGTTAGTAAATATGCCTAAAAATCAAAACGAAATAAAATTAGATAGATTGCGAGCAAAACGTGAAAGCATTTTTCGAAGAGCTCAGCTGTGTTTTGACGCAGGCCAGGCTTTAGAAAAGGACCCACAAAATGCAACAAAAATTCGTAACTTTTCAGTTAGGTATAGTACGTTTGAAAAAACACATTTGGATTATGAGGAAGTGGTACAAGATATAGTTGTTCTGAAGCAAGAAATTAACCCAGATGCCGAGGTTGATTATAACAGTCCTTTAGATGCGTTTTACGATATGTATTCTAATGTTGAGTTTTTAGCCGCTTTGTTATTGAAAAAACCTGTTGTGTCGAATAATAATCCAAATAATAATGGATCTCACATTAAAATGCCTAAATTTGAGTTAGTGAAGTTCGATGGTGAAGATTTATCCCTATGGCCTGTCTGTTATGAAAATTTCAAACAGTTTGTGCATACAAAAAGTGAATATTCGAGAGCAGATAAATTGCAGTATTTGTTAAGTTGTATTTCAGGGAAAGCACTGAAAAGCTGTAGCTCTGTAGAACCCATTCCAGATAATTATGACATTATTTGGAACATTCTTATTGAAAGATATAATGATAAAAAATATTTGTTTAATCTTTATATGGATCGAATTGTAAATTTTCGTTGTTTAAACACCAATAGTGCGTCAAATCTAGAAGTATTTTTTGAAAAATTTGACACTAATATCTCCTCATTAAAAAGATTGAATCTCGAAAATTTAGACGATCATATTTTGACTTATTTAGCTATGTTGAAACTGCCTCAGGAAACCATAGATTCATTTGATTTGATAAGAAATAATGATGATTTGCCTGCTTATAATGAGCTTGTGAAATTTTTGCGCCAGCGTAGTAAAACTTTTAACAAAAGTGATAGAGTACGCAATTCTAAAGGTAGTTTTGTTGCGTCAAAACCCACGAAATCATTTCATTTGCAGGAAACGAATAATAATTGTTCCTCCGTAAATTGCATAATTTGTAATAAGAGCCCGCATTTGATTAAAGATTGTAGATATTTCTTGGGACTTCCATTTGAAACAAGATTTAAATTAATAAAAGATAAATATTTATGTTTAAATTGCTTTTCTTCAAAACATCGTGTATCGAATTGTACGTCTAAATTCTCCTGTAACAAATGTAAAGCTCGCCATCATTCCCTGTTACATAAACCAACTCCTGATCCATATAATAATAATGTCCCCTCCACTAGCCTAGGGTCTTCCTCTGGTTCGTCTGAAGGCCCATCGAATTTCCATGTCCAGCCTTTGAAAAATATTTCAATGGAATCCCCAGTACGCCCGGTTAGTCTTTTTGGAACCGTGATAGTTAAAGTTGTTGATAAATGGGGTAAAGAGCAAAAAATTCGGTTTTTGTTAGATAGTGGATCTTCTGCCAATTTGATTACATTAAATTGTGCCCGAAAATTAGGTTTAAACTACTCCAAATTAATTTTAAAGGTCTCCGGTATAGGAGGTTCAGAAGCGCCAATAGTAGGAAAAACAAATATTGTTATATTTTCACATTTTGATCCAAAAATACAATATCCTAAAGAAGTTATCCTAATAGATAAAATCACCAATAATTTGCCAGATCAATTAATTGATAAAAATTTCATTCCCAATATAGATGCTTTAATTTTAGCCGATCCCTATTTTCATTTACCTGGCAAAATAGATGGTATTTTGGGGGTTGCCATGTTTTCCAGCATCATTGGTGGAAATAGAGTGATGTCTTCCGAAGGTTCCCCTTCAGCTATTGAAACCGTTTTAGGTTATGTTGTCATGGGCTCCGCACAACCTAATTTTGAAAATGTTCACACATATCTTTCATTTTTTTGTAACCCTTTGCTGAATCTAGATTCATTTGTCGAAAGAATGTGTGACTTAGAGGATTTGTCCCCTATTCCTAGTTCATCAGAAGATAAAATTTGTGAGAATTTGTTTGTGGAAAATGTATCTAGAGACCCAGATGGTAGATACACAGTATCCTTGCCTTTCCAAGATGATCCTAAAGTGCTAGGCGATTCATTTGTACTTGCCAAAAACAGATTGTTGTCCCTAGAAAAGCGCCTCTTCAAAAATTCAGAGCTTAGAGCAGTTTATAGTGATATATTCCAAGACTATCTAGACCAAGGACATATGAGTTTAGTTCCTATTGAAAATATTGATTCGTTATCGTATTATATCCCTCACCATTGTGTTTTTAAACCCAATAGTCCATCCACACCTTGTAGAATTGTGTTTGATGCCTCAATGAAAACGAGTCAAGGTCCCTCACTAAATGATATACTCCATAAAGGTCCAAAATTACAAAATAATCCTACTATCATTTTGTTGAACTTTCGTCTTTTTCCAGTAGCAGTTGTTGCGGACTTGAAACAAATGTATAGGCAGATTAGAGTTGTCGAACCTCATTGTGCATTTCAAAGAGTTTTGTGGAGATTCGATACAAATAATCCCATTTCGATATATCAGTTAAATACTTTAACTTTTGGAGTAAAGTCTTCGCCATATTTAAGTCTTAGAGTAGTAAGAAAATTATGTGAGGACGAATCTCAAAATTTTCCCAATATTATTGTACCCATATCCCGTGATATGTACATGGACGATTTTATTTGTAGTTTTTGTAGTGTTTCCGAAGCTATAGCTGCACATACTCAGCTGGTAGATTTATTTGAAAAGGGAGGTTTTAAATTAGTTAAGTGGATGTCCAACTCTGACGAACTTTTGTCGACAATACCCGAACCCCTTCAATTGATAAAAACCAAAGAATTTGATAAGTCAGCTTCTAAGGTGTTAGGACTGCAGTGGGAAGAAAAACATGATAATTTTAGTTTTGGGGTAGAAATGTCGTCAATGTCTCTTTGTACAAAAAGAAACATTCTCTCACTTGTCGCTCGTATGTTTGATCCTTTGGGATTCTTGTCTCCTATAACCCTGTTTCTGAAAATATTGATAAAAAGACTTTGGATTCTGAAAATTGATTGGGATAGTATTGCACCTAAAGAAATAGAGACTCTGTAGAATAAATTCCAAAACGAATTTCATATTCTTCATAAAATAGAGATACCACGCCATATCGCAGTTACACCTATTTCGTCATTATCATTTGTAGGATTCTCAGATGCGAGTGCTGCAGGCTATGCAGCCATTGTTTATACACGGGTTGTTGATTGTACAGGTCAAGTTAAAGTAACCTTTTTGTACTCTCAATCTAAAGTTTCGCCCATGTCTACAATTACACTCCCTCGGTTAGAGCTCTGCGGAGCTCTCCTGCTCTCAAAACTTCTTTCTCATGCTATTGAAACTTACGCCCTTAGACATAATATTGACCAGATTTTTGCTTTAAGTGATTCCATGATTGCCTTGAGTTGGATAAAAAACCCAGAGAAGAAATTAAATTTATTTGTTCAAAATCGAGTTTTGAAAATTCAAAAGATGATTCTTCCACCCTATTGGTTTTTTATTCCTGGAAAAGAAAATGTTGTTGATTGCGCTTCTCGAGGTTTGTGTCCCCATTCGTTAGTCAACCATCCCACGTGGTTTACTGGGCCCAAATGGTTAAGGTTAGAACCAAAGTACTGGCCTATTCAGTCAGTGAATGAACAGGAAGTTCAGGTTGATGATTCTGAATATTCGTCAAAACATTTTGTAGGTGTTGCTGTTCCGGTAATCTCACCGCTTTATACGCTAATCGAAAAATTTTCATCTTGGTCGAAACTCTTAAATTCCACAGTTTACGTATTAAGATTCATGAAAAAGTTGCCTTTGAATATACAAATAGGTATATCTGATCTAGAAGCTGCAGAACATGAATTGATCCGTTCTGTCCAGCGAAAACATTTTTCCGATGAGTATAAAGCTCTTTGTAAAAATCTTATCGCAAAATCATCTATACGTCGTTTGAATCCATTTATTGAAAATGGTATAATTAGAGTCGGTGGACGACTCTCAAATTCCCAGTATAGTTTTGATCAAAAACACCCTATTCTGTTGCCCAAATCCGATCCATTGACTATTTTGTTGATAGATTATTTCCATAAATTGTACTTACATGCTGGATCCTATATGTTACAAAATCTTTTGAGAAAAAAAATATTGGATTCTATCTAGTCGTCAGATCATCAGAAATAGGACCTAACTTTCCTATGATGGCTGACTTACCCGCCGTAAGAGTTAATCAAGCAAAGGCATTTTTGCACACAGGTGTAGACTATACTGGTGCGTTTACAATCACTATAGGGAGATATCGTGGAGTGAAAACTCAAAAGGCCTATGTATGCTTATTCGTTTGTCTTAGCACGAAGGCCATACATCTCGAATTAGCCTCCTCGCTCTCAACCGATTGTTTTTTAGCCGCTTTAAAAAGATTCTTATCTCGTCGCGGAAATTGTGCAGTTTTGTATTCCGATAATGGCACGAATTTTGTGGGTGCTAAAAGGGTTCTTGACGAGATATATCAGCTAACTAAGTCCAAAGCTTATAGAGATGCATTCCAACATGAAATGAATAATTCCAAAATTTCGTGGAAAATGAATGTGCCTTTGGGGAGTCATTTTGGTGGTATTTGGGAGAGTAATATTAAAAGCGTGAAGCTTCACTTAGCTAGAGTCGTGGGAAATCAAATTCTCACTTATGGAGAATTCATAACAATTTTGTCACAAATAGAATGTATCTTAAATTCGCGCCCCCTTTGTATTCAAAGTAACGACCCTGAAAATCCTATCGCTTTGACCCCATCGCATTTTTTATGTGCAGAACCATTAATGTCTTTACCGTCTCCTGATGTAACTTTAGAAAATATGAGCCTTTTAAAAAGATATAAATTATTAGACATTATAATCCAACATTATTGGAGGAGATGGCATTCTGAATATTTGTCATCTATGCAATCGCGTTTGAAATGGAACACCAAATCAAATCCTGCAAAGGAAGGTATGGTGGTTGTAATAATGCACGAATCTATCCCTCCTTTACAGTGGCCCTTGGCGGTTATAGAAACTTTGTACCCTGGAAAGGACGGTATTGTTCGAATTGTCAAGGTACGAACCAAGAATGGCACATACATGCGCCCAGTTGTTAAACTGTGTCCTCTACCCAGTCAATAAACTGAAGAGACATTTTTTTTATGTTTTGTAAATATTTCATTAAATTTCCAGTTCAATTTTTTTTTCTCTTTTTTCTTCTGGAAATTGTATTTTGGGGATGGTTAAGTTAGTTAAGAATTGTAGTTTTAGACAAATTTTGGATGCGAAGACACAATGTATGAAATTATAGGTATATGTAGCTATTTTAATTGAATTTTTTTTTTCGTATATTTATAATAAACTTGGGGGGCAGGATGTTTTGGCGTAATTATCTTTTAGATTATTATCAGATATTTTGCGTGTATTAAGTATTGCCTATTAGTAGATGTAGTAAAAATTAAGTCCAAACAGGGTTTTAGTAGAAAGTATCATTTTTTGGTCGTTAAAACATTCAGTACTAGATATTCGCAGAGAGAACATTGTTTATCTATATCGACTTACCGGTTGTTTTACAATAATTAAGTTTTCTTTCTACTATAATTAATTGTGGTGAAGAGTGAAATTGTATTACCTTTTTTCCTTCCTCTATCTTACCCTATATAGCGATTTCACCGATGCCTTAGGGATTTACGAACCTGCCGGTGCATGAGGTAAGATAAATTTTTTATACAGTCCGCTAATATTCATATATATATAGAGAAATTGTTCTTTGTGCCATATCAAATGGATAGGTTTAAAATTAGTCTGAGCCATATATCACTTCTGGTATATTTGGATGACTTGGTTATTCGTTCATCTACGTTTGGAGACCACTTGAAGGACTTGGAACAAGTCTTCCGACGTTTAAACGAATTCCAACTCCGAATAAATAGAGCCAAGTGCCGTTTTGCCTGCTCGACCATTGGATTCTTAGGTCATGTACTGACACCAGATGGAATCACGATGGATCCCAACAAAATCCAGACAATTGTGGACCTACCTACGCCTACCCATGTAAAGGATCTCCTAAGATTTATACAAACTTGTTCATGGTATCGCCGGTTCATTGCAGATTTTGCCGCCATTGCAAAGCCACTGACAAATTTAACTCGGAAGAACACTCCGTGGAAATGGGGAACAGCTGAGCAAGATGCGTATAACACATTAAAGAACTGTCTGATAACTTCTCCGATCCTCAAACAAGCAGATGAGAATGAGTCTTTTACTATTAAATCCGATGCTAGTAGCTATGCCATTGGTGCAGTTTTGGTCCAGGGGGAGGGAGCAGCCGAACACCCCATTGAGTACGCGAGTCGATTATTAACGAGAGCTGAGAGAAACTATACAACGACGGAACGAGAAGCCTTAGCAATTGTTTGGGCTATCTCGAAATTTCGAGGCTATATCGAAAATTCCGAAACAATTGTCATCACTGACCACCAGCCATTGAAGTGGTTATTAGGATTGAAAACGCCTACGGGACGCCTTGCACGATGGGCACTCCAGCTTCAACCATATAACTTAAAGGTACTTTACTCTCCTGGCAGAACCAATATAGTAGCCGACTTCTTATCTCGACCACCTTGTGCTAATCACTTGGATCCTCAACTATGCATCTGTCGGGTGGAAATTGAGCTGCTCCGCAATAGTGAAAAAGAAATGCGTGATAAACAGCTACTTGACAGAAATCTCAAACAAATAATAGACTCACTTGAACTTCCTACATCTGAGGAAACACAGAAATGGTTTCAGCGCGGCTATTTTATGAATAAAGGAGTACTCTACCGATACGTAGAGGAACAAGAGGACGAAAACGCCCGAATTGTGGTACCTGAGGACGAAAAAAAGAATATCCTCCACGCCTATCATGATTCTCCAACTGCTGGACATTACGGCGTCGACAAGACTGTAAGCCGTATTTCGAAAAGGTATTACTGGCTAGGAATGCGGCGTGATATTGCCCATCATATAGCTAAATGTGTACCGTGCCAACGTTACAAAGTCTCCAATCTAAAGCCAGCTGGTTTACTTCAGACAACAGCAACTAACCAAAGATTCGAGGTACTAGCCATAGACCTCTTCGGTCCTTTGCCGACCACAGAAGACGGAAAAAGATGGATTTTCATAATCGAAGATGTTGCCAGTCGCTGGGTTGAGTTATTCGCTTTGTCCGAAGCTACGGCCGAGACATGCACCCATACCCTATTAGATGAAGTAATCTTGCGATATGGACTGCCGCGAAGGATCATTAGCGACAACGGAACGCAGTTTATTTCGACTGTCATGCAGAAGCTCACTTACTGCCTAGCTATCAAGCAGGCATTTGTACCGGTATATCACCCAGAAACAAATCCGGTGGAACGCAAAAACCGAGATCTAAAAACGCAACTTGGTATCCTTGTTGGGAATCGCCATCAGGAATGGTCCAAACACTTGGCCACCATTAGATTTGCAATGAATACCGCTCGGTGTGATAGCACTGGACACACGGCTGCTTACCTTACATTTGGACGTGAGTTAAGAACCATACAAGATATCGCGGACGACTTTAGTGCTATTATACAGTCAGAGAATTTTGTAGCTGAAATAAGTCCCAAGCTGCTCCAGCTTGCGGAAACCCTAAAGATGGCCAAAGAAGCCACTGAGCTGCGCCAAGATCAGAATCAAGCCCGAATCAATCAGCATCGACGAAACGATCCTTGTTATAGTCCCGGAGACAAAGTTTGGGTGACCACCCACACCCTAAGTAACGCTGCTAAAGGTTACTCGTCAAAGTTTGCACCATGTCGGGATGGACCTTACGTTATCATCCGCAAACATGGTCCTACTAGCTACGAGCTCGCTACTCTTGAAAACCCTACTGTACCTCTAGGCATCCATCACTCGTCCACTATTTCCCTGTATCAAGGCGATGAGAATCATGAAGTGACCCCCGCGCCTATAAGAGCCATGAGGAGACGGGGACGACCCCGGAAGCCGGTTCCAATAAAGGCTACGGAGGGGTTAGCACCTACTATCAATCCACACCCAAGGAAGAAAGGACTACGAGGTAGACCTAGAAAGCAATAACCTCAATCGTCCTGCTCGGTGTACTAGCTCCTCATCGAGGCGATCTCGAAGCTAGAGGGGGAGATTGTAGCAGAACGATCATTACCGGGTTATGCAACCCTAACCTATCTACATTACCGCATGCAGCTCACCCTCTGCGCCTCCACTTCCACCTATAAGAGGGCGCTACTTAAATCACCCGTAAGCCACCGACAGCGATGTAACTTCTTCCTATACATAGTGGTGCGGTGAAACAACTAGTAGGAATGAACCAATACGGATTACATCTATGGTTTACTTGTATTTACAGTTTATTAGTATATAGTGTTCTAGTTTGTTATATTTTATGTTTTGTTCTTTGTTCAATAAAATTATTAAATCATATTTCTTACAATACTGACTTTTTCTTATTGTCACCTTTGACAGCTTTTTCTAACCTTCGTAATATTTCTGTCAGACGGAGCGAAAACGGTTTGATGCTTCCTATACCAGTGACAAATTCAGACCACAAGACTAAATTGTAAAAAACTTGTGAATATCTATGACAACAGTCACTTTTGAAGGATATTTTGACATATTTCAAATTAAATTTCATTTAAATTGGTATTTTCACCCTTTAAAATCTAAATTTTAAAACTATTTTATGCTAAAACTTTACATAGAAGTTCTAAAAAATCACTTTCCTTTTCATCTCCTACTTCCTTATCATTAATTTTATTTATAAAATTCTTTTAATGTGAAATATATTAAACTATTTACCATAAATGGTATAGATAAATGTCTGTTATATAGAGGTTGTTTGCTGCTCATTTTAGATACCACAGCATACTCCCACCTATGTTTGATAACGGTTTGATTAAATTGTGATCAAACATACACAATTGCAGAGATGTCAAGCAATCATTCCTTCAATTCCAATATTTTGGGGGCTTTATATTCGTGCAATGATTCTATATGATATTTTCCTTTCCTTTTTCCTGTTTTAGGATCTGTTAAAATGTAATTGTTATCACCGATTACCTGGTTAATCTCAAATGGTCCTTCAAAAGGATATAACAACTTTCCACAAATGTCTTGTTTCAATCTTGTTACCTGTAATCTTTTTACTACTACCCAGTCACCTATTTGAAATTTAATTTTTTTTTTCACTTTTTTCATTTCTTTTTTCTTATATTTCTCTTCTTGTTTTCTGATTCTATCCCGTACATTCTTGATTAAATTTGCTTTATCATCCTGTTTAATCCATGGTCTTTCTGGATTTTTGTTCGATATTACTTCTATGGGTGCTTCTAATGTCACCGAATTAGGGATTTCATTTTTACAATCTTCTATCTCTCCTAAGTATCTGTCCCAATCTCTATGCTGTTTTTGCGTTAAAATCCTCAAATATTTTATAACTTCTTGTATAACTCTTTCTGATGGGTTGGCGTTAGGTCTTTGTATGTTAGTGAATATTACTTGTACATCACTATGTTTCCAATATTTTATAAACCTTTCATTGTTAAAATATGTAGCATTGTCAGCTAAAATCTTCTTTGGACTTCCATACTTTTCTATAAAATCTTGGAGACAATGTATAACAGTAATAGTATTACATTTCCTTGTTGCATAAAACGATACACATTTTGAGAATAAATCATATATCACCAGTATATTTTTGTTTCCTCTATAAGTTTTTATCAAATTTCCCACATAATCTATGGCTATTATTTCTAGTGGTTGAGTTGTTATCATACTGCCTATGATATTTTTATTCTTTTTATTCCGAAATTTGACCAAATTACAAACACGGCATTCATTGCATACCCCTTTTGCTATTGCATAATCTTTCTTACAATAATAATTTCCTCTAAATACTAACCACATTTTACGTGCTCCTATGTGACCATATTTAGTATGTGAATCATTCAAAATGTTTTTTGTTAAATTTTTTTCTATTACATATAATTCATTCTCCTTACATTCCTTCGTGATAATTCCTTCTGTATAAAAATTTCCTTTATAACTTTGTTGTGTTTCTAATTTTGTTCGTATTTCTACCAATAATTCCTGTCTCTGTTTAATTTCTTCCAATGAATACAATCCCCTTTGTTCTCTCATCATGTTTAGCCCCAATAAAATCTCATTGGGCTTATAGCATTCAAATCCGTTTTTTCTGCTGAGGAAATCCGCTGTAACATTATTTTTTCCATTCCTATATTTAACGGTATAAGAAAATTCTTGTAATAGCAGCGACCATCTGTAGATGCGGTTATTTGTATATCTGTGAGTATTTAAATAACTCAATGCTTGGTGATCTGTTTCAATGATAAATTCATTTCCTCTCAACCAATACGCTAATTTCATAGTTGCAAATACGATAGCCAACATTTCCTTCTCTCCCACCGAGTACCGAACTTCTGCTCCTCTCAAAATCCTTGAAATAAAACATATAGGCACTTCAATTTCGTTTTGTATCTGTACCAGTTCTGCAGCAATGGCGAAATACGAAGCATCACATCTTAAGATGAATGATAATGAAAAATCAGGTGTGCATAATAATAAGTTATCGTGAAATTCTTTTTTTATTCGTTCTAATGCTGCTTCTCTTTCCTTAGTCCATATCCATTTTTCGTCTTTTCTCAACAATTGTATCAACGGTAATTCTTTTTCTGCCAAGTTCTTCACAAATTTCTTGTAGAAATTTAACATAGCCAAAAAACCTCTTAGTGTTTTTAAATTATGAGGGCGGGGGAACTTTTTAATTTCCTCCAATCTCTCTTTATCTATAGTTATATCATTCCTACCAATCATATATCCGATATATTTTACCTGTTCCTGGCAAAATGTACATTTAAATAAGTTTAATCTTAAACCATTTTCCAATAAACTATTTAAAATAATATTTACATGTATTTTGTGTTCATCGTAGGATTGTGAAAAAATCAACAAATCATCTACATAGAAAACACAAAACTGATGAAATTTTTCCAAAATTTCTCTAAGAGCACACATCAAAGCGCTACTACTTGATTGCAAACCAAATGGTACCTTCTTAAATTGGTAAACTTTCCCATCTATGGAGAAACCTGTGAATTTTCTTGATTGAGGATGAAGATTTATTTGCCAAAATGAGCTTTTTAAATCTAATTTTGTGAATATAGTACTTTTACCTATTTGTGAAATTAATACATCTATGTTTTGAGGACAGTCATATTGCTTTTTTGTAATTTCGTTCAATTTTCTTGCATCTAGACACATTCTTATGCTCTTATCAGCCTTCTGAACTATTACTATAGGGCTTATATAGTTAGTTCTTGCCGGTTCAATTATATCATTTTTAATCATATTTTCAATCTCTTTTTGCACTTCTGTTTTGAACTTGAAAGGTATGGGATATCTTTTGCATACAAATACTTTTTCTATTTCTAGTACATGTTGGTACGTTTTAGCAGTGCCTGGTGAATCACCAAAAAAACTTACATATTCTATTAATAGTTTAAACATGGATTCTTTATATTGAGATGGACAATTAACATTTTCCATTAACAATTTCATTCCTTTATTATCGTCGTTATCCCTATTCATCTGATCAATTCCTATTAAACAATTATTCAACTTGGAGCTCTGTCCATTAAATTTATTCATATTAATACATTTTTCATTCAACATTATATTTCTTTCTTTCATATTAATGATTGCACTTGCTTCTGTTAAAAAATCCTCTCCTAATATTGCATCCATGTTCATATTTGGTACAATAATGAAAATGACTGGATATAATTCATTATTGATTTGTAAATTTACATTCACTGATTCATTTAGTTCTGCTAGTTTCTTATTATTTGATGATATAAGTTTAACCTTATTAATTTTAATTTTTTTATTAAAGAACATTTTCTGATTGTTTTCAACCACTGTTTGGTTGATTAAATATGTCTGCGCTCCTGTGTCTATTATTGCTACATTTTTTAAATCCTCTATAAAACATTTCAAATATGGTAAATTATTTATCCAATAGTTATCCTCTTGCTCCTCAATTTTTAAAAATTCTTTGGGATGTGAATAGTTGTTGGATTCACTCCCACCTGGTTTGCATTTCTCTAAAAATTTTGACGTCTAAGTGGGGCTTCTATATCCGCCACCGTTGTAATCAATTCCCAATCTTCTTGGCTTCTTCTATCTATTGATTTCGAGTCAGCTCCATTTTTCCTTTCAATTTGTTTTATCTCAACATTATTATGATTAAATCTTCTCTCTTGTCCATCATAACTCTTTCTTCTGTTATAACTATGGTTATTTTGTCATTCCTTAATTACTCTTCACTATGGTTTTGTCTCCATCTATCCTTATTCACCTGACCGTTTCCATTATCATCTGGTTCTTGTCTTGCTGACCTGTAATCTCGATGATTTTTTCCATTGTACCTGTTATTTGGATAATTCCTCGTATTGTAGTTATTACCATTTTTATTTCCGTTTTCAAAATTATCCTGTCTTCTATTCGGGTACTCTTTGTTATTATAATAATTATCTTTATCATTACAATGATAATTTCTGTTTACATTATACGTTCCTTTTCTTTCTCGAAATCTGTTTGTCCCTATTTCCATTTGATCAATTCTTTTCAAATATTCAAGAAATTGATGTTCATCTTTGATATTGTTCAATGCCACGTAGTCAGATATTTTTGGTTCAAAATGTCTTGCTAAGTATGTGATTATATCATTAATATGCATTACAGGTTCTAAGAACTGCGCAATTTTCATTTTCTTCAATGCATACAATTCTCTTGATGTTCCATAGTCCGTTCTGAATTTTCCCATGTACAAATTCTCTCGTACTTTACTCTGGGCCATTTGTCCCCAATAATATTCCATGAATAAATGGTTGAATTCATTTAGGTCTTCACATTGGTCTTCTATCAGATTAAACCAAACTTCTGCTTGTCCATTCATTGTCCTTCTTACATATTTTTTGTAGTTTCTCTCATCGTTATTTGAACGTATCATCTCATTCAATTGTTTCAAATATTGTATTGGGTGTAATTTACTGTCTCCATAGAATTTTAGGTGAGTTTCGTTGATATATTCATGATTGCACCCTAATGTTTTTTTTTTCGTTCATTATTTCGACTCTTATCCAAATCAATAATTTTATTAGTTGCCTCTTCTCTGAACTTATTTATATCTTGTCTCACTTCTTCCATGTCTTTTCGTGCTTCATTTCTGACGGTACTTTCAGATCTTTCCAGTTGGTTTTTTATTTCTCATTTATATTCTGTGTATTCTTGTCTAAATTCCTCTTGAATCTTCCTTAGTTGTCCTTCTACATTTTCCTTCAGTTGTTGTATGTCTTGTTTAATTTCTCATTGTCCCATTTTCACTTCTTGTTGAATTTGTTGTAGACTTTCCTTCATTACTTTTTTATTTTGTTTCCCTTCTTGTTGGAGTTGTTCCAAACTCTTCACAATCATCCTCATGTAATTTTTCATTGTATTTCCTTCTTGTGGCTCATCCCTATTTAAATCTGTAGGAATTGTGACTTCTGTCCTGAAACCATTGAATTCTATATGTTCACGCCAATCCCCAATATGTTTGTTTTCCATTTTTCCCGCTCTCTCCCGGTACTGCCGAGCAGCAGGTGTTAGGATTAGGGGCGAGTCCATTCGATCTCGAGAAATCAGAGTGAGAGCATCTATGTTATTGTTATGAAATATGTTCAAAATTAAAAAGTATTTACCAAACCAATTGAGTTTCTGTGAATAGTCAATAACAAAAGAGAAAACACCCTACAAAAATGGTCCTATCAGAACCGGATATGTGGAAGAACTAGTTAAGAAAAAAGTAGCGAAAAAACGACGTTTTACACAAAAAGCCGCCAAAATTGTAAGTCCATCCTTTTCTAACTTGTTTCCTAGATATATTTACCCCATGCCTCGTTCTGGTTACGTGGGCAGTGTGTACACGGTCAGACTGGGCTCAAAATAAATTTAAATTTGTATTGTTAGAATATGGAAGTCATTCTCGCGCCTATTTGGAGGCATACAGACATAATTCGATGAACATATATATTGTTTTGTAAACACATTTGTCGTAATTAACTAAAGCTATTTTGCACTTTGTCGGCCCATCCAAGTATTCAGTTAAATTCTCGTTTTATGATACTAAATTTGTCGTAATAAAACATAAACATTGGGTTTATTTATACTATTAGGTTATAGGTATTGGTATCTATATTATTGTGGTATGTTTGATTACATTGGGTAAATTATTTTTCTATCATTGCTGGCGGAGAGTTGTAGCGTTGTCGTACATTTTGGTATAATTTGTGAAATTTAATAAACATCGGCATTAAGTAGTTGTTACAGGAATGCCACTTTATTGATTTTGGTTCTTCAACAGATATATCGTTTAAAAATACACCATTGAGAGCTTAATTCATAATAGAATCCCATATTTTTTAACCTTATTGTAGGTATTTGATTTCGTAATTATTTGTAAAAAAATTCAAAAATTGTATTGTTGTGTCGTTACCCATAATAAGTATAAAACATGACGGAACCGGCAGATCGAACAGTCGGTGAAGTTACAGAGTTAGTTGCCCGCAGAGGCCAACTTAAAGGGTCGCTTACTCGTTTTTCGAGATTTTTAAGCGAATTTAATATTGAATCCCATAGCGTCACGATTATTGCTATTCGGTTAGATAAAATTGAAGCTATCTGGTCAGAATTTGAAACTATTCAATCGCGATTAGAAATTTTAAATCCTGTTGGAAACAGTTATTATCGGGAAGAATTTGAAAATAGTTATTTTGAGGTAGTGTGTCAAGCCAAAGACTTGATTGCCGAGTCTTCCAGTATTAACGATAGCGGTACCTGCGCCAACTCTCAAGCGGGACATATTACTTCTGATATTGCTCCTACCTAGTCGGTGGGGGTGAGCGGTACAGTCTCGACGTTCGCGGACAGCGCAGTTACCTTCAATAAGTTTACCGGAATTTTCCGGTAAGTACGAAGATTGGAGTACATTTTCCGAAACTTTTCAAGTACTGGTTCATAATAATCAAGCGTTATCGAACGTACAAAAATTTGTTTACCTCAAGTCCGTACTTCGCGGTCAAGCGGCGGATCTTTTGCATTCATTGCCGGTAAATAGCTTAAATTATACAACTGCCTGGAATTTGTTAGCCGAACGATTTGAAAATGAAAGACTTATTAGCCATACGCATATAAAGGCACTGTTTGAGTGGCCAGTCAGCAAGGATTGTCCAAAATCCTTTCGTAAACGAATATTTCAAAAATATAAGAGCCCTCACAAATTTAAAGGAACCGACTGATCAGTGGGACAGTCTTTTGATATATTTGATTAGCACAAAATTGGATGCTGCATCTAAAAAAGAATGGGAGGAGCTCTCAGTTAGAAATAAAACTAAACCTAAAATTTCCGAATTCAATGACTTTTTGAAAAAACGGTGTGAGCTATTAGAAACGTTAAATCCGATCAAAACTGTGGTCACACAAGATACATTTTCCGGAAATAGAAAGCACTTTCAAAAACCGTCTGGTCGGCAAAGCGACGATCGGTCTTACTCCTTGCATGTGTGCCAGTGGCGGAGGTCAAAGGTGTATCTTTTGTCGCGAGAGTCATGCTATTTATTATTGCGAAAACTTTCTAAAATTAACTACTAAAGCCAGATTTATTGAAGCTAGAAAGTTAAGGGCGTGTTTAAATTGCCTGCGCCAAGGACATACCAGTGCAAATTGTAAAGCGGAACCGTGCCGCAAATGTCAGAAAAAACACAATACTTTGTTGCATTTTGACGCTCCTACTCCTCGTAATAGGGAGGAAGAAATTACGCGAGATAACAACTCCACAACCGAACAACCTACAGTGTCTGTTCACTGCGCTCCGTCGGGGTCCCACTCGAATATTCTGTTGTCTACGGCTATGGTGATGCTGTATGATTCCCGTGGTAATCTAGTGAAGTGTCGTGCGCTTTTAGATAGTGGCAGTATGTCAAATTTTATAACTAAGCAGCTAGTCACAAAGTTAGGCTTGCCTATTGAAAAAATTAATATACCTGTCATGGGAATAACCAATCAAGCCACTAATATTTCGAGTAGGGCTTTGATTAAATTGAAATCATGTCATAATAATTATAGTCAAACATTGTCGTTTTTAATCTTGGAAAAAATAACAGGTAAAATCCCTTTGATAACATTCAATAGTTCCGATATTAGTATACCTGATAAAATAACTTGGGCCGATCCGGACTTCAACAAGTCTGAAGATATTGACTTGTTATTGGGAGCGGAGATTTTTTACGATTTGTTATGCGTTGGGCAAATCAAATCAAATTCTGGCAGCCCTATTTTTCAAAAAACCCACCTGGGTTGGATTATCTCCGGTCCTATGGCGTCAAATCAAAATATTTCGTACACGTCGTGTAATTTGGCTATTGATGGTGACGATAAAATTCTTAATTCATTGGAAAAATTTTGGAAAATCGAACATTGCGAAAATACAGATCGAAAATTAAGCATATCGGATCACGATTGTGAAAAACATTTTTTGGAAACCTTTCGACGCACGGAAACTGGTAGGTTTGTCGCTACCACTAAAAGAGCCTGTAGAAAAATTGGGTAATTCTCGGGAAATAGCAACAAAAAGATTTTTATCGCTTGAACAAAGATTCAAAAACAACAATGAATTGAAACAAAAATATAACGATTTTATGTCCGAATATATAGATCTAGGACACATGAGCAAAATAACTAATTTGGAAGAAATAAATAAACAAGTGGGCGTTTACTATCTACCGCACCACGGGGTACTTAAAGAGTCTAGTCTAACTACAAAACTCAGGGTCGTATTCGACGCGTCTTGTAAGAGTAGTTCGGGATATTCTTTGAATGACATTTTATTAGTGGGTCCCGTTATACAGGGAGATCTCTTCGAAATCTTGTTGCGATTTAGAACGCATAATTACGCAATGATCGCGGACGCTGAAAAAATGTATAGGCAGGTACTAGTTGAGGAGTCGCAACGGGACTTACAACGTATCCTATGGCGAAATGATCCCGATAAAATATTAGAGCATTATAAATTAAATACAGTGAGAGCATAAGAAAATACCGGAGCCTATAGCGAATTTGATATAAGCCCATATCCAGTCATTTAAAGCTCGGTAATCACATTATTCAAGTTAAAAAAATCATCATATATGTAAGGCTGATAAATTCTATTAGATAAAAAGGCAATGTAAACTTGAAGCAAAGCAATGCCTTATTATGTGCTTATTGTTTGATTACATGAACAATTTGCCATTGCCCCACATTCAAACTGGTTTCACTGTTTTTTGCTAGCCAGCTCTGGTACTATGCTTTTGGGGTGCATAATTTGGCAACCAATGATGCAACTATGTTAGAGTGCGATGACACTGTTGGCAAGAAAGGCCAGAAAGGTGTTACTTCTTTGTTGTTGCATCATTTTAACAGGACATATATGAGCCACAAAGACTTGTGTGTTGTTTAGTGATGGATGCACAGGGCAAAAAAAATAATTTGATAGTTAGATTTGTTTATGGCTTAGCTTTTTAAAATTTCTAAAACCAATATTACTTTCCTATTCGAGGACATTCCCGACTTCCCAACGATCAAGATTTTAGTTCAATTGAAGCAAAAAAAAAAGGAAAAAAACTTTAGAAGTATAAATTAATATTAGCATAGATTAATATTAGCAGCAAGAGAGAAGCCTTCTCTTTTTAAGATTGTGAAAGCAGACCTAAAAGGTTTCTGGCTGAAATTCTGAAGAAACTTTCAATCCAAATCACAAATATTTTGTGAAAAATGTAATATTCGACTTTGTTTGAACAAAGAAACTGATCTCGAGATTTTCATGTAGAATAAAAAACCTTAACTCCAACTAAAGAAATAATGAAAGTCAACTGCTAATGCTGTTTTATTGATACAGACCATGTAAAATACCAAAATATCAATTTTTTGTAAAAAAACGTCTCAATTAATCACTTCTCGAAAATCATGAAGATTGTCAACGTTACAAATTACCGTAATAAAAAGGGAAATCACAAATATTTTGTGAAAAATGTAATATTCGATTTTGTTTGAATAAGGAAACTTCTCGAAATTTTTATGTAGAATAAAAAGCAAAATACCAAAATATCAATTTTTCCGACTGCAAATATTTAAAATATATTTTTTTTAGTATTTTCCCCAAAGTATTATTTTTGTTTGATAGAAAACAAATTAACAGTATTAAAAAAATCATGCAGTGAAGGGTTGAGAGAAAACGTAATAAGCGAACAAAAATACTCGGCTCAAGACTCAAGAGAAAGCTTAGACGCCGGATACGATATTACATCACAACAAAGTTGTTGAATAAATTTGTTTGAAGCAATTGATAAGATGATTTCTGAATTAACATGGCGATTCGAGAAACTTCGTCAGACGCTCTGGTTGATTATTCCAAAAAGTTCAATGAAATGTAGTGATGGAGACAACCATCAATCAACTTCTAAATTTTAAGTTAATGCCTCAAGCAATGATGATTGTTCCGTGACTAAGAATTATTGATTAAAACACTTCCTTTGAATATAATCACCACCCTTCTCATATTTTAACATTTTCAATCATTCTTGGAATGTACCTTACGAAAAACAATAAGTGAAGAGCTAGAGAAGTTTAGAAAACTTTGCAGAAGTGCAACTTTTCAACTGTCTAACCTATTCCACATTTTTATATCTGCTCACAGCACTAGTTCCACTGCTTGATTTTCAATATTGAGAAAATATTTGAATCCAGCTAACTTGAGTGATCCTTCTATTTTGACCATTTGGATCTAGCGGTACTTCTTAGTCTTACTTTCTCCATAATTTTCAGCAGCATTATTTTCCTAATTTTTCTTAAAATAAACAAACTGCAACTTTTTCTATAAATAATTCGGATATTATTTAGATTCAAAGTTATCATTTCTGAAGTATCTATAAAAAAACTAATTCTTTTTGTTTAATAGTGAGTACACAACTTATAAGCAAAAATTATAATCTTCTACAAATCCACACTGAGTGATCATTCTGACATTCAGATTTCTAGAATATCTTGAGTTGTTGATGATATGCAAATATTGACCAGCCTACAAAATTTTAAGATTTAAATTAAAATATATAACAATTTTAGTATCAGTACATATGTTACGGTAAATGTACACTCTTGGCAAAGGTACACTTTTACCGTAAAATGTGTACATTTCCCAAAAGTTTGGTAAATTTGAATTGTATATAATGTATATGTACATTTCACGGCTAATGTGTACTCTTGCCTTCACGTTTCGTTAAATGTATACTCTTGCCTTCACGTTTCGGTAAATGTATACTCTTACCTTCACGTTTTGGTGAATGTATACTCTCACCTCCATGTTTCAAGAAAAGTTGGAATACAAATAAATGTAAAATGTTGTTGCAGTAAAATTTATTTATGGTAAACATATTTTTTCTCTCATTTTTTTTCAAGTTTGATTTCGAACAAGAGTTGTTCATTGCACTGCCTTAGTGATGAATTCATTGTAATGCATACTAGGAATGTTCAATAAGGGGAAGGGAATATAATAATTGGATTAGACGTTCTCCTTCTTGAATCACTTGATATGCGTGTTACAAAATATTGAATATTTTCCAAAAATGTGAAGGGGGAATGAATTCAATACTTCAGGGAAATGGTGAATCCAATGATATATCCTTTCTTTTCTTGAATATACTAATGTTCACTACAAAGTATGAGATATCTTCCAAAGGGAAGGAAGAATGTTGATAAAATGTGTACGCCCGCTTTATTGGAACATCCTGTATATTTCCAAATAATTTTAAAATGAATTCTATATGTAGAAACTACTAAAGTGATTCATTCATTCATTCAATATCTTGTGAATGGTTAGAGATATTTGGATGATATTTTGACCGATTGTAGCCATCTCAGAGGCTTATATTTTAAAATTAGTCGTGCCAGATCAACGTTATATTTTTTCAAATGGGACACCCTGTATTTTACTTCAAATTTGAATTCTGCTTGACTTGCTATTACAATAATATAACATTGTAATGGGTTATACAGCGTATTTAAAAAGTTCTGGCCACTTGTTCCTGTGAATCGTAATGACTTAAACGCCCTGTATACTTTTAACTGCACAATTTAAAATTAATCTTTTATAGCCACACGTCTGTGATAGTCGTCTAGTACTACAATTCAATCGAACTGATTCGATACGATTTTTGGGTATACTATTCAACCCAAGACAAAACACGGGTTTCGACAATTTATAATTTCAAAAAATTCATGAAGATATTGTAATGAGTGTAACGACTTTTTTGATTCAAAATAATCTGAGGAATACAGGGTGTACCACGACAAGTTCAAACTATCTGTATATGGCAAAATACTGATATGAGTTTGTGTGAGTGAGTTGTTTATTATTTTTATTGAATTTTAATTTTATTTTTATTTGTGGTGATTTTAATTTGTTGGGCGCCAATGATTTAATTAATTTTTTATTATGGTTTTTGTATCATACACCACTTGTTTATTTTATGAAATCTCTATACCTCAGGCTGTGATCATGGGCTAGTACTCATACTGTTCTTTTCAATCAATTTATACTGAAGAAAATAATGCCTTTACCTGTTTATTTATTTTGAGGTTTAAATCACCTCTATTATTTTCAATTACTCTTAGGCTGGTCCTGTATCCTTGCCCTTGAATGATTGAAAAGGTTTAACTGTAAAACAGATTTGCCAACTTTACTCTTTACTCTTTGGATTTGAAATTTCAAGAAAAGTTATATGTATAATTAATTATTGATGTGATATGTTTTAATACAAATTTGAGAAGTAAATATATTGGAACACAATTTAAAAACACTTATCTAAATGATCTTCCACTCCTTCACATTCACACTCATGAAAATTACATCTAAGTTGTACAAATTATGCAACACTTTTGGCATACGTGTAAATTTGTCTGTATGTCTAGTTTAGAAACACCTGTTTCTAACAAAATGGAGTATGGACGATTCCACGACCACGGCGAAAGAAATATCCAATATTTGTTACAATTACACACAAGTAAGTAGATCACTCAAATTATAGTTTATCAAATACCTTTTGTTTTCTAATTTTATTTTATGTCTGTCTTTCCTTCCGTTCAAGTTGACAAATCTAGGTTCACTCTTAGTTAACTCTGTTCATATTTGTACTCTTTCTGCTTTTACTAATGTCAGATTTCATAACCTAACTAATAAGTTTTTTATTTTTCAGGTTATTTCTTTTTAGATTAATCATGTGCCAGGAAACTTTTATAAATAGTTTTGAAGATTCTGAAATTATGTGAAAAGGTTTTTAATTTATTAGAAAGAAATCATCAAGATTCATGTTTAAAATTCAAATATATTTCAGGTGATTTGTTTATTTTTATTTTGTTTAATTCTAACTTTAATTTTTTATTCTTCAAATGTATTGAGTACATTCTAAATTTTAGACTGTTTTTTTCTAGTTTGATTCAATTTTTTTGTTGATTAGAGGAATTTTCTTTTTAAATAGTTTTCATTACTAAATTTTATACTCAAATAACCCTTGTATGGTGTAAGTGATGTATGATATTATTTTCCACATCAATACAAATAGTACAGTCTGTTCGCTGAATCTTTTCCCATGTATGAAATGATTCACATACTACTTTTTGTATTACGTCTCTTTCCTACTCACAGAATCTTAACTTCCGAAATGAAACCGTTTGTTCCATTACAGCGTAATATAAAAAACAGAGATAGCCATATGATGAATGTCGGCGATAGGTTAAACACGGATCTGTCCACAGTATACCCCCACTTAGTAAAGAAAGTTGAATATAGAAAATAGGAATAAATTATACCGCGGCCAGTCAAGGGATGGCGTTAGTATAGCTTTACAGATTGAAGCAACCTGTAGAATCAGCTGAAAAGTGACAAATTTTATAGCGTGTGTACTGGTGTTTATTTGCTCTCCTTTGTGTTATTTTCCAAGTTTACTTTTTATTCATTATTTTATTATTTAATTTCTAGTATCGTAGTTCTTACTTAGTTATTAAATAATTGTTAGTGTAGTGTTTTAAGTATATAGTTTTGACGAACTTGTTAAACGTGCATCATAATATGGCGTTACCACTCAAGAAGAAAAAATGCTGTGTCCCAGGATGTTCAGATCTAATTAGTAGTCAGCATCGCTTTCCAAACCCGAAGAATGAATTGGATATGTTTCATAAGTGGTTGCAAGTCATAAAAAATGAAAAATGTATGAGTATTTCCCCAGAAACAGTTTACAATAATTTCCGTGTCTGCGCCAGACACTTTGAACAAGACGATATAGTGAAAGTTGGTAGAAGAGGAATCAAGCGAAGAGCCATTCCAGCTTTATTTTTGGAAGGTAAGGGAATACTTGAGGTCAATATATACATATATTAAAATTAATACTTTGGGTCCCACTTAAATACCTATCCTTGTATTTTCATTTCAATTGTACCCGTCTGTGGAAAAAATATTGCATGTAAAATGCTTCAGGGGTGATAAATAAAATATGTTTAAGAACTTATTACATAAATTACTATTAACTTATAGATATAAATCATCCATCCACATCTAACAGTTTTATGGAGTTAAATTTGGATGATACTGAGAAGGTGCAGGATAGTTCTATTATCATGGAAGTGCAGAGGGATGAGGAGAGACCATCCACATCTAACAGTTTTATGGAGTTGAATTTGGATGATACTGAGAAGGTGCAGGATAGTTCTATTATCATGGAAGTGCAGAGGGATGAGGAGAATGATCCAGATATCATAGAAACTATTTACAGTTCACCTAAAAGGACACCCATTAGAGCATCATCTGGAAGTAAGTAGTAAATGTATAATTTTTTTACACAGTGTACACTTTTCTATTTTGCATGCATTCTCAAAATTGAAGGGACAATTTGAAAATAACGGTATTGATTTGTTTTTAGGTTCACTAAGAAGAAGGAACATTTTGAGTATGGTAGAAGTGACAAGACAAAATGCTTTAACCCCAAAGGCTAAAAAACTTTATAGGAAAGTCATTGACTCCTGCAATAAAGTTTCAAAATTAACGAAGAAGGTAGCTGACTATCGTCGAAGGCTTTCATTTGCTTCAACATTATCTGAAAGTGAACAATTTAAAAGCTTGGCAACACGTGTCAATTCTGCAACTTATACATTTATAGTCTCCCAAATTCGACTACAGGCCAAACATCCCAAGGGTAAAAGATTTACTGAGGAGGAAAAGATTTTGGCACTGACATTGTTCAAGAGTAGTGGAAAAGGATATAGGATGCTATCAAAAATTTTCTCTTTGCCATCAAAAAGAACCTTGACTGCTCTATTGAATAAAATACCAATAAGCCCTGGTATTAACAAGGTTATGTTTGAAAGCCTTAAAGAGGGAATTGAAAAAATGACAGTCAAAGATAAAAATTGCATTCTCATTTTTGATGAAATGTATTTGGCAACAAATCTACAGTCTGTTCGCTGAATCTTTTCCCATGTATGAAATAATTCACATACTACTTTATGTATTACGTCTCTTTCCTACTCACAGAATCTTAATCCCCGAAATGAAACCGTTTGTTCCATTACAGCGTAATATAACAAACAGAGATAGCCATATGATGGATGTCGGCGATAGGTTTAACGTGAATTTGTACCTTGACGTCGTTGACAGACCAAAGACTGTTTACATTTTTTTTATTTTATATTTTTATTCATTTTTTCGCCACTTGTATGAGTATTTCCCCAGAAACAGTTTACAATAATTTCCGTGTCTGCGCCAGACACTTTGAACAAGACGATATAGTGAAAGTTGGTAGAAGAGGAATCAAGCGAAGAGCCATTCCAGCTTTATTTTTGGAAGGTAAGGGAATACTTGAGGTCAATATATACATATATTAAAATTAATACTTTGGGTCCCACTTAAATACCTATCCTTGTATTTTCATTTCAATTGTACCCGTCTGTGGAAAAAATATTGCATGTAAAATGCTTCAGGGGTGATAAATAAAATATGTTTAAGAACTTATTACATAAATTACTATTAACTTATAGATATAAATCATCCATCCACATCTAACAGTTTTATGGAGTTAAATTTGGATGATACTGAGAAGGTGCAGGATAGTTCTATTATCATGGAAGTGCAGAGGGATGAGGAGAGACCATCCACATCTAACAGTTTTATGGAGTTGAATTTGGATGATACTGAGAAGGTGCAGGATAGTTCTATTATCATGGAAGTGCAGAGGGATGAGGAGAATGATCCAGATATCATAGAAACTATTTACAGTTCACCTAAAAGGACACCCATTAGAGCATCATCTGGAAGTAAGTAGTAAATGTATAATTTTTTTACACAGTGTACACTTTTCTATTTTGCATGCATTCTCAAAATTGAAGGGACAATTTGAAAATAACGGTATTGATTTGTTTTTAGGTTCACTAAGAAGAAGGAACATTTTGAGTATGGTAGAAGTGACAAGACAAAATGCTTTAACCCCAAAGGCTAAAAAACTTTATAGGAAAGTCATTGACTCCTGCAATAAAGTTTCAAAATTAACGAAGAAGGTAGCTGACTATCGTCGAAGGCTTTCATTTGCTTCAACATTATCTGAAAGTGAACAATTTAAAAGCTTGGCAACACGTGTCAATTCTGCAACTTATACATTTATAGTCTCCCAAATTCGACTACAGGCCAAACATCCCAAGGGTAAAAGATTTACTGAGGAGGAAAAGATTTTGGCACTGACATTGTTCAAGAGTAGTGGAAAAGGATATAGGATGCTATCAAAAATTTTCTCTTTGCCATCAAAAAGAACCTTGACTGCTCTATTGAATAAAATACCAATAAGCCCTGGTATTAACAAGGTTATGTTTGAAAGCCTTAAAGAGGGAATTGAAAAAATGACAGTCAAAGATAAAAATTGCATTCTCATTTTTGATGAAATGTATTTGGCAACAAATCTACAGTCTGTTCGCTGAATCTTTTCCCATGTATGAAATAATTCACATACTACTTTATGTATTACGTCTCTTTCCTACTCACAGAATCTTAATCCCCGAAATGAAACCGTTTGTTCCATTACAGCGTAATATAACAAACAGAGATAGCCATATGATGGATGTCGGCGATAGGTTTAACGTGAATTTGTACCTTGACGTCGTTGACAGACCAAAGACTGTTTACATTTTTTTTATTTTATATTTTTATTCATTTTTTCGCCACTTGCATATAAATTTATTTCAAAAATAGTTTTTATAACGACTAACTTATACCTGAGTATTCGAATTATTGAGGTAAGTGAATTATTAATCTATTTATTTATTATTTACTTCGCAATGAAAACTAACCTTAAATTGACATTTCAATATGATTCTGGATAGAATTCCATCAAACTAAATTATATGAAACATATTTTGCTTCCACTAATGTAGAAAATGATGATTAATTAGTTAAATACCTTATTTTCTGAAAGACCAAAACTATTTATGAATGATTTTTATTTTTAGAATATGAAAGAGGTTGAATTCGCAAGCACAGGAGCTGGTCCTAAATGTGTTGGAGTATTTTGAGTTAGAAAAAAGAAATGGAGGTCCTTTGGAATCACTTTCATGTGTAAATCAACAGGGTAAATATTTATTTATTATTTAATTAAAATCTTTTGGTAAAATGTAGGTGTAAGTATTTTGTAATGAGTATATTCAAATCATGGTATATTCAAGAAAAATTTAGTAAGTTATTTTTGTAGATTTTAGTAGTTTTGTGACTACATTACAATTCAATTCAACTATTAAATTTATTTTAGTTAACAGTCAGGGTTGAAACATTGATGAAATGAACAATCAAATTATCATTGAAAGTATAGTATTTATTCAAATTGAATCTACTATAATTTTTGTTTTTGTTTTAGAGAAGCATGTTACTTTGACTACCTTAGATTGTGAATTAGGAGAAGAGAAATTGTATATCTATTGGCAAAATAACTCTGAGCATTTTGTTGAAAACATTGAGATTCAGATGTAACAAAGATGACAACCGAAGAGCTTTAATGGAGCGGACAAGTATTGCAGCCTCAAGAGCCAATTTTCTGTGTGAATATATGGAAGATATATGGAAAACCTTTCAAGTACTCACCCAAAAGAACTTGTATGTTTGGATGAAACATGGATCTATTCAAAAGGAAATAGAAAATATTCTTGGCAAGACAACAGCACTAAAAGTGTACGTAAACCAGATGGTTATAATGGAAAACGTTTTATAATTGTTCATGCTGGGTTCTACCAAAGGGTTTGTCTCTGAAGCAAGTTTATTATTCTGTTCAAAATCTAAAGAATCTGATTACCATGGAGAAATTAACAATGTAACTTTTATGAAATCAATGAGTACTCAATTAATTCCCAACTCAGAAGAGCTCTTATTGTAAGCAACCTTCTACTAATTCGACAAAACATGAGATTGTTACATGGTTGACAACAAACAACATTAAATTTGGTACAAAACCTGAATTGCTACAAACTGCAAAAATGAATAGAAAAGGAAACATGTATAAAATTGATGAGTTACTACGAGAACATGGTCATGAAGTGCCTCTGGGAAGATGCACTGGAACAATGTGATCAACAAATTTGGGAAAAATGTGTTAGACATACTGAATAAACTATAGAAAAGTAGTATGCCCGAGAGCAGAATATAGTTGATATTAGCATTCAACCAATTACCATTGACATAAATACTGGTGATAGTTCTGATTCCGACTATGAGGAGGATTAAATGAAATTTATTGTATATATAGTTCAAGGATAGCATTAAAGATTGTATTACAAGTTGTTTTAAATGGTAAATAAATTTAACAATAATTTTGATTTCCCCAATATTCCTGTCCTTGTACATTATTATTCGGCAAATATCTACTTTAACTATATTTAAATGAGTCTCAAATATATATATTCAAAATATTTATTTTTTATTTTCACAACCCAGAGAAGATTCTTATTTTCCATTGTTGAGCCGTATGGGTGGGATGGCCCAATAGTAATGGTTGCCAGCCATAACAAAAAAAAAGGAAATCTGATGTGCAAAGTTTCTACCCAGGAAATTGTTACTAATACTAACTCTTGTACAAGTAAATTCGCAGCATAACCCCATAAAACTGTGGAATTCTAACAGTTTTTCCAAACTAAAGGTTTAGGTAGCACATTGCTAAATCGCTGTAAAATATTCACAAATATCTATCACACCAACTTCGATAATAAACAACACACACCGTAATTTTAGCCACATCTCAATTAAACGATTGAACTACGACCTACGTCTTATTTGATGTATTGATGTATTGCGTGTGTATATTAATGATGACGCATGGGAAAAGATCCACCGAACCAACTGTACATTATAATCAAAAGTCAGACATTATCGAAGGTATAGAAGACTATGGAACAGACAGGTAACAATATTACAATCAATAATCCTTCTAGATTATACAATTGTCATCTAAAAACTTCAATGACAGACAGCTTTTGTGTGTGTACCAACTACAACAGAAAATAACAATCCTTATTGCAATTTTGTATACATGTACAAGGTACATTTTCCAAAATTAATATGTTTTGTATTTATTTTCAGGTTTCCCAATTTGGCTGATCACATCAATGTATTCATGATAAAAGGAGTGTATCGCCAATGGAAACAACCGATCTGTTACACTTTTAGTAATGGAGCAACAACTAGCAGGATATTGAAAAACTTTATAAAAAAGATCATTATAGAACTACAGGCAATTGGTTTAAATGTTGTAGCTACTGTATGTGATCAAGGTGGACCAAATGCAGCAGCAATCAGGTCATTAATTAAAGAAACCAAAGAAGTATTCTTACGAGAAGAAAAAGAATATAAATATTTTGGATTTTTTATTGGTAGTAAGGAGATTGTGCCTTTATTTGACGTTCCTCACATATTTAAAGGAATTAGGAATAATCTTTTGAATAAAGATTTACATTTCCAAATGCCATATAGGAATAAAGAAGAAAAAGGAATTGCTAAATGGGAACACATCGAGCAATTTTATAATATAGATTCATCAGAGCCTGTTCGAATATGTCCCAAATTAACTGATGAACATGTCGTAAGGAACAAAATAAAAAAAATGAAGGTTAAGAACTGTACCCAAGTATTCAGTCACCAAGTTGGGAGTTTGATGCTGAAAATTGTAGAGTGGAGTAAGTAATTTTCATAGATTATATTAATAACTGGATGTTAAAAAAATAATAGTATAACTGTTCAACATTTAAAAAAAATTTCACTGAACTTCAAGTAGCGATAGTTGTATAGAGGTTCTAAAGAATAAATAGTGTATTATAATAATTGGTCTTTCACCATAAGTTATGATAAACATATCAAAATAGAAAATAATGTGTTATCTACAACAAAAATTGATACATTGATAAAAACAAACCCATGTGGTCAAAAATTCTAAAATGTTTTATCATCAAGATTTTGTCATATAAACAGCATTTTCCGATTTTATTGCAAATTATATTTTTTTCAGAAGCTGAAGTTAACTTGGTTCCTGGCGCTGTCGATACAGGAAGGTTAATACTGTTTTTGGATCAATTATTTGACTCCTTAAATTCTGGACAAAAAACAGCTCCTTCTAGTAAACCATTGAAGGGTGGTTTAACTTTGACATCTCCCCATGAACAATTTTGGAGAGATGCAATGAAATATTTAAAAACCATGAAATTTTGTGATAAAAAAAACTAAGCAGTTTAAATCTGTTCCCTCATTATCCAATTTAATATGGACTATACGGGGATTTTTATATTTGAAAAATAAGTTATTGAGAAATTCAAATAATTTTTTATTGTTGAGAGTATTCCAGCAAGATGCTCTCGAAAATTTCTTTGGAATAATTAGGAGCTATAATGCACGGAATACATCTCCAAATGTTTCGAATGTAATTTCAACATTTAAAGCTCTACTGATAAATAATTTCATGTCCTCGCATTCGCCAGGGGCTAGCTGTGAGAAAGATTTCAGTGAAGGAGCTTTAAATAATGTTAAATTATTTTTAACAAGTGAAATGTTACCAGGTTGTCAGCCCCCTACTTCAAAAATTGAAATTAATATACCCTTTGCTTTGACAAATTATAAAAGAACTCGCATAGGGAGCTGTACAGTTACTTATGTTGCAGGATATGTCGCTAAAAAACTTCTGAATAAAGTTACATGTACTCGATGTAGGACTAATATATTATTCAGAGATAGTTCCCGAGACTTGGATTTTATTGAAGCTAGGACATATACTGCTTCATGTTTAACAAAACCTGGAACTTTTTTCAATTATTTAGTGTCTGAGTGTTTATCCAGATTGTTCTATCTTATACCAAGAATATGTCATTTACATTCAGTTCTCTTAATTTTAGTAGAAGAACTTATGAAAAAAATAAATTTTAATCCAATCAACTGTTCTCAACATACGAATTTAGGATTGCATATGTGTCAACTCATTGTTAGGGTTAGCATATATTTTTGGTGTAAGAGAGTGAATTTAATAGCAAGAGGAAAAGATGGGAAATTTGTAAATTATTTAAAAAGCAAACCCGACAAGCACTTTATAGATCCAATTAAATTATTGGCTCACAATAAATTTGTTGCCAAACAAAAACGGTTATTGGCAAGTAAAAGAGCTTGAAAAAAGTTCTGCTTTCTGCTGTGCTCTAGGATTCTGAAGTGCTGTGCAGTTGAAATTATGTGGATGGAGGTTTCTTCTTCCTCTCTTTGTATTGAGTCCATAGTATCACTCTCTGTGTAGATATATTACATTTATGTATTACTGTACAATATTTTTATATCATACATGTAATGTTTATAATATAAGAGTTTTTATGATAATATGAGTTTTGATTGATTCCAAATGTTTCCCAATTAGACGCCTAGCAGCCTTCTTATTAAATATTTAATAAATTTCCAATGCAATTAATTCTTATAATGGAAAAAAATAACTTTTTGAACATTGTCATCTGCTTGAAGATTTGTTTATTATTAAGACATTCTAACAATTAGCAAAGCATAAAATACTGAGAATTTTTTATTTATCTGAAAATGAATATTCAACATCTTTCTGCTTAAATTTACTGTTTAAACTCTTACTTTGTGGAGTCTATTCATAGTTGTAAATGAAAAAGAACTGTTTCTAAATAATTCCACTACATTGGAAGAAATTCGATATCAGAATTATAATGAAAGAATTTTCAATATTTATTCTTCTCGAATTTCTTTCAATGAAGAGGAATTATTGGGAAACAATTCAATTCATTTACAGTACTTTCTACTTTAAGTTTACCACCATTCGATATATTTAAATTAAGCGCAAATTCTTCTCTTCGTTAGCAGTGGTCTGATACTGCTTGGTTGTTTATCCATTATTTGAAAGTTAGTACGCGTCCAGTCGCAGGTGTCGCTAAAAACTATCTCCCACTCTAGAGCAAGGAACTTTCATTACTAAGTGGGGGTATACTGTGGATCTGTCCGTTGACTTCGTTGACAGACCAAAGACTTTGTTTACAACTACGCTACGACCTACGTATTATTTAATGTATTGATGTATTGCGTTTGTATTTTAATGATGACGCATGGGAAAAGATCCAACGAACCAACTGTAAATCATGAAGCCGACTTCCGGTTCTACCGGAAATCGACTGTAACTTTGTTGTTTTAAATGGAACACCCAGTATATTAATACATTTTTAGAATCTACGTAAAATTATAATATACTTACTAATAATATACTTTTGTCTGAAAACGTTTTTCGAAAAATGCATATTTTTTGAGTTCTTGATTTTTTTGTAAAAAATAATACCGTTGCAGACCCTCATACATTATTTTGTTACGAGGATACGAAGATATGAAAATGATTTCTGTTCGGTTGCTTTTAGCAAGGTCATATGTATTTAAATCTATGTTGAAAAAATATTCATTTTATACAGGGTGTGTATCAAAAGTGTTCAAAGTTTTACTTCATAAATATCAAATTTCCTTTTTTTTTAAATAGAACCACCCGTTTTTTTCTATTTTAAATTTAAAAAATATAGCAAATTTATGTATACTTTCTAATGGTTTTAACTAACTATGTTATTTTCCATTTCCATGTAATTTGGAGACATGGTAGTAGTTCAGGAGGAATCAGAGCATGAGTAACGAAAACTATTTCACCTCAATTTTTTTATGCGAATCTCTTCAAATTGCCCTACTGATGATAGAAATGCATATTGCCATGGGACAGCCTGGTGCCATATTGTTTAAATCTAAATTGTTCAAACAATTGCACGGAATTGTTATTTTTCAACCGCACAGTTTTTTTACATTCTTTATCGGAATACCAATAAAAAAATCCTATAAACTAATTTGGAAGATAGCAAAACGGAGTAAAATTAATCAAGATAACTCTTATACCGGGTGTCCCAAATTATCGTATACATACAATATCTCGCTTATTTGACAAGATAATTTAAAAATTGAAAAACTGTTTTGAATGGTATTAAAGTTCCTTCCTAATGACTTATGAAAAAACTTGATTGCATTTGACAGGCTTTTGCACCCACCTATCACTTTTTATTTTAAAATGGTACCCACTGTATATTGTCATTGAAAATTGCGTGTTATTCTAATAAGAATACGATACAACATACTTGTACTTATTTTTTATTATTAACAACAAAAAATTAACATTTTAGACTTTTTTATAAGTATTACCTAATTATCCTTATAAAAATTATGTTGCCTCCGCCGATGGTTATAAAAATGTAACTAGTAACATGTGAACGTATTCGTCTGAACTGAACGTGAATGGCATCTTACTGGACCAGTATTCTTGAATAAGTGAAGTGAATAATGATGTGAACGGTCCCTTCATGTTTTGACAAAAAAAAACGTATTCACTAGCAATCAATGTCCCCAACCGATGAAAGTAAAATTTACTGTATTTTGACAGTTTACTAAGCAAATACCGAATGTTACTTTTAAAAAAAGAAGAAGAAATAACCTAACACCACGTATTGTGATTATTATTATATTGCTTAGAACATTTGTGACATTGGTTTTTCATTTTTCACTTGGTGTTTTTGAAAAAATATTAAAATGGATCGTATTCGAGGAACGTCGGTTAATGAAGATCAAAAAAAGTTGTTAATAGAATATGTAAAAAAGCACCCATATCTTTTAAAAGGGACGATCTAGTAAACGATTTCCCCATCCCATCTACATCTAGCTTAACAAAGACAGTAAAAAGGACCCTCGAGGAAACACCAAACAAGGAACAGAATACTGTGATTGCAGGAAATGACCACTGTTACAGTAGTGAGACACTCTTTTCTGGACCGATAAGGAAAATACTTAATAAAACTCGTAGACATGAAAATTCTCAAAAACTGTATGTCGATATGCTGAAGACTATGGAGGAAAGAACTTCAATAGTTGAAAATTATTATAAGAAAAAAACTGCTTTTCTTGAGCACATTGAAGAATACCATAATAAAAAATTACAACTTTTGCAACAGCAAAATGACATCCAAACTAATATATTAAAAGATTTAAAAAAATTGTTGCAGCAGCAAATTTAAATCCTGAACTAGTTTTCTAATAAATAGTTGGTTTTATTTTTTAGTGCAATAAATTTGTGTTACCGTTTTTTACAAAGTTCTGTTTGAACCCTGGAACTGCACTGTTGGGTCTCAGAAACCCAGAGCGACCTTCATTGCAGTGTGACATACGCATGAGTGGTTCATTTGTGTCGCCACTTTAGGTAAATTCAGTCTTCAGTTAGGTGAGTGAGAATACGGGTCGTTTACGGCATTTTAGCGAAAGAACGAGGTTAGATATTCCCAATAATACAAGAATGGGTACCCCAGACCCAAGTGTGCAGTTTATGGTAATTATTTTGTTTCAACTTGAAACGGTTTGCGTACGATCCTGCTTTTAGATTGTTGTTGTAGTAGGAAGTGAAATGGTTATTGGTTGTATTTATAGTGATAGAAGTTGTAGACGCTGTTATCTTGTGTGGAAGGAGTTATGTATTGGTTTCAACATATTATCCTGGATATATGTTTTGTGGGTTGGGGAATATCGGTTTAGAAGAAGGTATAGTTGAAAAGTTTTATTCGTTGGACCTAGTATGCTATTTAACCAGAGCTTTGGATCCAGATATGGATTAGGTGATGGCTTCAGAAGGACGGTATTCCATGGTTTTGGTTTGTAACTCCACATAGATACACCACTATAAACTGCACTCATTGATTTGACCCTGTAACCATTTCAGTGAGGTGAATACATTTGTCGTAATGCAATATATTATTATACGTTGGATTTTCACTTACCTTAATACGAAAATAACGCTATTTGAGATTCGTGTACACTTATTTTTAAAGTATTCCTAAATTTAATTATCATCGTCAGGTAGAATCATTAATTTCCTTTAAAATCAATAATCTCACATTTGTATTGTTTATTTCCTGATCTGTCAGATATCATAGTATCAACTTTCATGAGTGATGGTTGGCAACAACATCACGGGTGAATTATAACTGCTCATATCCGTCACATCTTTGTGTTTGCAACGACAAATAGCGAAGGAATACGCGTGTCGAAAGTACTGTTTTGGGTGTTCTCGAGACTTTAGTATGGTAGATCGTATTTCTTCATGTACCCTCCTGAGAGTGCATGGAGTGAAATCTTTTGTAAATCCTACCCCAAAACTAACTTCATCACCCTGTTCTTTCAGTTAAAACGAACGTTGTTTATTTCTCTATGATCTCGCGACAAGTAGTGGATGTTCGACCATCGATGTGGAGGCTCCGGAATTTAATAAGGAATTTTATATTTACCTAGGAGGTTTTTTGTAGTATTTATTAGTTTGTAGGTAATTTTAAGTAACTTGGGTAATCTTGTTAAGGGTGTTGTGTACATAGTTATATAGCATAGTCACGTGGTGGCTGTAGGAATTATGGTGATCAGATGATTGACATTTGATGGGTGTGACATTTGAAGGGTTGGCTTCCGGTGGTAAGAGAAGGAAGTGGCACTTTTGATGAAGTCACGTTGAAGGTGAGATGGCGAGATAGAAAATCTCAAAATTTTATGGTATGTGCTAACCATCCGATGTTTCGGGCTTTAATTTTTATTTCGCTGATTTGGTGGAGTGCTGGGATTTAAAGAATTTTTTGGACCAGAGGAATTACTGGAATTTTGTGGTGAACCACACTCTACCCACGCTGTGGATTTTGTGGATTTTAATAATTTTGGATGTTATGGATTTAATCTCTAGGGCAGAGATAATGATGTTGGAGAAACCTCCGTATCTGTATTAGACACTGTTCTTTTTTTTGTCGAAACCCTTCGCGAAAGAAGGTATGTATTTTTTGGGTTTTATTGTTTAGAGTATCCTTCAGATACATTTTGTAGCATAATTCTGTATGTCTTTTAAGACGAAATTACATGTTAATGTGGTTGTATGCCCCTATTTAACCATTTTCTTTTTATATTATACATTCAAACCTATCTTACCTTCATTATTTCAACTCATTATTTTTCTTTGGCTAATTGATAAATTTCATAGTACTGAACTTGCAGAAGTGAAACCCGAAGAGTAATGTTAGGCTTCCGTAAGTATCGAGGTAGTTTACCCTTATACATACAATATCATAGACTTGATAGTTGCTATGTCATAACGTGTGAGTTGCCTATATACTGGTTAGGAGTTGTTGAAAGCATAGTTTTAAAGGTTACCATCTAGTAGGGAATTTCTTTAATATCACTCAAGTTTCATACGTTTAGTTGAGATTCAGTATATGTATTAGTTCTTATTGTAAATAAGTAATTTAAACACATTTAGTACAAGATAGTTCATTTCAGATTCAAGTTTTATTATTTAATAGTAATGTTTATTTCCATCAAGATTTCTTTCATTTCTAAAGGGTTGACTACGCCACATTTATCTACTTTTGTAACTTAGTTATGTTAGGGTTCTATTTTTGCTTGGGAACACAGTCTGTGTTTATACTAGGATGACCCTAAGTATGGGATAGTTTAGTAATTTAGTTTGGTTTATATTTTAAGGGTTCGAGTCTTGGGCCAAGTAACACCCCAAGTACTGCCTATGTTAGTTTGAGTATTGGGCCAAGTTACCAATTCAACTGTTTTCGAGAGTGATTCTTTGGAAGTTGGATAAGTATTGGGTACAGGATTTGGAAGAGTTTGGTATGGGACTGATCAGGAACAAGGAACAACAGTTATATTGAAGTCACACCGTAATGAACAGGATGGATCCAGGAGTTTCATTTCAATACTTTGGTTTTTTTCATATTTTATGTAGATTTAAGTAGATTCTTAAGTATTGCGGAATAGGGTAATATACTGTTACCTTAATCGGTAAGTCGCCTTGGTACCAAGCCGTCAAACGATTAACGGCCATATTTATCACGCATATATGAGTATTTTTATTTTATTCGGTTTGCGGAATAGGGTAATATACTGTTACCTTAATCGGTAAGTCGCCTTGGTACCAAGCCGTCAAACGATTAACGGCCATATTTATCACGCATATATGAGTATTTTTATTTTATTCGGTTAGTAAGCACACACATAACCTTTTGGATTGGACGTAGCCCATTTAATCCTTCACACTACTTATGATTAATATATAGTAATCATATAATTTTTGTCAATTTGGCATGGGATGGCCAACATTCATTTAAATTTCTCTTTCAATTTTGTAAGTTTCTTACAGATATTTTAGAATTGGCATAGTCCATTCACCTAATTTTGATTTGAGTATTGTAATATTATTACATACATTTTGGAATTGGCATAGTCCATTCACTTAACTTCGATTTCAGACTGTAAATTTCTTACAGATATTTTTGGATTGGCATAGAGTCCATTCACCTAACTTTGACTTGCATATTGTAATATTATTACGTACATTTTGGAATTGGTATAATCCATTCTCTTAACTTAACATTTTGATATAGATACTATCTATTCAATTATTTTTTTTTGGTATAATTACCTTTTGTACTTTTCATATAAACTATTATATATATATATATATTTTTTGGGGATAACCCTTGTACATTTTTATAGTCACGAATATATATATATAGATATATAAATATTGTGGTAAGTTTGGGAAATTGTTTTCTTTATTCCTATCACTCTGCTAGGTTTGGGATAGGACTAGTATCATAATTGAGTTGAGACCTAGCTGGCGCCCATATTAGAAGATTCCGGAATTGTGAAGTTTGACTCACTCCCTCTCGCTGACTAAGTTAGTTGAAGGCCTGAAAGGTTGTCACCGGAGCAACTGGACTTACCTGTAACCCTGTGGTCGATTTTCGTAACGATCAATTTGGGTGGTTACAAACTTGTGTTTATTTATTTTAGCAAAATGGCTTCAACTAGCAGAAAAAATCGCCGTCCGTTAACAGAGGCAGAATTGCAGAGAGAGGCAGATAATCTATGGGAGAATGAGAGTGAAAACGACATCGATGAAGATATGTTTGGGGGGGACGATTCTGATGAAGATTATGTTATTTTTAGCAGGTGCATTACGTGTATCAAACTGTAACTTAGACAAACTTTGGTCAGTAAAATTTGGAAATGGAATTTTTCGGGCGACAATGTCACAGCAGCGATTTCAATTTATAGCATTATGTCTGCGATTTGATAGTAAAGAAACTAGAGCCGAAAGAAGGTTAGTTGATAAATTTGCACCTATACGGGGATTATTCGACTCTAAATCGTACTATACACCATATGAATACTGTACTATAGATGAACAGCTCGTAGGATACAGAGGAAAATGTCCGTTCCGAATCTACATGGCTAGTAAGCCAGATAAGTATGGAATGAAAATAATGATGCTGAATGATTCAAAAACATGGTATATGCTCAATGCAATTCCATATGGTGGAAAAGTAACTACAGAAAACAATGAATCAGTACCGGCTTATTATGTTCGAAAACTTTCACAACCAATACATGGAACCAATCGTAACATCACAGTAGACAATTGGTTTACGTCAATTCCCTCAGCTGAACAAATGTTGAACAGTATAAATTAACTCTCCTAGGAACTTTGATAAAGAATAAAAGAGGAATACCAGCTACCTTTCTCACAAAAAAGAAGTAGGTTCATCACTATTTGCTTTTGACAGAAATAAAACTCTTGTTTCATACACTCCTAAATCAAACAAAATTGTACTTTTCCTGTCAACATTACATTATGATGACTCTAAAAATGCCGTTACTGGGAAGCTCAATATTATACATTCGTATAATGTAACGAAGGGAGGAACAGATACATTCGATCAGCTCTGTCATTCGTACACTACCTCACGGAAGACCAGACGTTAGCCCTTACGAATTTTTTTCAATATGCTTGATGCTAGTGGAATAAATGCAATGGTTTTGTTTTTCCTCTCAAATCCACTGTGGAGAGAAAACAGAACCAATAATCGAAAATCTTTTTTAAAACAGTTAGGAATGAGTCTAATTGAACCATGGTTACAAGAACGTTTGACGGATCCTACTTTACAAAAAAGATTGCGACAAAGAATTTGTGAAATTGTCGAAAGTAACCCCACCACAGCATGCTGTTCATTTACCAAAAAAAGGTAGATGCTTCTTGCTTCAGAAAACTGAAGACATGACTAAGAATAATAAAGACTGATAATGCTAAAAAAATTATTTTTTTGTTAAAATGTTCCTTACAGATAAATATTTTGGAAATGAAAATTTTAATTTTTTGTTTTAAGGAAAATAATTCATGTTTGAATGTTATTTTGTTATTTTGTACTTTAAATAAATAAATCTCTGTTTTGGAATAAACACTATGATTGTATTTTTTCCCACGCATCTTATAAAGATTAAATAACCTCCCAAAATAATAAAATATTAACATTTTTGTTTTTTTTGCTAAAAACGAGCTTAGGGTTTCTGAGACCCGAGTGTGCAGTTCATGTCTCAAAAAATAAGTGTGATGTTCCAGGGTTAAAGAAACTATGTTATTATTTTTACTTTTTTCAATAAACAACGAATTAAGTTTGATTTATCTATTTATTAACCACTTAGTTTGTAAAATATTCGTTTACAATAGTCTGCCTTATAAGGCGACCAGCATTTAGATCTGGATTTACCCTTTGCATTGGTTCATTTACATTTTGTGGTGAATAAATACCAAAGTCAAAAATCATTGGGTTTTCCATATCTGGTTCTGGGATATTATTATCTATACACAGGTTATGCAATACAACACATGCGTTAATAATTTTGCCACATTTTTCAGGACTATAATGGAGCACTCGGTGTTTTAACAAACATCTGAAACGAATCTTTGAAACACCATTGCATCTTTCGACAATGCTTCTCACAGTTTTCTGCTTATTATTGAATCTTTCTTTTGGGGAGATTTCAGCAGGACTTTGAAAAGGTGTAACTAACCATGGGCGCAGTGGGTAACCTACAATCAGATATTTAGTACCCACCCCAGCCAAAAATGGTATGCGGTGAATTTATCGAAGACAATTTATCATTTGACATAACTTACCGCGTTATCCAGATATTAAATGTTTTCTGTAAATTTTTAGAGATGCAGATGCGGTCTAAATTTTATTTTGACACGTTGATACAAGCACTAAGAAGTATTTTTCTTCTCATCTGTCCTTGGAAAAAATATAATCAAACTGTATTTATCGGTCCTATTCCAACTTTCAGTTGTTTCCGAGATATTTGAGGTTTTAAATTATTATTATATTATTTAACAAGTTTAAATTTTTTATGTATACTTTTAGTAGGCTTTTAATAAATGACACTTATTCAACTGGCATTAGTTAATTGTTGATATTTTCGAAAATCGTTAAAATAGCTCGTTCTCAATTTAATAACGAAGATTATGTAAATTTGCTTTTAATACATGAATGAATGTGAAAGAGTTTTTACAAAAACATGTACTTCATTTGCTGCAAGATATCCAGATAGACCACGACCATACTCGCATGCTGTTAAAAGAATCCTCAACAATTTAAAGATATACGGTTCATTTGAAGCAAAAGTAAATCGAATTAAGCCAGTTATTGATAATAATAATGCCGAAACTAATGTTATTGCTTATTCTACTGCTTCTCCAGAAGCATCAATACGCGTTGCTGTAAGAGATCTTGGAGTAAGCAAATCGTCGATACACCGTATTTTACGAAAATATAAAATGCATCCCTATTCGTACAATTTGTGTAAAAATTTAAAACCAACCGATTTTACTTAACGAGTTTGCTGAGTTTTAACCAACAAAATGCCAGGAAGACGACGATTTTTCAAAAAACATAATTTGGTGCGACGAATCGAGATTCACGAAAAATGTCTTTTGTGCTATTAGAAATAATCGAATAATAGCACTCCATTTTTACGATGGGAATTTGAATACAAGCGTCTGGGAGATGGTTCAATTGTGATCTTTGGAGCATCTGTCATCCGTCATCCAACAAACGCTGTTGCCAAAATTTTAACAGTTCCGTTTCTTCTTTATGTTACCTATGGTTCTGTTTGTTGTTTGTGTTTTTAAGCATTGGTATTCTTTTTTTTTCCACTTTCAGTTTTCATATGGTTTTCATTGTGGTTGTGTTTCAAGTCATTTATGAAAATAATTGTGTGGTTAATTAAAATAGTGTAAAATTATGGAACCCTCTAAATGTAATCAGAAAAACTTATGTTGTATTAATTGTAAAAAAACTTTCAGTAACTTAGATAATTTAAGAAAACATGTCAAAGGTATTCATATTGACGATGACACTTATTTGAAGGCTCTTCATTCTACAAGAAAAAACGTAACAGTCCAAATATGTTGTGACATTTGTGAAAAGACTTGTAGCAATAGATTCAATCTTAAAAGGCATTTTGAAAGATTTCACATTAACAATTCCACGAAAATTAGAAGTAATGTTGTGTTGGATAAACCAAAGATGAGAAAACAATGTTGTATATGTAAAAAGAAATTTGTAAATTCGTCAAATTTGAAGCGACACATGAAACAACTGCATAAAGAACAAATAATTTCAAAACTGCAGAACAATAAAAATGACCATGTTTAATGCGATCAGTGCCCGAGAATGTTCAAGCATATAACTAGTTTTAATATGCATTTGAAGGCACATAAAGCACCAAAGCATTCCACACAACTTTTAAATACTGCCAAGTGTGTATTTTGCAATTATTTTTCAGACAAAAAATCGTTATTAATACATTATAGAGATACACACAATTTACAAATTGAAGAGGAACGATATACTTTTACCGACATTGAGAACTTTTTCAGCTGGAAATTAGAGTATGAAAATGTTACTAATTCAAAGTTCATTAAGGAGTGTAACACCATAAGAGATGGATATGTTTTGAAGACTTTCAAGTGTCATCGTTCAGGAAAGTTTTCATCAAGATTCAAAGGTATTCGTCATTTAAAAATTCAGGGAAGCGTGAAAATAAATGGATTTTGTCCAGCTAGTATAAAATTGAAAAAAAATAGTTCGGGTCTATATGATGTTCATGTTATGAAAACTCATGTGGGACATCAGCTTGAGGTTGAACATTTGAACCTTACCAAGTTTGAGCGAATGTCTTTAGCAACAAAAATTGCCCTTAAAATTCCCTTTAATAATATACTTGATGAGATTCGTAACTCGCTTTGTGATTCAAATCTAAAGCGTCTTCACATTCTTACCAAGAAAGACCTTTATAATATTGAAACTAGTTTCAATTTATGCTCTACTTCAGTAAGACATTCTAATGATTTAATAAGTGTAGAGTCCTATATTAGAGATATGCAACAAAAAAGTGAATCAATTTTATTTTATAAACCACAGGGCTGCATTGTACAAAACTGGAAGCAATGACTGATGCTCAGACTGAAATGCTTCAAAAATATGGCTCAGACTGTATATGTATTGATGGAACCCATGGAATAAGTGGCTACAACTTTCAATTAATTACCTTACTTGTAGTGGATGATGTACGTCAAGGTTTTCCATGTGGTTTTTTAATTTCCAATAGAACTGATAAAGATGTTATAAGTATATTTCTTCAGCACATAAAAAACAAAATAGGATCAGCATTAAGCCCTTGTAATGCCCCTCGTATAATGTATTAGGTCATTGACGAAATAGCTTATAATTAATACTTTTATAAATATGTCTATCAGCAATGATATAAAAGTATTAGTAAGCTTAAATAAAAATATAAACATAGTCTTGGACATTTTGATGAGACGGGTACAAATATATTTTATAATTAGATAATACAATAAACTTTAACGAGGTCGGTTCTATACAGATAGATCGACGTACTTTGTACTTAGAATTAATTAGTTACGGAATAAAGATATAAGTGATTTTTACCAAGCGTTTTATAACAACGACCTATCAACCCTTACATGGCGATCCTGCCATCAGAAGATACCAGGATTTTGAACTAGACTAGTGTATGGTGAGCAATTATCATGGGGAAATCCTATTCCACGCATGAAGATGTACAGGAGAATGGCGTAGTGAATTCCAACTTCATAGTACAAGAAAGCCAAATCCAAGTATCTGGAGACGCTCGTGTTTTGATGTATGTGTTAACAGCAGCAGTAGTGGTGAAATTGATGATTTCCATCTGGGCGATGTACAGGCGCAACATGAAGAGGACCATCAGAAGGAACTTGACGCAGTCCAGAACCAGTGTAGTGTAACAAGTGGTAAGATTATATATAATTCCTACCGATTCTTATGATTACTGATTTGCTGTGTTTATATCTTTTATTATTTTTATTATTATTTTTCTTATTATTATTAATTGCGAATGTATCACAAGAGTTTAAATGTGATATTATACTCGAAAATTGCTGCTCATTTTACACTGACTAGACTAGATGTCTGTTGCTCCAGGAAAATTAGATACAGTGTTAGATAAATTAACAGAGGAAATAAAGAATCAATCCAAACGTGTTTTGAAAACAATAGTACCAAAAAGTGAGTCAGTCAGGGAAGAAATTAAAAATAATTTGATTTCGTTATTTAATGAATTTACTCGTAACATAGCTCTTTCATGGGATGCACTTGATAATAATTACAAAGCAAAGTGCAATTCGAAATTTTTATTAGTCAGGGACAGGGTAGTTAGGTCCTTCCAGGTGCTAAAGTTGAAGTATAAAATACCTATTTCATGTGTTCAATTAATTGACACAAATAAATTTGAGGAGGATATAGAGAGCGAAGAGAGCGAACCCTTAGACATGATGCCTTTGTCACAAGTAGATTTTATTAATTTAGCATGTAAACTCATACCCCAACAATTCGATGGTTCATTCGAAAATTTATTTGGGTTTCTGGATGCATTGGAATTGTTAAAGACTAATGTTACTGAAGAGTTATCAGTCACAGCAGTAGCTTTTGTAAAGACTAGGTTGGCAGGCAAGGCCAGAGCAGTGATAGCTGATGAAAGTACTTTAGAGGGAATAATAACCGCTCTTAAGAGTAGGGTGAAAGGTGAAAATTCAGGATTGTTGGCAGCAAAATTAAATAATCTGAGGCAATACAACAAAGACGCTGTGAAGTACACAACAGAGGTGGAGAAGCTGGTCGAATCTCTTAGGAACTCGTATATCTCGGAAGGAATGCCGAGATTGCTGGCAGAAAAGTACACCAAGGAAGCGGCAGTCACGGCGTTGAGCAAAAATGCCAATCAGGAGAAAACTAGGTGGATTTTAGAGGCAGGTAACTTTTCCACGGCAGAAGAGGCCCTTAAAAAATTCGTAGAGGTGGATACACGTTCTGATCAGCTAACTACAGTCCTTAGTTATGAGAGCAATAGGGTAAATGGGCGCAGAATTAGTAGCAATGTCGGGTCAAGGTACAATCAGGCCAGGAATTATAATGGGAAATTTAATGTAGACAGCCGGTCAAATAATTACAGTAGGAGGAATAATAACTTTAGAGGTAATCAATACAGGGGTTCCAATGCAAGGGGTAGCAGCTGGAGAACCAACCATAGGAACAACAACTATGCTCAGAATGTTAGATGCATTGAGGCAGCTGAGGAGTCGGGAAACTTTCCGGACCCCCAGTTACAACAGGGGGACCATTAAACGTAACGAAAAATATATTCCACATTGACTTGACGCTTTCCAACTTTGTAAAATTATATACTAACATATCGGACAAACTGTGCACATTCATAGTGGATACTGGCGCAGATATTTCAATTTTCAAAGAAACTAGTGTCAATAACCCTCAGTTAATAAACAATAATCTCACTATTAATATAAAAGGTGTAACAGCTGGAATTACAAAGTCCATGGGTACAATCAATGCCACATTATTTCAAAAAAATAATGAAGTGTCGCATAGATTTCATGTAGTGTCAAAAAACTTTTCTATCCCGGCTGATGCAATTTTAGGCAGAGATTTTATTTCAAAATTTAAATGCAATCTAGATTACTCACGTTGGTTAATGACAATAAATAATTTCAATAACTATTTTTCGGTACCAATTTTTAACAGCCCCTTAGACAATACTCTCTCAATACCTCCCAGATGTGAGGTAATGAGAGTTGTAGACCACTTCAAAGATTTGAAAGAGGATGCTGTGGTAGAACAGCAAGAATTACAACAGGGCATATTCATAGCCAGAGGAATAGTTTCTAGAAATAGTCCATATGTTAGGATATTGAATACAACAGAGGAAAGCGTAAATGTATCTACTAATAATATATTCAGTATCAGTATTAGCAATTTCAATGTATACACGATGACCGGAAAGTCGGAAGTAAGAAAGAAAGAATTATTAGAGGCAATAGATCAAGATATGCCACATTATATTAAAGATGAGTTAAACAAATTATGTAGTGAATTTTCTGATGTATTTGCTTTAAAAAACGATCAAATAACGTCAAATAATTTTTATTCACAAAAATTGAGAGTCAACGACCACACTCCGATATATATAAAAAACTATCGCACACCTCACGCACATGTGTCAGAAATCAATAGTCAAGTTGACAAACTATTAGAGCACGGCATAGTCGAGCCGTCACGATCTGTGTACAATAGTCCTGTACTATTAGTACCTAAAAAATCTCAAAATGGGAGCAAAGCATGGCGTATGTGCATAGATTTTAGACAATTGAATAAGAAGTTGATACCTGATAAATTTCCTTTACCTAGAATCGATAACATTTTGGATCAATTAGGTAGAGCAAAGTGGTTTTCGGTTGTTGATTTAATATCGGGATTTCATCAAATCCCTCTGGATAAAACATCCAGGGATTACACATCATTCAGTACAGACAAGGGAGCATTTAGGTTTACAAGGCTACCCTTCGGGCTAAATGTAAGTCCCAACAGTTTTCAAAGAATGATGACAATTGCGTTTACTGGACTAACTCCAGAAAAGGCGTTTCTATATATGGACGACCTAATAGTAATAGGTTGCTCTGAAAAACACCATTTTGAAAATTTGAGAAAAGTGTTTGAAACATGTAGAAGTCATAATTTAAAATTAAATCCACAAAAATGCAAATTTTTCCGTAAGGAAGTTACTTACTTGGGTCATAAAATCTCCGACAAAGGAGTTGAGCCTGATGAATCAAAATTCGTGGTAGTAGAAAAATACCCTACACCAGTTAGTGCGGAAGAAGTGAAAAGATTTGTAGCATTTTGCAACTACTATAGAAGGTTTGTCCCGAAATTCGCGGAGATTTGTTTACCATTAAATAAACTAACACGTAAAAACGTAAAATTTCAATGGACAGAAGATTGCGGGATTGCTTTTAATAAGTTGAAACAGTCACTCATTAAACCGCCAATCCTGCAATATCCTGATTTTGCCAAACAATTTGTTTTAATTACGGATGCATCCAATTTTGCAGCCTCCGCAATATTATGTCAAAATCACAACGGGACAGATTTACCTATAGCATTTGCGTCAAAAAGTTTCAATAAAAGTGAGCTTAATAAACCAATCATACTAAAAGAGTTAACCGCCATTCATTGGGGAATAAATTATTTTAAGTGCTACTTATACGGAGCACCTAAATTCTTAGTGAAAACTGATCACAAACCATTACAACATTTATTCGCAATGAAAGATCCTTCTTCTAAACTAACACGAATTAGATTAGACCTGGAAGAGTATGATTTTGAAATAGAATACATTAAGGGTACGTGTAATGTATCTGATGCTCTTTCCAGAATAACTATATCAGACTTAAAACAAATGCAAGTAGAAAATTCACAAATACTAGCATTAACAAGGTCAATGGTCAAAAATAACCTAGTAACTGACAAAGGAAGTATAAAAACGCAAAAAGCAGAATCAACTAATTTAAAAGTTATTAAAATAAATAATAATGTCGAAGTGCTAAAATTGCCTAATCTACAATTTACACAATGGAATTCCACATCATTACAAATGACTGTGAAACATAAGGGTAAATTGCTGATGAAGGAACAAATATTGCAAACTGTAGGAAACAACCTTGACCTAGGCCAAGCGTTGTACCGACTAGATAGGTCGGCAGTTGTAAATAATGTTAGGAAAGTTAAACTATTTACAAATGATTTTATATTCAAAAAATGCACTGAACAAGAATTTAAAAGTACAGGTAATGAAGTTTTGAAACACCTGTCAATTGCGTTATGTGACGCACCAATACGAATTACAAATACAGATGAAAAACTTGATTTAATCAAGAGATACCACAATGATCCACTCTTAGGAGGGCACTGTGGACAAAAAAGGTTAATAAAAAAATTAAAATCTGGTTATACATGGGCAAACATGTCAAAGGAAGTAGCCGAATTCATAAAAACTTGTCATAAATGTCAAATAAATAAGGCAAAGATAAAGCATGTGGAACCGCTAGTAATAACTCCTACTCCTCAACAAGCATTTGATATTGTATGTATCGATACTATTGGTCCATTCATTAAATCAAATTCGGGAAACTTATACGCGGTAACTATTCAATGTGAACTCTCAAAATACGTAGTAATGATTCCTATACCAAATAAAGAGGCCGTAACAGTTGCCAGAGCCATTTTTGAAAAATTCATTTTGATATATGGACTCATGAAAGAAATAAGAACAGACATGGGACTAGAATATAAAAATGAAGTCTTAAATAATATTTCAAAATTACTATCAATTAAACGCAGTATTTCTACGGCTTATCACAGTCAAACTATAGGTGGCTGTGAAAGAAATCATAGAGTGTACAATGAATATGTTCGGAGCTATATAAATGAAACTCATACAGACTGGGATACGTGGTGTCAATATTACGCCTTTTGCTACAATACCACTCCCAGCACTTATCATAACTATACTCCCTTTGAGTTAGTATACGGTAGAATTGCAACACTACCAAATGAACTACAAGGGAATACAATAGAACCGATATACAACATTGATGCTTATGAGCAGGAAATTCGATATAGATTACAAGTAACTCATAAGAGAGCTAGAGAAATTTTAGGTAAAATTAAAGTAGACCGAAAAAAAACGTGGGATAAAACATCCAAGCATTTAACATTAGATAAAGGAGATCTTGTTCTTCTGAAAAAAGAGAACGGAACTAAATTTAGTGAGAAATACAGTGGCCCGCATGTAGTGGTAGAATTCGCAGACCCAAACTGCACAGTAGCATTAGGAAATGGAAAACATACCACAGTACATAAGAATCGGCTGGATATATATAATCCAGAACAGTGACTTTGACAATAAACCACATTTTTCCTATACGTATATTTATATTTTTTCTTCCTTTCAGCTCCAATGTATGTTATTTTGTACTTTTTTTTCTCTGTATATATGGTTTTGCTTCAAGGGGGGGGGGTGCTAATGGCTAACCCTCACTATTAAAATAAGTACCTAGTGGAGGCGCCCCACAGGTACAATTCATATTATTATTATGATTATTATTATTTTTCTTATTATTATTATTTTATTATTACTATTGTCTTAACAGGAAGTAACCATCCATCAAAGCCAAACTATTACGCGTTTGAAAATACCCTTAGATAAATGGTTTAAGGGCTGGCCAACCCTGAAACCATTCTCCCTAGGGGGAGGGATGTAATGCCCCTCGTATAATGTATTAGGTCATTGACGAAATAGCTTATAATTAATACTTTTATAAATATGTCTATCAGCAATGATATAAAAGTATTAGTAAGCTTAAATAAAAATATAAACATAGTCTTGGACATTTTGATGAGACGGGTACAAATATATTTTATAATTAGATAATACAATAAACTTTAACGAGGTCGGTTCTATACAGATAGATCGACGTACTTTGTACTTAGAATTAATTAGTTACGGAATAAAGATATAAGTGATTTTTACCAAGCGTTTTATAACAACGACCTATCAACCCTTACACCCTAATGTATTTATGTCAGATATGGACAATGCTTTTATCAATGCATGGTTGGCAATCATGTCGCCGCCAAAATTGAGGTAATTAATTTTTTAAATACCACTCACAACATAAGTTTTTATATTGATACTTTCCAGATTGTTCTGCACTTGGCATGTTGATCAAGCTTGGAGGAAAAATTTGAAAACTAAAGTTAAAACTAGAGAAAAACAGGTATAATTTTATTAATTAGATGATTTTCTTCTAAAATTTAGCAGATTAATATGATGAAGATTTTACACCAACATTATTAAGCTGTTGGTGATAAATAATACATATATCTCTGTTTTAGCTATCAGTTTACAAGTTTGTCAGGATGCTATTGGAAGAAAGAAACAAAGAAGCATTTTATATTAAGCTCAATAAATTTTATGAAAATCTAATGTTGGATAGAGACACACTTGATTTTGCAGAGTATTTTAGGAGCTATTATATGACAAATACAGAATCTTGGGCTTATTGCAATAGATTAGGTGTAGGATTAAATACAAATATGCACCTAGAAAGAATGCATAGAACTCTTAAGCACACTTACTTAAAAGGTCAAAATATCAAAAGACTAGATAAAGGAATCATTGCTATCATGAGACTAGTAAGGGACAAGTGCATAGATCGTTTAATTGTGCTAAATAAGGGAAAGTTAACTAAGAAAATCCAATTAATTCGATCTCGTCACACCACTAGTTTGAAAATGGATTTTAATTTAGTAACCAGCACAGATGATGGGTGGAATATTTTTTCCAAAGATATGAAGGAATTACATGTAATTAAAAAAGTCAAGGAGCATTGTGACTGTCAATTAAGGTGTGTTCATTGTCAAGCTTGTCTACATCAATATATTTGTTCCTGCATTGATTCCTCAATTAGATACAATATGTGTAAGCATATTCATCTTATTTGCAGACATACCATAAATCAAAATGATTCCACATCAATAGATTTTTTTAATGATAGTAAGTCACTTTTCTTCATTTTTGTTAAAAAGTACTTTATTGGATTAATGAAAATAATTATGAAATTCTAATCTTTTGCTCTTTGCTTTAAAAATAAAGTAGTAATTGCAATTGGAATGTAATGCCTGTTTTCCGATAACATGATTTTATTTTTCAGGTACTCAAACATCAAGCAATATGCAGGAATGTCGAGCACATTTAACAGACTGAATGCTGCTAAGAATAATAAAACATTATCAGAACCACTTGATATAACTAGAAGAAAACTAAAAGAAAATATAAAACAACTTCTTCAGCTTATTGATCATGAAGGTCCAGAAGAAATACTAGCAATTAAAAACACCATTGCTTCCATTGGATCCACATTGGAAGCTATAAAAGCTTCAAAAAACTTAGTGACTCAGTGTGTAATTCAGTCACAAAATAAAATTCCACACAATAAAAAAATTATTCAACAACGAAGGCTCGTTTCAACAAAGAAAAAAAGGAGATGAAATAATTTTAGACAATTATACCAATAATTCAAATAAAGCTATATTACTATATTAATTTTTATTTTTATCAACAACACTCAGCAGCCACCTAAAGGAATGAGGGAATATCCTGATTAAATTAGATATGTATATGAAGGTAATTTTATGTGTCACCTTACTATTGAATTATTGGCCTTATTAAAATGGGAGGTTATTTAAATAAGAGGTAACATATAGGTGGGGCAGTTATAAAAGTCATTTTTAATATTTTGAAATTTATATAAAATTATGTTTCAATGTTCTTTAAAAAGTTGACTGTTATACATCAATATAGTGTGAAACCAGAATAGTCCACGTTCTGCTTTCATCTTATTGTTTTTATTCATTGAGATGACTTAAAATTAATTAATTTGATAACATTTCGACTTTTCATATTCAAATATACAATTTAAATCGATTATGCATAATTTTTATAAATTTCCACCGGTCATGACTAGTTTGGCAACAGCGTTTGCTAGATGACGGATGACAGATGCTCCGAAGATCACAATTGAACCCTCTCCCAGACGCTTGTAACTTGAATGGTTAGGAAACACAATCAATTAATTTATTCCTGATTTATTATGTAAAAAACACTTTTTTGTATTTTTTCACGTTTTTTGTTGTATTTTTAGGTTAAAGATATCTTGATATTCTAAGAAGTTTGAAACAAAATTATTTAAACCGCATGCCACCAGACGAATTGAGGAAACTTTTTTTTATTCATAGCGGTGCTCCTGCTCACAGTTCAATCGTCATAAATACATGTTTAGAAGAGGAATTTGAAGACAGGGGATTAGCAAATAATGGTCCTTTTCGGTGGCCCCCTCGTTCTCCCGACATGACGCCTTAAAATTTTTTTATATGGGGTCACATAAAACAAGAGGTTTACTCACTAGCCTTAACATCAGGAGAAGATTGTGAGCGAAATTCCTTTAATTCCCTTTCTGATATGATGATCAGCAGTGCGACGAATGAAGGCATACTGAGAAGGGTTGAAAAATGCATTGAAGTTCAAGGGAGTAATTTTGAACATTTACTTAAATCATCAGAATATTTTTCTTTGGCTTTTTCATAAAATGTTGTAGCATATCTTATTATTGTCACAAATGGTTTATTTAAATTAACTTTTGCTTAAAAAGAACCGGATAGCTTCAAATTGTTAAGTAGGTATTCTTTTAACAATGTGCGATTTCGATCGTGGTCAATCTGGATATCTTACTGCAAATAAAGCCCATGTTTTTGTAACAACTTTGTCATATTTACCATGTATTAAAAGTAAATTCACATAATAGTTTTCATTTCTTAGTGTTTGTATCAAAATTTAGACCACACCTGCATCTCTAAAAATTAACAGAAAACATTTAATATCTAGATAACGGTAAGGTTTAGGTATAGGAAAGTATACATGAACTTACCTTATTTTTTAACGTGAATGCATTAAAATAGAAAAAACAGGGTAGTTCTATTAAAAAAATGAAGAAATTCGATATTTATGAAGTTAAACTTCGAATACTTTTCACACACCCTGTATAAAATGAAAAATTTTTCAACATAGATTTGAATACGTTTGATCTTGCTTAAGACAAGCGAACAGAAACCATTTTCATGTCTTCAAGGGTCTCCTCGTAAAAAAATAATTTATAAGGTTCTTCAACGGTCAAATTTTCTATAAAAAAATTAATAACTCAAAAAGTGTGCATTTTTCGAAAAAAGTAAACTAAAATTTTACGTAAATTCCAAAAATGTTCTAATATACAGGGTGTTCAATCCAAATAACAAAGTAACAGGTTCTACCGGGAGTCGGCTATCTTTGAAAATATTTTAGTTGAAAAGATCGTATCCGAAAACCCAAACGTAGAATTTTTCATGATTTTACTATAAGTATTTCGCCACATACAGATAGTTTTCACTCGTCGTGGAACACCCTGTATTATGACAAGCAAAAAATAAAATTAACTTTTTTTGGAAACAGTTAAATCAATTAAAAAAGATAATATGAGTAGATTTAACAAAGTAAGGGTTGGTTCACACAGTAAACACCTTTCAATGGCATTATCTCAACAATTATATTATCATTAATTAAACTAAAGATATTTAAAAAAAATGATACAGATGAACAGAAGTCACACTTTAACGAGCTAAGCAAAAATATTCACAACTCATATGACAATTTAAACATAAATGGATGTGATATTACAAAAATATCTAAAAATAAATCAACAACACAACAAATTTCAGAACTGGAATACAATGATCACTCATATTAACAATATAAAAATTTATTATAAAAAAAACTACTATGATTTGAGTGATTTGAAAATGAAAAAATTGAAAAATGCTGAAATAGAAATGATGTACAAATTTGCATCAGGACTAATGTAGATAGATATCAAAAAAGTTGACGCTTGAGAAAACTGGTCTGTAACTAATCAGCAGAACCTGATCAATAATAATGCAAACAGCCGTCTACCGTTATACAAAGTACAGGGTTATTCATTATAAATGTCCCAGTCATTACTATAGTTATTATTCCATGAACAAAAATTTTTTGGAAATAACAATTATGTGATTATAAACTAATTTCATTATAACATCAATAAAAGTTCAGTGGCGCGCGTAGTTTAGGAGACAAAAAAATTATTCGTTTTTTTTTTAAATATATTATTGATTTTTTGGAAGAAAGTGTTTTTCTTCTGATTTCAAAAATACACTATATTATACCATTATCAAGATATCAAAGGTATTTTTTGGCTGTTCAGCTTGAGGATATGATTTGGATAAAGGATGGGGCAGCTCCGCATAATGTCCTATATGTTGAAGAACATTTGAACAATGAGTTTCAAGTGTGGATAGGAAATAACGGTACCAAAGCCTCCATAGCCTCCTAACAGTCCCCAATGGACTCATATTTTTGGAGGTTTTCAAAAGACATAATAAGTCATTAAAGACGGAATTCGATTAGAAATAAATAATCTAAATGTAAACAATCAAGCCATTTCTGATTATACATATTCAAAATAGTGGTGGACAATTCGAACAAATTTTATAAGTTATTATTCATTTATAGTTGTGAAGTAATATTATATTCCTTATTATTTGTAATTTTAATTAAATGTTGACTAAAACTTTTATTCAATATCTTAGGAACGGTGTGAGACAAGGGTATGATATGGTATATTTTTGAAATTAAAACTGAAACACCATTTCAAACATACAAAAACATATAGGGTGACTCATTAAAAAAATTAATAATTTTTTTGTGTCCCCTAAACCACGCACGCCACTGTTGATGTTGATGTTGTAATAAAATTAGTTTATAACCACACAAATTTTATTTCGAATTTTTTGTTTATGCAATAATAACTATGGTATGGGCTGTGACATTAATAGTGAATAACCCTGTACTCTGTATCACCGTAGACGGCTGAGTAGCTACTACCATCGCATGTTTACATTATTATTAACCGCTTTCCCGAACTCCGCTCAGCGTTGTTCGGGTCAACTGCAGTCGCATGCGGGAAAGTATCACTTTCCGCAGGAAAATAACCATTTCCGATCCCTGATTGTTCATTTTTCCATTCGCTCTTTTATAATACAATCTGCCTTGATTTCGTTACTATGGTAATAACGTTTCGATATATTGTCAACTCATGACAGTTCGTTGATTTTTAATTTGACGTTTATACCAAACTTATTATGAAGAGTTAAATTTATATCAAAGTGTCCGTTTTTAAAAAAATATTGTTTATTACGCAACCGGAAATTCGTGTTTTTCAGGTCTCTCCAAGCTTTCAGGACTCGGCTACGTCTCGCCCTGAAAAACCCTACTTCCCGGTCTTGTAACGTGAATTACTATTTAATTTTTTCGAAACAAACGAAAAACCAAAAGTGACATTTATATTTCTCGGTCAGTTTATAATACAATGTCCGCCATAAAGTTGGAACCATATGGGAATTTTTTTCATAATTGTAGTTAAATAACAACTTTGGATATCAATCACTTCTGCTTCTGAAATAACTTAAAATGCGCCAAGTCAAAGTTGACAATTGTCAAGTTCGTTATTTTGGAAAAAATGTCCTAAAAACGGGTCAATTTGTTGAAATTTCGAAAAATGTTACTTGGAAATTATGATTCTTATCACATTTTATGCTTATGTGCCGATTTTGAGAGAGAAATTTTGATGTTCAATAAATTTCATATTTTCGTACTTTTCAATTCACCCCCGTATCTGGCTACTTTAAAATAATTTGAAACTCCTTAAAGTAGTATAAAGGCTACCATTCCATTGCATATTGTGATCATAATATTCGTAAAAAATGGGTAGTCTCTGGATTATTTTCCAAATTTCAAAAAAATTAGAAATTGTTTTCCAACTTTGTCTTCATTAAACTTTAGTTGGATAGTACAAAAATGGTTTTAATTATAATCTGAATATCTTAACGCATAACGACTACTTCAAAATTACAAACAATAAATAGAACACTTTAAAGGAAATTACATCTACGTGTGCTTCCCTTCGGTTTCCATATATTTTTCTGTTCGACGGTTAAATTCCCTGACAGCATTTAGTAAGAACTGCGTAGGTATATTTGCACTCTCTTTCCTTATAACATCTTCCAAATGATCCACATTTTGAAAAGGCCTTCTTTGGTATACTTTTTCTTTTAAATATTCCCAAAGGAAATAGCCCATTATCGTCAAATCGGGGGATCGCGTCGGCCACAGAAATTCAGAAAACCTCCCGATCCATTTTCCTCTGAACAAAATGTTTAAAAATTACAGTACTGTGAATTGATGCTCCATCTTGTTAAAAAAACCAAACGCGACCTTTCATTCAACGGCATTTCATCACGGAGGCACACGGAGATGTAATTTCCTTTAAAGTGATCTATTCATTGTTTGTAATTTTGGAGTAGTCGTTATGCGTTAATATATTCAGATTATAACTAAAATCATTTTTGTACTATCCAACTAAGTTTAATAAAGAAAAAGTTGAAAAACAACTTCTGATTTTTTTGAAATTTGGAAAATAATCCAGAGACTACCTCTTTTTTAGTTGAAAATATCAATAATCTTCAAAACCAGCTTACGTACGATTATTATGATCACAATATGCAATGAATGGTGGCCTTTATACTACTTCAAGGAGTTTCAAATGATTTCAAAGTAGCCAGATACGGGGGTGAATTAAAAAGTACGAAAATATGAGTTTTTAGCGATTAGAAGTGATCTGGTCACTTTTTCGTTTTCTAAACGACTTTTTGGGGGTGTGCCGCTCGCCTATTACATTTGATAGCATTCCTAAAACGAAAATCAGAAGGGTACAAACCTAAAAAGTCAAAGGTATTTACAAAGGAGGAAAAAACCAGATTCTTAACAAATGCGATATTGATCTTTGGTTTGGCTGGTGCTTGTCGGCGGAAAAAGCTAACAAATATGTTGTTTGAAGATATGGAAGATCAAGGAATTTGCTATCAAATTACTATACCAAATACCAAAACAAAGGTGTCTCGAGAATTTTATAACATCTGGAAATATTGACGGCGTGAATCTAATTGAAGTCGTCAGAAAATACGTTGCATTGAGACCTAAAAATTGCGAACATAAACGATTTTTTGTTGGATACCGGGCTGGAAAATGCATAAAACAACCAATTGGTATAAATACTATTGGGCATTGAGACCTAAAAATTGCGAACATAAACGATTTTTTGTTGGATACCGGGCTGGAAAATGCATAAAACAACCAATTGGTATAAATACGAAAATATGAAATTTTTTGAACATCAAAATTTCTCTCTCAAAATCGGCACATAAGCATAAAATGTGATTAGAATCATAATTTCCAAGGAATATTTTTCGAAATTTTAACAAATGGACCCGTTTTTAGGACATTTTTTCCAAAATAACGAACTTGACAATTGACAGATGTTACCTGTCAACTTTGACTTGGCGCATTTCATGTTATTTCAGAAGCAGAAATAATTGCTATCCAAAGTGGTTATTTAACTAAAATAATAAAAAAAATTCCCATATGGTTCCAACTTAATGGCGGACATTGTATATATGCATTTTGGTATAAAGTAGGTGCTTGCCGACTTGCCAATGATATAATTTATCAATCGTAATTTACTTACCGACGTCCGAACGGCAAGTGAAAAACTTAAACTTAGAAACCAGTAAACACAATCTACCATTCTGACAATCAATGCTATAATAGTTATTTACGTAATAAGTGAGATATGGACATTATTAACGCACGCATGTGAAGTTTGCACGACGAGGCCGTAGGCCGAGTCGTGTTTTCTCATAAGTGCGTTAATAATCCCTATCCGACGTGTTACGTACAACATTTTATCTACAACTGTTTATTAGTAGGTATTCTTGAAAGTACTTGTATCATAAAATTTTATTTAAAAAAAATACTCTAATCAAACTTATTGACTGCAAACATAAGGTACTGTGATCATATTTTGTAACCATAGTAACCATAGCAAAGTTAAACAAAGCTGTGGAAATAAAATAAATTTTTTTTTTCCCGGAGCCGTCCTTTCGCCGGTACCACCTCAGCCTCCTGGGCTTATTGTGGATAATAAAATAAATTAGTTGTCATTGAATTGTCAAAGTTAAATGAACAACCATCTTCGAAAATGAGTTCAAGCGAAGACAATCTCCCTTCAGATATAGAAAGTGCAGCTTCAAGTGTTATTTCAAATCTTGTGCCAGAGAAATCACGAGAAAAATACCAGCTGCCTTATTATCGTTACGAGAAATGGTGTCGAGAAAAGAAGGTTGGAAACATGAGTAGTGGAAAAGCATTATAAGTATATTCTAACGAGCTGAGCAAGATACAAAAGCCTTCATCCCTTTGGTGTTAATATAGGTAATTTAGAATAACTGTGTTCTGCAGGATACGACGTCATCGCTGTTTTTTATCGGTAAGAAGACTGCGTAGCGTTAAAAAAGATGAAGAATTGAGTGATCTTGCCAATCTATGTTAGTAATTTTCTATCTGTGTTGTACCATTAACGTAACAAGTTTAAGGCTATTCGCACAGATATTAATTCATCAAGATATAATTAAGCTTTATTGAAAAATTCATGTATTGATAAGAATGTATAACCTGATTTTTACAATGGATTATCAGCAATGGAATATTTACAAAAATTTCTTCTGTTCTTGTGCTCAAAAAAATTCTTGCTCTTCCGATGTGTGCCCTTGTAAAAAATCTAGTTTTGAATGCTGAGTGATTTATGTAGTTGCCGAGATTCATGTACTAATAACGTAAATGTAGTTTATGATGAATGTACATTGTGAATAAATTTTTATATTTATACATGGTTTCCTACTAATATTTATTGTATCATTGTTTATAGAAAAAAATATTGATAGAAAATTTTAGCCTCATTATTCCCTCACACTGCATGAAATCCAAGAGAAACGCGCCCAGTGCAAGCGTCGAGCGACTAGAACGCTGGGGTTCAAGACGCTGTATAATTTTAATTTTTGCAAATAAACATTCGAAATTTTCTGAAAAACTTCCTTATATAATACACTTTGAGACTATATATGTAGAAATTGAAAGTTAAAATCTTTGTCACTCAACTTTTGCAAAAGTATACACAAAGTAAGAAAGAGTAGTAAAAATTTTTCCGAAATTTCCCAAGCGGTTGGAAATTGCTTTGGTAATTTCGGGTATGTTTTAGTGCCTCACAAATGAATTCAAAAATGTGTGATTAAATTTTTATGAAAAAATATTGATTATTTCGTGAATGGCAGGGAGTAGAAGTTCGATATTCGCGAAAAAAATGTTTTCCAATTTTCACTTAATTGTAGATTTTAACAATGTTCCCCCAATTTTAGGAAGAAACAAACGTCATATTCGTATTCAGAACCCTCGAAAACATAGAGTAACATGGTTTTTAGCGATTAGAAGTGATCTGGTCACTTTTTCGTTTTCTAAACGACTCTTTGGGGGTGTGCCGCTCGCCTATTACATTTGATAGCATTCCTAAAACGAAAATCAGAAGTGTACAAACCTAAAAAGTCAAAGGTATTTACAAAGGAGGAAAAAACCAGATTCTTAATAAATGCGAACGATGAGAGATATTTGTGCATGAAGGTATGTAAGACTCCTGTGTATCTTATAAAAAGGTGTATTCATATTATATTAACTTCAAGGTTATATTGATCTTTGGTTTGGCTGGTGCTTGTCGGCGGAAAGAGCTAACAAATATGTTGTTTGAAGATATGGAAGATCAAGGAATTTGCTATCAAATTACTATACCAAATACCAAAACAAAGGTGTCTCGAGAATTTTATAACATCTGGAAATATTGACGGCGTGAATCTAGTTGAAGTCGTCAGAAAATACGTTGCATTGAGACCTAAAAATTGCGAACATAAATGATTTTTTGTTGGATACCGGGCTGGAAAATGCATAAAACAACCAATTGGTATAAATACTATTGGGCATTGAGACCCAAAAATTGCGAACATAAACGATTTTTTGTTGGATACCGGGCTGGAAAATGCATAAAACAACCAATTGGTATAAATACTATTGGTAATGTGCCGAAATTAATTGCCCAATTTCTTGAATTGCCCAATCCAAGAGAATATACTGGACATTGCTTTCGAAAATCTTCAACCACACTTTTGGCTGATTCTGGCGCAGATCATTTGAATATGGGGCAGATCTTATGGACATGGTGGCTGGAAGAGTAATTCTGTCGCTGAAGACTATATCGAAATGTCTGCTGAAAATAAAAAACGAATAGAAATGAAAATTTTGGGACAAATTGAAAACTTTCCTTCGACATCGGGAAATATTCAAAATCAAAATATAAGCAATTATTCTAGTCAAGCGTTGGGCATGTCAGCGTCTGGAATTAATTTATACAATTGTAAGGAGTGCACTGTAAATATATACAATAAATAATTTGATTATATGTACCCTAAACTACATGTTATAAAATGAATATTTAATTCTGGTTTTAATATTTTTCTTGATTCTTATTACCGCACTAGTGCGGTAATATATGTCATTATGACACTTAACATAGTGTCAAATCGTACCTGTTACATGACAGTTGTAGATAAAGAAATATATTATTGCTATTATGTATTTTTATTACAATACATGTTTTATTCTGCCTTTTTGAAAATACTTGTTTTAAGAAGACAGGTTTACTTGATTTTACTGTATAATAGTTTTATGAAAATGAGATGAAAATATTTCAAACATTTTCTCAGAATCTATTTTTAGAAAGAATTGGAGCTTGTAGATTTACCATTGCACTAAGAATTATCATTATATTATCAATTGAAGGTATAAAGCTGATTGGTAATGGGTTATTAATTATATTAAATATTCTCAGTCTTTGATTTACCCGCTCAATATGAACTCTGGCTCTAGATATTAAAATAGTTTCTTTAGATTCTTCTTTAGTAAACTGTTTTTTATTACGAAGGAAATATGGTCGAACTATTTTTATAAAATTCTGCGCACATATATCATCGATTAGAAAGCCTTTGTCTACCATAATACTATCCTGCCTTGGATTTAGTTTATTAATCAAACCACTCTGAGTAAAAATGGCCTTATCCGAACTTCTCCCACCATAAGTCTTTGACAATAGTTATTTACGTAGCTAGTTATGAAAAGTGCGATATTGTTCAATGAGCGTAATATTTGCCAAAACGAGCGCTAGCGAGTTTTGCAAATTACGCGAGTTGAACAATATCGCTCTCTTCATAACGTGTTTACGTACTAAGTTTTATCTAATTCCGCGCTTTTATATTTAATAAAATTTTCAATTAGAATGAAAATATTAAGGTAGAATCAAAGTGTTACTATGGAAACAGTCAGAAACAGTTATGTAAAGTCTTTACATAACTGTTTTTACTACTTTTCATAACCGTTTTATGAAGGTTATGAAAAATGTGACGTTACCTAACGTCAAAAAGTAACGTAAAGTGTCACATTTGATAGCGGAATTGGGTAAAAATATTATAAGCCCTGCAGGGTTAACACCAATCATAATTTTAAGAGTTTGTCTTCCCTTATAGTGGGAGTATGTTCGAACTCGACAACAGAGACACTTGGGCTTCTCAATTGGAATATCCAAACAATCTAAAACTATTCTTACTCCTCTAAAATTATTAAAACATGCAGGCATATTTTTCTGACATTTGTCAGATATTGGCCAATGAATAATACATTTCAAAATTTGTGCTAAATAGCCTACATTTTTAACAAAAACAATTTTGCAAGTGCTAGGGGAATTTAAAATAAAAATGATAAAACGGTTAACTCAACACATTTTCAACTTCATAAAAACTAAAATAATTCGATGTTTTACCGACAGTTTATGGCTTCTCTGATCTGGATACGTTTTTATAACTAATTCTGTTAAACAGTCTAATAACTCCATCGTGCCTATTCCTGTTAATGCATTTAAATGACTGTCTTGTTTTATTGTAGATGAGAAGGATGTAAAAAGATCACCACTTGACACCTGCACTTGTTTGTCCACAGTGTCGGCACTAAAATGGCCACTCTCCTCACTGCTTAAACTGAGCAATGCTTGCACAGCTACATTTGAATCGACATCTGATTGTTCATATGCGCTGGTGTTTCACCTAAATTGTCATTAATATCACATAACTTATCATACATTTTATCAAGATTTTCCACATTTGATTCACCTTGGGATTCATCTTTGACCTTTTGCCTCTTAGCTGCTCGTTCCTTTCGGAGACTAGAACTCCCTTGGCCTGAATTATCACTCACTAAACTTGAATGCTGTCTTTTTTTAGGCAAGTTTAGGGAAGGCACTGCTGTACGGATCAACTTTGGTTTATTCATTTTTACACCTCCAAGGAAAACACAAATTGTTAGAATGTCGATTGGTTTTATCTCAAATCAATATTATTTCCAAAGTTACTTGTACCATATTCTTATTATGATTATGCTTTTATATGTCAAAGATTTATGTTTTACCTCTGGCACAGTAGTCTTAATTTCTGAAATGCTTAGAGCAAACACGCATAGCTTCTGTCACTGGTTTTCCCATAAGCAAAACTCTTTCCCAAGCTTTCCTTCTATCCATCAATTTTTCCTGTCCTAGGCTATTTACCACTTTAACGGAAATGCCGCTCTTACTTTTGGGAAAAGAATGAAAATGCAAATTTCTGTGCGCATCCTTCCGGGAATGGCAATAATATACACAACAGTTTGTGTTATATTTTGTTATAGTTGACGTGGATATAACATCAAAATAACAGTCCAAACAATTCAAAATATTAATGTAACTAGTCCGATTTAACAAATTTCACACACAAAAGGATTCTGAAACTCGACACCAATGTAAACAAACGGATGGCTGATAAGCCATCACTCATTAAATGTGTTCACATAATTTCCACCAGGCGGCGCATGGACTTTTGATATCGCCAATAGTATTCTACTCACATATAATGGCTATTATTCACTTAGGTGTTTATGTCACTCGCCTGCGGCTCGCGAATCATTATATGCTGGTTGAATTATATACTATTATATAATTAGTTTTAGTATTTTATATAATTGTAGGTTCCACAGGACGCCCAAGAGGAGGACGCTCAAGAGGACATTCCACAGGACAACCAAAAGGAGGACATTCCACAGGACAACCAAGAGGAAGACATTCCACAGGACGCTTGCCAAGAAGTTGGAGAAGAGGACATTCAACTACAGGATTCCCAAGAAGATGAGATAATAATCATTGTAGAAGAAGACAGCCCAACAAGAGATGTGGATGATGATAATTTGGAAGCTTCTTTACCACAACAAAAAAGTGGTGAAGAGCCTGGGATAATATCATCAGATGAATATGAACAGTAAGTTTTTTCACACAATGTTTTCTAAATTCCAAGTGGCTATTCTCGAATAAACCTTTCGAAATTGATTTTAGAAATAATAAAACAATGATTTTTTTAGAATAATGTCACATCAGCTAGAATGGGAATTAGAACCTAAGCCAGAGAATACATTCAGATTGACTGCTTGTCTCTTTGGACAGGTTGTTAGGAGAAAAGCAAAAACACCTTGTCATTCTCTTGTTAAAACTGTTCTTAAAAAGACTTACTGTATGACGGAGGCAATGGAGTGTGGAATCGTTAAGGAGAAAGTGGCTAAGGGCATTATTGAACAAATACAAAATGTTGTGGTGGTCGATTCAGAATTGTGGGTCGATGTTCAACACGGATTTCTGGGTGCATCTCCTGATGGTAAAAATTATTAACATAAATAATTACCAATGACATACATTTATATTTTAGGGCTTGTAGGTGATGATGCACTACTCGAAATAAAATGCCTCCACTTTTTATACATGAGTTGAATTGACAGGTAAAAACATAATAAATTTATTGCAAATAAAAAAACACTATCATTCCCACATAATATTTTCAATCACTTTGATGTACTTACCAATAATGAATATGATAATAATGATATGCCTACTGCCAATGTCTATTTAATATATGTTGTTTTTAGATCCAGGGGCAATTGAATAGAACCATAAAGAAATAGTCTGTCAACCCCATGAGTATAACAGAGACCCTAAAAAGAGAGATGCATACATATTGAGAGGTGGCGTTAAATTACGGTGAATTTTGTAACTTCCAGAAACTTGTGTATACTATTGACCAATAGGTGACTTTATGATAAAATATTAATAACCCTCAAAATAAACATAACAAGATACATTTCTACTTATCAAAGTTGAATAAAAATTTCTACCTAGGTAACTAGCCCAACCAAACAAAATTTTACGAATAGATAAGTATATTTTAAAATAATTTCTGGACTCAGTTTCTGGTCGGATTTATAATAGAAGAAACAGATCCGTATTAGATAAAATATAGATACCAAATCATATATTAAATTTATTTTTTGACAAAAAATAACTGAATTTTACAAGAACAAATCCAATTAGCAAATGTTATCAAGCAATGTTTCTTTCAAAAAAGATACGATACTGTGTTATTGTTATATTCAGGGTGTTTTCAAATGACACTTACAACGTTTGCATGTATATACCTTTAGTAAAATTGGACAAAATGATATGAGCTCATTCACTTTTTGAAAAACAGGGTGTTGAAGTATTGAAAAATCAAATGTTTTAATTCGATAACTTTAAAATGGATGAATAAATTGATTTCACATTTGGTAGGTTGTTTTTAAATAATGTAAAAAGGCATATTTTTATAAAAAAACATTTGTCAATTCTTGATCCAGTGGTTTACATTTGGAAAAATATGACACTCTTCTCCTCCCATTTTTCACGCTACTGGTATTTGTAGATTTTCAGTTAATTTTGAATTCCTTAATTTTTTTCACGTAAAAAACACATAACCTTTGCACATCAAAAAATGTGTAGTTTTCAAGATATTAAATTTTTTTTTAATTATATTAAATTAAAATAATTAAACTATTAGATATCTTGCGATTACCTTTGATAATGCCAGTGACTCAACATTCTTAATGGACCACAACATCAAGATTGGAAAGGAGGCATTTAACGATTCAAGCTATTCAGGAAAAATAAAAGGACATCAAACCAAAACATCATCTTCTATAGTGATAGGGGGAACATACGCCAATAACATCCTCTTGAAATCAGAGATGTACGGGTTAGGACGCGAACCACCTGCAGCACAACCAATCCATGACAAATCAACACGCAGTGTAATTATCTACACTTATATAAGTGCTTTGTTGTCAACACTGATCCCTGGTTCCTACAAAAGATTTTTAATGACAATAGAGCCTTTGGTATTAGGACAGACTGTGGAACTATGGCTCCCCAGTAAGGATTTGATATCCAAACTTGATAACTATGGCACAGCACCCGACGAGGATATTACATTAGCCTATTCTTTCTTGTGTATGGCTAGCATAACAAAAGCAGGGGGATATGCACAACATATAAGAACTTGGCCTCAGAAAAGGTTGAAAGCTTTATTTTCCAACATCGAACATGATCCGTCAATTATTGATTTAGATTATTCTCATGAGGTAGCCATATTAGGTTCCTTTATGGAAACAAGACCAGACTTCCGAACGGTATTAGGGAATTTCTTTATAGGGGACCAGGGAAAATCAGACCTTCCTGGCTTTTTCCAGCTCAAATCACAAATCCGACTAGTGTTGGATAACTATGGGACTAAATTTGTCAAGTGCCTGGAATTTGGGGATTGGCCGAAAACAGAAGCTAATTTATTAGCAGATGTAATTGAACAATACCTGAAACTTAAACAAGTAAAAGAGGAGTTAGAGATTTACTGTTCTAACAAAGGATTTGAATTGAGATATCTGTGCTTTATGGAGCCCCATAATTCTAAACTAGACATTAATTGATATCCTGATCTGGCTTGCGCAGCTATCTATTGTCAGAAACTTTTCGGGGGAGACTCTTGGAAAAACTACAATCTGGGATCACTTACACCCCACAATCCCATAAGTACGATAATGGATCTGTTGCAATATGAACTAGTAAAGTCCGATAGTTCTATGGCTGCAGTAGCAGCTCCCATCGTTGAAAATTACATGAAAGAGCGTGGTGTTGCTTATAATACTCAAAGAGTCCGCAAGGTCCCTCTTCCTCAAGGGGGAATGGCGCCGACATTGACTCTGTTGCAAATGCAACTTAATAATCCTTATCAAGGAACAGCTCTCATGTATCCTCACCACCCTTAATACCATATATCTCACATTATAAGACCTCCATATATCATAATTTTAACCAAGATATTTAATGTTTTCATGAAGTCTGCAACCTTATTTATTAATTATAAAATGAAAAAAATCCTTTTTTTAATAACCTTCAAACTACTAATGGTTAAAATATGTATCAGAAACTAATTTGTGAAGCAGCAATTAATACATCTCGAAGATTGTGAGAAGACTCTCGGAAATATTTTCCCAAAATTGTGCTTTTATTATTGAAAATGATGATGCAAACTCCATGAAAACATTAAATATCTTGATAACCACTTATTTTTTCATATGTGAAGGTTATGTTTTTTATGTGAAAAAAATAAGGAATATGAAATTGATTGAAAATAGCCACAAATGTCAATGGCGTGAAAAAAGGAAGGAGATTTCATATTTTTCCAAATGTACACCACTAGATCAAGAATTGACAAATGATTTTTCATCAAAAAATGCCTTTTTACATTTAAAAACAACCTGCCAAATGTCATATCAATTTATTCATCCATTTTAAAGTTATCAAATGAAAACATTTGAATTTTTATAACTTCAACACCCCGTATTTCGAAAAGTAAATGAACTAATCCTTATATCATTTTGTCCAATTTTACGAGAGGTTTCTACATGTATACGTTGTGAGAGTCATTTGAAAACACCCTGTATATTGGATTAACGTCCGCGTGCTGTTTGTTTTTCTTTTGATTCAATCATAGTTAATCGTAGGTATTTTACTTTCCGTTCGCTACCTACCTAGGTATATCTCTACTGAAAAATGATAATATGCGTAAGTTTTCCTTCAAAAAATAGTAATTAAGACTGTCCAAAAGAAGTGAGTTTATAGCATTTAATTGTCTGTGAACTATTTTGGAAACATGGAGGCTCTGTTCGTATATCATCTTTGTGACTGCAACTAACAAAAAAATAATTCAGAACTATCCATTATTAGCATATTTATTTGATAAACTGAATTCTATTCCAACCAACCACTATTTACGTATAATAATCAAAATAACAACAATTCTTCAAAATACCAATCCACGCAACTACGACAAGAATTAAATACTTGATAAATGCGAGATAACTTAAAACCTTTTCACCCTTCACCTGAGGGTGGTGTTGTTATTAATGACCTTCAAAACAGGTAGATTTGTTTCGAAAATAGACTCACAATTAATACAAATTGTCGTCAGTTATATCTAGTGTTTAAAAACATAATCACTCAAAATAAATAGGTATCTTTTCTAATTCGAAGTGAAATCTTGTATTCAGCGCCATCTAAACGTTAAATCTAGCTTTCACAATACGCCTCCTATACGTCTAGTCCGAACTACCGAAAAACTGTTAAATTATTGGCCCATAAGGTTGTCAGACTATTTGTTTTTATTAGAGAATGATATAACTAATAGGAGCAGATTTTACTTTGTTGTGTATGTTCGCGATAATATAGACCTATATATAAAGGAAATTGGGATAGATATAAAAATATGGGCCGGAAAAATGCTTCCAAAACTTGAGCAATTCTATACAGAATGTATAGCTCCTTGAATAATCAGAAATCAAATAGGAAAAGGGCAGAAATGCATTGACCCCCCTTATATAAAGCAAGCAATATCCGAATATAAGATAAATGAATATAAGATAATTGAGGCTCTATTTTGGCAAAGATATGGGTGCTGATACTATTCCGCAACTTTTTTAAAAAATCTGATGACAAATTGGAAAAAGGAGGTTGAAGAGGTTAGCACTCGGATAGTCTATGCAAAAGTGAAACGTAGTAGACTGTCACAGAAGTTTTGTATGGAACTCCAAGAGCCTTCCTTTGAAACATCCGACATGGACCTACATGGTCTGAAGTACTACTATATACAGGGTGTCCCACGACGAGTGAAAACTATCTGTATATGGCAAAATCATGAAAATTTCTACGTTTGGGTTTTCGGATACCATCTTTTCATCTAAAATATTTTTAAAGATGGCCGACTGTAACTTTGTTATTTTAAATGGAACACCCTGTATATTAATACATTTTTAAAATCTACGTAATATTTTAGTATACTTTTGCCTAAATACTTTTTTCGAAAAATGCACACTTTTTGAATTATTGATTTTTTTGTAGAAAATTTGGGTGCACCTGAACTGCGCCAAATTTATCTTGAGGATATAATTCCTCACCCGAACTGCGCCATTTTTTTTTACCTGCTTACTTGGTTTAATCCTAGTCCGAACTGCGCCAAAATAATTTTTGTCTAATTACTTTGTTATTGAACGCCAATTTTTATTCGGTTAGGTTAGGTTAGGTTAGGTTATACTTAATTGATTTTAAAATTTACCACCTTACTCAAACGCAAACGTAAAATAAAAATAAAATTGATATAATTTGCTACCCTTCCCCCTGTTAGAAGACAATTAGGAGTTATCATATTTTCAGAAATGTTTACTTTTAAATAAGATTTGTTAATACCTAATAAAATAATCCCTATAACCGGCGCAATTCAGGCAAGAGATTAAGACCTTCCATAACTGCAATTCTACCTGAGGATTAGTTTGGCGCTATTCGTGTGCGTCCGAAAATTTGACCGTTGAAGACCGAAGAAAAAACCATTTTCATATCTTCAAGGGTCCCCTCGTAAAAAAATAATTTATAAGGGTCTTCAACGATCAAATTTTCTACAAAAAAATCGATAACTCAAAAAGTGTGCATTTTTCGAAAAAAGTATTTAGACAAAAGTATACTAAAATATTACGTAGATTTCAAAAATGTATCAATATACAGGGTGTTCCATTTGAAATAAAAAAGTTACAGTCGACTTCCGGTAGAATCGGAAATCGGCCATCTTTGAAAATATTTTAGATGAGAAGATCGTATCCGAAATCCCAAACGTAGGAATTTTCATGATTATTTTATTGTATTTTGCCATATACAGATAGTTTTCACTCGTCGTGGGACACCCCCTGTATAACATACAGCTCTAATTATGTAAGTAAATAGAAGTCTGATGTAATTGCCCAGCCCACAAAGATCCAAATAATTTTCATACAGAAGTGTTTGCTATAACTATCCAGTAAGTAGAAAAATTACAATACCTATTTAGAAGAAAGATCCAATTCTTTTATTCACTTCACAGTTAACATATAGAAGTTAGATGTAACTGTCCAGCCCACAAAGATCCAAATAATTTTCATATAGAAATGTTTGATATAACTATTCAGTGAGTAGAAAAATTACAACACCTATTTAGAAAAGACATCTAATTCTTTTATTCCATTTACAGTTCTGATTATGTAACTAAAATGAAGCTTGATGTAACTGCCCAGCCCACAAACATCCAAATAATTTTCATACCGAAGTGTTCGCTATAACTATTCAGTAAGTAGAAAAATTACAATACTCATTTAGAAGAAAGATCTAATTCTTTTATTCCATTCACATAACATATAGAAGTTTGATGCAAATGCCCAGTCCACAAACATGAACTTCAATTGCCATCTATTAATAAATATGCAAAGAAATACATTAAATATCACTTTCAATTATATTTTTGATTTGTTTCTTTTCAATACATATATAAACCGTTGAGTGCATATTTATCACTCAACGTATAAACCCATATTTGCTGCTTATTAATAATTATAACCAGTCGATGAAAAAGCAGACATGTCTGCTTTTCGCTATGATGAACATTTTTATAGTCTACCTAATTAGCATTTTTTTGCTATAATTCATTTGAATGATTGGTAGTGGTAGGTGGAAATTCAGACATTCTGTATTATAATAAATATAGAAACTACCTTTGTACTTCAAATTTCTAATACTACGAACAGATTGCCTAAATGATTTGTTTTCATATTCAAATGAAAGAAAACATTTTTCCTATAATTTACTTGAATAATTAAGAAAGAGTTAATGGAAAAACAGGCATGTCCATTTATTACAAACTGGAGAAAAACTGCAAAAGGTAGTCTATAATAACATTTGGATACATAACCTGGAAAAATTGAATATTTCGAAAATAATAGATTACAACAGAATTGAATAGAATACGAAATTTCTTTAGGTCAATTGAGTATGCAATTATTTGGTTGGTGTAGGACTCTCGGGTGTAGCATACTTCCAGAGATGATAAAAAAAATTTTTCCATGAAAATGTATTGGTGGATGATAATTAATTGATTTTACCAAAATCAGCCGTCCCCACCCCCCCTAGGGGGGATAGGGGGGTGTCGGCACCCTGAAAAATTCGTAAAAATTAATTTTTAAATATGGAATCAAATTCTACGTATTTTTTCACGTATAACCCTAAAATTTCATTTTGACAACTTTTTTTTTTAAAAAGTTATGCGGAAAAAATGTTTTAAAAAAATTGATAATTCCATAAATATAAAAATCTTTATTCCGTCTTTACGAATGAGAATAAAAATTTGATATTTGGCATATGTATATTTAACAAAACCATTTAACAAAATAACATAACTATACATCACAATACCCCCCATAGGGGGGGATGGGGGGTCGACACCCTGAAAAATTCGTAAAAATTAATTTTCAAATATGGAATCAAATTCTACGTATTTTTTCACGTATAACCCCAGAATTTCATTTGGACAACTTTTTTTTTAAATAGTTATGCGGAAAAAATGTTTAAAAAAAATTGATAATTCCATAAATATAAAAATCTTTATTCCGTCTTTACGAATAAAAATAAAAATTTGATATTTGGCATATGTATATTTAATGAAATAAAATTTGAGATAAAATAAATTATATGCAAATATCATATCATAGTGGTAGAGGGTGGGGGTGAGTTTGGGAAATATTAGGGTTGGGGTAATTTTGAGCATGTCATAAAATTCTACACCATTTGTTAAGTATGTATGCCAATTTTCACATTTTTTTCTCCATTATTGCCAAAGATATTTATTAAAACGTGTTTCGAATTTGTGGACTTGTAATATTTTTTGAAAAAAGTTAAAGCCTCTTGATTTAGAAATACGGGTTTCAACCCATACATACATAACAAATGGTGTAGAATTTTATGACATGCTCAAAATTACCCCAACCCTAATATTTCCCAAACTCACCCCCACCCTCTACCCCTATGATATGATATTTGCATATAATTTTTTTTTGGTTTCAATACTTACCATTAACCTTGACTCTCAGTATTGTTTTCATTTCCAAAATATGACTTTAAATGGTTGAAACCCGTATTTCTAAATCAAGAGGTTTTAACTTTTTTCAAAAAATATTACAAGTCCACAAATTCGAAACACGTTTTAATAAATATCTTTGGCAATAATGGGGAAAAAAATGTGAAAATTGGCATACATACTTAACAAATGGTGTAGAATTTTATGACATGCTCAAAATTACCCCAACCCTAATATTTCCCAAACTCACCCCCACCCTCTACCCCTATGATATGATATTTGCATATAATTTTTGTTTGGTTTCAATACTTACCATTAACCTTGACTCTCAGTATTGTTTTCATTTCCAAAATATGACTTTAAATGGTTGAAACCCGTATTTCTAAATCAAGAGGTTTTAACTTTTTTCAAAAAATATTACAAGTCCACAAATTCGAAACACGTTTTAATAAATATCTTTGGCAATAATGGAGAAAAAAATGTGAAAATTGGCACACATACTTAACAAATGGTGTAGAATTTTATGACATGCTCAAAATTACCCCAACCCTAATATTTCCCAAACTCACCCCCACCCTCTACCACTATGATATGATATTTGCATATAATTTATTTTATCCCAAATTTTATTTCATTAAATATACATATGCCAAATATCAAATTTTTATTTTTTTTCGTAAAGACGGAATAAAGATTTTTATATTTATGGAATTATCAATTTTTTTAAAACATTTTTTCCGCATAACTATTTAAAAAAAAAAAGTCAAAATGAAATTCTGGGGTTATACGTGAAAAAATACGTAGAATTTGATTCCATATTTGAAAATTAATTTTTACGAATTTTTCAGGGTGTCGACCCCCCATCCCCCCCTATGGGGGGTATGGTGATGTATAGTTATGTTATTTTGTTAAGTGGTTCTGTTAAATATACATATGCCAAATATCAAATTTTTATTCTCATTCGTAAAGACGGAATAAAGATTTTTATATTTATGGAATTATCAATTTTTTTAAAACATTTTTTCCGCATAACTTTTTAAAAAAAAAAGTTGTCAAAATAAAATTTTAGGGTTATACGTGAAAAAATACGTAGAATTTGATTCCATATTTAAAAATTAATTTTTACGAATTTTTCAGGGTGTCGACCCCCCATCCCCCCCTATGGGGGGTATGGTGATGTATAGTTATGTTATTTTGTTAAGTGGTTCTGTTAAATATACATATGCCAAATATCAAATTTTTATTCTCATTCGTAAAGACGGAATAAAGATTTTTATATTTATGGAATTATCAATTTTTTTAAAACATTTTTTCCGCATAACTTTTCAAAAAAAAAAGTTGTCAAAATGAAATTTTAGGGTTATACGTGAAAAAATACGTAGAATTTGATTCCATATTTAAAAATTAATTTTTACGAATTTTTCAGGGTGCCGACCCCCCCCCCCCCTATCCCCCCTAGAGGGGGTGGGGACGGCTGATTTTGGTAAAATCAATACATTTCCGTGGAAAAATTTTTTTTATCATCTCTGGAAGTATGCTACACCCGAGAGTCCTACACCAACCGTATGCTGATTCAATCTATGGCTATGTACAGGTTCCCGGGGTAACCAAAAGTCCCCGATATGAGAATTAATAAATATCAGGCACTTTGTGGAATCACTAGCAATAGCTAAAAATATTTGTGGTTTTTTATTATAACCGCATTCAAATACTAACAAGCTATTGTAACAGAATGTATCTACAAACAAAAATATTGTATAAATAATTGGTTATAAAGACAACTTCAACATTTAATACAATTAGATTGTAAGAATATGACTAAGTTTATAACATCCTGTCACAAGTAAATATTTTTAGAATTAATTTATAAAGATACATTAAATTTGAGGGTTCTATTGAAATCTGTGAAGGGCAGAAAAAAGACATTTTAGAGTAAAAAACTTACCAATGGAAATTGTTGAAATCCAATCCAGAACTTTTTAGTGTTGTTACCATGGGGAAAATTGTTGAGTTGGGAAGCTAAAAAAAAGGAAAGGTTGGTTTTTTTTAATGAGAAGAAAATTTCCGAGAGCGAGTTTTCCCTTGGTATTACCAAGGAAAAGTAGCAGAGTTACTAAAGAAAAATTGTATAAGTTTGAACAAACTTGTGCTTGGTAAATATACCCACTTATTATATTTTGATCGTTTATTTCAAGTTCCAAGAAGTGCTGTTGTCTGCTTTTGGTTATTGGAATCACCAAAGTAGATATAAAAATCGTCTTCATGTTGTTGTGAGCCTTGGAGGCTTTTTCATAATTTTCCCTGGTTCGTCTGCTAATGGTGGTGAGGATTTTCTCACTGATCCCTTGTAAGGTTGATAGTGCTGCGTAGGTACATTTTATTGGTGATTGTATTTTCTTGACTATTTGTAATTGTATTACCATATTATTTATCCTTTTTATTAATTACCCAAACCATATAATTTCATTGTTCATTGACAAATGACATATATCCATCATATATCATAGAATTAATTTAGATGCGTTATTGAGAGAAACCATAGATAATAGTTATTTATGCAACAAGTGCAAAAAGTGAGTGTTTTTTGCACGCGACGTGAAATTGTCCAACGAGGTCTTTAGGCCGAGTTGGACAACACGTCGAGTGCAAAAAACACGTTTTGCAAGAGTTGCATACAATATTTTTTCTAAATTCATGCAAAAACTGGTAAAATTACAATATAAATATGTCAAAAACCTAATCTAACCTGATAAAACTCAACCCGTTCTTCTTTTTTGTATCTTTATGGCCTCCACCTTGTCAGTACTCAATCATAGCTGGTTTTCGCCTTGACCATTTAAATTTTAAATAATTAAAGATTTTTGAAATAATTGTAACTCGTTGAGACTAAGTAGTAAGATATACAGTTGGTTCGGTGGATCTTTTCCCATGCGTCATCATTAATATACACACGCAATACATCAATACATTAAATAAGACGTAGGTCGTAGTTCAATGCAGAGATGTTCAATGGTTTAATTTCGATGTGGCTAAAATTACGGTGTGCGTTATTTATTATTGAAGCTGGTGTGATAGATATTTGTGAATATTTTACAGCCATTTAACAATGTGCTACCTAAACCTTTAGTTTGGAAAAACTGTTAGAATTCCACAGTTTTATGGGGTTATTCTGCGAATTTACTTGCACAAGAGTTAGTATTAATAACAATTTCCTTGGTAGAAACGTTGCAAATCAGAATTGCCCTTTTTTGGTTATGGCTGGCAACCATTACTATTGGGCCGTCCCACCCATACGGCTTAACAATGGAAAATAAAAATCTGGGTTGTGAAAATAAAAAATGAATAATTTAAAATATTTATATATATTTGAGACTCATTTAAATATAGTTATATATACATTTGCCGAATAATAATGTAGGTGCAAGGACAGGAATATTGGGGAAATCAAAATTATTGTTAGATGTATTTACCATTTAAAACAACTTGTAATACAATATTGGATGTTATCCTTGAAAATGGAAATAAAGATGTTCCAAAAACTTGGAAAATAATGTAGAGTAAATTTTTACAAATTTATCGCTTTCCTAATATTCCTGTCCTTGTATATTTATATACAATTATCTCCTCATAGTCGGAATCAGAACTATCACCAGTATTTATGTCAATGGTAATTGGTTGAATGCTAATATCAACTATATTCTGTTCTCGGGCATACCACTTTTCTATAATTTATTGAATATGTCGTAACACATTTTTCCCAAATTTGTTGATCACATTGTTCCAGTGCCTCTTTCCACATATTTATAACAGAACTATCTGAATACCCATCTCTACCAATATATTTATTGTAATATGACTTGCAATTTGCCCAAATTAATTCAATAGCGTTGAATCCACCATGATCATGTTCTCGAAGTAACTCATCAATTTTATACACGTTTCCTGTTTTATTCATTTTTACAGTTTGTAGCGATTCAGGTTTTGTATCAAATTTAATGTTGTTTGTTGTCAACCATGTAACAATCTCATGTTTTGTCGAATTAGTAGAAGGTTGCTTTTCTAAAAGGACACTATGATATGGAGCATTATCAATAACAATAAAAGATGGCTCTTCTAAGTTGGGAATTAATTGAGTACTCATTGATTTCATGAAAGTTACATTGTTCATCTCCTCAATCAGATTTGCTAGATTTTGAACAGAATAATAAACTTGCTTCAGAGACAAATCCTTCGGTAGAACCAGTATGAACAATTATAAAACATTTTCCATCATAACCATCTGGTTTACTTACACTTTTAGTGTTGTTGTCTTGCCAAGAATGTTTTATTTCCTTCTGAATAGATCCATGTTTCATCCAAAAATACAAGTTCTTTTGGGTGAGTACTTGGAAAGTTTTCCATATATTCACACAGAAAAGTGGCTCTCAAGGCTGCAATACTTGTCCGCTCCATTAAAGCTCTTCAATTGTCATCTTTGCTACATTTGAATCCCATTGTTTTCAACAAAATGCTCAGAGGTGTTTTGCCAATAGATATAATTTCTCTTCTCCTTAATTCACAATTTAAGGTACCTAGTCAAAGTAATATGCTTCTCTAAAACAAAAACCAAAATTATAGTAGATTCAATTTTAATAAATACTATATTTTTATGATATTCTGATTGTTCATTTTATCAATGTTTTAACTCCGACTGTCCAAAAATAAGATAAATTTAATAGTTGAATTGAATTGTAAACTACTAAAATCTACATGATTACCTTACTAAATTTTTCTTGAATATACCATGATTTGAATATACTCATTACAAAATACCTACACCTACAATTTAACAAAAGATTTCAATTAAAGACTTACTAAATAAATATATTTACTCTGTTGATTTACACATGAAAGTGATTCCAAAGGTCCTCTATTTCTTTTTTCTAACTCAAAATACTCCAACACATTTAGGACCAGCCCCTGTGCTTGCGAATTCAACCTCTTTCATTCTAAAAATAAAAATCATTCATAAATAGTTTTGATCTTTCAGAAAATAAGGTCATTTATAATGATTTTCTACATTGGTGGAAGCACAATATGTTTCATATAATTTAGTTTGCTGGAATTCTATCCAGAATCATATTGAAATGTCAATTTAAGGTTAGTTTTCATTGCGAAGTAAATAATAAATAAATAGATTCATAATATTCACTTACCTCAATAATTCGAACACTCAGGTATAAATTAGTCCTTATAAAAACTCTTTTTGAAATAAATTTATATGCAAGGGGCGAAAAAATGAATAAAAATATAAAATAAAAATGTAAACAAAGTCTTTGGTCTGTCAACGACGTCAAGGTACAAATTCGCGTTAAACCTATCGCCGACATTCATCATATGGCTATCTCTGTTTTTTATATTACGCTGTAATGGAACAAACGGTTTCATTTCGGGGATTAAGATTCTGTGAGTGGGAAAGAGACGTAATACAAAAAGTAGTTTGTGAATTATTTCATACATGGGAAAAGATTCAGCGAACAGACTGTACATATATTATTGTTGTATTAAAGCAGGATCAGGTACTTGCTATGGATTTTTATTCAATTTAAATGTTTATGTTTGTCATTAATCATCACAAAACTGACACAAGAATGACAGATGAGTGCAATAAAATATTTTATTGCACTAGTGCAATAAAGTACCACTTTTTCCATTAAATGTGGTGCACAAAAGTGTTGTTTTTTGCATGAATGTAGAAAAAATATATTTACATTGATTAATTCTATGTTTAAAAAACTTTAATTATTTCGCTGCTGTTTATTTATAATAGAAAGTATAATGAGGTGTTATTTAAATTAAGATTTTTTCATTTAAAGAACAACTAAAAATAAATAAATTGTCATATTGGTATTCGGTATTGTTAGATTTAAAGAAAGAAGTGGTGTTTTTGTCAAAGCGAGTAACAGAAGTTTATCGACCACATCTTTGAATTTTCAGGTGGACTATACTCCGTGACGTTTGAGGGCTTAAAAGAAAAAGGAAAACCTAATCCATTCATAACATTTCCAATAGAAAAATTTCAAAAATACAGAGAGAGAGAGGTGAGTACCATGGATCTGAAAAATTACTGCTATTTATCAATAGTAAGAAAAATGGTGTTTGACAAATTCACTGCTAGAGACGGAAGATCTGGTTAACCCTTTCGGTCCTGGCGTACACTGTAGTGTACGGCAATTCAAATCTATGCTAATACAAAATTTATTTCGATTATGACCATTGCGTCCCAGCATACACTTGAGTGTACATCGTACTAACGTTATAATACGTGTGGTGCCTTCTATGGGCACAGATATAAAGATTGAATATTTAATTTTTACAGCGATCATGCTTCGAGCGGAATCGACAAGAAGTGATGTGTTTAGTATTTTTTTTGTGTTAGCTCAGATTATTAGAGATGTATATTTTTTTTATTATAAACAACACTTCAAACTAACTGTCTAGAATATTAGTCAGTGCTTTGGTGATTGGTTTTCGGATTTTTCGACAAATATAAACACGTACACTATTGTGTACATTGGGTCTTGGTGAAGTAAGTAAATATACCTAACTTATTTTTTGAGAGTTTATAAAAAGGTTACACTTTCAGCATTTGTTTTCAAGATGAGTGGAAGACTGCTTTCATACGAAGAGCTTGTTTACTATTTGGAAAATAATTACTCAGATCTTGATATTTTGAGCGAAGAAGATGACGGATGGGAGATTGATTCTCTTATACCAGAAGTTTGATTGATGATTTCAAAATTGCATGTTATAAGATGTATTTAAATTATTAGGTACGCAGTTTGGAATTGATGAGCCCGAAACTCCTGATTTGGAACCTGAGCAGGATGAGGTATTTGCAGATGTTCCTCATGTTGCTGTGAAAGAGCAAGCGGATGTGGACGTTGAAATGGCCGAACCTTCTATTGAACTTGTAAACCCCCAGCAAGTTTCAAATGAAATTTCGCAAAAAGAGCCCACAGCAAGTAAAACTGCACGTATAAATTTTGTTACGTGTTTATTTTACAACTTACCTCAACAAGTATTACACAGGATTAGGGTTCATTAAATTGTTTGAGTATACTATGAAATCAACCAAGAAAAAGCAAATACGTTTATTACCAACAACTTGTACCCTAACTTTTGTAAATATTCATTAGATATCTTTTCAAATCCTCTGCAGGTCTTGGTTTCCCCATCAAGCTTCACCACCTGAAAACAAAAGAAAAATACATATATAATTCTCAATTGATCATCACCTTATTTTAATTTCAACATAACTCACTTTATTTTTATACAGTCTTGAAAAAAACTTACAAAATATAAACAGTCTAAACAGAACCAAAAAGTGTCAGAAATCAATCAGCTTTCAGAAATATCTTCTTCTATTTTTAACAACCTAGACCTTAGTAAATAGTCATTATCAACGCTCTTCAAGGTTAACCACCGGCATCAGGGCAGAGGTCATAGAAAAATCAGGGTGTTTTTCGGTAAAAAGCAATCTTGTTCGAGAAGAACGTGCTACGCCTTTGACGGATTTGAAATCAGAAATATTTGAGGAAATATTTAATAGAGATCCAGTCTGAGGTACAGAATCACTTACTAAGTGGATATATTATCTATTTTTGTAGCCCAAAGAATTTCGGTTATAATATCCTGCTGATCTATGATCCAACCTATCTCTTGTATGAGAGGAGCACTTCAACAAAACTTATTGTTTTAGGCCTTCATAAGAGAGCCCTCATAAGGATCTCCATAAACATATTCATCAACACAATCGCAATAATATTCTTAAGGAATAGCTTGAATTATAGTTGGAACTTTTGCTAAATGACTAAGTTGATAAATACCTGATTGATCATCATTTTAGTTTGATAGCTTAATTCGTTACTTCCTCCTGGTTTTATCGCCTGAATCAAGTTGACAACTGGATATCGTTCTGAGTACCAACCCCAAGTGGTGAAGTTTTGGGGAAATTTCCCTGTAGAAAGATCCCAGGGACAGCAGCTAAGTTCCTTTAGACATAATATCTTACTCCCAGATCAAGTTTATGACAGAAGTTAATTCGTACAGGGTTATTCATTATAAATTACCCACCCCTATATCATCGTTATTATTGATCGTAGAAAAAAAAGTTATTTATGAAAGTTATATGGTTTCACTTGAATTTTTTAAAAATGCTATCAAAAATTCAGTTACTCACCGTATACAGGGTGAAATAAAAATGTGATGTATTTTTTTAAATATAACACCCTAAATATTATCACATTTTTAAAAAGATATTTTTTTTCTGATTTCAAAAATATATCATATGTTACCCTTATCTTAAGCCGGTATTGAGTTATTAACCCTCGAATAGCATAAATAGTATAATTACGGAATCATTTGCATTTTCAAAGAAGGTCATGAAAATGACAACTGTCTGTCTGTTTCAAAAGTGACATTTATTTTAATAAATCATCAAAATGGTGTATAACAACGAAGAAAAAGTTCGCATATTTACCTGTTTTATTGAAAATAACAAAAACAAACGTGCTGCCAAACGAGCATACAAGGTGTTATATCCTAATTTTCCTACCCCGTCAGAAAATACTTTCTATAACATTCACAGAAAAGTGGATAATACCTATAGTTTAAATAGGAAAAAACGAGAAGTTGAAATTAACCAAGTCGAGCAATTGGATATACTGCTTCATTTCCAAGGTAACCTGATGCATAGTTTAGATTTTTTAATATTTTATATTTAATTATATCATATTTTAAAAAACTCTGAATCTTCCATAAATAATGCTAGTGAAGAACTAAATAAAAGTTATTCGAAAATCCAACGAACATTGAATAAAAATAATTACAGACCATATAAAATCTTACCTTTGCAATATTTAACTAATGATCAAAAACAGCAAAGACTAGCCGATATATGCTACAGAAGCTGAATGAAGATCCTGATTATTTTTACAAAATATTTTGGACGGATGAATCATCGTTTTCTACGGCAGGAATCTTCAATAGAAAAAATAGAAGATCCTGGGAAAATCAGATGCGTAGGAAAAGATTAGTCAAACTAATTAAAAAATCAGGCAGAAAAACAGTCAGTGTTTGGTGCGGAATATTTAAAAATAAAATTGTTGGTCCCATATTTCATAATTATAAATTAAATGGAATTGCCTATCTAGAAGCAATCATCTCAGATGTTGAAAATATTCTTTCAAACACTTTTGCGGGAGACGAACTCGACGATATGATTTGGATGCAGGATGGTGCTCCCCCCCCACAATGTCCAACCCGTTAGAGAACATTTGAACAATGTGTTTCCAATATGGATAGGAAATAATGGAACTATTAAATGGCCATCTAATAGTCCGGACTTAACTCCCATGGATTCATTTTTCTGGGGATTTTTAAAAGATATCGTTAATAATTATAACAATAATATTATTCAAGAAATTAAAGACCGAATTCGACTGGCAATAAACAAAGTTAATGATGAAAATAATAACATCATTCCGGATGTATTCCTTAATTCAAGAAGACGTTATCAGTTATGTGTAGAAAATAATGGTGGACATTTTGAACATATTTTATGAGTTTATTTTTTGTTTATTATTTTTTAAATTTATTAAATAAAAACTTTAACTTTTTCCTCGTTGTTATACACCATTTTGATGATTTATTAAAATAAATGTCACTTTTGAAACAGACAGTTGTCATTTTCATGATCTTCTTTGAAAATGCAAATGATTCCGTAATTATACTATTTATGCTATTCGAGGGTTAATAACTCAATACCGGCTTAAGATAAGGGTAACATATGATATATTTTTGAAATCAGAAAAAAATATCTTTATATAGGGTGTTATATTTAAAAAAATACATCACATTTTTATTTTACCCTGTATACGGTGAGTAACTGAATTTTTGATAGCACTTTTAGAAAATTTAGTTGAAACCATATAGCTTTCATGAATAACTTTTCTTTCTACGATCAATAATAACGATGATAAGGGGTGGGTAATTTATAATGAATAACCCTGTACATCTACAATTAAACACATTAAATTTAGTCTAGTAATAATTTTATTAATGTAAGTCTTATGCATATATGCACAAGGTACCTAACTCACTTGGCACTATAGTAGCACAGTGAGTACACTACAGTATCTTCCTGATTTTGGAAATTTAATATATGCTTTTGAATGAATCAAGAATATCTAAGTTATTTATAGAGACCGAATTCATCCCTGAGAACAATTCCCGTCATAATATAATATATTGCACTAGCTTCATTTCATAATAAAAGAACAAAATCTAAGTTGCACCTACCTATCGAAGTTTTAAAGTGAGAAACCCTTCCACTAACTTTGTTGCTTGGTAACAATTTTTTTTATAAGTAACAATTTGTACTATATAAAAAATGAACTAACAAAAAAAAGTACATTCCTTGGCGCAGAAATGTACAATACCTTACCCCAAACATAACATGGTTTCATCTAATGGCTATTCAGCCGGTAGAATTGGAAAGTCCCTTACGTTTCTTTCGAAAATATTTAACTGATGATTTATTCAACCTCATGGTTGAGAATACAAATCTTTACGCCGTACAGCAACATGCTAGGTTCTCACCAACCTGTCAAGGTTAGTTGGAAACTTTTGTAGCTCTGATATCCTGATGGGAAATCTGAATTATCCCAGAGTTCGCTGTTATTGGAAAAATAAATTGCGAATTCCTATGATCGCTGATGCTATGGCTAGAGATCGATTTTTCAAACTTCGAAAACATTTGCATTTCGTGAATGTTCAAGAAAAACCACTTGAATGTAGGGATCTTTGTGGTAAGTGCGCCCACTTTATGATATACTTCGAAGTCGTATGTTAGAACTGCCTTTGGAGACAGCTTTGGGTATCGACGAACAGATGATCCCCTTCAAAGGCCAAATAAACATAAAGCAGTATGTCACAGGGAAGCCTACTCCATGGGGTATAAAGTTGTTTGCTAACATCTCCGGACGACTCCACCCAGTCATCTGCTGCATCTACATATTCATCTATAACAGATTACTATAATAATGCTCCAAATACTAGTGAGTTACAATTGTTAAAGTAGTGTACTTTTGCTATATTTTTATTCAATTTGGAAAAATATAAGAGTTACCATTATTTTGTGAAATTACTTAGTAAAATTAGTTAAATAGATGAATAATTTATGTTTGTACTTACCTGTATATAATGTTTTAATTTCCTACATATAGCCATGCACGTTTCCGGTATAATATATCCTAAAGTTTGGTGTGCTATACCTGTTGAAAACTTCAAACTTTCATACGACTGCCCTGTAGCTAAATAACGCAAAGTAGCAATTAGCCGCTTTTCAGGAGAAATTGATTCACGCATAACAGTATCTTGTTTGTAACCCATTTTGTTCTTTTCTTTCTTCTATTATCCTTTTGACAGATTTTTAAAATTATGCCCATGAGAGCAATTTTTTTGTCCATTTTGTACAAAAAAGATTACACCGACTGACGAGGTATTTTAGACCAGCTTAAAATACGGAGTCGCACGACCCAGTATGTCGAATTTTCAAATATCTACCAACTAATGTGAAGACCGCGTATGTGCAGGAACCGATCCTTCGACAACTCGCGGACTAAGTATGGTCGTGTGTAGACACGGCAAATCAGATCGCTCACAGACCAAGTCGGCGGTCTTGGTATGTCAGATCTTCTTCTATGGGCAGCTATTGTTTTAATTTATAAAAAAAATTTGTGCACGCCCATGGGCGGCTTTTTCCTATTAAAAATATGGGTCTTCACACTGACAATAGTTGAAATATACCTACTGTTTGCTGTTGTGACAGTAAATTCAATAGCTTTGTTTTATTTCAGGTGCTTACAAGGTGGATGGAATCAAGTCTATTCAATGGGGAAGAATACGTGAAAAGATGGAATAGACTTCTTTAAAACTAATTTAGGGCTGGATGTTCAACAAACTGGGAGTTGGTTGAATAATTCTGTTTTTTATAGGAGCTAGCACTAACGGGCTAGTTGGAGAAGATGCCATTATCGAGATAAAGTGCTCCTATACAATGAGGAGTGACTACTTGTCAGAAAAACTGGAAAACAATTACAAATATATGAAACAAATATGCCTATTCGAAAATGAATTCCAATTCCATCTCCAGAATTAGCTAGAGAGCATCGTAACTTTATGATATACTTCGAAGTCGTATGTTTGAACTGCCTTTGGAGACAGCTTTGGGTATCGACGAACAGATGATCCCCTTCAAAGGCCAAATAAACATAAAGCAGTATGTCACAGGGAAGCCTTCTCCATGGGGTATAAAGTTGTTTGCTTTATGTGGCACAAGCGGTATCAAAGTAAGCAAAGCATTACAAACGGAAAATTTGAATTTACTGTCCGCAATTAATTCTGTGAAGAGTTAACAATCAAGTTTACAAAAATTGAGATTGGATTCTGAAACTTTTTTAAAATGTATGTTGAAGTTGAAAAAATATTAGACAAATATGGTATTACAATTACAATATGAACTACCAGAACACATAGTAAGATTATTGTGGGTGCCGGGACATAAGGGTTGGGTTAGGAAATGGAAAAACTGAACTCGCGAAAAGAGGTTCAGCAACAGCATATGTTGAACCAGAACCAGCTCTTGGGACTACGAAGAAGGTAATCCGAGGGCAAATACAAAAATGGGTACAAAGGCAACATAGACTTCATTGGAGGAACACTCCAAAGCAGGTACACAGTAAAACCTTCATAGGTGACACATGTGTAAAGCGGGCCGAAGAACTACTGAATATCAGTAGGAATAAGCTAAGAATTATTAAGGGTTATCTAACGGGTCATACCCCGGTAAAAGATCACCTGCATAAAATAGGGTTATATAACGGGGACCTCAGCTGCAGACTTTGTGGTATGGAGATGACCGTGACCCATATCTTGTCTTACTGTGAGGCACTGGACTCGAGGAAACGGGCAATCTTCGGAGAGGCCAATGTGCCACCTGAAGTATATGGCACACATCCAATGGACCTATACCGTCTACTCGAAGGTACGGGTATAACTGGATGGGTGAACTAAATGTGGGAGTAGAGTACAATAAGCCAATAGGCTGCAGTGCTCCCGGCATCTGAACGGTTCCCAAAACGCACAAAATGAAAAAAATGGTATTATGATTCCGGAAACTAGGAAAAGGAAAATTCCGCGTAAAATAGATCAGATGTGTGATAATCAAGATGAATTTGGAAATATGGAAGATTTTGTTAGAATCAACACATTTTATTCATTTTTAGATTCACTTGTTTCCGGAATAGTTTAGTCAAGGAATGACAGACATTCTTAAAAGTGTGAACGAAGTATCATCACTGAGTTGTGAGGGCGATTTCACTTCAATTGAAAATAAATTTGAAATAAAAAAACAAGAATTACTTGCCGAACTGAGTTGAATAAAATTTGATAATTCGATTCCTGAAGGTGTTAAGCTTGATGATTGGATGGCTTGGATCCTTTCCTCAGACAACTACAAAATATACACCAACTTTTTCACGCTTCTAAAAATGTTTCCTGTCATACCAGTTACTAGTTGCTCTTGTGAACTTTCGTTCTCGAGAATGGTTGAAGTTGAATCAAAACTAAGAAGTACCATGTCACAACAGAGACTCGATTCACTTAGTAACCTTACGAGAATCGTATGTGGCATATATCGTGTCGTCTGGTACCGAACAATTGTGACGTAGCAAAAGAAAACATACTGAAGTAAATAATACATAAACGCGTTTTTATTTTTCATGCCAGAAGTGAAGATAGTTTTGTACCTAATGCCTTGCCTAATATTCCACCGAGCTCGGTAATTGTAAGGGACAACGAGTCGTGTAATTCGCGAATATTACATAAAATACGAATACCAAATATCCCCACGACAAAAGACGGAATTTTGAAATTCATGAGAACTGAAAACATTAATATCCCTGAAAACATTTCGGTAGAAGAAGAATTGATTAAAATAATAAAAAATAGGAATTTCCAAAAAGAATATGCTATTGCTAATATTTACAGTAGGTCTGGTCATACCTTTTTGCGATTACCTCCATACTATTGTATCTTCAATTCAGAAGAAATGGTTTGGGGTACAGTGAAGCCGTTTACGGAAATGTAATCAGTCACCAACTTTGAGCGCAGTCGTCCTTGATAGTATTCAGCAAATACTTAATGAAAATTAAAGCGATATATGGCAAAATTACGTGGCCCATGTAATAAAAACCGAAAAAGAATATACGGATTTACTGCCTATTGTGAATATTATTCTGGTAAGAATAGCTCATACCTCTCCGTGGTTCTTACTGGGCAGACAATTTTTCCAGATTGTCTGGCTAAATTAGCATAATTTACAGAAAATTGTGTTACAATTTTATGCAGGTTGATTTCAATCCACTATATTAAAATGAATTACATCTGAAAAACATTATTTCACAATAGGCTCCCATACACGAAGCGATATTTTGTGCGACGCGGTATGTGACAGACAGTGTCCGTTTAATTTGGCATATTGGGAACGCACGTTAGTGCTAAACGACGGATCTGGTCGGTGAAATACGTCATCCGTGAAGGATCAAGTCGTTACAAGTCAAATTTTGTACTTGCAACTAACGAAAGGATCCGGTCGTTGAGCTTGTCTGTTGGTTTGAATTTTGGGGTGCAATGGAGTGGACAAAAGAAATAGTAGCAGAGTTTATAGAATTATATAGGGAAAGGCCATGTTTGTGGAAAATTAAAGATCCTGATTACATAAATAAAAATTCAAAAAGCGAGGCATACGAAGATTTGATACAATTTTTAAAAAGCAAACATTATAATGATGTAACTGTGAGGAGGCGGAGTTATTCTTATGTGTTTCCCGTCCATGGCTCCTCCACAGTTAATCATGTCCCAACGATCTTTGAAGCCTGAAGCTATCTGCTTCCATTCTTCCTTTGTTGCAGGCATCTACAACAAAATAAGTCATTTATTTTTGCACTATGTCACATTACCAAAGAATATTGTTTTGCATATAACCATTGTTTCAGGTATTTAAACAACCACCTGAACAAAAGATTAAAAAGAAAAGAACATCGAATACGGATATAGATGAATTTTTGAAAGTATGCACCAAGACTTTATCTAATCCGGACAAACCCGATGAATTCGAATCCATGTGTATGTCTTTCGCAGCTAAATTAAGAAAAATTAACACAAATCAACAAATACTTGCAGAAAGTCTAATGCACAACGTTTGTACATTGGGATTATTGAACAAGCTTAATGAAAATTATAGCATAACAGATAGCAATAGGATGCTAACACAATTCCATTCATCAAATATCTCGCAAAATGACTATCAACATTCAGCTCAAAGACAAGTACCAAGTTCACATTCTACTTTATCCCATATGTGGCAAACTGATTATCCAGGAGTTCAACCTCCACTAACATCTCCGGACGACTCCACCCAGTCATCTGCTGCATCTACATATTCATCTATAACAGATTACTATAATAATGCTCCAAATACTAGTGAGTTACAATTGTTAAAGTAGTGTACTTTTGCTATATTTTTATTCAATTTGGAAAAATATAAGAGTTACCATTATTTTGTGAAATTACTTAGTAAAATTAGTTAAATAGATGAATAATTTATGTTTGTACTTACCTGTATATAATGTTTTAATTTCCTACATATAGCCATGCACGTTTCCGGTATAATATATCCTAAAGTTTGGTGTGCTATACCTGTTGAAAACTTCAAACTTTCATACGACTGCCCTGTAGCTAAATAACGCAAAGTAGCAATTAGCCGCTTTTCAGGAGAAATTGATTCACGCATAACAGTATCTTGTTTCTTTAACCCATTTTGTTCTTTTCTTTCTTCTATTATCCTTTTGACAGATTTTTAAAATTATGCCCATGAGAGCAATTTTTTTGTCCATTTTGTACAAAAAAGATTACACCGACTGACGAGGTATTTTAGACCAGCTTAAAATACGGAGTCGCACGACCCAGTATGTCGAATTTTCAAATATCTACCAACTAATGTGAAGACCGCGTATGTGCAGGAAACGATCCTTCGACAACTCGCGGACTAAGTATGGTCGTGTGTAGACACGGCAAATCAGATCGCTCACAGACCAAGTCGGCGGTCTTGGTATGTCAGATCTTCTTCTATGGGCAGCTATTGTTTTAATTTATAAAAAAAATTTGTGCACGCCCATGGGCGGCTTTTTCCTATTAAAAATATGGGTCTTCACACTGACAATAGTTGAAATATACCTACTGTTTGCTGTTGTGACAGTAAATTCAATAGCTTTGTTTTATTTCAGGTGCTTACAAGGTGGATGGAATCAAGTCTATTCAATGGGGAAGAATACGTGAAAAAGATGGAATAGACTTCTTTAAAACTAATTTAGGGCTGGATGTTCAACAAACTGGGAGTTGGTTGAATAATTCTGTTTTTTATAGGAGCTAGCACTAACGGGCTAGTTGGAGAAGATGCCATTATCGAGATAAAGTGCTCCTATACAATGAGGAGTGACTACTTGTCAGAAAAACTGGAAAACAATTACAAATATATGAAACAAATATGCCTATTCGAAAATGAATTCCAATTCCATCTCCAGAATTAGCTAGAGAGCATCGTAACTTTTTGCCAAGGGCATGGTGTCCCGTATCTGTTCACATTGCTTCTGTTAAAAAGCTCTATTGAAAAGCGAAGTTAGAGCAAGTATGAAAAACAAAAAATATACAGTGGAGGTATGTCCTTGATATTGAATAAATTGTAAAACTCCCAAAAATTTATATTTTAGCCATTTCGCTCACGGTGCCGTCGGTTGACGACATCGAATTATATTGAAAAGTATGGATACTACAGCGATATTTTGTGGTTCACTCATAATGTCAGCAATTGGTGACACTATTAAGAAACAATATACAATATTGTCTGCCATCTGTTGTGTAGCAGCGAGACTTTTTAATATTTCATTTGGTGAATAGAGCCCTGCGTTACCGCGACAACATGATAAAACAAAAACGAAGGTGGCGGATGTCACTTTGTTATTATAGACATGTTAGTATTTTTCGGACATTAGTAAATAACCACTAATTAATTAATCAATTAATTGTTTGTTTTTTTCGAAGTAGATCGTTAGGTTAGGTTAGGTTAGGTTAGGTTAGGTTGTGTTCGCCTTTGTTCCCCTTTGTGTACAGGATTTTTGTAGATATTGTTGTCATCAATTGAATACGTTGTGAGTTAACGGTCAACAATATACCAAGGTAAAGATGAAATATGTTTGTTATTACTTCGATTTTAATTTTCTGATTTATATTAGAAAATGGCTCCCAAACGTCACGTGCCGTTGAAATATGAGGAGTTGATGAAAACCGTGGATGAAATGTCAGACATAGAATACATTAGTGATGAAAATGATGAATTAGACTCAGAAATTGGAGAAAATTTGGAAGGTTGATTTAAATTTATCGCTATTATCCCTTGAAATACGAATTATTGTGTTTTTAGAAGTGGGAGAAATGTGCGATGTCGACAGTGAACACGAAATGCACGTGCAAATAGATGGAAGAAAAGAAGATATAGGGCAAGAAATGCAAGATGCCATAGGAGTCGAAACGCAAGATGGTGCGGTAGAAGAAACACAGGAAGGTGAGGTGGAAGAAATGCAGAGTAATGACAATGAGGATTTTATTCAGAAAGACGCGAAACAAAGGAAATATGAGAAGGCGGAAACAAAGAGAGCAGTAACGGAATATATGAAAACAAATCAACTTCTCTACGAAAGAAAACATTATATGGATGAGAAATGTGACATATCTTACACCGAATATAAAATGGTTTGAAAATACTCGTCGCCCTGTTGTAGATTTGCCAAGCCCTCTTCATTTTTTTAACCAATATTTTCCAAATTCCCTCTTTCAAGAAATTGTAGATAACACCAACTTATACGCTACACAACAAAATATAAGATTTCAGTTCACCACATTGTCTGAGATTAAAACTTTTGTTGGCATACATGTTGTGATGGGAAATTTACGATATCCGAGAGTTTTTTTTTTTTTTTTTTTTTTCCCGGAGCCGTCCTTTCGCCGGTACCACCTCAGCCTCCTGGGCTTATTGTGGATACTCCTAGTGTTCTGACTACAACCTATTCAGCCAATCCGTTCCCTGTATTAGCTCATACAGGTTCTTTGCTGGTTGATTGTAGAAGTCTTCTGGAGTCATTTGGGTTCTGCCATACAGTTTCTGCCTTCTGTGGTCCAGCGACTCACAGTTGCATAGTATATGCAGAGCTGTTTCGGTATCCTTTTTGCATCTTCTGCATGTAAGGTCTCCGTTGTACAGCCCTATTTTGTTTAGGTGCTCCTTTGTGGGAAAGTGTCCCGTAAGTAGCCCCGTAATGGTGCGCAGCTTGTTCCTGCTCATTGAGAGCAGTTCTTTCGCTACTTTTTCTGATGGTTCTTTTATGAATTTCTTCCCATGTATTTGCCCAGTCGTATTCTTCCAGTATTTCTTGTGTTGTTCTTTCAACCACCCTTTCAACCATGACCTCGTTAAGCATCTGGGGATGCCCACAGCAGGTTCGGGTCCGTTCATCAGAGTTGACGATCCTACTCTCGCGAGTTCGTCAGCTTTTTCATTGCCTGCGATTCCTTTATGACCTGGTACCCACTCCAGTGTTACACTGTTCCGAGTCGCCAGTCTTCTAAGTTCTTCGCCGCATTCCCATACTAGCCGAGATGTCACCTTATAGCTCTGAAGTGCTTTAAGGGCGGCTTGGCTGTCGCTGTAGATCCTGATCTGCCTGTTGTGGTAGGCTCTCATGCTGTTAGCCCTTGCACACGCAAGTATTGCATAAACCTCTGCTTGGAATACAGAGGCGTATTTTCCTAGCGAGACGATTCCTTCATATTTGCTCGTCTTGCTGTATATCCCCGCTCCGGTGCCGAGTTCATTTTTTGATCCGTCTGTATACCAGATCAGTTCATTCGCCCTACTAAGTGGTGGTGCGTTCTCTTCCTCAAGCTCTTTTCGATCTTTGATGACAATCTCGAAGTTCTTGCGAAAGATATATTTGGTAGTCATTTGGTCTGTTGGCATTTTGAAAATGTCATCTCCCACCTGCCTTATCTCTGTGTGTCCTCTCCCATGTACCACATCATGGTCTAGTGCTTTTTCCAGTCGGGTTAGTGCTGCCCTTGCTTCGTACATTATGACATAATGTAGTGGAGGAAGGTCTAGCATTGTTTCCAGCGCCGCTGTAGGAGTAGTCCTCATTGCCCCTGTAATGCCAGTGCATGCAAGTCTTTGGACCTTGCTTAGTTTTAGCATAGCAGAGGATTGTCTGGTCTTTGGCCACCATACCAAAGATGCATATGTGATCCTGGGAATGACAACCATTTTGTATAGCCAGTATACCATGCTGGGTCTTAGTCCCCATTTAATGCCGTAAGTCCGTCTGGCAACCATGAAGGTCACCTCCGCTTTCTTGATCACGTGCTGGAGATGTCGGTTCCAAGTTAAGCCTGGGTCTAGAATAACCCCAAGATATTTAACTTCATCCGACAGTCGTATTGGTTCACCTTGAAGCGTCAAAGGGCCAAGTCCTTCCCTTTTCCTTCTTCTGGTGAACGCAATTATCTGTGTTTTCGAAGGGCTAATACGTAGCCCTTCTTTTACAGTCCAGCCTGTTACTACATTTAAAGCCATCTGGAGTCTGTCTCTGGTTGTACTGTTGTATTTACCTTGGGATAGAATTACCAGGTCGTCTGCATATCCTATGGTGTCGAATCCTCCTCTGTGTAGGGTTCTAATGAGCCCGTCCATGACCAGGTTCCACAGCAGCGGGGATAGTACTCCCCCCTGCGGACAGCCCCTGGTTGCACATACGGCCATTGTTTCCCCCATCAGAGTTGATTCTATGAGCCTGCTTCTGAGCATGCAGTCTATCCACCTGCAGCTCGTGGCATCGATCCCTAAATTCCTCGTCGCCTTGGCTATAGATTCATAGGAGGTGTTGTCAAAAGCTCCTTCTATATCAAGAAAGGCTGCCAGCAGCACCTCTTTGTTTTCCAGCACGTATTCAGCTCTTTTTATGAGTTGATGTAATGCTGTTTCGGTTGATTTTCCCTCTCTGTATGCATATTGATCTCGGTGTATTGGTCTTGTAGCCAATATACCGTCTCTAATATGTCTGTCGAGAAGTTTCTCAAGAGTCTTCAGCAAAAATGACATTAGACTGATTGGTCTCAGAGCTTTAGCCGTGTCCTGTCCAGATTTTCCAGGTTTTGGTATCCGAGAGTTAATTTATATTGGAAAAATAGCAAGTCACTGGGAGTAGCTATTATAGCTGATAATATGGCAGTAAATCGTTTTTTCAAGCTACGTCAAACTGTGCATTTTTTAGATGTTCAAAATAGATTAGCTAATACTACTGACCGCTTTTGAAAGGTACGACCCCTCTATGATTCAATTAGGACTCGTTGTTTGTCTTTGCCTCTGGAAAAAGAAATGTGCATTGATGAGCAAATGGTTCCCTTCAAGGGAAAGTTGAATGTCAAACAGTACATAAAGAACAAACCTAATGCCTGGGGGATTAAAATTTATGCACTGTGTGGTAAAAGCGATCTTTTATACGATTTCATTATTTATCAGGGGCTACAACAGAGTTGGATCCACTTGACAAAGCGGTCTATGGTGTTGCAGGTAGTGTAGTTCTAAAATTGAGTAATCGAATACGCGAAAAGAATATACAACTATATTTTGACAATTTTTTTCCAAATTACAACGTGATGTTATATTTACGCAATAAAGCAATATATTGCACATCTACAGCACGTTTGGACAGATTTGCAAAACCTCCCTTCATAACTCACAAGGAAATGGCGAAACAAGGGCGAGGGTCTGCACAGGAAGTGATAAGTAAAGATGGAATCATACTTGTAAAATGGTTTGACAATATACCAATGCACATAGCATCGACCTTCGTAGGAATAGGTGAAAAAGATCAAGCTAAGCGTTGGGATAAAACCACCAAACAATTTCTGTATGTCACGCCCTAAATTAGTCAAATTATACAATTCTAGTATGGGAGGGGTAGACAAACTAGACTTTCTGATTCAAATATATAGAACATTTATTAGGTCCAAGAAGTGGACACTTCGAATGTTCTCACACGCAATAGATCTTGCATGTACTTTATCATGGCTAGAATACAGACAACAAGCTCAACAACTAAGCATACCAAAAAAGGATATACTGGACTTATTTAACTTTAGATCATATGTCGCAGAGTCTCTTATTGCAGTTGATACAGCACCTAAAGCACAAAGAGGAAGACCTCCTACGAATGTTCGGAATGAACCTGTACAACCAACAATATCGAGACCAACCTTTGAAGTACGTCCAATACCAGAAGTTAGACGGGACAACGTTGGTCATTGGCCGATCCATGATAATTCAAAATCATCTTCACGCTGTAAAAATGTGGGTTGCAAAGGTACATCAAGAATTAAGTGCAGTAAGTGTCTTGTACATTTGTGTTTAACAAAAGATAAGAATTGTTTCATGAATTTCCATAAGTAAATTTGTATTTTGAATGATAAAAATATTGAAAAGTTTTCTACTTTACTTTTATTTAACGTCTATAATACAAAATCGACAACATGTTACCGCCTTCACGTAGATGTTATATAGCAACCGTTGGCTCATACTGTCATCAATTGACGACATGCCACCACCGCCATCTGGGGGCAGCTAAGGTGATTTTAAGTCTTAAAAATCATTGAAAAAATCAATGATCCAGGTTCTCGTTTAAAAGAATTTTATTCCCAAAAACAATAATTCGTGAGCGAAAGGGTTAGATCTCAATTGATTTTGATGATGGCATAGTGGACACTAAATGCTCTTGTCCAAGAGATCTAGTAGTATGTCACCATATGGCAGCACATATCGTCGCTTTGAAACTTCACCGTGGTAACTCAAAAAAATCGAAAAATGAGATATTCATGTCATTTTGTGTAAAACACTCATCTTCATTAGAGAAACAACGTGTTATCTTCATAGGTCCACAATACTCCATGAGAGGGCAGATAAATCGTTATCGCATTAACCCGACCGGTCATTTAATTTTACGGAAAAGTGTAGCAGTGTGTCAGTTAACACAAAACCTCGGAGCAGGTGAGTTCCTTTTTTTTCTACATGGTTGTATTTCAATATTTGAAATAAAATTTATAATATTTGGGCGGATATTTCAATGAACATCGTTGTATCTTGAAATGCAACAGTATACTTTGAAATTACCTATGCAGCATTAGCGTAATTCTGGAGAAGCACAGTTGTATTTTGAGTTATAGCAGGTTTTCTCAAAAGTACGGAAGATTGTGAATCGGCGTGTTCATGATTATATCGTTTTATTTATAGATAAAGCAGTATTTCTCAAAATAAAACAATAGCATAGACGTGAGTTTGTATTAATTTTAATTTAAAACCTTATTACTTGAACAAATTATAATGTACTGCATATTGTATTTTAATTTGCAACACTAACGTCGTAATAAATTGAGTAAAATAGTACTCACGCCTTGGAAAAAGGATGTATTTATATCCGTTGGCATAGTTTACTGAAGAAATTTTCAAAATTTTACAGGCAGAACGATGGCGGATCGAGGAAAATTAATGCTTAAACTTGTCAATCAGCGCAAAGTACTACATAATTGCGGAATGACTGATGGTGTATGGAGTATTGTAAACCTACCCCCTTCCGAGGAAGTTGATAATAATGGTTCTCCGATGAAAATTCCAAGTAAGTATAGTCATAACTTGAAACAAAAACATAAATTTCGGACAGCGAGTCAAAAGATTTTTTTATCTAGTGTGAATTTGTTCGTCAAATTACGTTTGTATCTGGTGTAAATTTCAATACATTGTTAGTCAATACCCTTGAAATGTACAAAAAAATCAACAGCAGCTACATAAATTCCAAACTACAGGTCTTCCGTCGGTTACTTTTATCCATGTACCTTTCTTAATTTCAACGTTTTATTTTAGACAAGAACCAAAATAATGACCTCGTTAAGGAGTGGCTACAAAAAATTCCGGATGGTTTTGACAGTGCTGGACAATTTGAGCAGGAAGAGAAAAATTTTGAGACTGACATACATAAGACTGGAATAAATAACTATGATACTGATAATGATGAGACTGAAAATAATAATGACAAAGAAGAGACTAGAATGAGTTACCCCCAAGATGAACTTAGAACTGCTGTTATCTCAAAATCGCCGACTTTAGATGTTATCGGAAGATTTTTGGAAAATCCTGAAATTGAAGTGTTACAAGAAACTGAACATGAGGTACTAGAAACTTTTGCACTAGATGCTACTCAGATAATTTCTTCAAAATCAACGCCTTCAGATGTTACCGGAGCATTTTTGGAGAATGCTGAAATTCACATCTTACAAGATACTGATGAAAAGGCATTTCCATTGGATTCTGCTGTTATTCCACATCCTCATAACGATATAATAATTATTGATTATCAAGAAGTTCCTTCATCAAGCGTCCTGGACTCTGCGATCCCCGTGGATTTTGATAGTCAGGTACAATTAACTGAATTGAAAAATGTGAATTTTGATCCAGAACTTGAACTTGATGATGAGGTTCTTGCTTCATCTGATTCTAAAATTGATCCATTTTATACATCGGACAACAGTGTTGCTGATCCAGATTTCACTCCAGATAATCCACCCGAGGCTACTATGGAGGAAAAAAGTAATAAAGAAGGTGATGAAGTCGAAAAGAAAAAGAAAACGAGAAAAAGGAAATGTGACAGAACCAGCTGGAAGAAAGAAGTAGCCAACAAACTGAGAAATAAAGGCGAAGCGTATGTTTCAGTTAGAAGTAGAAAACCCGTGAAAAAAAGAATGATGCGACCACCCTGCACTCCAACTTGCAGATTGAAATGCTATCAAAATTTTACCGAGAAGGAAAGGCAAAGTATTTTTGACGCCTATTGGAGCACAGGAAACTTACAAGTGCAACGTAATTTTCTGCGAAGTTGCATGCAGATAGTTATCCCCAAATATCAGTATAAGAGAGAGGATAGCCACAGAAAGAATAACCAAGCTTATTTTCTAAAAAAAAATTGCGAAAACGGTGAAAGAATTCACGTGTGCAAAAAGTTTTTCAAATGCACCTTAGATATAAATGATCGGCCTTTGGATACTGTTTTGAAAAATTCTGAGGCTACGGGTAATATAGTTGTTCAAGATCAAAGAGGTCGCCACAACAACCACCCCAAAATTGACGGGAAAATTCGAGAAAATATAAGAAACCACATCAAATCCGTTCCTATAATTCCAAGCCACTATTGTCGCCGAAACTCATCAAGAGTGTACATTGATGGCAGTAAATCAATAACGCAACTACACAGAGACTATGTCGAAGAAGAAAAACAATGTGGCAGGGCATACGGGAATTAGTACTACCATATTTTTAACCAAGAGTTCAATATCAGTTTCCATCATCCCAAAAAGGATCAATGCGACGAATGCGCTATGTATAGCAATGACACGAATAAAGAAAATGAAGGAAGGTACGAATCCCATATACTAGAAAAGGATTTAGCTCGGATGGAAAAAGATAAGGACAAAGCCGCAAAAGATGACTCCGCTGTATTTATTTTTGATTTGCAAGCCGTTTTGCAGTGCCCCAATGGTGAAAATTCCTCGTTTTACTACGTCTCGAAATTGGCAGTGTACAACTTTACAACCTGAGAGACAAAAATGACGTGACATGTTTTGTATGGAACGAGACTGAGGGTTCGAGGGGTGCCACCGAGATCGGCACCTGCGTATTCAAATACCTGGAGTCACTTGAAGGAAATAAAGAAATTGATGTGATTCTATACTCGGATAACTGCACAGGTCAGCAGAAGAATTATTCGATGATGGCAATGTATGTGGGAGCCCTGAAGAGAATTCCTCACATAAAGTCCATTACCCATAAATTTTTGATTACTGGCCATACTCAGAATGAGAATGATTCTGTTCACTCAGTTATCGAAGGCTCAATAAGAAGATGTTTGAAAGCAGGGCCTATATACCACCCTTCTCAGTATTTAACAGCCATTTCACTGGCAAAAAAAACAGGAAAACCATACAAGGTAGTGGAACTTTCTCACGAAGATTTTTTTGAGTTCAAAAATTTCAAAAGCATTTTTCCGATACAACTGAAAATAATGGATTTGAAAATGATCCAATTTAGATCAGAAGACGACTTTATTTACTACAAAAGCTCATACGGAGATACTGAATTATCAAAGATAAAAATGAAAACACTTAAAAGACCAAATTTTTTTGGCCGAGCTTACACTCATAAACTACGGGTAAACGAAAAAAAAAGACTGCTCTCGTGAAACTTGTTGAAAAGAACATTATCCCAAAATGCTACTCTCAGTTTTATAACAATTTATAATAAGTAGGTAGTAACATAGCTACTGTTTATATTTAACTTCATTTTTTGTCTCAGCTTACTTACCTGAAGAAAGTATTATTTTGTACTAAGTAGTTTAATGTTTTTATTATGTCGATTTAAGTTACCTAACTTTCCTTGAAATGCTGTACTTTACTCAAAATTTTGTATCTTACTGCCTCTTGAATTAAATTTATTTTCATAATTCTTTGTGATTTCTTTATAATAATAATGACGTATTTCGAAATAAGTATCCATTTTTAATAAGGGTTTAAGAGAAAAGCGCTGCAACTCGAAAGACCATTACTTATTTCGAAATTACCACAAAATAAAAAATGCCTCCAGAATCAAACCCGATCAGTTGAAAAATTTAAAAAAATACGGTTTTTTCCATGTGAACTATGTTCCAATAGTCGCCATTGCTTCGAGTCAAGCTGGGCTGGAAGTTTGTGAAAACTTATAAATCACTCTCCTGAAAAACTCACGTTTTTTAGTTACCACGGTTTAGTATCAAAGCGACGATATATGCTCATCATAACATCAGTGTTACTGATAAGGCATGTGTGTGGAACAAGCCATAGATAAAAAAATACTTATAGATGGGAAACTGACCCGTGGCGCCCTCTATTCATATGGGTGGCGCTACCTTGAGAGTCCCGTCAGTACCTCTGGCACAAATCAATGTGTGAACTTCGCTAACAGCCGAAAAAGTAAATTCCTGTAATATTACAGTTTTAGCGGTATATTCAAAATTACTGTAATTTCACTTTTATTGCAAAATAACATTTACAATCCATTTTTTGATATTTCATTCAAAATTACTCAACATTAGATTGATATTACAATAATAACAATGAAAAGTAAAGTAAAATTAAAATGAAATGTCCAAAAATGGATCATATAATGTCTGAATTGGAAAAAATAAAGCAATAATCATGAAGTTCATATATTTCATTGATTAAAATAGTATACAATAAATGAAACGTTTTTTTTACATATTTAAATGATTAACATGAAGAAAAATAAATGTTGTTGATTTAACAATGGTGCTGGGAAGTTGTATGGAAAAATAACTTCTACTTCCGACACTTTCTATTTAATGGATCATGTTTTGAATGAAGATAAAGCTTACCGTGTGCATCTCACATTACAGTCTTTCACAAAACATATTTTTGACATTGTCTCTTAATGTAAAAGTCCCACTATAAACAATTAAAACCAAATACGAATACTCAACACACACACAAATAAGCAGTTGTCAATGGTTGTCAGGTTAGGATGTCAGCGCTAATATATGTGTAAAAATCTGCAGCTACCACTAACGGCGTTACAGTTTTCATTAAATTAGAAAATTTTAGTACTGACGGGACTCTCTATGTGGCAGCACCCACACGCCTTCAGAGATCCCCTACCCTGGAACAAGCTACATAAACTAGATGAAGTTGATGTCATTACGAAAATAAAAGACATCTACCAGCCTAAAAGAACAAATTATGTGGTTGTTCAAAGACCAGTAAATGACAGCGAACTTCATCTATTCAAGAAAGAATTGGGAGATCCAAATCATACAGGATTTTCTTTTGGTGGTTAATGTCTACTCCTTCAGAGAAGATCAATCTCCTCATCCCAAGTATTCAAGATGTTATATTTTCCGAAGAATATGGAAATGCCTTGAATAAAGAATCATCCTTTATGGAGAAATGTGGTGTAACTCAAGATGTCATACAATAAGTACACCAACTAACAATTGGTCAAGGAAATAATGAAAACTGGCTAAGCACAGAATAACAAGCAGTAAGTTTGGTGTTGTTTTGTCTGCTTGTAAAAGGAATAAATATCCAAAATCTTTGTTCAAAAGTTCACTGGAGGGATATGATTTAAGTGGTGTGCAGGCAATTCAGTGGAGCAGGAAAAATGGAAAATACGGTGTGGATAAATTCCAACAAACTACTGGACTTGAGCCTGCAGGATTTCATCTACACGAATGTGGTTTTTTGGGTACAAGTCCTGATGGATATGTAAGTGAAAAGTGCCTGATTAAAGTCAAGTGCCCTTTTAAATACCGCAAGGAAAGTGATTTGAAAAAAGCATTGGAAAATGACAAATCCTATATTATTTATTGTGAAGAGGGCATTTGTTGCCGCCTTGACTATGCCGACAAATAAAAACATAAATTTTATGATCTATGGTACCTGAAACTAAACTCAACCCGGGATTAAATAGAAAACTGCTGTAAAAACCCGCGTGGCTCGGGGGTGCAAGGTTTGGTTACAAGTGCCCATAAAATAGTTAGATATCGACAGTTGTAGAGAACAGACGTGTAGATAAAGTTGGATAAGTTAAAACACTTTTTCAATAAACACCTACAACCTAATTCTGGTCCTTCGTGCATAAAAAAGAATCAAAGATCAATTAAAGCAAAATAATTACTTGACCACCTTTAAATCAACACAACAGTGACAAAAAACAGCATTATAAAGGTGAATGAAAATCATATTTATTATGACCAAATTCAGGGAGGGCTTCCTACAGGGATATGTGCTATCTTGTTATATGGATCCCAAATGATTGTATCATTAAGAAGATTTCAAGAAATTTTGAATGGGAAAAAATTTGGGAGTATTAAAATCCTTTTATTCGAGACAATTTCTACCACAAATTTGTAGTTGATATGGAATAAAATATTTATATTTTGTAAGCAGTTTCATTTCACATAAATTTTATAAAATAAATTATATATGTATACATCATTTGCATAAATGAAATAACTGTATATTGTTACAAAATCATACAACGAATTCTACACTTGCTGAAATTAGAAAGAAGTACTGGATAATTCAGGGTAGACAAATAATAAAAGCAGTTATAGGACGATGTGTTGTTTGTAAGAAATTGAAAGGAAAATCAGAAATGCAGCCATTTGCTCCTTTACAAAGAGACAGGATCACTACAGCGCAACCGTTCAATGTGGCTGGAATAGATTTTGCTGGCCCATTGTAGGGGAAGGTCTCGTACGTCGGACCTCCTTGTACCTCGGGCCATTACGATATTTTCTGATAGGTAAATCTTAGAGATTGTTGTATGCAACACATTTTACATTTAGACATACCACGTGACTGTATCCTCACAGAATATCCGCCAGTTAACCAGTAAGCGTGCACGGGGCAGTATTGAAAATTTTAGCATCAATGTAAGTATTTTCACTCTTACTTTGACGTGTTTTTTTTCAAATTTCAAGCAAATACCTTAGCGATGAAAATTTTTATGAAGAAATATATATATTGACAAAACTCATAGCCCGATTCTACAGTTTAAAAGTGTTGTTTTTTGCTTAGATTAGGTGAATTATTTTGAGGTGTTGATATTCGTACCTTGGGCCTTCTTGTGGATTGTACCTTGGGCCGGCCCAAGGTACGAGACTGTTGTGGTCCTACTTTGAAAAAAGTTAATCTTTTTCTAGATGCCACGCAGCAGAGTGGAAGTAAAAAGACTTCAGCCATCGGAAACAAATTTGCAGGAAGCCAAACATGCAATAGATAAAAAAATTATGTCGCGGCGTCAAGCTGCAAAGGTGTTCAATGTTTCTAGAACCACTCTCCAGCGTTATTTAAAACAAGAAACTGACGATCCTGGCAGCTATAAGTCATACCTAAAATGTGCAGTACAAACGGTCTTCACACCTAACGAAGAAAACGACTTAGCTGAGTATCTTAAGATTGCCTCTAAAATGCACTACGGCTTAGAGAGAAACCAACTGAGAGCACTGGCTTATCAATTTGCTAAATCAAACAACAAGATAGTGCCACAGCCATGGCACGAAAAACAAAAGGCTGGAAAAAATTGGTCAAGATTTTTTATGTGCAGGCGCCCTGATCTAAGTTTAAGAAAACCCGAAGCAACGAGCTTATCTAGGGCTACTAGCTTTAATAAACACAACGTATTCTTATTTTTTTCAAAGCTAAAGTCTACAATAAAAAAAACAAATTCGAGGCTGCAAGCATCTACAATATGGATGAAACTGGTAACAGCACTGTTCATGTTCCAGGACAAGTTGGGAGCGCAACATCAGGTGAAAGAGGCGTTAATGTCACAATGATTTCATGCATAAATGCACTCGGAAACAGTATCCCACCCATATTAATTTTTCCCCGTGTTCATTTTAAAGAGTCTATCATGATGCATGGTGCCCCAGCTGGTGCAAAAGGGACAGCGTTTCCAAGCGGTTGGATAACCACCGAAATTTTCTTAGAATGGATAAAACATTTCATTAAACATGTCAAGCAGTGCTGCCGTTTCGGTACTTTTGTACTGAATTCGGTACCTTTTGAATGCTTTCGGTACGTCAGTACGACTATTTCTAAAACCATTATTATTCAGTACGTTTTCGAAACATGTTGTAATGGCAGCCTGGCAACAACTGTCGCCTTCATAGAGAAAGTAATTTGTCTATGGTCGACGTCTTAGAACATGTGTTTTATGCTCTAAGGTCGACGTGCACTGTGCAGAGCCATCGAATACCACTACTCGGCGGTGTGCAGAGCAGATTTGTCAAATGTCACCGCACTTCCGCATAGTAGTGCAGCTGCTGAGAGACTTTTTTCAACATTAAGTTTAATCAAAACCAAATACCGAAATGCTCTGTCTGTTGAAACATGTAATGCATTACTTCTGTGTAAGCAAATACTGAAAAACACAGAATGTTTCAATTGGTGCCCCCCTCGAAGAATTGGTGAAATCTGCTCAACGATTAAAAGTAATGATATTCCTTCATAAATGTATTTTTATTTTTTATGGTTCGTTTTTTACATCTATAAGTATACCTACTTCATAGTCTTAAAATTTCAAAGCTAACTTGATGGTTTTGAAATAAGAGTTTTATATTATTGGCATTCTGTTTTTTGTTTGAATAAGAATTTATCTATTGTTTTAAATATACCTAGTTTTCTGAATTTAGAAATATTTTATTACGATCATAGATCTTCTTATTTATCTCTATTTCGGCTTATTACCCTTTTCATAGACATACCGCTATTCTTCTTTTTTCAAACAAATTCTTTTGTCAACTGTCAGTACGTTTCAGTACCATTTCGTTAAGAATTTCAGTACGCTGCAAAAATTCAGAGCGGCAGCACTGATGTCAAGCCATCTCTTGATGAAAAAAAGTTACTGATTCTCGACAATCATGAAACTCATGTGTCATACGAAGCTGTTTCTTTGGCCAAAGAATACGGGATAGTGATGCTTACAATGCCGCCACATACGAGTCACAAACTTCAGCCTCTAGATCGGGTAGTATTTTGGCCTTACAAGCGTTATTATAATTCTGCTGCAGAAGAATGGATGTTATCCCATCCAGCAACACCAATTACAATTTATAATGTTGCTGAGTTAGCAGGAAAGGCATATCCATTAGCGTTTAACCCCAAAAATATTCAAGCAGGCTTCAAGGTCTCTGGGATTTGGCCTGTCGATGAAAATGTGTTTAATGAAGATGAATTTCTATCATCAGCAGTAACCGACAGGGAGAATCCAAATGAGTCTACTCGGCAACAAGCTTCAAATCCTGAAGCATCAGATACCGCAATGAATATTTCGCTGCCCGAACAAATTCTTCAGCATCCCTCAAACTCAACTGATACAATAGACAACACGCTTTCCCAACAAATATCTCAACAGCCCTCAACCTCAAGTTTTTATCGATCTCCCGCTGAAATTCGTCCACTGCCAAAAGCTGCTCCTCGCAAAGGAAGACAAAATAGAAAAACAGGTTCATGTCGTGTTCTTACGGACACACCGGAAAAATACGAGATTGAAAGAGCTTACCTTGAGCGACAAAAAAAATTGAGAGGAAAAGCTACGTTAAAAGACAAACGAGAAGCAGTAAAGAAAAAAGTTTTCCTGGAATCATCGAGCTCAGAGCTGAGTGAATCGGACTACTCGTCTGCTTCAGAAACGGGTTCAGATTTTTCACTGCCAAAAGACGATTCTCCCGACCTATTGAACGAAGAAATTGAAGAACAGAAATTCTGTATCACTTCAGTTCCTGGGAAAAAGAAGATTCATTATTATGTTGCTGAAATTATTGAAATAAATGGTAATGAAATTAAAGTGAAGTATCTAAAAAGATATAAAGACTCATTTAAATTCATAAGACATAAAGATGATACATATGAAACTATTAAAGACGACATCGTCATGGTGTTGCCCGATCCGAAAATGAGCGGTTCAGCAAGGCAACAAAATATGCTCAGCTTCGGAGTTGATTTCTTATCATTAAACATTAGTATTGAGTGAGTTTTTTTATTTTATATTTTTATATTACGTTTGGTTCTTTTGTTTTTTTATATTCTTATATTATGAATTTATTTTTTTAATTTATATTCTAATAATCCGTTTTGTTTTTTTTATATACTTAATATTTTTGTATAAAAAGACATTCCTCGTTAATTTTGATAAAATAGACTGAATCAAAAACCCTATTTGCATTTTTTCACACCAATGGCCCAAGGTACGAGACCTTCCCCTACATAATTAAAAATGAACAAAGGCTGATAGTGTACATTATGCTATTCACTTGTGCTGTAAGAAGAGCAATAGACTTGGAATTGGTGGAAAGTCTCACAATAAAAAGTTGTGTATTAAGTCTTAGACGTTTTATTGCCAGAAGAGGTTTACCTAGTATAATTCATTCAGATAACAGTGGCAAATAAACCGACGCAAACTCCACGTCGCTTAGGTACACGGTAACTGTTAGTGATGAGCAGATGCAAGACCAAGACCCGGTTAGTCTTGGTCTTGTTCTTGCATTCAAGGTCTTGGTCTTGCGCCAAGACTCTTGCAAGTCTTGCACTTTTTTTGAAGATTTTTTCTGGAGTCCATTTTTACAAAAAAATGAATAAGAAAAAATAGTATCTAAAATCATTAAAAGTGAAGAAAGGGACAGTCTTTCTCATTATAAAAATTTTCTTTCTTTATATTTAATTGTAGCGATAAATCAAGTATAAAATTTTTTTTAATCATTTTGACAATTTTTTTAGAATATAGTATTATAATTTATCAATTGTGTAAAGACGTAAAAATATAACAATTTATAATCTTATTTATAAGTTTAAAAAAATTTATGTATATTAAAGTCACTGAATATCCCGTGTATCCGATATTTTTGTTTTTTTCTTGAATTTTTTATGAGGCAGAGGTCTTTTTAATTTTTGAGAGGTCGACGGTGCTGAATCACTTGAAGTGTCACTAACATACGACGAAGATTCCAGATCACTCATTGTTTTTTTATATTTTATTGTTTTATTTACCGACCCTATTCCTATAAGGCCCAGATTGGGACTGTTTTAGACTGTGGCTTAATACTAAACTGATTTTAAAATAATAATTTAACAAAAAATGTTGGTATTTTTATCTACCACCCCAATATTCAACTCTCTTTGCAAAGTCTGATAAAATACCAAGAAAATAATAAATTATTCCTTTTGCCTAAGGGTACGGACAGAAAGAAAGCGGGTGCCTGCTCGCTGGTGCCGATCGGCGCCTAAAATCAGTATGCATATTGAACTTGGACGCAGAGACAAAACAGGCTGAAGCTTGTCGGCGCGTGTAGTAAGCAGAGTAAGCTGCTGGCATTTTACCGGAATGAATATTTAATTATAAGCGAGCAGGCAATGGATACGGAAGCATTGATTTCTGCAGTTTTTAAACAAATCCCTATATGGGACAAACGTGAAAAAAATCACAGTAATAGAAATGTTGTTGAGAAGTGTTGGAAAAAGATTGCCGAGGAAGTGAACATCCAAAATGGTAAGTTTTTCACTTTATATTTTTTTTACAAGCTTTTATTCAACTTGCAATGTATGTATGTATCTTGTTTGTTCCGTGGAATCTTGCAGCTCAATGTTGTAGCAATTCCACTCAACCGATTGGGCTGAAATTTTGCACATACTTTCGGTTCCCGCGACAATGCAATTTTGTTGTAAGATTTTCAAAGTAAATAAATATAGGAACGTGTACTTACTTAAATCTCGCGGCAAGCTTTTATATCATATACATTGTGTAATTACGTTATAAGTTGATAGTAAAACTTTTGAAGGAAACGTTTATTTTATTCCTTTTAGCGCTTTTAAATAAAATATTGTTTTTAACAAAGTTTTTTTTACCTACTTTTAATTTATTGTATTCATATTACCTAATGTATAATTTCATTTAATATAATAATTAAATAAACACCAGAGGATTATTTATAATAAAAGTTTCGAAGATATCTCTTATGACCACAGCTGATGTTAGTGGTCTTCCAACAAGGCCTTGATGGTTATTTCTAATCATGTCAACCTCAGTAAGATGACGTTCGATTCCTTCTCTTTTTAAAACGAGGTTGTGTAAAATGCAGACACATCTTATAATTTCATCTGCAGTATCAGCATCAGTTTCAATAGCTTTGGAAATCAGGCGTCATTTTGCGTATAGTATTCCAAAGGCACATTCGATCGATTTTCCCTCTCTACTTAGCCAATTGTTGAAACATTCTTGGTCCAATGGAATATTCAGTCCCCTGTAGGCTGGTAATAACGCAGGTTCGGGTAAATGAATTTCATTTGTTATCAGGGGTTTATAAAAGTCAGAGGCTTGAAAAGTACCTCCATCACTTTGTTTGCCGTAACCTCCAACATCTATAGCTATAAATTGATAGTTTGCATCCACTACTCCTTGAAGAACTACCGAAAAATACTTTTTATAATTAAAAAAACATAGATCCAGAATTTTTAGGACATAATATTCGTACATGTTTTCCATCAATTGTTCCAATGACGTTTGGAAAATTCCATATTTCATAAAAATCTTCAGATATAGCTTTGAACGGGTTTCTTGTTGGTTGAGGCATATATTCTGGCTGCAGTTCTTGCCTAATAATTTCCAGTCTCTTTCACAATTTCTCCCACCGTTGAAGCTCCTACACGAAATGAAAACGAAAGACTTTTAAATGAGCATCCAGTTGTCAAATATCTGAAAATAAAAGATACTTAAATCAGTGAACCAATATAATTGAAAACAATAACTAACTAAGTAACGCCAGATAGATTCTAACTGAAACTAATTGTTATTCTTGAAGTTATACTTAAATCGCTCCCCAAACATCAAGCATATCGTATAATTACATTGTATTTTTTAGTTTCTTCGCTAAAAAGAAAATGGAAATATGTCAGGGACCAATTTGCCGTTGAACTTGGTAAAATAAAACCTCCTCGATCAGGCGATACTGCGGTCTCTATATGTGAGTCAAAGTGGCCATATTTTCATCAGCTGTTATTCCTAAAAGATACTGTAAAACCCAGGTCCTCAAAAGGCAATTGTTCAAATGAACAACCAAGTCAAAACGTAGCATTTCAAAATGATATCTTAATGGGTGAAAATAGCGCATAAAAAATAAAAGCAGAAGAAAATGAGAATCAGTTGGAAAGCGAAAATGAACCTGAAATAAATGCGACAAATACAAACGATACTGAAGTTGTACTACCTTCAACTTCGACTGCAACTCCAAAACGAAAGCGATTATCATCCGAGACTTTTAATGCTGCAATGATGAATATCGAGAAGCAAAAATTGGAATTCTTGAAGGCGAAAGAAGAAAAATCACAAAACGATGATGAAGACATAATGTTTTTCAAAAGCTTGCTTCCCCATGTGCATAAAATTCCGCCCAATTTGAAACTACAATTCCGAAATCGCATACAGGATATTGTTAATTCCTTTGCGCATCCTCCTCTCCAAGTAGCTTCATTGCCCCAAAGGACCCCGCACTTTTTATAGGTAAAATGGTTCTCGGTGAAATCGTCTGAATTTTTAGTATGTTGTATACATACAGTTAAAAATCAGTAAATTTTATGTAATCATTTCTTCTGGATTTGAAAGTGCCAAATGCTTTTTCTTTCGCTCTTATCATCAACGTACCTTCATATTAGTAAATATCATTCAGATAGTGAAGATTATGTACAGAGTGAGAAATAAAAACATTTTAGTAATGTCTCAAAATTCGATGTTATAATGAAATATTGATAGAATTATTTTGGCATGCAATATACTATTTTCATTCCATCATTTATCACAATTGATACATTTCGTACAGGGTGATTTGAAAAATTGATGAAATACATGGCCGGTTCTTTCGTACACATCCTGTATATTCAAGAGAATTATCATCCTCCAGAGATAGCTGATACCGTATAAACATGATTTCGTTGGGTTATATAGGGTGATCATGAAAATTTTCGATGGTAAAAATTACAAAATATCAAAGTTTCAGAAATCACCCAGTAATTCACAATCAACCCGGTGGAATTCCTTTATAATTATCAAATATATTCATCATTCTCTACTCAACACTTTTCCAGAAATTCAGTTTCCTACTATGATAAGTCTCATGGTTATTAATTATTGACGAGTTGAAAGAACTTCGTCCACGCGTACATAATTCTACTAGCGGCCAAGACATTTCCCAAATAGTGGAACGTGAACATGTGGAGATCAAAATAAATGTAAAAGGGGATGAATATAAGAATTAACAATTACATCAGATATATGAATTTAATAATATAAGCTACAGATAGTTCGTTTTTTATTCCGACAAAGATTAAACCAATAAAGTTCACTTAACTATCTGTAGCTTATATAATTGAATTTATATATCTGATGTAATTGTTATCTCTCATATTCATCCCCTCTCACATTAATTTTGATCTCCACATTCTCACGTTTCACTTTTTATGAAATATCTTGGCCACTGATAGAATTATGTACGTGTGAACAAGGTTCCTCCAACTCGTCAAAAATTAATAACTATGAAACTAATCATAGTAGAAAAATGAATTTTTGGGAAAGTGTTGAGTAGAGAACGATGAATATATTTAACAATAATTATGGAATTTCACCGGGTTAATCGTGAATTACAGGATGATTTCTGAAACTTTGATATTTTGTCATTTTTATCATCGAAAATTTTCATGATCACCCTATATATTCCAACGGAATCATGTTTATACGGTATCAGCTATCTTTAGAGGATAATAATTCACTTGAATATACAGGATGTGTACGAAAGAACCGGCCATTCATTCAACCAATAAATTCCCCTGAATTAATTTCAATAAATCATAATAAAATAGAAGTAATAAGGTCTCAGGTTTGAAGCCAAGTTCAAAGCGTGAAATAAGTATTGATCGAAGTATTGATCGAAGTATTGATCGAATCGATCAATACTAACAAAAACGAAACCAAAGAATGAAGAACAATCTTCCAAAAACTGCATATATCAAATATCATGCGAATGCGACAAATTTTATTTAGGTGAAACATCTAGACCATTGAAAGTAAGAATAAACGAACACAAAAAATATATTAAAGATAGGGAATTCTTTAAGTCAGCTATTTGTAAACATGCTTGGGAAGAGGGTCATCAAATTCAATGGGATTCATCAAAAATAATATTAAAAGAACCCAATAATAAAAGACGAAAAATCAAAGAAAGTGCTTTAATACAACTAAATGCAGATAAATGTGTAGCTAGTATTTCAGCCGAATGTAGTCAAATTTGGTTACCAATGTTAGAAAGAGAAATTTCCAATAATCAATTACCTGCTTTATCAGGATAGCATCATAAGTTTTTATCCAGGTTTTCTTATGATTTATAATTTGAATAGTTGTTAATCGATACACAATTCAATACATAAAATCACAAAACTGAGTATACATACATATTTTGAAAACTTAAATATTCATAAACAAAAAAAGTATCAAGAAACGCGTTTTATTAACAACATTTCCAATATAAGCGAAAAAACGCGCTATCCCAATTTAAAAACCGTTCCTGGAACGTGCACTTCACTGGATTCCATTTCTAGTAGACTATCATATCGTTGGAATGTCATAAAATGAAATATTTCATTTGACATTTTACCGGGGATATGATCTACTATGAATGGACCTTAATAAAAATTTGATAACAAAATTTTGCAGTCTTAAACTTCAAAATATTTTTGATTGTCTAGTTGTCAAATTTTTTCCGTTGTGTCAGTTAGGAATAAAAATCAATTTTTACTTATTTTTTCTTGAAAACGGTAGCTGGAACGCTACCGAAACGTTGAAATAAAGAATTCAAAAATATTGTGGTTTAATTTCCCAAGAAATTAAAAAAAGAATGAATGAACAATGTTCCAATTATTATGCAGGTTGATACAGGTGCAGGAATTTCATGTATACCATTTAGTTTGTATGAAAAATATTTTTCAGGGGCAAAGCTGGAAGCAAGTACAGTTCAATTGAAATATTATAATGGTCCAATTGTGAGGCCTAAAGGCCAAATAAAAGTGGAGGTTAAAGTAGATAATACAAGTAAAATTTTTTCTGTAATGTTAGTTGAAGGAGCAACAAAAGCTTTATCAGGCAGGGATATTTTTACAGCATTTAATCTATCATTACAGGGTTTTGATGTTTACTTTAATGATTTAAAGATAAGTTCAGATAATTGTATTGAAGTTAATGATTTAAATCTTGATCCAATGTTTTCATTAGAACTAAACAAATTATTACAAAAATTTTGGACATATTTTTTATGATAAACTGGGGAAATATAGGGATGAGAAAATACATTTAGAAATAGAAGCTGGTTTAAATCCAATATTTAAAAAACCACATCAGATTCCATTTGCTTTTAGGGAAAAGGTTCTCTCAGAATTAACTAGACTAGAGGAGCAAGGGGTTATTCAAAAGGCTGACAATGCAAGTTGGGGTACTGCTTTAGTACCAGTGCTTAAAGCTAATGGCATAGACATTCGTGTATGTGCTAACTACAAAGAAACCATTAATAAATATTTAAAAGACTGTAATCATCCTTTACCTTTAATTGAGGACATTTTTGCAGCCCTGCAGGGAGGTCAAAAGTTTACTAAACTTGATTTCAAGAATGCTTATAATCAACTGGAGTTAGATGATGAGACAGCTGAGTTATTATCTTGGAGTACACCCTATGGTATTTTTAAAATAAAAAGATTGCCTTATGGGACAAAACCAGCATGCTCCATTTTTCAGAGAATTGTAGAAAAAGTTTTGCAGGGATGCAGGGGCACAGTTAATTATTTAGACGATGTGGTAGTAACGGGTTCTGATGATAAAGAACATATAGATAATTTAACAGAAGTCCTTAGAAGGTTGGACAGGGCTGGATTTAAGCTAAACTTTGAAAAGTGCATTGTTTCAAAATTGTATTTTTTATTTAGGACATAAAATTTCAGCCGCCGGCTTAGAGACTGATGAAAGGAAAATACAAGCTATATTGAAATTGCCTAGCCCTAAAAATTTAACTGAAGCCCGTTCATTTGTGGGTATGGTAAATTACTATTCCAAATTTATTCCAAATTTAGCCCACAAATTAACACCAATATATAATTTGCTAGGGAAAAATGTTAAATTCACATGGACAAAGGAATGTCAAAATTGTTTTGATTCTATAAAAAAAGAAATAACATCTGATAGAATTCTTGTTCATTTTGATCAAAATAAACCCATCAAGTTAGTGTGTGACAGTTCTGAATATGGTTTAGGTTCTATTACACGTGATGCCTGACAATTCAGAGCGTCCAATTTGTTTTATTTCACGTACGTTAAGCGATGCAGAAAAGAAGTATGCAATGATTCAAAAGGAGGCACTAGCCATTTATTGGGCTGTGCAGAAACTATATCAATTTTTAGCAGGTCGTAGGTTTGAAATTTGGTGTGACCATAAACCATTGCAAGCGTTATTTGGTGAGCATAAAGGGCTACCCAAGATGGCCTCTGCAAGACTGCAGAGATGGTCATTATTTTTATCAGGGTTTAATTATGTTTTTAAATATTTAAAAGGGGTGGAAAACGTCCAGGCTGATGCACTAAGTCGGTTACCATTAGTATTAAATAATAAAACGGAAGAAGATTTTAGTTATTTAAATTTTATTGAGAAATTAACACCAATTGATTCTAATAAGATAAGATCAGAGACTAGAACTGATAAAGTTTTAGGCCTGGTATTTAATTACGTTCAATATGGGTTCCCAGATACTACTGATGAAGTAATCAAGCCATTTGCATGTAGAAAGGATGAATTATCAATTGAAAACGGAGTTATTATGTGGGGTTTCAGGGTTATAATTCCGGTGAAATTGCGAGCACAGTTATTATTAGAGTTGCATAATACACATGAAGGAATAGTTAAAATGAAAACCAATGCAAGAGCCTTTTTTTGGTGGCCGTCGTTAGACAAAGATATAGAATATTTTGTGAATAATTGCAGTGTTTGTGCAAGTTATAGGTCAGAACCACCAAAATCTAAAATTATTACTTGCGAAAGGGGATCCTATATGTTTGAGCGGATACATGCCGATTTTTTGGGACCGATAAGAGGTAAACTGTTTTTAGTTATAATTGATACTTTTACAAAATGGCCAGAAGCCTTTATTATGAAAAGTTGCGATGCAAACAGCACGATTGAGAGATTTAGGGAATGTTTTGCGCGGTTTGGTTTAGCAAAGGTTGTGGTAACAGATAATGGACCCCAATTCTCGTCCGGGGAATTTTCAAATTTCTTAGCTAATAATGGCATAAAACATTCAACATCGCCACCATATCACCCCGCGACTAACGGGTTTGCCGAAAATTTTGTTAGGTCATTTAAAAATGGTATTAATAAAGGGTTGAAGGATGAACGAAATACAGCAGTTTCATTAGAAACAATTATGAACAGATTTCTATTTCATTATCGAAATTCAATTCACTGCAGTACAGGAGTTCCGCCTTCTAAACTAGTATTTAAGCATAAGATGAGAAATAGATTAGATTTATTAGCATCATGTAATGTGAATCAAACTCCAAATGTTAAAACTTCTAAACAGAAAAGAGATGAGACGTTTAAAATTAAAGACAATGTCCTTTGTAGAGATTATCGAAATCCAAATCGAAAAGCCTGGGTTAAAGCTGAGATTGATGAGGTTTTAGGCCAGCGCACTTATCTTTGTAAAATAAAAGGTGAAAATTTGATTTGGAAAAGACACCTGGATCAAATCTTGAGAGACAAGGGGTGTGATTCACAGGAATTTGATATTCCACCAACCAATAATATGCCAAGTGATTGTAATTTACCTGATAGTACAATTTCTTTTCCTAAGGTTAGTGATAGTGATGTGCGGGTCAGTGAAAACAAGAGTGGAGAGAAAGATAGAAACGAATTTGAAGAGAAAGATGTTGATACAAATGCGGATACTAGCGATGAGTTAATCATAACTGAACGGGCTGATCAATGTCTCGATAAATTTGTAACGTTATCGGAAAGGCCGAGAAGGGTAATTAAACCGCCGGCACGTTTCAATTTGTGACGGAGGTATTTGTAGTGTATTAGGCAACACACAAAGCAAAGAACGACTTTTCTATGCCTATCCTTAAAAAAGGGTTAACCTAAAAATGACCTTAAAGAAGGCCACGTGTATTTTTGGTTCTAAAAATAAAGTAATGTTTTTACGAGTATTATAATTGATTTTATTAAACGTGGGCAGTATACATCAATAACCATTGATTATTTTTAGATTATTCGTATCAGTAATTAGTATAAGTATTAGTATAATATATAGTAGTAAATTCAAGTGTAAGTTTAAGTAATAAAGAGAACCTATCCCAGTGCTACACGTAGTGTTTTATTCTTATAAGATGAACCTCTGAGTGACCAGCAGCACCATCAATCGAGAGGCCAATTACCACCCAGTAACCACCACATTACCTGGCTACCATGCCATATATTACATGGCGACCCTGCAAACAATTGGAATTCTGTGAAACATGGGTGGTACAGCGACAAAACAAGCGGTTCAAGAAAATGGTGTGGTGAACAGTAATTTCATAGTCCAAGAAGAGGAAATGAAAGCAGATCTGGAGGTGAAGACCCTTATCTACATCATTGTGGTTGTTTTGGTACTACAATTCGCATGGTCCCTATACAAAATGTACAGAAGACAGATGAAGAGGGAGATAAGAAGAAATCTACAGCAAAGCACACTGACTGTTTAGGATTGGTGAGAAATTTTTTTGTAAACTTTTAAGGTATATTTTGTTTTGTATTAGTATTTGATATTTTATTTAAATTTCCTTTTATTGATAATGAATCAATTAATTTTAAATGTCCTCGAGTAATGGAAATACAGTAACGTGGGATCAATTTGAGATTAGATTGAATTTAATTTTAGAAGATGTACGTAAAAATAGTAAGCGAGTGTTAAAAAAGGAGGTTCCTAAAAGTTTAGAAAGTCATATAAGCTATAAGCTGTTTACGGAAACTATGATCTAGGTTCAGTTCGATCAGTAACAGCTGATTTAGGATTGGTAATTGAACGGAGTGGATTTCGTTTAGTTTCCGGACAGCTAACCTAAAAACAAATTCATCTTTTCCAACGGAAAATTATAGTTAGTTTTTTATTTAACGAATTTGAGTATTTTGTTTATTGTGAAAATGTCTATCGCTGGCACTAGTGCATTTATTCTCCGGGCCGCTGATAAATTTCTTTTTAACTCTGGCAATGGTAACTTTGAGCTACAAATATTCTTTGAGGCATTAAATAGTACTTGTGCGAATATTAACAAAACAGCCAGGGTATGCTTACAAAATTATTTTGAAGATGTTATTCCCAGATATACGGATTATGGTAAGGTGATTTAAAATTCCTAAAAATCTTAATTACTTAAGGCAAATCTTTTTTCAGATTTTAAGACACATTTTCGAATGTCGAGAGTCACAGTTGAAATAATAGGACCCGATTTGCAGGCTGATACTGGAAGGCGACAGTGTGATTTGAATGAACAAATTCTAATTACATTATGGTATTTAGGTAACCAGGAAAGTTTTAGGTGAATTTTCAAAAGAGTTTTATGTAGGTAATAAAAATAATAAATAGATGTGTTAAAAGTAACATTATTATCTGGCTGATCGTTTTAATATGAGCAAAAGTTCTACCAGGGAAATTGTATATAGGATTTTGGATATTCTAATTTCAAAGAGGTCTGAGTTTATTAAATGGCCAACCTTGGATGAAGCCCAAAGAACAGCCCAAAACTTAAAAAAAAAGGGTTTTCCAATGTGATTGGGTGTATTGATGGTTGTCATATACCAGTTGCCAAGCCATCACAAGAACATGATGCTTACATCAATAGAAAGGGGTTTCATTCCTTGCTTTTGCAAGGAGTATGCAATGATTATAGGAAGTTTATTGATGTTGAATGTGGTAAGTTCCTAGGTACATTTATTACTTGCAACTCCTTTAAAATAATTTCTTTGATTGCTTTGGATGTTTAAATAATAGAAATTTATAGGGAATCTTAAAGTTTTTTGTTGAATATGTTTTAGTTCATTGTAAATCTTGCTATGCTGGAGTATTATAGTTTGTAAAAACTCAATAACAAATTGCAGGTTTTCCTGGTAGTATGCATGACGCGAGGGTACTGAGAAGAACATACTTAGGACACATTCTTCAAGATAATCCCGAAGAACTAATGTTTTCCAGCGAGTATCATTTGTTGGGGGACTCAGCATATCCATTAACCAACTATATATTAACTCCATATCGAGACAATGGACATCTCAGTGCAATTCAGAAGAGGTTCAATTATAAATTATCTGCCTTACGAATAAGGATAGAACATTCCTTTGGTATTCTAAAGGCACGTTTTAGAGTTCTGAAATATGTTGATGTAAAAAATACAGTTAATATTCCAAAAATAATTTTGGGTGGCTGCATATTGCACAACTTTTGTATTGATGCAAAGGATAACTTTGAAGAGCCTGAACCTGAGGAAGAGCCTCAACAAGAGGGCTTGGATGGTGATAACAGAACTGGCAATTTTAAGCGCGATTATATAGCTTCTAAATTATAGGATTAGAAAATTTCACAGCATGTTTTTTTTGTAGTATTTAATATTATTATAGGTAGTTAATAAAATTGGGTGTTTGTCCGTTAATTGTTTTATTTCAAATATATTAACGTAAAAAACTTGTACTAATTATTATAGTACTTCATGCTTACAAATATAACACATAAATGAAAATAACAAAATAAATAGCTCTTAAGCTATAACAAACCAAAACTAAATTCTGTTCTACACATTTTCTACAAAATATTTTTGTAACAAAAACACAAATTTTGGCATCAAAAACATTCAAATTTCTAATACTTACTATATACTATACTTATAAGGTATAGAAATATGTAAAAAATATATCAAAAACTAAAGAAACCTACATATTTAAATGCAACTTATAATACATATTTTTATAAAAAAAAATATAAATCCTCAGACTTTTGCACAAATTGCACTTTGGTGAAAATTAATTTATTTAGGAACTGTAAATTTCACCTAATAATAGGTATAAAATACTGCATAGGCTATGGCCAGTATCTTTAAATTAAGCGAAAGGCTGGTTTAAGGGTGAAACAAAAAAAAATATTTGTACTGAATCTAACCTACTTCACTTTAAGCCTTGAGAGTTTCTTTAATTTGTCCTGAAACCAAGCCTGTAAGGATTTACTCCTTAGGTTTTGACACCCATTCCTTAAAGAGATCTAAAAACTGCTGCTGCTTATCCATTTTCTCCTTATGCTGTTGTGCCAATTCAGTACGAAATTCTTTCACCCACTCTGGTTCTGGTACTATTTTGGTGGAAGTAGCTACCTTTTTTTTAAAACTCTTACCCTTTGAATGGGATGGTCCAGCTATGGGTTCATCTTCTGGGTTTAATTTAGGTCTCTTTGGTGAAGTTTCTGAATCAGTATCGGAAGTTATGGCAGAACTATCAACTGAATTTTGCTCAAAGCCAAATCTGCTTGAGGCAATGCTTAAAGGCCTATTTTCTGGCTTATTTCCAAATATCTCCTGCAGACTATTATAATATGGCCATGTAATTCTTCCCCTTCCTGTTTTATTGCTATTATCCAATATTAATTTGTAGGTTTTCTTCAAATTTTTTATTTTACTTTCAATTTGTTCAGAATTAAATCTGTCAAAATGCTTTGCCATTTCGGAGTATATATTTTTTGCCTTGTATTTTCTATCATGCAGTTTTTCAAAATTATCCCTGAATAGTTCAATTAGTTTTTTTGTCTCATTGTCGGTCCAACGCTGAGTAACTAAAAATATTCAGCTTAAATTATGAGAAATAAAGTTTGTATCATAGTAATACTTACAATTTGAATCATTTGGGGAATTTGTTTCAACCACATTGTTTGTGTTATTTATGCATTTATCAACTGCTGTAAAAAATTGAAATCATCATAACTATTTTTAATTAGAATTACTTAATAGCCTTTCTTTTACCTAGCTTTGGGTTGGATTTCTGTGTGTTTTTGGGTGCATTTAGCAAGAGTTGATAAGCTAATAATCTATTTTTCCACTCAATTTCTCTTTGGAGATATTTATGTGCTAGTTCATTATCTAAAATATAAAAAATCCTAATATTAAAAAAATACAAATTTTGTAGAACTCTACGACCCTACCTCCAGCCATTATTTTATTATATTCTTCTTCCGAAACTTCTACATTATACTCGCTGCCCTCGTCAAAATCTTGTAAAGTGATCACAAAACTCATTTTTGTTTTATTATTATTTTTACAGCAAGAAATAAACAAAAATACGCCAAAAAAGTAGTTAGAAAAAACAACTGATCGCTTTAACCCTCGAATTTCTTGGGTAAGTAAGATCCAAACATATGATACTAATCCGACCAACCCGATCAGTTTCCGTACAACAGTGATCCGAAATTAGATTTATTTCCGAACGCCCAGATTAGTAATCTTGGTGATCGGGTTGAACCGATCATAGTTTCCGTAAACAGCTATAGGTATAATAAATAAGTTGTGTGATTCATTTAATAGTTTCTCTAGTTTAATAAATAAGAATTGGCATAAGTTAGATGAAAGTCAGCAGAGTACATGTATTTTATATTTTGAGAAAATTAGAGATAAGGTAGAGAAAGCATTTCAAGTATTAGATTGTCGGTATAAAGTTCCGTCTCAATTAATTACACGTAACAATTTAATCAATAAAGAAGAATTAGAACCAATAAGCAAAGATAAAATGGCATTAAGTATGAATGATTTTTTCAATTTAGCTGGTAAAATATTACCAAATGAGTTTAATGGCGATACAAGCAAACTACAGTCTTTTGTAGATGCAGTTAGCCTACTACAAGTATACGCAGCAGAGCATGAGAGTTATGGTGTGTTATTTGTAAAAGCAAAACTGACTGGAAAGGCCAGGGTTTTGATTACTAGGGAAGATAACTGTCCGCATATACCATATACCTACGACAGTATTTCATAACGTCAGAGAAAATGGAATCTGGCAGAAAAATACAAGATGAATTCACAAAAATACTAAATCCTAGAACTAGCAAAATAAAAATTGAAAGAATGAGGACAACAAATAAAGCCCTAATTGTTGAAACGGCAACAAGGGAAGACATCGAAAAAATAAAAAATGATAAAAAAATTCAGGAAAATTTTAAGTGTGAGTCTCCAAGAAAAAGGAACCCACTTAATCATTTATGACATTTCTAGCACAAGTTCAGATGCAGAAATAAAAGAATCAATATTTTCTCAAAACTTTGAAAATATTTCATACGAAAAATTCGAAAGCGAATTTAAAATCAAATTTAGAACAGGTCCCAGGGGGAAAGCCACATCACATATAGTGGTGGAGGTTTCACCCCAGATGAGACAAGAAATACTAAAAGAGAAATTATACATTGGCTTCACCAGTGTTAATGCAAAAGACAACCTGGTGGTTCCACGGTGTATGAAGTGCCAGGATTTGGGTCATGTTGCAAAACATTGCCCAAAGACTGAAAACTCATGCAATAAATGTGGAGAAAACCACGAGAGCAAAGAATGCAAGACATCTAAGGTTTGCATACCGTGTCTTAAACGGAACAAAAAGTGTGAAAAAGAACAAAAAGACTGCCCAACTTACAAGATGCTCCTGGATCGTTTGGTCCAAAAAACTGACTATGGACAACCATAATGTCAGAAAAAGAAAAAGAAATAGTATCAATCATAGAAGATACAAACAAAAAAGAACAACAGGAAGGACAGTCGAAACCACCATCTAAAAAATTAAGAGACAGGCTTAGAGCACTTAGCTTTAGGAGGAAAAAGAAACAAAAAAATGAAATGAAAAAAGAAATACTTGAAGACATAAAAATAGAAAGTGAAAATGAAATAGAGAAAAAAGAAAATGAAATTTACAAAAACTTGACGATAAGCATGAGATTGTCAAGATTGGAGGAGCCAGCTATACTGACTGCAGCGCTCCGACAAATTGTAAGAAAATTGCATCCAAAATGAGACAGGGTCACCTTTCCGGTGCCGGCGGCGGTGGACAGAATGCATCTGAAGAGTGTTAACATACCTGCGGATGCTAATGAGCTGGATGGACTGTTGAAACAGGTATTTAAAAGAAGAGACGAAATTTTCGATCTCGATGAAATATATAAAGATTTTGTTATGACTTACGGCAGACTTATGACCGATCCGAAACAATGTTGGCCACAGAACCAAATTCACACAAGACACCCGTGAGAATTAGGGTAGGGCAACTGAATTGTATGAGGAGTGCGGTTGTAAGTCACGAAGTAAGGAAGCTTGCGGAAGAAATGAATTTGGATATGGTTCTCTTACAGGAACCATATACAAAAAGAGGAAAAATACAAGGAATGCCAATAACAACATAAGTGGCAAGTATAGGAGAAAACCCGCAGGCCATAACAATACTCTATAACAAACAATTTAGATTATTCCTGATTAGACAGTTCAGCGATGATCATTGCATCTGCGTGGAGTTGATAACTCCAAGAACAAAATTCATAATAGCCAACCTGTATTGTCAGTTCAATGAAGACATTGAACCTTATATAGAAAAAATAAAAAGAATTTTTCTGGAATATCAAAACCAGTCAGTCATAGTCGTGGCAGATGTCAATGCAAAATCAGTTTTGTGGCACTCCCGACATACTGACCAAAAAGGGGAACTAGTGGAAGATCTTATAAACGAGCTTCGGCTAGAAATACATAACAAAGCAGGAAATCCAGCAACCTTTCAAAACAGGGCTGGAGCCACAAGTAACATTGATATAACAATATCAAATGTGAAAGTGGCAAACCAGATAACTGATTGGAAGGTTGTTGAGGATGCAACCATAAGCGACCACAACCTGATAAGCTTTATAATTAGAGAGGAACCAGAAACAATTCACCAAAAAAATATAAATAAGAGACAATACAATTTGGCTAAAGCAAACTGGGAACAGTTAAAAGCAGAATTCCGGACACCAATGCCGATACTGGAGGGTGAAGACATAAACATTAAGACAAAAGAACTGACGAAAGAGATCAAAAGGGTGATGGATCTAGCTATTCCCCCATATAAAAATAATAATAAAAATTTAAAAAACAATGCTTGGAATGCGGAACTTACTAGACTGAGAAGTCAAGTAAGGAAAGCAAGAAAAAATTATCAAAGATGTGGAATACATGGAGAACGTCAAAGATTACTCCATGTGTACAGAGAAATCAAACAGAAATACACAACAGAACTTTATAATATAAAAGCAAAAAGCTGGGAAACCTTCATTGACAGACACTTGCAACTGGACATGGACTGGACTGGACAAAATAGTTACAAAAAAGATTAAGTGCCCGACAATGCTCTCCTCTTTGAAAAAAGAGAATGGGACTATGACCACAACCTGGATGGAGTCAGCGGAAACATTAATGAATGTTCTGCTGCCGCCAGACAGTTTAGTGGATGAAACAAGAGAGCAAAAGGAGATGAGAAATGCTATGGTGCAACAGTATCGACCAACAGATAAGACAATTAAAAAATTTGAACAGACTGAGGTTGCAGAATGCATCTTCGGTTTAAAAAGGAAGAAGGCTCCAGGGCCTGATAATATTCATGTAGAAGTGCTGCAGGCACTATGTGAGAAAATAACGCCGGTACTGTGTGCGCTGTACAATGAGTGTCTGGCAGTGGGGAAAGTACCAAATAACTTTAAGCAAGTAGATGTTATAATAATAAAAAAAGGGGAGGATAAAGATCCATCAAATCCAAAATCTTACAGACCAATTTGCATATTAAATACAATTGGCAAATTACAAGAAAAACTACTACTTAAAAGACTTGAGGATGACAGAAAATTGATGGGGCTGCATGTGGATCAGTATGGCTATAGACCGGGCAGATCGACTGAAGATGCAATAAATAGAGCACTGGAAATAACAAATTCAAGTGAAGGTAAATACACTTTGATGGTGTTTATTGACATCTCGGGGGCATTTGATAATCTGTGGTGGCCAGCGTTCTTTGAACGGCTGAGGAAAATTAAATGCTCAAGGAAACTTTACATGAGTTTTAAAAGTTACTGTCAGGACAGGTATGCAACCCTTAGCTGTCCAAATGGAAAGGTAGTCAGACATATTACAAAAGGATGCCCGCAAGAGTCAGTATGTGGTCCCATATTCTGGGACGTTATGTTTGAGGAATTGCTTGAGGAAATAACAGAAACACCAAATTCACTAGGTGCAGTTGCATACGCAGATGATCTGCTTCTAGTAACAGAAGCGAATAACAGGCGAGAATTAGAAAATAAAACAAACAACCTCATGAGTATTGTACCGGGTGGTCCAATAAGCCGATCTCTCGGCTATATATAAGAAACTATTCATGTTATAACTTCAGGAGAAAAAATTCCTTAGTAAAAGTGGCCAAGAGAAATTGCTGGAAATTACTTTCAAGTTTCTAGGTTAACCGCTAGGGGGCGTAACCTGTAAAGAAAAATTTAAAAACCAGTTTTCTGTGGAATGTGCCCAATTAAACCAAGTATTAAATAAGAAAAATAGAAAGAGGACTGATTTCCGCACAAATCTGTTCAAGTGCTTTTTTCTCAATTTTTCCAAATAAAGGGTGTGGGAAAGTGGGAAAGTGTTTTTGGATAAATACATATAACTTTGGTTTGAATCAACCGATTTTAACGAAATTAGTGTCATTAGAAAGAGGGTGGATGCATTAATAACATCTACTATAAAACAATTGCAATTCGTTTCAATTGTCATAGGTATAGGGTAATTTCGAATGAAAAAAATTGAAATTTGTTTTTCTAGAAAATGTTTAATGGAAACACCTAATTATTGTGAATTATAATGAAACTGTAGTAAATTCTCAACAAAATGGCGCAAACCGCATGTTGATAGCTTTTGTAGAAATCGAGATATAAATAAAAACGCATAAACATAAGTATCTAAGTATAGTATTGACTTACCCTGTATTATAACTTGAATTAAATAATAAGTCAGTACTTTAAAATGTTTCCATAGCTAAAGAAGTTTAGTGTCGATATCCATTTCAACCATTGTTATTTCATACTATTCAAAATAGTTTTTTCCCAAAATAAGTAGGCCACGACAATAAATTTGACGGGACTTCATATTGTTTATTTGTTGACAGCAAAACATTGCATTCTATTTAAGTAGTATTATATTAAAATTCAAATTGATGGCTGCACTTTTCTCAATAAAAATTGATATTGCTAATATTGGTACTCGATTCACGATGAGTATGTCGAATGCAGAATTGTATGATATGATTGGAGACGAGGAGGACGAGGCAACGTTTAATAGTGCGGGTAGTGTTAATATGCATAATACGCATTATTGGACTGAAGAAAATCCGCACTGGATGGGGGAAGTGCAGCTACAAGGTAGATAGAGTATCAATGTTTGGTGGAAAGATCGTAGGTCCATATTTCTTTGATGGAACTTTAAATGGCAATACATATTTGGTTTTTCTGGAAAATCAGTTGCCCGTTTTATTAGAAGATATTTCCTTACAAACAAGAAGATGTATGATATTTCAACATGACGGGTGTCCCGCGCATTTCTCCAGACAAGTTGTAGTCTATTTAAATGTGAATTATCCAAATAAATGGATTGGAAGGGGGAGTATATTTCAATGGCCAGCTAGATCTCCAGATTTAACATGTCTGGACTTTTATCTGTGGGGAAGATTGAAGGATTTAGTGTACCAAACTCGACCAACCACGAGAGACGACATGAAACAGCGCATTAGAAACGCAATAAATACTATATCAACAGCTGAGATTGAAGCAGCTGTTATGTCTTAGCGCGATAGATTGCAGCTTTGTGTAGACAACGATGGAAAACAGTTTGAACATTTAATTGGACATTGAGTTTTAATTATAAATATATCTGTATGGTCTTTCTTTCACATATCTAATTTTAAGTTACAATACAGGGTGAGTCAATACTATACTTAGGTATTTATGTTTGTGCGTTTTTATTTATATCTCGATTTCGACAAAAGCTATCAACATGCGGTTTGCGCTATTTTGTTGAGAATTTAATACAGTTTTATTATAATTCACAATAATTAGGTGTTTTCATTAAACATTTTCAAGAAAAACAAATTTTAATTTTTTTCATTCGAAAGTACCCTATACCTATGACAATTAAAAAGAATTACAATTGTTTTATAGTAGATGTAATTAATGCATCCACCCTCTTTCTAATGACACTAATTTCGTTAAAATCGGTTGATTCAAACCAAAGTTATATGTGTTTATCCAAAAACACTTTCCCACTTTCCCCCACCCTTTATTTGGAAAAATTGAGAAAAAAGCACTTGAACAGATTTGTGCGGAATTCAGTCCTCTTTCTATTTTTCTTATTTAATACTTGGTTTAATTGGGCACATTCCACAGAAAACTGGTTTTTAAATTTTTCTTTACAGGTTACGCCCCCTAGCGGTTAACCTAGAAACTTGAAAGAAATTTCCAGCAATTTCTCTTGGCCACTTTTACTGAGGAATTTTTTCTCCCGAAGTTATAACATGAATAGTTTCTGATATATAGCCGAGAGATCGGCTTATTGGACCACCCGGTACATGAATGGTGCAAGAAAGTGAAGTTGCAAATCTCAAAAGAAAAAACAACGTTCTGTGTGATTAAAGGAAAGCTGACTAGAGATCCGCAAATCAAGATCGATGGAAAGCTAATCCGGAGATCGAACAACACAAGGTACCTTGGACTTGTAATTGATGAATCCAGGTTATACAGCAATCACATTATGAGCGTCTGTGAAAAAGCAACATCTGCGATGCATGGAATAATGAGTCTGGCTCAGAGAGATTATAAAATTCCGTTTAGGCAAATGAGGATCTACCTCAGTACGGTGCTCGCTTCAATAGTGGGTTACAGTGCAAGTGTGTGGGCAAAGAGACTAGGAAATATCAAGAATAAAGAGCGAGTAGACAGAACGCAAAGGGGATTCTTAGTCAGAATGACTGGAGCGTTCGGCACAACTGCAACGCAAGCACTTACTGTGCTAGTGGGTGTTTTGCCGTTGCATCTAGAAATAAAAAAGAAGGCAGCAATGTACTGGTTAAGGAAAAGGAAACTAAATGAAGCAGAAACAGTCATTGGAAGAAGAGTAGTTTCGAAACAACAAATTGAAACTGCAATCTTCGACCAATGGCAGTCGGAATGGGAAAACAGTGAAAAATCAAGAAGACTGTTCCAGTTCTTGCCAGACATTGCGAACATTCCAGAATATTTCAATCCAACACCAGGACTAGTTCATTTTCTGACTGGACATGGGCCGTATGAAACATATCTGCACAGGTTCAACCTGAAAGATGATGACATATGCGCCTGTGGAGAAACAGGAACCCCAGAACACACACTAATGTACTGTGACCTCCTTGAAGATCAAGATAACGTAAGACAGGAATTAAGAGAAAAAACAATCAATGAAATATTAAAAGAAGAGAATCTATATAGAAAATTAAATAAACTAGCACATAAAATATCGAAACAAAAACAAGAAAAATATAATGAAAGGATAAGACCGTGAAGAGACGGAAGAAAATAGAAATCACCAGCATGCGTTGGGCTCCTGTGGAAAAGTTCTGGACAAGGGCCAAAAGCTCGCCGAACTACCAGAGGAGCAATACGCATGTTGTAGATAGTTTAGATAGATTAGAATTGTAGAAATAACATAAGAATTTTTGAAAATTAGATAGAATACTAACAAAACTAACATAGATTAAGATAGTGCATGTGCATGTAGCATGTAGATAATTAAAATACATAATTAGCAACAAATGATATACCCATCAGGAACTTACTAACAACTAACTATTAAGAAGTAAAATTGTTTAAAAGAATTGGGAAAAATATTGTAAGCCTTCAGCAAAACAAACTTGATTTATTGAAATAGGTATCAAGTCATATGTCAAGAAAAGTAAATGAAAAAAAAAAATACCATATACCTACGACAGTATTTCAAGGATATCCATAAAGGAATTGGAAGATTTGTACATTGACAATGCTCACGTTTTAGCAATAACGAGGTCAAAAACTCGTCAGAATAAAGCTCAGCCTACAGGAGAAGATAAAATAGTTTCCACAGAAATAAAAGATATTCGCAAGCCAGCAGTATATAAAGTACTGAATAATTTAGAGGCGCATAAATTACCAATTCTGCAATTTGAAAATAACCGTGTTTCGCTAAGGATGAACATATGGATCAAAAACAGGATGAGATTTAGCCAAGCCTTATTAAATACCGATATAGTTAACTTTGATTTAGGTCAAACGTTAGTTCAGCTTGATAAGCTAGCGGTAAAAAATGGAATAAAAAAGATGATAACTTATATGAATGATATTATTTTCACACAGTGCACTATGAAAGAGTTTATGGAAAAAGGAAACAATACGTTAAAAAACGTACAAATATGTATTTGCGATATACCAAAGATGGTGGAAGAAGAAAAAGAAAAGCAACAGATTTTAGAAACTTACCATAATGATCCTTTATTTGGAGGTCATGTAGGAAATAACAGGCTATTGAAAAAATTAAGAGCGAATTTTAAATGGAAAAACATGGAAAAAGACGTAAGAAAAATATATATTAAGCAATGTCACAAGTGTCAAATCAATAAAGCAAAGAATAATCACAAAGAAGAATTTGTATTAACGGATACAGCAGCAAAACCATGGGATATAACGTATATAGATACGGTCGGTCCCGAGGTCGGTCCTTTTCCACAAAGTGAAAATGGTAACCGTTATTGCATCACAAGCATCACAATGTTATGTGAATTAACGAAATATGCAGTAATAATTCCAGTTGAAAACAAAGAAGCAAACACGATAGCTCGTGGAATTTTTGAAAATTTCATACCAAATTACGGTTTGATGAAACAGATTAGAACAGATTTAGGGCGGGTATTATAAACATGTCTTGAAGTTAACTTTGACTTTAACAGTCAAGATAACTTTATGTTTCACAATGTCAGTTTTATAAAAGTTTCATTTAAAAAAAAAAGAAGAAAAATAAAAAGTAGAATTGCCTGGAACATAGGGAAATATTCTCTATGGCATGGAGTTTTGGCATTTCGGCTTTAGTTTTAATGTCTGTTTTGTGAATTTGCTATTTCGTTTCCAGTGTCGAATTCACAGGTCAAATTTTTATTTTATTTGTTCCTGTATTCCTGTCTGAATGGATAGAAGAGCCATAAATTTTTCCACTGAGGAAATTGAATATCTTCTATTATTAGTGGAAGAATTTAAGAACATTGTGGAGTGCTAAAGAAGTGACACTGTTTTGTGGAAAGATAAAGAAGCTGCATGGAATGATATCTCGAAAAGACTAGTGGAGATTGGTTTTCCCCCTAGGACAACTAAACAGTTGCGAGATAAATGGGGCAATTTAAAAAAAGAAACAAAAAAAAGTATGGACAGGAAAAAGTAGAAAGCTTCAAAACTGGTGGGGGTCCAAAAAATGTTATTAGGTTCACTTCCATTGATAGCAGAATTAAATCCATTATTGGAGTGGCGGTTACTGGCGAGTCCAATCCATTTGACTCGGATAACAGTTTGAGAAACTGTAGAGGTAAGTTATTTGTAAAATAACAATACTTAACGTTAATGGATCTTCATCAAGTAAAACCCTCATAGTCCAGTAACTATTGGTATTACGGAAAAATTGGCTCTGACCATTATTGTAAATAGTAAGACGATCTTTATTTTTTGTCTGAAGAAAAATTCTCTAATTCCCAAATTTAACCAGATATTAACCATTTTCCTCCCATTCTGTAATCTCAATCGTGTTAAGTTTTTTATCATTCAAGAATACCTGCCATGATCTACAAATTGAGCCCAAAGTGAGGTCCTCAGGGACTTTTCAGGAGCTTTGTCCCTTCATTCACTGGACTATCAACTAATCAAAAACAATATAGTCAGATGCAGTCTTAACGTGCGGGTCATACGATTCAACAAAGACATACTCACAGTTTTTGTTTTCTTTTATTGCGTTTAATTATAACTTCCAAATGAAATCCAGAGATAAATAAGACAGACTTATGCAATTTTGACGGGGAAAAGAAGGATATGTATTTAGTTTTCACTTTTCAGCGATTCTAAAAAGTCTTTCACCAGCAGAGTTTTTATTTAAATATGTCAGTTTTGTCACTTTGACAATATGAATAATAAGTAGCAATTTTCAGTTTTTTTGTACTTAGTTCGATGGATTATTTCGAGAATGAAAGAAGTGGAAATTCGTCAATCTGCAGTGTACTCTCACATTTTGGTAACCTCTGTGTTTTCTGATTTGATACATATGGTTAGTGACCTTTGAACCCGCACGTTAAGAGTGCCTTTGACTATAATTGTTTGAATATTATGCCCTGAATCACAAGGAATTTACTCCACTCACAAGATTTTTATACAATGTCCGCCATAAAGTTGGAACCATATGGGAATTTTTTTTATTATTGTAGTTAAACAACAACTTTGGATAGCAATCACTTCTGCTTCTGAAATAACTTGAAATGCGCCAAGTCAAAGTTGACAGGTAACATCTGTCAATTGCCAAGTTCGTAATTTTGGAAAAAATGTCCTAAAAACGGGTCAATTTGTTAAAATTTCGAGAAATGTTACTTGGAAATTATGATTCTAATCACATTTTATGCTTATGTGCCGATTTTGAGAGAGAAATTTTGATGTTCAATAAATTTCATATTTTCGTACTTTTTAATTCACCCCCTTCTTTGGTATACTTTTTCTTTTAAATAACCCCAAAGGAAATAGCCCATCATGGTCAAATCGGGGGATTGCGTTGGCCAAAGAAATTCAGAAAACCTCCCGATCCATTTTCCTCTGAAAAAAAGGTTTAAAAATTACAGTACTGTGAATTGATGCTCCATCTTGTTGAAAAACCAAACGCAACCTTTCATTCAACGGCATTTCATCACAGAGATGAGATGTAATTTCCTTTAAAATGATCTATTTATTGTTTGTAATTTTGAAGTAGTCGTTATGCGTTAAGATATTCAGATTATGATTAAAACCATTTTCGTACTATCCAACTAAAGTTTAATAAAGAAAATGTTGAAAAACAATTTCTGATTTTTTTGAAATTTGGAAAATAATCCAGAGACTACCTCTTTTTTAGTTGAAAATATCAATAATCTTCAAAACCAGCTTACGTACCAATATTATGATCACAATTTGCAATGGAATGGTAGCCCTTATACTACTTTAAGGAGTTTCAAATGATTTTAAAGTAGCCAAATACGGGGGTGAATTACGAAAATATGTTTATTGAACATCAAAATTTCTCTCTCAAAATCGGCACATAAGCATAAAATGTAATTAGAATCATAATTTCCAAGTAACATTTTTCGAAATTTCAACAAATTGACCCGTTTTTAGGACATTTTTCCCAAAATAACGAACTTGACAATTGACAGATGTTACCTGTCAACTTTGACTTGGCGCATTTCAAGTTATTTCAGAAGCAGAAGTGATTGATATCCAAAGTTGTTATTTAACTACAATAATGAAAAAAATTCCCATATGGTTCCAACTTTATGGCGGACATTGTACAGTAGAACATGTTTTAATTAATAATGATTTTTTGTTTTTAGACCTTCAAGAAGTCAAATAAGACTTTCAGAAAGTTGGAGACTTTCAGGAAGTTGGAGACTTTCAAGTAGACGAACTTATAGCTAGTGTAGACGAATTAAAAGAGGGTAGTAGTAGTTGGGCTTCATGGAACCCAACAACATTAAAGACCCCTAAAGCTTTTGAGTTGTGGAGAAAAAAGGTTTTTTTTGAGCTACTTAAATATTAGCAATACGTGATATTTTAAAATAGAACAAATTTTTGATTATCCAAAGAAATGTCGAAAATTAATTTTGGATAGAAGTATCTTTCAAAATGATAAATACTATTAACTAGTTAAGTTATGTTATTAGCTAACAAGAACAACTGCTGCAAACATTTTTCATGTTTTTCCTATTACAGAACCAAAAAACAAAGGCGAACTTTTACCTTTGGGACCCACATGGACGCCTAAAAGATTACTTGTTGAAAACAAAAAAATTGTATTGAATGGTAAGTTATGCTCTTCGTTATGCTTCCGACATATTATATTGTACAAATTTTACATGATATTCATAAACACTTAATCAGTATTATAATTTTGATCAATTGAACTGAATTTTTGAGAATGCTGAAAGTAAATGAAATTATTAAATGAAAAAGTATGGTGTTACTTCAGTCCTATTGAGTTACTTAAAATAATATTTAAAGCTTTTTGTATTCAGAAAATTATTTAAAAATACATCAACAAACCCCAAATTAATGGTTACTAATTTACAAACAAATTTAAAAAATTCCAAGCCTGAAACAGTGACCAGGCCTGAAATAGTGATACATTCTGAGAAAGTGATCAACCCTGAAACAGTCATCAAGCCTGGAGCAGTTACCAATCAAAAAATATCTACCAATCTTCCTTTGGAAAATGTGGCAGCATCTTCAAGTGGCCAAAGCATTTCAAGTGTAATGACACCAATAGATCATAAGAGCCCAAGCATATCAGGTTAAAAATGCATATTATTATTGTATTTGAAATTGTAACAAATTTTTAATGACTTTCAATAATTATGCCTTATTTTTGTTGCAGGTTTAAAGAGCAAGACAGTTTTGACCAATGACTGTCGAATTAAAATTAATGTTTTATCTGAGGCCAAATTGGAGCTAGTTAATATTCAAAAAGAATGTGTACAAAAAGAAATTATTATTAAAGATGAAGAACATGCACTTAAAATGAAACACCTGAAACACCTTATTATAAACATAATACATAATTTATAAGTTTTGGAAGTATTTCTCTATTAACTCTTGTCTTATTAAATTGCGATTTTGATTTTGAGGGATGTTTTGATTGAAGTTTTCCATCTCCACAAACATATGTTCATCGAGTTCCTCTTCCTTATTATTTATTGCAATGTTATGTAGAACTGCAGTTGCTACAATAACTGCCATAGTAGAGAAATCTCCTTTTCCATACACCATGCTGTCTTTCTACAACATTTCTAGATCTAATCTGAGATTCATTGTAGAGTCTCTCGGATTGATTTTGTGGGTTTTCCAAGGGAATCATCATATACTCAGACAATGTATACCCTGAATCGCCTAACAAAAAACTGTTACCAAAGATGCCTTCTTCAAATTGTGCCTTAAGTCTTGAATGGGAAAAAATGGTATTGTCATGTGTGGCTCCTGGCCACCGAGCCACAATATCTCGAATTCGTAAACAACTATCAGCTACAGATTGAACATTATATGAAAAGTATCCCTTTCTGTTACGGTAATTTTCTGTTTCATTTCCCCCTAAAAATTTGCATAAATTAATTTGCTGCACTATGCCTTGTAAGGAGTTATTTTTTCAGCATTGTTCAATAATATTAAAAAAATAATAAATTGACTAGGTATCACACAGTAATGTTAAATTTGTTTATTTTTATAGAATATAGTAAGAAAATGACTTGAAACCATAGTTAAAATTTGCTAGAACTGTGATAAATTTACCGGGAGATTGAATCCTTATATGATGCAGTCTATAGCACCAAATACGGCTAGCAGTTGACTTGTGAATACCTCCAAAATCACCAGCAACTACCAAGAATGAACCTGTTGCATAAAATCTCAGTGTAATTAATACTTGTGTGATCGGCAATAGAGAATGATTTCTAAAAATGAAAATTATAATCCTGCAGGTACTACTGACCTACTACTTGCTCTTTGTAAATTTACTTCAATGTGACCCAATAACAAGCGTACGGGCTCTCTTGATAATCGAAATCGGTTTTTAAATTCTGTTTCATTCCACAAAGTGAAATGGTCCAGCCGATTCCTAAATATTCTTTGTCGCCGAGGGCCTTCAACAATATTCATGGCATCTTCTTCATCGTTGGTTAAAAGTTCCTCAAAAATATCTTGGATATCGTTTGTTAACATTGCAAAATTAAAAGAAAACAAAGTACCTAAAAGCAATCACAATATTGAGAATATTAAGGTTATGAATGCCAAATTGTTGACAGAACCGACAGAACAAAGTAACTATCAAATAATCACGAAACACATGGTTTTTCCTTAAAGTTAACTTTAATCGATACCTCTTCCACCCGACAAAGTTAACTCTGCTATTTTGAAGTTAACTATAACATGTGACGTCATTTAACTTTTAGCTATATGTCAAAATAGTTTTATAATACCCACCCTTAGGCACAGAATATAAAAATGAAATATTCAATGCTTCAACTAAAATGTTAAATATTAGTCATAATTATTCAACAGCATATCATCATCAATCTATAGGAGGTTGTGAGAAATTACATAGAACGCTTAATGAATATGTTAGACATTTTATAAATGAAAGTAAGGATGATTGGCATGAATGGTGCAAATTATTTGCTTATTGTTATCACCTATACGACTCCTAACTCTTATCATGGTTATACGCCATTTGAATTATTGTTTGGAAGACGTGCTAGCCTACCCGATAATCTCACAAATGACATTGATCCATGCTATAATATTGATGAATATCAGAATAAGTTGAAATATAAATTACAGGTAGCTCATCAGAGAGCAGAGAAATATTTAATCAAATATAAGCTGAATAGACAAAGTCAAAATAGTAAGGTAGCTAATCCAGTTGATTTTAAAATAGGAGATTCGGTTTTAGTGAAAAGGGAAAATAGAACCAAATTTGAATCTCAATATATAGGTCCATTTACAGTCACAGAGGTGAGTGAGTTTAACTGTAAAATCAAATTAGATTCAGGTGTGATTAAAGAAATACACAAAAACAGACTGTACCCTTACTGTAAAATGATTTAAAAATTGTAAAAGTGTTAGAAACAAAAGTGTGAGTGTGTTTAAAAACAATTACGAATAGTAAACAAAGTGTAATAACAAACACTATAAACAATTGGTGATAGTAAATAAACTCCAATAAGTAGTGAAAACATTAAGTGAATATAAATAAACATTACAAACAAATAAGTTACCGTAAACAATTTTAAAGACAATAGACATTCATTAATTTATAGATATATGTAACTTTAGGTTAATGATATTTTTTAATAATCATCTATCATTTATTTTTAGGAGATTTTTAAATTCATTTCATTAGGGGGAAAGGAAGTTCAACGGAATTTATTCTTTTTGTAAAAGGGGAAGGTGTGATGCCTTTTGGTCAATGTAATAAGTTAATAATAATATTTTTCTACATTCATGCAAAAAAACAACACTTTTGTGAACCACATTTAATGGAAAAAGTGGTACTTTATTGCACTAGTGCAATAAAATTTTTATTGCACTCATCTGTCATTCTTGTGTCAGTTTTGTGATGATTAATGTCAAACATAAACATTTAAATTAAATAAAATTCCATAACAAGTATCTGATCCTGCTTTAATACAACAATAATATATGTATATCTTACTACTTAGTCTCAACGAGTTACAATTATTGCAAAAATCTTTAATTATTTAAAATTTAAATGGTCAAGGCGAAAACCAGCTATGATTGAGTACTGACAAGGTGGAGGCCATAAAGATACAAAAAAAGAAGAACGGGTTGAGTTTGATTAGGTTAGGTTAGGTTCTTAACATATTAAATTTCAATTTTCCAGTTTTTGCATGAATTTAGAAAAAAATATTGAATGCAACTCTTGCAAAACGTGTTTTTTGCACTCACTTGTTGCATAAATAACTATTAAATAACAGACATAAATTCCTCTGAATTAATTTCAATAAATCATAATAAAATAGAAGTATCAAGGTCTCAGGTTTGAAGCCAAGTTCAAAGCGTGAAATGAACATAAATAGTATTGTTTATATTTACATACTATGAACTTGACTTGGGTATATAAAATATACAAACGAAAGTGTTTGAGGATTCATTCTTATTATTAAAGTATTCGTACTAACATAACCATTCATTATTATTAGATTATTCGTATCAGTAATTGGTATAACTATTAGTATAATGTATAGTAGTAAGTTTAAGTGTAAGTTTAAGTTATAAAGAGAACGTATCTCAGTGCTACACATGAACCTCTGAGTGACCAGCAGCACCATCAATCGAGAGGCCAATTACCACCCAGTAACCACCACATTACCTGGCTACCATGCCAATAAGTGGCATATATTACAGAATGAAAGTAGTATATTGCATGCCAGAATAATTTTAACAATATTTCATTATTACATCTAATTTTCAGACATTACTAAAATGTTTTTATTTCTCACTCTGTACATAATGATATAATCGTCACTATCTGAATGATATTTACTAATATGAATGTACGTTGATGATAAGAGCGAAAAAAATGCATTTGGCACTTTCAAATCCCGAAGAAATAATTAAATAAAATTTACTGATTTTTAACTTGAACGCCCTGTATTTCAATATCTATCCATCAACAAACTTTGCGATTCTGCATGTTCAATCAGTACATCGAATACTACAACATACTTAAAATTCAGACAATTTCACCGAGAACCATTTTATCTATAAAAAGTGCGGGGTCCTTTCACCTGCTCCTTCTTCCGCTTTTTCATACACATCCTCAATCTCTGACTGTCCTACACAAAGTTATGATACTGAAAATTCCATCCATTCACATATTGATATTAATACTACTCACACTGACATTTCATAATAAGTACTTATAATATTTTAAGAAAAAAAAAATAAAGGAATTCCGAAAACTTTGATTATTCCTACCTTATAGTTATTACAAGTCTCTCTTCAGGTAAAATAGGTTGCCTATGCCAGTTACACCATGTTTTTACTAGCCTATGTTCAATTTTCTTCAATAGGTAGGTAAACGTATCTAGATTCATTCGCATATACATAATTAAAAAAACGATCTGGATATCCTTGTAACTCTTTAAATAATTTGTGATATTCTCCAAATTGTGTCCGGTTTTGATTGATAGGATGAATGCCTGTTTTCGGTCTCTTCAATCTCTCAATCTTAAAAACGGATTGTTCAATAGAATTTCTTCATCGGATGAGGACGACATTTTTACTTCACTTTCAACTAGGTACTAAAATAATCTGCGAAACCAAGTAGCATATTTACGCTTTCTTTCTGGGCGCTAACCTGCCTACACCGGCGCCGTCTTTCGGCGCCGATAACCAGCGAACAGGCAGCCCGCTTTCTTTCGCTCCGTACCCTAACCGGCCGCTTTTCTATTGTTTGAAAGTCTTGCAGCCTGAAGCTAGTCTTGGTCTTGGTTTTGGTATTGCATTTTCTGCAAGACCAAGACCAGTCTCGCTCATCACTAGTAACTGTTTTCACACCGTGTCAGAAAGCGCTCGATTACGAGGGGGCGTCAAAAAGTAATTTGCCAAAAACCAAAAAATCGGCTATTGGGTGCTGTTTTCTTTTCAAAAAACAGTCCTAATAAAAGAAGAACCTTACATCATCCGAAAAGAAATTTTTTTCCAGTTACTGGCCAAAGCCACCTTAGGCTGTCAACCGGGGAGTGAGGCTGCCAGTTACCGACATTTGACACTTGACAAATATCAATTACAATCTGACAATTATAACTTCCTATTAAAAAAAAACTCTCAATTAACATGCCATCAACGAGGTCAAAAACCTCCTCCAAAGAAGCAATTCTTGCTTTGAAAACTCCAAAAAAAAACAAGTAAAAAACCTGTAGAAACTCCTTCTACTCCTTCTTCTTCCACAGTTGCCACTTCATCCTCTTAAGTCAAAAAAACAATCTGATAATGAATTTATGACTCGACTCCAAAGCCAGCTAGATAACATCGTAACCATCTGCCAAGATCATGGTATTACTCCCTCAATCGCCAAAACTTCCAACGTTAACGTAGCAAAATCACCTCCTACTTCTGAACACAATACTCCCTCGTACAGAGGCATCAATCCAGCTCGCTCTCATTCCTCAGGACGACAGTCAAACCTCCCAATAACCTCAAAACCTTCCCTTCAGACCCTTAACCTAAGGAACCTACCTTCCAAATATTACTCCCAGAAGGAGCTTCACACGCTTCGAGATCTTACGAGGCCAAATTCAATTTCTAAAGGCCAATCCAAATTGCACTGCTCACCTCAAGATAGCAAAAACTTTCGATTTTAAAAATTTAGAAAAAAAATCCAGAATGCTACCGGGGACAACTGAATAGTTTGTATCCCTCTCAACCATTCTACTCTCCCTAAAACCAACCAGCCCACCAAAAAAAAACAAGCATTAAGCTTTTCATTTGTCGTCCGCAACGTCGACAAAGCAATCTCAGAAAGCATCTTCAGTCACTTGGAATAAACTTCAAAAAATCCTGGAGAATCATCTCCAAAGCAATCTCACCTACCTCCCTAATGAGAGTCGTTACCGACTCCGAATCTTGCTACCACTTGGCCCTCTCCAAAGGAGTTCTCCGTTACGGCCTTAACCATAAATGCAAGCCATCCAACGCAAATCCTCTTCCTCCAGTTCCCAAATACTGTACACACTGTACAGAAATAGGCCACTTATCTACTGAATGTAAAGCCAGGCTTTACACTTACCCAAACTGCGGAGGTCATAACCACAAGGCAGACAAATGCGAAAAGGTGCGAAAACTGCGATGGTGAACACGCCGCCTACGACCCGAAATTTCACAAACGACAAACTCCACCCTCGAATCCCGAGGCCATGTTACACTTCCAAAACCCTCAATGCCCTTTGACTTTCCCACGGAAGTTCAAAAAATCCTAGAGGTAATGGCTGTCACCATCATGAACGCCATTCCAACTTTCCGAAAACTCGTAATAGAGACTTTTAAACACATTATTCCGATCTATTTTACAACCATAACTGCTCTGTCTAGGGACAGGGAAATAAGGTGTACTTCAGCTTTACGCCAATTAAATCCTAAATTTCATTCTACCCAGATAAAGGTATATAGGAAAGATTAATTGCCGTAGTCTCTCCAGGAAGAGACACTTGATGAAGCATCTTCTAAATACAAATAACATCCAAATACTTTCTTTAGCAGACAGGCGAAAAACCCTCCTCACTTCTTAGGTTACCAAACTTTCCACTATGACAGAAACCAATACTCTCGTGGTAATGGCTTTCTGGTCAGAAACAGAATATCTGCCACGATTCACAGTTTACCTGTGCAAATAAATTTAGACTGCTTCGCTATTAACGTTTCCTCAAACAGATCTATCATTACCTTCATGTCATATTACAACCACCCGTGCCAAACCTTGAATACAGAGCTTTTCGAATATTTTTCAAATCTCCCTAAAGCAGTAATTCTAGGAGATTTCAACTCCAGATATCAGCAATTCGGTGACACTGTCACCAATAACTCCGGTAGAATATTTTCTGATCTTCTTTTAGATCTACCAATTATTCGAATCCCCAACAGAAATCCCACTTTCATCAGCCACCTAGGAGCTTCAATTGTAGATCATGTGGTAGCTACTCAAAGAATACCCAATTCTTTCGAAAATGAATGTTACCAGGGAGACTCCATGACTTCTGACCACCTGCCACTCCTAGTCCTAATCAATCTAGCAAATCCTAAACCTTCACTCTCTTATTCTTTTACCTTTTTAAACTACAAAAGGCAAACTGGAGAAATTTCCAAAATAATATTTTTTCCCACCTTCCAAACGAACCAGGGAGAATCACAATTGATTCAATAAATACTCATGCTGAAACCTTACAATCTCTCATTATCGATGCTACAAACCAAGCAGTTCCACTCACCACCATTGACTCTTCTTTTCTCGCTCTATCTCAACACATCCTCAATTTAATCAAAATAAAAAGACGAATTTATCGTACATTTGTACGCACTAGAGACCCTGCTGTTAATAACGAATGAAATCGCCTTAACGACCTGGTCAGACTTGAAACGAACGCCCATAAGCAACGGGAATGGAAGCGTGTCACGTCTGACTTGGACTATAGGCGAGGAAGTGAATTCTGGAACAGATTCAAAACTCTCACCGGTCAACGAAAGGAAGTAGAATCAAGCCTTATTGTACAAAATCAAATCGTGCACACTCCCGATGAAAATGCCGAAGCTTTCAAAGCACAACTTCAAAGTGTTCTACTCTCTCCTGAAAATCCACTTTTTCTACCCGACTTTTTCAGAGAAACTAACCTCATTACCTCGAATATCACGAGGAGCCCTCATACAATCACTCAACTCGACCCAAACAATCCACTTTCAAAGCCATTTTCTCTTGAAGAAATTAAAACAGCCTGTCTCAGAGGTAAAGATACCGCTCCCGGCCCTGACCAAATATCTAGAAAAGCTATAAAAAAACCTCCCTCCTTGCATTCTACCACAAATTCAGAACCTAACAAACGCCTGCCTCTCGTTATCATATTTCCCAAACGTATGGAAAACTTCCCATACAATTCTCATCCCGAAACCCGGTAAAGACCTAAAAAAATACCATTTCGCTCATCAGTGTTCTCGGAAAACTCTTTGAATTCCTGGTAAAGGAGCGACTCTGGCAACACTGCAAAGGCCAAAATATCATCCCTGATTACCAAAATGGGTTTCGTCCCGAACATACTTCTCAAGACCCAATCACTACCTTTCATACTATAATCACACGGGCCATTAACGCTCGCGTAATTTCTTCTGCCGTATTTCTCGACGTTCACAAAGCATTCGACCAAGTCTGGCATGCCGGACTTAACCTTTCACCCCTCTTGCAGGCGTCCCGCAGGGTTTTATCCTCGCCGCAAGTGGAGAGTCACACTAAATCCACACAAAACACAACTCATCGCATTTCAACATCCCAGCACTCAAAAAACAGAACTTAAACCTACACCAACGAGCATCCGTATTTCATTGTGGGGCAAAATACTCGAATTACCAAGACAGGTCACCTATTTGGGAGTGAGGCTTACTCACACTCTCAACTGGGAGCCTGACATCCTCGCTACTATTAGCAGGGTTATAAATCGAGTCAATCTCCTTAAAATGCTATGCGGAAAGTTCGGCCGAACACATCCAAAAACTCTTCTGCATACAGACAAAACTTTCATCGGCCCTGTATTCGACTACAAACACCTCGTTTACACAACACTACACCCACGGTTGATGGAACGACTCCTCGCTAGCGAGAGACGTATTCTCAGACTGTGTCAATATAAACATTTCCTCTCACCTTGTAACGAAGTGTACAGAAACACCAACATCGCCCCAATAACCGAATGACTAAAAAAACTTCAAGCCGGCTACAGTTTTCGAACTCTCTCGTTTTATCCTTTTGCCCCCTAATAGTACGCATCTTACGCAGCCCTTAGATGTTTGTGTTTTTCGGCCAATTAAGACCGCTTGGAAAAAGATACTTCAAGAATGGAAAAAACATAATAAAGGGACCGTAAGAAAAGAAGTATTTCCACGATTATTAAGACAGGCAATAAACAGACTTTCAGATACTATGGAAAAAAATATTCAATCAGGCTTTGAAACGACAGGTCTATTACCATTGATTAGAGAGAAAATTTTAAGCAAGCTACCAAAAACAGAAAATCAAAGAACACAAGAACAAGATGCAATGGCAGAATCACTAAAAGAAGTGTTTGAAAAATCTAGGTTTGGTGCAGCAGTATCTGTTGGTAGGAAGAAAAAATTAGCTGTAGAAGCAGGTAAAAGCATTTCGCAGGAAGACCTAGCGCCCATTAAAGCCAAATGAAAATAAAAACTCAAAGAAAAAATCAGCCGCAAGGTTATCATCTTCTTCTGAAAGTGATGGAGTGGATGAAGAAGATTTAACCGTAGACAGCGACATGGATCTGGACCCAGAAACGTTTTCCGATTTAGAAGGTAACATGGACACCGATGAAATTAATAATACGTTACCTATACAAAATTCTTCTGTCTTGACAGATTTTAAACCAGGCGATTTTATTTACGTTGACTTAAAAACTGAAGCTGGTACCAATAAGCAATATGTGGCAAAAATAATAAACTGCGAAAATGGCTCTTATCTATGCACATTCCTCAGGTTAAGTGATAAAATACCTGATGCCTATATTTTCCCTTGGTAGAAGATATCGGACTCGTGGAGAAAAAGGAAATTAAACAAAAACTGTCGAAATATGAAATATTACGCCGAGGGCAGTTAAAATTTGAGGATAAATTTTAATTAGTTTATATTATCAAGTATCAATCAAATTTGATTTTCATTATTTTTTTGTAGTTTCTACTAGGTATCCCAAAGAATGTTTATTTTAAGTTATTTTGTTAATGTAGCATGTTTTTATAATAAATATGGGATGAAGATATGTTTTTTTTGTAAGACAATAAAAAAATATATATATTTTTTGTTTGACTTGTAAAATCAGTTATTGCGACTTTTATGTCGCCTGAATTGCGTCCCTACTAGCAATTTGAATGTAAAATAAAGGCAAATTTCAAGTCGCCCCATAGTGGGGCGACCTGAAAATAGGTCTTTCATATTTTTTTTCTCGGGAGTGGAGGGGGGTACAGCTTTTTTAATTGTTGTGACGTATATTAAGCTGCGGCAGCCTTCTCATAGGGCACGATCCGGACTGGGTCCATAATTTGTTGCTAATTTGTTGCGCAAAAAGTAATTTTGTTGCTAATGCCGTTACCGAGAAAACACGTGCCCCCGTAGCTTAATATTAAGCTGCGGCAGCCACTTTGGATATTTCGGCAACCAAAATAGCTAGAAATATAGGACTGACGGCATATTTAGTTGCTAATTTGTCGCTTCAAGATAGCCTGTTGAAATTTTTTTAAATGCATGTCCCTACTCTCCAAACTGACCCCTCGCCTTTGCGTGATCGAGCTACGGCATCCATTTTCCATATTTCCGCAACTAAAATAGCTAAAAATATAGACCTGACGGCATATTTTGTAGCTAATTTGTTGCTTCAAGATGGCCTAATCAAAAAAGTTTTAAATGCAGCCACTACTCGCCAAACTCACCCCTCGTCTTGCGTTAACATAAACACAATATAGTATAGGATGATCATTACAAAATAGCGACAATTTTTCGAATGTTTCCAACTGATGTGGATAAATGGATAGATTGGTTCAGGTTCAGACGAGTAGTCCTTTCCTGCTCTTCCACCAATGCCAGTATATATGAAATACTTAATAAAATATAAAACTAACACTGATTGAACAATACATATCAACAAGAAAATGACAAATTTTAAACGAGGAGTAATTAAAATAATATATATACATAAAAATATTAAGATATAACAAGAGGAAAGAGAGGGTGATGTAAGCAAAAAGGGATTGAGGAAGGGGTATTTATTTCTGCAAATCAAAGAGATAGTTTTTGTATTTTTGTTTAAATGTCAAAGCCGAACATCGAAGATATAATGGATTTAGAGCATGTATTTTATTGATGTGGACTGCTATGCCATATGAAAACGAACGTTTGAAAATAGACTTGTAAAAACGTGGAATACGAAGAATCGTTTTCTTCCTCACATTCAAATTGTGGATATCTGTTCTGAAAGTGAGTTTAGTATGTAAATAAGCCGGCGTTTTTGTGGTATATATTTTATGATAAAAAACTGCTAAATGTAAGTTTCTACGATTAAACATGTTTAACCATTTTAATTCTTTAAATTTGTGCGAAATTTTTTGAAATTTTCTTATTCCATAAATCAGATGAAGAATTTTGTATCTTTTGTATTCGTTGACGATCTTTAGCATCAAGCCATATACTGTGTCACAATGGTTTAAATGAGAGAGAACTAAAGCATCACATAAATTTTTTTTGGTTTCGGTAGATAGTATATGTCTTTGAGGATAGACTAATTTTAATGAGGCGTAGGCGCTTTGTAATTTTGCTGTAATGTGTTCTCTAAACCGAAATTTCGTATCAATTATTAGGCCTAGAATTTTGCAGTATCTTTTAACCGGAATATCAGTTCCATTAATTTCAAGCGGAATATTATTCACTATAGTTTGACGATACTCTTCACCACAGAAATATAAAACAGCTGATTTACTGGGATTAATTTTCAGGCAGTGTTTTTCTGATATTTTCAAAATATCATTGAGATCTCTATTTATTTTATGAGAGGCTTCCAGAAGATCTTCGTAATCAAAGGAATAGTACAACTGAGTATCATCTGCGTAATAGTGATAATTCATGTAGTGAAGACAAGACATGAAATTAGATGTATAAATAGTGAATAATAAGGGTCCTAGTATACTGCCTTGGGGGACACCAAATTTTAATTCTAATGAATTAGATTGTTTATTACAGATTTTAACTGTCTGACTTCTATTGCTTAGACAGGATTCTAAGAGTGCCCAAGCAGCATCACTAAAATTGATAAACTTTAAGATAGCTAATAGGATACTGTGATCAATCATATCAAAAGCTTTGGTATAATCCAGCAAAATCATAACTGATATCTTATTATCATCAGCAGCCCGTATCAGGTCATCGGTTACATGTGAAAGTGCACTGGCACAACTAAATCCTGGTCTAAATCCAGATTGATTATCACACATTGTAGTAATTAGTAAATGCTCTAATTTGTTTTTCCATAACTTTTTCCAAGATTTTTGACAAAACTGGCAAAATGTTTATTGATCTCAAGTCACTGTAAGTTTTAGGTTTGTTAATTTTTGCCAAAGGTGTTACTACTGCGATTTTCCAGGCGGAAGGGAAATAACTACATTCTAGACAAGTATTAATTATATGTCTAACATAGGGTACAATGATTGGGCAACATAAATTAATGATGTCAATATTTAAATTGTCATGACCAAAAGCTTTAGACTTCATGCCCATTATTATTGGTAATGTCATCATCTAGAATAAAATTAAAGTGAAAATCATCAGAAATATTGCCCCTTTTACTGTTGTGATAATAATCTAATAGTTCATTACTAGGGGGCAACTTAATTGCAGAGTTGGTAAAAAAAGTATTTAAGTCGTTCACTGATTGTAAATGTGCAGGGATTTCACTATGGTTACTTTTAGATATATTCAATTTTTTAAGCTCTGTCCATTTTTCTTTATTGCTGCAGTTTTGGAATTTGTGATTGAGGTATGCACGTTTTTCAGCATGTATTGCCGTGTTCGTATAATTTCGCAATTGTTTGTAGTATTCCCAATGTTGAGGCAGTTTTGTGTGACGAAATTTATTTATTGCTTTATTTCTCAGCTTTTGCATAATTTTAATAGTTGGGGTTATCCAAGGGGCGTAACAATTCCGCTTGACCTTAACTGTTTTTAATGGAGCATGCAAGTTTAAAGTTTGAATTATATATCTATGTAAGATAATTATTTTCTCATCAATGTCATCTGTGGTATAAATGTGATGCCATCCAAGAGATTGAAGATCTAGCTGAAATTCATTGTACACAATTTGATTCAAAGGCCTATATATAATTTTAGGAATGTCTGGTGATTCCGAATTGAGAGCAATATTACAGTTAATCCCTGCATGATCAGCAACAAAATCCATACTCACCCACTCTGTGCATATATCAACATCAAAATTTGTAATGAACAAATCAAGGAGAGATAGACCACGAGTAGGTACTTTTATCAGTTGTATAAGGTTAAACATCTCTAATATATCAGTAAATTGTATCGTTAATGCGTTATCCAAGTCCAACATGTTAATATTAAAATCACCAACACAAATAATATGATCATAATGTGAGAAAATGTTTTCAAACATATCCTGTACATGTAATTGTACACTATTACACTTTGGAGGTTTATATACAGTACCTATAGCAATGTTGTAGTTAGCAGTAGCTACCTTTATCCATATATATTCAATAATTTCATTGCTATCGGACATGATGAATGTATATTTAATATTTCTTCTCACATACAAACCAACACCGCCTCCTCTAGTTGGTCTATCGATACGCACAAGATTGTAACCAGGCAAACCTACCATATCATTTACTAATTTTATTATTAAGCCACGTTTCTGTTATTCCCATAACATCACAGTCCACATCATTGATATAGCTCTGAAAATCTACGAAGTGGGGAACTAACGAACGTACATTGACATGTGCTACTGTGAACATCTTTAAAATTTATTAAGAAACCTCGGAATAAACGCAAACACAAACAAAATAAATACAATACAATATAAAATAAATACAATACAATATAAATATGGTTTCATAGAAGTTATTTCAGGGAATTATTCCTAGTTTTAGGGCCCTAGCTCCTATTACTAGGTTTGTTTTGAGAGTTTCCAGATTTGGTATGACTTAGCGTACCTGGCGAATTAGAAGTATATCTTGTTACACTAGCACTTTGAGATGCACTACTGGTTGAATGTGTTGAATCCTTGAAAGTGGGTAGAATAGTTGGTTTCAGGGTGGAATTTTGTTTGTTTGAAGAAGGTGTGGGGGGAGCGCTAGCTGGTTTTTGTTCCTGTTGGTTATCCAAATCCTCAACATCCAGAAGATCCCCGACTAGGTGAAATTTATCGTCTACAAATAATTTGTTGTTTTTGATAAAACAATTTTTGTGTTTGTCTTGTTTGGCTAAACGTAGATGCTTTCTTAGAATACTAGATTCGTATCTCTGTTTGGATGTTAGATCTTGGGAGATACTTATATTTTTACCCTTTAATTTATAACAATTTTTCAATAATTCATGCTTTTTCCAAGAACAAACAAAATCAATTTTTAATGGACTATTATTATTTTTACCCAACGTGTAAAAATCGTTAATTTCATGTGGAGTTACTTCTACTTCCAGTAGCGATTTGATTTGCGAACAGATGCAGTCCATACTCTCCAAACTCACCCCTCGCCTTTGCGTTATACGAACTACGTTATGCGAACTACGGCAGCCATTTTCCATATTTCCGCAACTAAAATAGCTAAAAATTGTTGCTCATTCGTTACCTCAAGGTAGCCTGATTAAAAAATTTTTCCCCTCAATGAAAAAAGGACCTATAATAATGTGGTCACCTAAAATACCCATCCAAACATTTAGCTTCTGCGGATACTGTGTTCGGATTGGAATGGTTAGAGGTTTATTTTCCCGAGACCAATATCTTGCGACGGATGGATTGTGTTTTTGATGTAGTGAAAAAGTTGACTCAATCCGTAAATAAAATATTTTTTAAAAAGTTCTTGTCAGCATTTTGACGTTCCATCATCTCCTCAAAGAACGGGTACCATTGTTACAAGGTTCAGAAAACGCAAGAAATATTTCCCGATGACAATATCAGACGAATGGATTTTAACAAATTTGCAACAACTTTAAGCTATTTTAGTTGCGGAAATATGGAAAATGGCTGCCGCAGCTCGATAACGCAAAGGCGAGGGGTGATTTTGGCGAGTAGTGGCTACATTTAAATTTTTTTTTGATCGGGCCATCTTGAAGCAACAAATTAGCAACAAAATATGCCGTTAGGTCTATATTTTTAGCTATTTCAGTTGCGGAAATATGGAAAATGGATGCCGTTGCTCGATCACGCAAAGGCAAGGGGTGAGTTTGTAGAGTAGGGACTGCATTGAAAAAATGTTGATCAGGCTATCTTGAAGCAACAAAATATGCAGTCAGTCTTGTATTTCTAGCTATTTTGGTTGCCGTATTATCCAAAGTGGCTGCCGCAGCTTAATATTACGCTACGGGGGCACGCGTTTTCTCGGTAACGGCATTAGCAACAAAATTACTTTTTGCGCAACAAATTAGCAACAAATTATGGACCCAGTCCGGATCGTGCCCTATGAAAAGGCTGCCGTAGCTTGATATACGTATTGTTGTGCCCGATAGCCATAATGACATATCTATAAAATGGATTATTATCAAATAATTCTGAAGTTCCTGCATAGAAAATAAAACATACTTCATTTTTTTTATAAAAATGTCTAGATTTCCCTAAAATCCAAACCGCAAATATAATTTTTACTTCATTGGTAAGTGCTGCCATCTACTTAAGATTATCACATCCGGCAACGGTGTAATTATTTCGTGCTAAGCAATACTGACCTTGGTCAGTCGAGGGTAGGTTATCTATGAGTGGGGGTGGAAAGAGGCATAGTGCATACCTTTATCCCAGGTCCAGGTAATTTTATTGTTGTTTTTACATTAGATTGTGCTTGGGTATACAGGGTGTCCCACGACGAGTGAAAACTATCTGTATATGGCAAAATACCTATAGTAAAATCATGAAAATTTCTACGTTTGGGATTTCGGATACGATCTTTTTAACTAAAATATTTTCAAGGATGGCCGACTTCCGGTTCTACCGGAAGTCGACTGTAACTTTGCTGTCGACTTGCTATTTTTCAACATAGATTCGAATACGTTTGACCTTGCTTAAGGCAACCGAAGAGAAACCATTTTCATGTCTTCAAGGGTCTCCTCGTAAGAAAATAATTTATAAGGGTCTTCAACGGTCAAATTTTCTACAAAAAAATCAATAACTCAAAAAGTGTGCATTTTTCGAAAAAAGTTTTTAGACAAAAGTATACTAAAATATTACGTTGATTTCAAAAATGTATTAATATACAGGGTGTTCCATTTAAAATAACAAAGTTACAGTCGACTTCCGGTAGAACCGGAAGTCGGCCATCTTTGAAAATATTTTAGTTGAAAGATCGTATCCGAAAACCCAAACGTAAAAATTTTCATGATTTTACTATAAGTATTTTGCCATATACAGATAGTTTTCACTCGTCGTGGGACACCCTGTATTTTGTATTTTTTGCTGTTTTTATTATTCATTTTTCGATTCGTATTTCTATATTATGGTGAGTTGTTAAATATGGGTAGACGAAAAAGTGTAGTTAATCAAAAGACACTATGTGCTTCTAGAAAGAATAGGAGACTCGCAAGGCTCAGGTAAGTTTAATATTTATGTGACCACAACCCACGTTTACCAAATATTAATATCCCACTTTGCATAATTACTTAAACATTCATTATAACAAATATAAAATGTCCAATACCAAGGTGGAACCATTTCTAATCCTCTATTGGAATATAAATGTTGCAAAAATATTTGTAACAATAATTAATATCTTTTACAAGGTACAACTTTGATTTGTGCATGTCTATAAACCAATTCATCTACAAGATTTTTTTTAATCAATTATATAGGGTTTTACGAGAAGGCAAGGAAGGAAAGGAAAATCCTAAAACCGTGCAGGAAAATGTGCTTACAGATGAGTCACAACCCAGTTGCAGTACAACTCCGAAGGAAGTTGATTTTTCTTTTCCTCTCAAGGACAACTTACGTACTGCTGATAGGTATTAATATTTTTCAAACAATTACTATTGAAAAATGAAATAAAAATAAAATGAATGAATAAAACTCATCTTGTAGTAAGCAAACATTTTATAGTCGAGTATAGTTCAAAGCATAGTACCTACACTCTTTTAAGAAATTGAACAATAGAGCCATGTACACATATTATTTTATTTTATAGAGCCGTTCTTGATGATGGCAATAAAGAAAATGTGAGTACCATTCAAATTGAGGAAAATGTGTTTTCAGCTGAATTTCAGCCTGATAGCAGAGAAACTCCTGTGGAATCGATCAGCGTGAAAGCAGCCACGAGTTCGCCAGAACTGCAAGGCGCCCGCCAAATCGCCAGTGGTACTTTAACAATACTCGTGGCTGGCTGTGGATTCATACAGAGATGATACTTGACATTTATAGCTGGACGTGGATACATTTGTAGTGCCAAATTAATTATTATTATTATTTTTATTATTATGATAATTAATCATCTGTAACTTTGAAAAAAGATTTGTTGAAATACTTGAAATAAATTTTAAGTTCTGTACATTAAAAACTATACTCCACCCGATTAAGTCGAATGAAACAACCCCTTTCAATTATTTAATAAAATGAATCAAGACTAAAAAACACATAATTTACATTGATTTTCTGAAGATATGTGCTTTGTAATATTCTTTATAGCCGATTAAAATAATAAAATAAATCATAACTTCGTGAAAAATACACAAATGACATTTATTTTTCACAGATATGTGCTTTGTAATGTACTCCATAAGACCTATATATCACCCGATTTTGTCGGGTAAGTTTTAACCCTCCACAACCCCTTTCAATTTTTAAATAAAATAAATCATAACTTCGTAAAAAAACATAAATGAAATTTATTTTCTACAAACATGTGCTTTGTAATGTACTTCATGAGACACATACATCACCCGATTTTGTCGGGTAAGTTTTAACCCTCCACAACCCATTTCAATTTTTTGATAAAATAAATCATAACTTCGTAAAAAATACATTAATGAATTTTTTTTTCTACAGATATGTGCTTTGTAATATACTTCATAAGACCCATATATCACTCGATTGTGTCGGGTAAGTTTCAACTCTACACAAACCCTTTCAATTTTTTAATAAAATAAATCACAACTTCGTAAAAAAACATATAAATGAAATTCATTTTCTGCAAACATGTGCTTTGTAATGTACTTCATAAGACCTATTGACCACCTGATTTTGTCTTGTCAGGTATTCACCCTCCACACCCCTCTCAATCATATAATGAAATAAATCATAACCCTTAATAAATGGCTTCTTTGTTAGTACACTGTGGAGCACAACAACGAATAAATCCCAGTTTATAATTATAGTCAAAAACACAACACAAGCACAAAATGAATTAACAATTAATTAAATACAAACAAACACGTGTTCACATTCACAAACAAAAACAACGCAACGCAGTGGACGACAGATTAACAAACAGCCCTTCCCAGAGGGTTGTTTCTGTCCTTCCCACAATAAATTCCATGTTCTATCAACAAAATATTTTAGTTATTTACGATAACAGCGCCATCTTAGATAAACAACTTGACTCTATCTTCAATCATAACTCATGACAACTACAGAAACTACAGATGTCTCTGAATATTGTGTACAGTTGGTTCGTTGGATCTTTTCCCATGCGTCATCATTAATATACAAACGCAATACAATACATCAATACATTAAATAACACGTAGGTCGTAGTTGTGAACAAAGTCTTTGGTCTGTCAACGACGTCAACTTACAGATTCGCGTTTAACCTATCGCCGACATTCATCATATGACTATCTCTGTTTGTTATATTACGCTGTAATGGAACAAACGGTTTCATTTCGGGGGTTAAGATTCTGTGAGTAGGAAAGAGACGTAATACAAAAAGTAGTATGTGAATCATTTCATACATGGGAAAAGATTCAGCGAACAGACTGTATAGCTTTTTGCACGAGTGAGTTTCCACCCCCTGCTCTCAATATATTTGTGTCAGTGATTGTGGGCACAAGTTCGAATTCGCTATATTTTTTGTTTAACGGTATTAATATAGAGTGTTCATTAAGTTAGTGAAGTTTTCCTTAATCAGGTCGAGAAATAGTAGATTGGTCAACGGTAGGGTGAGTCAGATCAAACATTTTTAGAATTTTTAGTTTATATAATTTTTTATATCTATCATTCTGTGTATAAACAGAATACGTATTTTAAAATGAAGAGACGAGGGAGAGAATGTGAAGAAGTTGGCAGAATATTTCAGAACCAACCATTCTAGAATGGGATATCACGAAATGAAAAATCTTACGGCGGGTACGAATGATATGAAACAAGCTGCTTCTTATATTTTCGATAAAAACGATGAGAATAGTTGTTATAAAATTGTTAAAACGATAAGAAGAAATACGGGTGGTTTTATTATCTCCAACCTAAAATCAATATAATTCAGAATATAATTATTCAAGACGGTAAATTGGTGAATTCATGTACATCACAAGCTATTATTCCAAATAATAACTTTCACATATCAACAGATTGTCATAATAAACAAAACTTAATCGAATCAGAATATAATGTAAATAAAATACAGTCCGATTTTTCAATAAACAATGATCCTAAGGCCCCTTCCTCACATAACAGTACGGTATCGGTGCAGTAAATTAAATGCAGTAAAATTGTTACCGCTTCGTTATCGAGCGCCTATATTTGCATACACGCTTTCTGACTGGCGCGGGCTGCGCGGGAGCGGGGCGGTATATGTTCGGCATACTGCATTGCAGTCATAAGCGAACATTCCACCGGGTACGGCGCTGCACGCTGCATTGACGGAGCGGCAAGATGCGTCGCTGGGAATGATTCCACCGAATCCGTTGCAGCAAAGTCAATGCAGCGCAGTACGGCGCATCGCTGCGTGCAGTGATTTCGGCATCAGTTGAAATTTTTTACCGTACGCGACGGACCGAAATATGGAAGAAAAATTAATTGTTGCTGTCGAAAGTCATCCTGTCCTGTACGACAAAAGTTTAAAAAATTATAAAAGTGCAAATAGTCGTGACTATGCCTGGAAGGAAGTTGCCAAAAATTTAGATATAAAGGGTAAGAATATTTATCAATTAACTAGGTGAATTTTTATTATATCATATTAAATAACTAGAAATGTAAATTGAAATAAATAATTTTAATGTGTAATTGCATCATACTGCCAAGGAACTTCGCCAGCAGGTGACATAAACCAATCTGCATAAGCATTACGAATATCTAATGCCTGTCTTCCCGGTCTAGAATATTGATGTTTTTCTCGTTGCGTTGCAACGTTTTGTACAGATGTAGACGTAAACTTGGAAATATTCTGATTGTTTCCAGTATCTAATAAATAATTGTGAAGTGTGCAACATGCAACTACTATTTCATTAGCAAATTCAACGTTAACTTCGATGCGTTTTAGTAATATTCTCCATGTATGTGCAGTTATGCCAAAAGCGTTTTCGACGACTCTCCTCGCTCTGGATAACCGATAGTTATAGATTCTTTGACGTTCAGTTAAGTTCCTTCCAGGAAATAGTCGTAATATATTTTCTTTCAATGGGAATGCTTCATCTGCAACTAATACTAAAGGGAAAGAAGTTTCTGTGAACGGAAGATCTTGATTTTCTGGCAAATTCAAATTTTTATCGTTCATCAACCATGATTTTCCAAACGAACAGTTAGCAAAAATTCCACCATCGCTGTTTGATCCATACGACCCAACGTCTATCATTATACAGGGTGTCCAGGAACTTGATGCCAAAAATTCGGGAGCAAATAGAAGAGGTCAAAATAATGTTAGAAGTTCAAATAAATTTTTGTCATACGAGCCTTCGTTTCCGAGTTATAGACCTCTAAAGTTTCGAAACAAAAACCTTTGTTTTGTCATAATTTCTAAACTATACATTGGAATACTATAAAATTCCAGTGACGGATTGCATACATCCATGTCCTGTGTTTGACGGTATAAATGAATCTACATTACGTACAGATAAGCAGAGACGGCTTGTGCCCATTGGTTAATAATCCGTAATTTTAATAGGGACCATCTGAATAATATTTAAATTTCAAAAATAAATTTTCCAATCCATTTACTAATGAAAATGTACTCTTGTTTGAACTCGATAAAATTAAGGGTTTAGGAGAAATTTGAACTTTTAGATCTGATCGCCATATTTTGTAAAGACAGACATTCTGAAGAGAACTATCAATAATTGTCACAACTTATAATTAAAAATTCCTTAAGATTGTATTTAAACGCAATAAAACAATTACGTACATGTTAGGCCATTGTAGTTGCCTATAAATTTTAATACTTCACAATGCAATGGTAAGAAAATAAGAACCAAAACCTAAAACTGCTACAATAAATGTTCGATTTGACCACCTTGCACTTCGACGCACTTTCTGAGTCTGCGAAGGATAATTCTTTGTACTTTGTAGAGCATTCCCTGGTTCTGTTTTATAACGTTACAATGAAACCTTATTCTATCCACCATTTTGTTCCTTGTTTGCACCGGAGTTGAATAAACCAAGCTTTTAAGATATCTCCAAAAAAATGAATCCATGCTATTGAATTCTGGGGAACGAGCTGGCCATGGAACTGGACCTCCTCGTCCAATCCATTTATTGGAATAAATGTTATTAAGATGATTTCGTACATCAATGAGATAGTGGGGAGGGGCTCCATCGTGCATGAACCACATGTCTTTTCGAATTTGTAAAGGAAAATCGTCTAATAGCGGTGGAAAATCGTTTTGTAAAAATTCTAAGTATATCTGACCATTCAAAATATTATCGAAAAAATATGGACCCACTAAATTATTGCCCACTATTCCCGCCCACACATTTACACAAAATCGTCGTTGATTTTTGGTTTCAACAATACCGTGCGGATTTTCATCAGCCCATAAATGTAAATTATGTGAATTAATTATGCCGTCCCGTGTAAAACCAGCTTCATCCGTAAACAAAACTTTTCCAACAAATGCATTATCATTCCGTTGTTTATCTAAAAACCAGCGAGCGTAGGCAAGTCTTGCTGGATAATCTTCTACATCCATGGCATGTACTTTCTGGATATGAAAGGGGTGAAGAAGCTGCTCCTGGAGAATATTGTGAACATTTGTTTTTGACAAATTAAATTGTGCTGAGAGCTTACGTACACTGGTTGTGGGATCACCATCGACTGCATCCAATACATTTTGTTCTACAGCTGGTGTACGTGCAGTTCTTGGTTGACCTTCGCCACCTTTTCTTGGTATGATACTTCCTAAAATCATTATTTAATGCAAACTAGTAGAAAATAATTTATTTTGCTTATGTAAATACCTGTCTCTCGTAAGCTACGATCGGTTCGCTCAAAGGTTCTTCTATGGGGTATAATTCTCCCAGGAAAGCGTAAAGTATACAATCTTCTTGCTTCTGACGAGTTACCAGAAGCCAAACCGTACATTAAATGCATATCTGCATATTCATTCAAGGTAAATTGTGCCATATCAACAATCAAACACAATAATAAAGATAATTTTTGATAAAGTCTCTACAAATTTGACAACAAGCTGACATAAATGAAGCCGCCTACTAACTCGATGTAAATTAAGAATACAATACGTTTTGCCGGCTAGTCATTATTTGACAGCAGCCTTCTTGATGAAAACAGTTCAATTTTACTTTTTCTTAAGCCAGTCCCATGGTCAGACTTTAAACGCTTGAACTAAAACTAAAACTGCAAAGCAATTTTTTTATTGCGTTTAAATACAATCTTAAGGAATTTTTACTTATAAGTTGTGACAATTATTGATAGTTCTCTTCAGAATGTCTGTCTTTACAAAATATGGCGATCAGATCTAAAAGTTCAAATTTCTCCTAAACCCTTAATTTTATCGAGTTCAAACAAGAGTACATTTTCATTAGTAAATGGATTGGAAAATTTATTTTTGAAATTTAAATATTATTCAGATGGTCCCTATTAAAATTACGGATTATTAACCAATGGGCACAAGCCGTCTCTGCTTATCTGTACGTAATGTAGATTCATTTATACCGTCAAACACAGGACATGGATGTATGCAATCCGTCACTGGAATTTTATAGTATTCCAATGTATAGTTTAGAAATTATGACAAAACAAAGGTTTTTATTTCGAAACTTTAGAGGTCTATAACTCGGAAACGAAGGCTCGTATGACAAAAATTTATTTGAACTTCTAACATTATTTTGACCTCTTCTATTTGCTCCCGAATTTTTGGCATCAAGTTCCTGGACACCCTGTATATTTATAATTGGCGTCAACAACGGCCATTAATACAATCGAGAAACCTCCTTTGTAATTAAAAAAATTTGATCCTGAATTTTTGGGGGCAAATATGTGAATATGCTTGCCGTCGATGGCACCCACACAATTTGGAAAATTCCATTTTTTATAAAAATCGTTTCGTATTTCATTCCATCTTTCTTTGTTCACTCTTGAAATGTGTAACGGCATAACTATATTTTTTATAGCAATGCAGGTTTCCTTGACTATTTTATTCACAGTTGTTTCTCCTAGGCGAAAACTAAATGCAATAGATCTGAAAGACATGCCAGTTACCAGATATCTGGAAAGAAAAAAATTTTAATATTAAAAAAAAAATGTTTTGTCACTTCTGGATGTTTGTTCTTCAAAAATAACAAGAAGTACCAAACAATAAATTCCGTTTTTCAGATTCTGACGTTGAAGGGCTCGAAAATATTAAAAAAAGATGGAGAACTCTACGTGACGCCTTCATCAAAAATTACATATCATCCAAAAGTGAGAAAAGCGGATCAGCTGGAGGAAAAAGAAAGAAATGGGTATTTTATGATCAACTTCTTTTCCTAACCCCCTTCATCGATTTTAAGGAAACCATTGGAAATTATAACAGTGCCCAAAACGAGGAATGCACATCTAAAGAGGAAGGAAACGTAAAGGAAAATTACGATGAAGATACTTTTATCGAACAAGCTACAACAAGTCAAGAAACGTCAATTTTAGATGAACGCGAAACGTTAGCCACTCCGACGACTTCTACTGCTACTTTAGCAACTAAAAAACTACATAATAAACAAAAAATAAAAGAAAAACCAGCCAACATAACTGATGCTGAGCTTTTAGAAATAATTTCCAAAAAAGACGACTCGGATGAACAGTTCATGTTGAGCTGCGTGCCTACACTGAAGCTGTTGAGCCCGAGAGATAATTATTTCGCTCGGATTCAAATACAAAATTTACTTTTTAATTTAGCTTTCGGAGAAAGCAGACCATCGACGAGTGGCTCCAATTTTAGTCGGCCATCATCTAATTTAACCTATACGCCAATGAATGAAGACTCCACTTCAACACAATTTGATAACAACAGTTTTATGGAAGATACCGCGAATAATTTTTATAATTTGTAAAACCGATTTAAAAAATAAAGATTTAAAATCTTAAAATGAAATTAATTTAAATTTCAAGTGTTATTTACCTTAATGTAACAGCCAATCTTTCTCTTGATGAAATAGCATCTCTAAAATTAGTATTTTCTTTGCTAATTGCATTTTCCAACAATCTATGCAAATTGTTGAACTGATCGAAATTCATTCTGAAGTATTGAAAATATCTTTGCGGATATTCTTCTAGTTCTTGGCAAAGCCGGTGATATTCATCACATTCCAACCTAGAAAAATATCCACTTTTATATAACTACAAGTTACCGGAATATTCGAGGAACGACCTGACGGAAAATGCGTGGACAGAAATTAGCAATGAAACAAAATTGACTGTATCACTCACACATACACTCAAACTCACAAAATATTATTTTATAGTACTCTTCTTATTAATTACAAAGTATGCATAGACAGTAATTATGTATGTAGTTTCAATGAAATACAATGAGTGTATTGCCACGGAAGCGCTGCCCTAGGTAAAACAAAGTAATTAGTTAAGTATTTTCGGACTGTTGACCCGGCTGATCTAGCATTAATGGGAATTTCGTCTCTTTCAATGTTAAAATCTCGATTCTGGTTGTGAGTTTAATTACTGATGATATATTTAAATCTTTGAATGGAGGAAACTTCACCTGCCTCATTCTTCATGATTATAGTAAGGCTTTCGACACACTCGATCCATGGATTTTATTTAAGAAACTCCGATGTTTTTGCTTTTCAGATACAGCTATATTGTTACTGAGCAGTTATTTATCTAATCGGACACAACACATCGCTCTAGATGCAAATGAATCAAATTTCCTCACAAAACCCTTCGGAGTCCCACAAGGTTCCATCCTGGGACCACTTCTCTTTAGACTGTACATTTGCGACTTCTATAAATACAACAAGTTGGGTAACATACACCATTATGCCGATGATACACAACTTTATAGCTCGTTTAAATACCATGAGGCAAGTCTCGCCGAATCCGATATAAATAGGAATCTTCAAGTACTGTTCGACGTGTCTTGTGCCCACAACTTGAAACTTAATCCGAAAAAATCTCAAGTAATGCTTTTTGGTCCTTAAGATAAAAGAACTGAAGTGACTGCCTCTCTTTCTCTACGAATCAATGATGATATTATTCCATTCGTGAAAGAAGCTAAAAATTTGGGTCTCTGGTTAGACATTGATTTGAGGTTTTCCAAACATATCAGCCATCTATGCAAAACTTCCTTCAATGTTTTGAGACAACTCTACCCTAATAGGGACTTATTATCTAGAAATATGAAGTTAAGTCTTTGCGAATCCCTCATCTTCTCTAGATTATCCTATTGTGACAGTATTTATGGGCCTGCCATCCTACAAACTGATGCTTTGCGACTGCAAAAAATTCAAAACAACTGCATTCGATTTTCTTATGGTATCCGCAAGTATCACATCAGTTTGTCCTTTAAGGACTTGGGATGGCTGAAATTAAATTATTTGAGAGAAATGCACTCGCTCACACTCACTCATAAAATTTTAATAACTTGTAATCCGCCTTATCTACGGAAGAAACTAGTTCCGCTATCGCAGAAAAAATCCTCACGGAATAAACACACACTACTAATTCCAAGGCATACTAAGACAATCCTTACACGAAGCTTCTCCTATAATGCTGCGAAACTATATAATTCCATTCCAGTGGAGTTCAAGAAACTTACCCTGAAGAATTTCAAAAAACGTTTAAAGGATCTGCTTTTGGAAAGGCAACAGTGACAACGTACCACAACCCGATTTTTGCTATTTGTTTCTTCTTTTGCTTATGATATATATTAATGTGTTGTTTGAGTTATAATATTATGTGTATATTTTACCGGTTAGGTTTAAAAGCAGCTCCTTACACCTGAACCTCGCCTTTTCATTATCAGTATTTCGCTTATTTTATTTTTATTATGTAAGTGAATAATGAATAAAGACATATTATTATTATTATTATTATTATTATCATTCCAAGTATGCACTTGCTCAGCACTTGCTGGTAATGTTCACCTATCCCGAGCGTGTGTAAACGCAAATGGGATTAGGCTCGGAAGTCACATATTTAGAAATTTACGGACAGTGTGACAGGTATTTAGGATGGCAGCCTTCTGCAGATCGATGTAAGTATTTTTGTGAAGACCCAGTTTGGTAAGGCTATCTTGTAGAGTTTTGGGAATTAGTCCCGTAGATGAAACGATGATCGGTACCACCTCTATTTTCTCTGCATGCCACATCTGTCTTACCTCAATTACAAGATCGGTGTATTTTGCAATTTTCTCGTTGTATTTGTCCAGAATATTGTTATTATTGGGTACTGCAACATCCACCAGATAAACCGAGTTAGCTTTTTTATCCACAACTACAATATCAGGCCGGTTATTCGTCACCCGTCTATCGGTGATAATTGACCTATCGTAGTATAGTCTAAAATCAGCATTCTCTAGCACCGAATTCGGATGGTACTTGTAATATGGGGTGTAGGTGTTCACTAATCCAAATTTGTTGGCCAACTTCTGATGGATGATGTTGCAAAGTTGATTGTGCCTGCGTAGGTAATCAATGTTAGCTAATGCTGAACATCCCGACGTGATGTGTTGTATCGTCTCTGTTGTTTGTTGGCAACTTCTGCACTTGTCCGTAGCGATGTTTGGATCTTTCATGACTAATTTCTTGTAATTGTTGGTATTAATTACTTGGTCTTGAATTGCCGTCATAAATCCTTCTGTTTCTGGAAATAATGTTCCATCAGATAGCCACTTATTTGATGCTTCCTTGTCGATATGAGGTTGATTGAGGTCGTGATGATGTCGACCATGAAGCGCTTTCTGAGCCCACTCCACCTGTTTGTCAGAATCGGTAACGATTTCAAGTCTCATATCAGGGCTTACAAGATTTAAGGGGGAATAGTTTTTATCTGCTTTTGCGACCATCTCATGCAATTCAGATGTTTCAGCCTTGACAATGAAGAATTCTTGGAGTCTAGATATTTGTTTGTTATGTAAATTAACTATGTCCACTAGACCTCTCCCCCCCTCTCTTCTTGGTAGTGTTGTCCTGATAACTGATGATGTCGGATGGTGACATTTGTGTTTGGTCATCATGGTACGGGTTGTTCTTTTAATATCCTCCAGCTCTGTCTTTGTCCACTTCAGAATTCCAAATGAGTATGTCAGGATCGGTATGGCGTAGGTGTTAATTGCTTTTGCTAGATTTCCTGCGTTCAACTGGGATTTCAATAAAGTAGTTACCCTTTGAGTGAACTGGCTCCTAATTTTGATTTTTGCTTGCTTTTGGTCTAATAGCTTAGCTTGCTGAAATCCTAGATATTTGTAGGTCTCGCCATTTTGCATGGCAGTTATAATATTCCCATTGGGTAGTAACACATCTCCGTTAACGATTTTACCCTTCTCGATATTTAAGGTTTTGCACTTGTCTAATCCAAATCCCATTTGTATATCACTGGAGAATTTTTCAGTGATATTGAGTAAATGTTGAATTTGACGCTGGTTGGATGCGTATATTTTGATATCATCCATATATAGAAGGTGGGAAACAGTGCAGCTAGTGTTCCTGTTGGCTTTAAGTTTATAGCCGTAATCCGTATCGTTGAGTAGATTGGAGAGTGGGTTCATTGCCAAACAGAACCAAAGTGGACTAAGGGAGTCACCCTGGAAGATCCCCCTACGGATGGAAATTTCATCAGTTTGGAGGTATTGGCCATTTATTTGTAAATGAAGGTTCGTTCGCCAGTGCTTCATCGCTGATTCAAGAAAAGTAACAACAGTGGGATGTACTTTGTAAATTTGCAGAACTTTCACAAGCCAGGAATGTGGAACGTTATCAAATGCTTTCCTGTAATCTACGAAAGTCGTGTGGATGTTGCGCTTTTCCTTTTGCGCCTGTTTCAGTATAACTGAATCAATGATAAGTTGTTCTTTGCAGCCTTGGTGATCTCGTCTGCAACCTTTCTGTTCTTCTGACAGGATGTTGTTTTGGTCCACATGTCTGTAAATACGGTTAGTGATGCAAGCCGTTAATATTTTATATATTATATATATTATTATTATTCCAAGAATGCACTTGCTCAGCACTTGCTGGTAATGTTCACCTATCCCGAGCGTGTGTAAACGCAAATGGGATTAGGCTCGGAAGTCACATATTTAGAAATTTACGGACAGTGTGACAGGTATTTAGGATGGCAGCCTTCTGCAGATCGATGTAAGTATTTTTGTGGAGACCCAGTTTGGTAAGGCTATCTTGTAGAGTTTTGGGAATTAGTCCCGTAGATGAAACGATGATCGGTACCACCTCTATTTTCTCTGCATGCCACATCTGTCTTACCTCAATTGCAAGACCGGTGTATTTTGCAATTTTCTCGTTGTATTTGTCCAGAATATTGTTATTATTGGGTACTGCAACATCCACCAGATAAACCGAGTTAGCTTTTTTATCCACAACTACAATATCAGGCCGGTTATTCGTCACTCGTCTATCGGTGATTATTATTATTATTAACATACCCTCATTATCTGTGGCAGAATATGGCGCTCCATCTCGTAATCGAATAAAATTGTGTAGGACACATACAGATTTAATTATGTTGTTCACTGTAGTGTAATTTGTACACCGAATTGGCGTTAGAAGTACTTGAAACTTTTGAGTCATCATTCCGAATGTACACTCTATTGTTTTGCGTGCTCTCGACATTCTGTAGTTGTAGATTCTTTTAATATTGTTTATACCTATCATGGGGTAAGGCCGCATTATATTGCGTTTCAAAGGGAAAGCATTGTCGGCAACAAAGAAATATGGCACTTGCTGTTGTGTATCATCATGTGGAAGTGCAGAAGATATAGGCATAGTTGCAGAAGATATAGCAACAGTTGGTTGACTGTTTCCATCCAGTAGCTCAAAGCCGAAGCTTGAAAAATTCCGCCATCACTATTTCGCTCAGCATACCCTGTGTCAATCATAGTGAACAATCCATCAGCATTACATATTGCTAATAGGACGATCGAATGATAGCCTTTATAGTTATAATTTGTGGATCCAGTATTCGGCAATTTTTGAATTCTGATGTGCTTGCCATCCATAGCCCCTAAGCAATTAGGGACATTCCAAAGTTCATAAAAACGATTAGAAATATCTTTCCATTTTTCTGTGGTTGGAATTGCCATGTACTCTGTCTTTAGTGTTGACCAAATCACGTCAGTGGTTTCAGCTATTATGTCAGATATAGTGCTCACTCACACCTCTTGCAAAATATAATGCCAATGTCGTAAATGTACTTCCGGTAGCTAAATATCTGCAAAATAAAAAAAGCATCAGTTTAAGTTGCTGAATGCAAGTAAAAATGGCGCAATATCAGGTCCACTTTCATCAGAAGTACCAAACCACCTCCAAGCGGCTCAAAAACCAAAAAGCCTTATTATTTGGCTGAACATTTAACGTTTATTTTACCCTACGTTAAACCAGTTAATAGAATTCCTAATCGTGGAAACATACCACCAAATCCAGTAGAAAACACGGTGCCAGATACAGAACCGGCAGATAATACCGAGGCAGAAACTGAAGAACAAGTAACAGACGAGGGCCCTACTGATTCATCAGATCAACACCAGTTATCTGATTCACAAGTCCAATCTACGGCTTCTTCTTCTTCTACACCTATGCCCCAAGTTCCCCCCAAGGCAACATCTACAGCAGCAGTAGACGTTGCAATGGTAGAGTTTTTAAAAAACAAAATCGACAAGACTGACGAAATTTTATTAAGCAAAACCGAAAAACAAATGAACCATTACTTCCTCAGTTTACTACCAGAGTTTGCCGATATGAATGCCCAACAAATCCGATCTTTCAAAATTAAGGTATTACAACTTATAGATGACATTAAGACCGCACCGATATCAGGACCTTCAAGAAACTCCACTAGTAGTTCTTCAATGGACAATTCTCTATTTTCTCCAATATCATCAGTTGGTACTCCAGCACCAGCTGCATCTCCGCCAGTAATGAACTACCAGTCTAACTCTTTGACAGGCTATCAAAATGCAGATGAAGCCATGAACTACCAGTCTCACTCTACAAAAGGTTATCAAAATGCAGATGAAGCCATGAACTACCAGTCTCACTCTACGCTAGGTTACCAAAATGAGGATGAAGCTGTTAACTTTTCTGTATTTCATTAATAAAAACTTCATTAATAAATAAAAAATTATATTGGTTTTTGATGATTTATACATATTTATGCCTTTGTGAGGGATTTTACATCAGACAGATGCAGATGAAAGTGGGTACCCTGCATAATCCAAGGGCACGATACCTCGGAGAATATCAAATAGAAGAGGGAGATCTACCCAACCTGAAGCCTACCGACATCCTGAACTTTTTGAAAGCAATAGGAATGGAGGAACTGCTCTATTCGCTGAGACATCCTCAACGATTGGGCAGCAGAAGGGGGCACAATAGATCTTATAGGTCGCAGTGTATCGACACCCCAACATTAATAGAATAGAATAGAAGTGGGTGCCTCCCTCAGGATGGACCAGGAAGGAACTCCAATCTGTACCCAGCCACAGTGGACCGAACCGTGGACCAAATCCCCGTCCGCAGCCAATAGCATCAAGATACCCGTCCCACAACTCTACTCCTGGTCCGTCCAGAGTACCCGTCGCAAGCTCCAATCAACCGTCACCGTCCGATACTCCTCGCCGTCCGCCTCCGAATACGACACAGCAGCCGTCTGGATCAGCTTCTCGTGAACCGATTTGTTTCCGCTGCGGAGAAGCTGGACATTACCGAAACAACTGCCAAAACCCGCCGAAGATATTCTGTTCCCGTTGCAATAAGGAAGGGGTACTTTCCCGTGATTGTTCCTGCAGGAGGCAGGAAAACTAATCCGAAGCTGTACCGAGGAGAGACCGACACAGCTTCCGCAGATCTTTGTCTCTCATACCGAAACGCCGCCGGCGGAAATGAACGACCCCCGACCGCACATAGACGTCGAAATAGGTAATCACAAATTTCAAGCATTGTTAGATACCGGAACAGCTAAATCATATATTGGTGATCAAGTAGACATTTTCCCAAAGAAAGCAAACTGCCACCCGTCTAGGTACGAAGGCCCGTTTAGCTGATGGAAATGTAGTCTCCATCACCGATACTTATGAGCTCAGTTGGAAAATCGATGACGTCGGTATGAAGGGTTCGTTAGAGCATTTTCCCGGATTAATAACCGATATTGTTTTGGGGCACGATGTTCTCCAAAAATATAATTTCCGTTTGGAGTTAGGAACCGGCACTATTTACATTAACAATAAAATAGTAAGCCGTCCGTTATTAGCAAGTCCTGTTGAAATTTTAGGTTTGGTAAATCAATCAACGAAAGAAGTCGATGTTCCGATCATCACAGAAAACCGTTATTCTGGAAATCCAACCGTTTCTGAAGTCTCTACGTCTTCCCTGGAGTTAGGGGTTGATAAAGAGCAATCCGTTCTTGAAGTCTCTGAGTCTTCCCTGGAGCTAGGGGTTGACAAGGAGCAGTCTGTCGTTCAAATTTCCGAGTCTTCTCCGGTGTTGTTAGGGGTTGATGACGAAAAATTCGTTTCTGAAGTCTCTACGTCTTCCCTGGAGTTAGGGGTTGACAAAGAGCAGTCCGTTCTTGAAGTCTCTGCGTCATCCCTGGTGCTAGGGGTTGACAAGGAGCAATCTGTCGTTCAAATTTTCGAGTCTTCCCCGGTGTTGTTCGGGGTTGACGAAGAAAAATCTGTTTCCGAAGTCTCCGAGTCTTCCCTGGAGTTAGGGGTTGACAAGGAGCAAACCGAGCCCGTAGTATTTTCGTCATCTCTCGTAGAATGGAGAGAAGGAAAAGACGACAATACATTTGAAATATCCGCGTTATCTCCGGGAGATTTAGGAGATAACCACAATTATGGTTATATAGGATGTCCGGTGGAAACCATAGTTCCACTTACGGAAAGAAATTTATCAAAAGAACAGACAGACAAACTGAATACTTTCCTGGACCGAGAGTTACCGAAATTTGAATTCTTACAAGGTCCGACTACACTGGTTGAGCATGAAATCCGTTTGCTACAACCACGTCCGATCAAACAGAGATACCGGCCAATGAACCCGAAAATGCAAGAAATTTGCAATGCTGAGATAGATACCATGTTGGCAGAGGGAGTGATCGAACCCTCCACAAGTCCGTGGAGTTCTCCAATTGTCATTGTAAAGAAGAAAGATGGGAAAAACCGCTTCTGTATAGACTTCCGGAAAGTTAACGAGGTAACAATGAAAGATGCTTATCCTCTTCCGTTTATTGATGCTATTTCAGATAAATTGCGTAAGGCCAAGTACATCTCCAGTTTGGATCTGAAGAGTGGATATTGGCAAGTTCCGTTAACACCAGAGAGTAAACCCATTACCGCCTTCACCGCACCAGGACGTGGATTGTTTCAATTCACGGTTCTTCCATTTGGTTTACACTCCGCACCTGCTACTTTCCTGAGACTGGTTGATAGATTAATAGGTCCAGATCTAGATCCTTACGCTTTTGCGTATCTGGATGATATCATCGTTCTAGGAGAAACATTCGATCAGCATCTAGAAAACCTTTCTGAAGTGTTCCCCCGATTACGAGGAGCACAGCTGAAACTCAATCCAGAAAAATGTCATTTCTGTTTACCGTCAATGAAATACTTAGGCCATGTAGTCACTGGAGATGGAATCCGAACCGATCCGGAAAAGGTCGAAAGTATAGTTAAATTTGCAACACCGAGGAATATCCGGGAATTAAGAAGTTGCATCTTGGTATCGAAGGTTTGTGCCATCGTTTTCTCAAAAGGTGGCTCCGTTGACAAAATTGCTCCGTAAGTCTCAGCGATGGAAGTGGGCTGAAGAACAAGAATCCGCTTTTGCTTTGATTAAAACCTGTCTGTCTGAATCACCCGTCTTAAGTTGTCCCGATTTTACCGTACCGTTCACTCTGCAGACCGATGCCTCAGAATATGGTTTGGGAATAGCCCTTACCCAGCAAAAAGATGGCCACGAGCACGTGGTAGCGTATGCTAGTCGCACTCTGAGTCCTACCGAGAAAAACTACTCCGTCACCGAGAAAGAATGTCTTGCCATTGTTTGGGGGATTGAAAAGATGCGTCCTTATTTAGAGGGCTACCATTTCACGGTTGTTACCGATCATCAATCCATAACTAGTCCGTCTGGACGTTTAGCTAGGTGGAGTATTTTTCTACAACAGTATGATTTCGAGATACAGTACCGTAAAGGTGCTCTAAATCGTGTGGCTGATGCTTTGTCAAGAAACCCGCTACCATTGACCGCCGAGACCGATCCGCCGTCTGCACTCTGTTTGACCGACGTAACTGCCGAATGTTCGTGGTACCGGAACAGGAGGGAAGAGGTCCTGAAGGACCCAGAGAAGTTTCCGGACTACTGCATTAAAGAAGACCGTCTATACCGTCATTTCTGGGACATAAATGATTTCCGAGAGCCAGAAATGTCCGATCCTTGGAAACTGTGCATAGCCAAGCCGGACCGAACCCGAATCCTGCAAGAAAATCATGATGCTGCAAACGCCGGACACCTAGGGATCGCAAAAACCATCACCCGGATTGCGAAACCGTACTATTGGCCAGGAATGTTTAGGGACATCACCAAATACGTGAGGAGATGTCTGCAATGTCAAAAGTACAAACCGTCGCAACAGAAGCTCCCAGGCAAGATGCAGCCATCAGCAAACCGGCAACCATGGCAAACCGTTAGCTCCGATATCATTGGACCGTTACCCAGAAGTAAGAAAGGGCACTGTTATATAATTATGTTTCAAGACCGATTCACTAAATGGGTACAATGTAAACCGTTAAGGAATGCTACTGCAAGTAGCATAAGTACTGCCTTCTACGAAGAAGTTTTGACAATATTTGGTTGTCCCCGTACCGTGCTGACCGACAATGGAACTCAGTATGACAGTAAACTTTTCAAGGACATGCTGAGTGGATTAGGAATCCAACACCGTTTCACGCCACCGTATACTCCGCAAGCAAATCCAGTAGAACGAGCCAACCGCACCCTGAAAACAATGATTGCGCAATACTGCGAAGCGGATCACCGAGATTGGGATGTAAGGTTGTCGGACTTGAAGTTTGCAATGAATAACTCGAGACACGACTCGACTGGATTCACGCCTGCCTTTCTAAATTTTGGTAGAGAACCCGAGACGCCGAAATCCTTCCGAAGAGAGGCTGAAAAGAATACTGAGGGAAGTCCGGAAGAAGATACCGGAGTAGACCACCCTACCGAAGAAGATCCGAAACAGCATCTCTTGCGAGTAGAGAAACTACAAGAGTGTTTCGATTTAGTCCGTCTAAACCTATCCAGGGCATTTACCAGCCAAAGTCGTAACTATAATCTGCGCCGCCGTGACTGGAAATGTACCATAGGCGATAAAGTTATGAAAAAGGAACATACGCTATCATCTGCTGTGGATCATGTCGCCGCGAAACTGGCTCCTAAGTATTCCGGACCGTATGAAGTCGTACGTGTCATATCACCGGTTGTATATGATTTGCGAGACGAAAACGGAAAACGGTGTAATCGTATACATGTAAAAGATTTAAAACCTGCCAATGAATAAAAGGTTTTTTTTTAAGTTTTCTTTTCCGAATTCTCGTTTACCGTTAAATTCTGTTTCTGATTAGATGAATGCCGAATCACCAAATGACGTACTGGTAGTGGCGGATCCAATATACCTTCAATTGGAAAACCCCAGCCATCCCGATGTCCCGGATACGATCCCCGTCGAAGACAGGCGGAGAATATGGAAATCTGGCAACATTCCGGCCATGATCCGGACAATGGAAGGGATGTTATATTCCAAACACAAGCCAATCGAACACCAGGCCACCCAGCCATATGGAGACTTCCCGAAAGTTCCTCACCCTGACGGATGATACTTGTTGGAGGTGTGGAGCCTCAGGTCGCCGTCGGGAGAGCTGTAGCCGACCATTCATCCTTTTCTGCTCCCGCTGTGGACAAGTGGGCCAGATGTCCAGAGAATGCCCATGTGACAAAATCCCCGTACACGAACAAAGGCCGTCCAAGTCCACCTGGTCGCCCGTTCCAGTCAACCCCGACTCATGCAGGATGCAACCACCCAGTGCAACGTCAACACCGAACGACCTTCACCAGTTTTAAAAGCGCCACGACGCAGCAGCCGATCATATCGACGTCATTCACCCCGAGGAAGAGGACCTTATCTTCCCGACTGCTCATTCCGATGCCGACGTTCCAGAAGATGAAACCGCTGGATACGAGCATATATATTTTTTTTCTTTCTTAGCTTTGATCATTTTTTATGTATAGTTTATAATAAACCACATGGTGAGCTAAAAAAAATGTAGTGAACGAAAGTTGGACTTTCGTTCACTAATTTTTTTTACCGAAGAAAAGGGGGTGTGTAACGAGTTATTTTTTTGTGCACCGATTTAGTTTTTTTTTAATTACTTTCACTATTTTATTTTACGACTTGTCTTTAAATAACTCGTTACTAACTCTCCGATTCCCTTTTGTTACCGAATTATTTTTTTATCACCGTTATATTAGTTTTAGTATTTTTTGTATTAGTCCGGAGGTACGCAAATTCATATTGAATCAAAAAAATTTAATCATTTCCGAAGTTAAAATTTTTTATTTAAAAAGGACATTTGGTATACATACCATATAATTTAATTTAATTAATTCCAAAAGACGTCTAGTATATGACAAACTTTTTTGTGGTTTTTAAATAAAAATTTTGCTAATGAGAATATAAAAAGCGGAGAAGAGTTTAATTCGAGGCTCTCGACTGGTAGTTCTAAACTCGTAGCTCTCAACGCCGTTCTCCGCTTATATCGCTCTCTGTTCAAGTGTAGTCCGAGATTTTGTTTTTTTTCCCGTTCCGGTTCCCGGAGTGTAAATTGAATCCTGATACCGAAGCCGATTTAGGAAGGTAAAATATTTTTATTAATCACAGTACCTATACTCAACAATTTCCGTACCTCCGTATTCCGTACTTTTGAAATAGTTGGATATTTTTTTTTGTACCGGTTGATATTTTGGTTTTTGTGTAAACTTTTAATTTGTTCAGTTTGGGTAAATGACCGGCAATATTAAATTATTGTAATTTTCTTTGAGGAAATTTATTTTCATCATAGACATTAATTATTATTAGTAAAGAAATTTGATTTTTTTTTTCTGTTTTCCGGATTTTTATTTTAAGTGCTGTCGAGTTGAAACTCGTTTTAGTTATTTGTCATGGGAAATTACAAATGTTTAATAAAAGTTAATTTATCCTAGAAAATTGTTTTTTTTTTATTATTGCTAAACAATTAATAGGTATTAATTCGCCGTCTCTTTATTGAATTTACGATTTTATGTGTTTTCTTTACCTGACATTTATATACGTTTTCTATAAATATTTCAATTTTCCTTCCAAGTTTTATGCTTACTACTCTGTGTGTCGATAAGTAGAATAATTTGAACTTGATCGAAATAAATCTATTTTCCCGTTTGAAAAGTAGTGTACCGTTTAAAAAATTTTTTAAATCCAAAGGGATATACGAACTCGGATGTGGCTCAGTTACGCTTGTTCGTTTACTCGGCAGATTTATAACTGTATTCCCTTCAGTCAGTAATCAATATATATATATATATATATTTTTGTGACATTTTCCGGATTACATTTAGATCCAAAGGGATATTCGAACTCGGATGTGGCTCAGTTGCGCTTGTTCGTTTACCCGGCAGATTGATAACTGTATTCCCTTTAATCAGTAATCAATATATAAATTTTGTGTCATTTTCCGGATTACATTTGGATCCAAAGGGATATTCGAACTCGGATGTGGCTCAGTTACGCTTGTTCGTTTACCCGGCAGATTTATAACTGTATTCCCTTCAATCAGTGATCAATAAATAAATTTTGTGTCATTTTCCGGATTACATTTGGATCCAAAGGGATATTCGAACTCGGATGTGGCTCAGTTACGCTTGTTCGTTTACCCGGCAGATTTATAACTGTATTCCCTTTAATCAGTGATCAATAAATAAATTTTGTGTCATTTCCCGGATTACATTTGGATCCAAAGGGATATTCGAACTCGGATGTGGCTCAGTTACGCTTGTTCGTTTACCCAGCAGATTCATCCGTACTAGTAGTTTGATCGGCTTAGCCTCTTAAGTCCACCCCTCTCTTCTCCCCGTTAGTTGGACAGTCCTATAGAATAATAACGACAATAGACCACAGAGTATTATTATTCGTATAGCAAAGCAAAAATTCCTATTTACTCCGTTATTAACTGATTAGTTGAAAATAAACCTATATTTTATTGTAAATTTGAGAATAGTTGATCAAAATAAGTGCAACAAGACCCCTGAAATTATCCGTAACCTCCATCTGAGGCTATCTGGAACTCTTGACGATCAGGGTCAAGGGGCCGTGGAGCAAACCACGTTAAAAATCTGGCGCCCGAGCATTCCGTCGAAAGATTTTCAGCTAAGGGTGTCCATAGTGACTTGTTCGAGTGGTAGAAGACCACGTGTACAGGAAAACGCGTTACAGTGCCCACAACTGCAAAAAATTTATATTTTATATAAATTCGATTAGTCACGATAAAGATCACCGTGTAAGAGTACTTAGCTCTAGTAAAAATTATAATCATTTAGGTCAATTCAGTAGATACGTGAAAGGCACTCAGCGCAAAATATTCATGCAGGAAATGAAACATGTTAAACCCTCCTCATTTCGCGACAAAACAGTTAGAGAATCAATACCATTATTATTAGAAAGTGGTAACTTGCAAAATCAGGGCCGGTATTTCGAAAAATTCGATCAGAGTAATTAGGTAGGAATGATCGTCATAAAGATGACTCGATAGATTTGATTTTGATGCAGAGAGAAAATCCTGCGTACTTAAAAGTTGTAGGTCAGCCACTTCACGTATATATGTATAGTACTAAACAACTGCAAATTATTGAATCATGTAATCCAAAACCCATCCTTTATTTGGATGCAGCTGGTAGTATTATCAGAAAACCACTGGCTACTCAAAAACGTGTTTTCTATTACGCAGGTGTAATTAACGTAAACAATCGTATAGTACCGGTTCTGGAAATGATCAAATGATATGGTATCAATCGGTGTTTTTCTCGCCAAATTTAAGTCCTTCTCTCTACAGTATTCCAAAAAGTGGCCAATATTTTCAGCAGTTGTAACCGATTTTAGTTTTCCCTTAATAAATGGCACACTTCATTTCTTTAATAGAATGGATATAAAATCATATTTAACATGGGCATTTTCAGTTTGTCAAGAGCCACAATGGGAGCAAAATTATATCACACCAATTCATTTATGTTGCGCTCACTTTTTCAAAATTATTTGTAATGATATAAAAAAACTGGGGTTAATGAAGGTGCACAAAAGCAAATAAAGAAAATATTGGCAGCATGTTTTAACTTTAATCATTTAGAGCAAGTTATACTGTGGTTCGAGAATTTGATAAAAATTCTTTGTTCAAAAACTCAGACTGAAACAATGGAATTGGCAATGAAACATTTGCTAGAATTATGTGTTGGTGAGAATTCTCCAGAAGCGGAAACTGCTAAATTAGATTCAGATCTCTCAGAACTTCAGACTGCTGAGGTTTCCAATGTTCTGTATTCAAATAGTCCCTTTTTTAAATTATTTCTAAATTCTAATTTTTTTTTTTTTTTTTTCTACGTTTTTGGCACTGGCCAATTCTAATTCGAAACAACTATTTCTTATATAGATAATAGTACAGACGAAGTCAATAATTGCTACTACAATATGGAATTTGCGAAATTAATTTTGAAAAAATATGTTCCTTTCTTGCCCTTATGGACTGGAATTTTATATAAAAATAAATACTCTGGTAGATTTAGTAATGCGAATGTAGAAAACTGGTTTTCCCAAGTAAAAAATCAACTGTTTAATGGTAATTGTTGTAATCAGAAATGTAGTCGAGTTGTAAGGCCGCTCGCATACCAAGGCAATACGCAACTAGCAACAGGCAACAAGCAATAAGGGATAAAATTGTCGATACGTATTTCACATATTCACATATCGGGGTTCGTACACCAACACAACGTGATATCGTTATCGCCTGTCCAGGGAAATCTATGTTGCTAGCGACACGGCGTGCGTGTTGAAATACAATATAATTGCCTATTTGTTGTCAACATTTACAAAATATAGGTTGGTTTGTTTTTATTTTTGGTGTTCTTTTTTATATAGTTAACTACCTTTTTTTAGTATTATTATCACTTTATTATCGAACATGTCGGACGATCCTGCTTTTAATATAAAGTCCATTATCGTCTTCGTTTCCTGATTCTCCTTCGCCTACACTGCCACATTATTACTACTTCATCCTCACAGACGACGACATTTGAAACTAGTAATTTTATTATTATTTATTAATTTCGTCTACGCTAACAACGAAATTCTAGAATAAGCAAATAAGGAATATTATTGATTTGGTATGCGAGATCAACGTAACATATATTGCGTGTTGCTTATTGTCTATTGCTAGTTGCTCATTGCTATTGCTTCGGTATGCGAGCCGACTAAGACTTTTGCGTAAGAAGGTAATCTCTCTTCATAAGGAAATTATATCCGATATACCGAGACAAGCCTGTACCTCAAAGATGAAACTAAAGGAACACGTAACGAACGTACAGACAACGACAATGTACGACGAATATTCTCATACTGAGCAATGGCAGAAAAGGCACATTCAGAAAGACCAGAACTTTTTGGGAACTAATTTAAAACATACATTAAACGATATTAATAAGAAAAACAAAACTAAAAAATTAGCAGAGCAATCAAAACAAATTAAGATCGATTTTCCATCAATACTTTCGAAAAAGGCCGAACCGACGAATGTTGAAGAAAAATGTCAACATTTTTTGTATACAATAGCTAATTATGATCGTAACAACTTGAGAATTTTAAAACAAAAATCAGATTGTTGGCTTCACCAAAGAAAACTTGGACTTACATCCTCAAATTTTGGATAAATAATCAAATCAAAATCGGACGATAGAAGGTCATTTTTAGCTAAATTGCTTTTATATAAAAAAATTCCACAAATGAAAGCAATAGTACACGGAAATAAGTATGAACGAGAGGCTCTTTCAGATTACCAGATAAAAACTGGTAATACGGTAACATATGTGGGCCTGATAATTCAGGTATCCGATATGAAGAACCAGATATATCAATCGTCCAAAATAAATCGAAATATATAAATAGTAATAAAAAACTGAAAGAGAATCATAATTATTGTTTTCAAATTCTGGGTTTATTGAACATAACAGAGAGGAAATGGTGCGATTTGTTTATTTGGACTTGGGCAGGAAGCTTCTTAATAAGAATAGAAATTGATGTTCAACTTTGGAAATCCATAATACTCAAGCCTTTGTGCGAATTTTATTTATCCTTTGTTCTTCCAGAGCTAGTGGATCCTCAACGTTATAATATCAAAAAGAGGAAGTTCATAAAATTCTCTGAAAGTTTTGATAGTCAATGTAACCGGTCAACTTTTGAATCGCCTTTAAACTTCTTTAATAATGGACTTGTCAAAAACTATAAATATTATGATATTTCTAATGAGTACGGTGATTATGTTGTTGCCAAATTTCAACAAAAGTTTTCCAATGAATTGCGTTTTGACGATTTTCGAACATTATATGGGAATCATTGGTTAACAGATTTTGCTATGAATTACTGCTTATCAGCCTTTATGAAATTATTCCAGAATCAAAGTTACATTCTACTTACGACTAATCAAACTTACGCTATAATGCACTGCAGCAATGAACTCGAAGATACATTCTTCTTAGAGTTTCCAGAAATTCATGTGTGTGGTCTTCTTAAGTGAATAAGTACTTCGAAGTGGCTCCCGAATAAATTTCTCAAATCTGGTATGTCAAACACAAATATAATTTGAATCAAATTGAACAACCATTCCATGTGATAAACCACGTCCATGTAATAAAACATAATTAGTGAAAATAGTAGTACTACCGTCAGAAAGATAAATTGAAAACACAAAACCCATAAACAAACGGATCCTTATCACAATAACTGAAGTGTTTTTACCGATCCATAGAAATGCCCGATTCAGAGATTACTAATAAACAACTGCTTGATCAATTATTGAAAGGAAATACGGAATTAAAGTCGGCAGTACAAGCGATTGAAGTGAATCTTTGCATGAAAATTGAGGAAATCAATCATCGCCTAATTATAGCTGAAAGGGAAAACGAAGAGTTGAAGAACAAAATAGAGCTACTCGAAAGGAGTCAGAAGAAAAATAGCATAATAATATTTGGATTAAAGAGGAAAGAACATTATATTATAACTCCTGAATATATCATTGAATGGATGAAAAACCTCTTGATAATTGAACTTGTTGAAAACGATTTCAACAACATATATCCCCTAGGGTCAACTTATAATAGCCCAGTGAAAGTTGAATTCACCTCCTATATCAAAAAAGATAGGGTTCTGAGAAACACCAAAAACTTGAAAGGATCTACAATACATATAGCACATGATCTCACTGAACATCAGCGAGCAGAACAAAGAATATTGAGAAAACATTCACATATCGCTAAACAGAAAGACAATAATATTTGCTTCATAAAGAACAACAAGCTCCACCTCAATAATAAGATCTATACAACACAAACAAAAATTTCCAACTCATCTGATTCCACTAATGAAAACTCAAATACTCCGAAAACTGGTGCAACGAAAAAAATTGTCAAGGAACCAGTACGGGAAAAACCATACTTGCGAAAACACTCCGCTAGATAAATTCAACGATCTCACTATCCTTCTGCTCTATTTTGTGAACGTTTTAAGCTTTGGGATATAGTCCAACGAAACAAAAATAGATACTATATAATATTAATTAAATCTTGTTTTATAGGTATACGTTATTAATCGTAAGTGGTGTTAGGTTTTAATATAAGATTGTAAACATTTTATATATAGCAGTTTTATTTATATGGATCCATATATTAGGGATTTCACTGTAAGAAATCTAGATAATTATCAATTAGAAAATGGGAAGGAAGTTAAAGAAGTTTTGGAAATAAATGACATACATAATAATTTTAAAATTATCCACAACAACATCTGTAGCATAAAGCCGCGTTGCCACGGGTAGTGAATCACGAACGTCATTCACGCTTTCGTGTACCATTACCCATGGCAACCTTTAGGTTCGTGAAGAACGAACCTTCACGAACCAAAATATTTCGTTCGTGAGAAAATCAAACCGGTTTGATTTTTGTTTCGTGCAGTCGATCACAAACCAAATATAACCAGAAGACTGCCCTCTCCAATAAATTTTTTGGCTTCGTCAGATGTGCTGCCATCTGTAGTTGTCAAGAAGTATTAAAAGAGAAAGTTAAGCAGAAATCTTCTCTCAATTTAAAGGGCGGTAAATTTAAATCTCTCATCTATTTTATTTTTTCAAATCCTGTCTGGTAACCTCTCAAGTTAGAAGTAACAATTTTAGGTTTTTGGCTCTCAACTCATTTCTAAAGTAGAAAATACTTTAAAAGTGATGAAATGCCAATAACCTAAAATTGTTACTTCTGGCTTGAAAGAGTTTCAACTACCTTATGGTTTATAAATAAAACAAGATATTGAAAAGAACACGTTTTATTTTATCAATAATATATAAATGATGAAAATTTTCGTAACAGAGATCAGTTTCTTTTGTATTGTTTTTTAATATTTGGCAAATGCCATTTTACGTAGTGAAACTTTTAATATAACTAACCTTTTGGGTTTCTCTGTTAGTACACTGTGGAGCACAAACACGAATAAATCCCAGTTTATAATTATAGTCAAAAACACAACACAAGAACAAAATGAATTAACAATTAACTAAATACAAACAAACACGTGTTCACATTCAACAAAAACTACGCAGCGAAGTGGCCGACAGATAAACAAACAGCCCTTCCCAGAGGGTTGTCTCTGTCCTTCCTACAATAAACTTCATGTTCTATCAACAAAATATTTTAGTTATTTACGATAACAGCGCCATCTTAGAGAATCAACTTGACTCTATCTTCAATCATAACTCTTGACCACTACAGATGTCTCTGAATATTGTGTACAGCTTTTTGCACGAGTAAGTTTCCACCCCCTGCAGTCGATCGTGAGCAGGCGAAGAGGACGGTTGTGTCTGTCATGGCGTCCAATATTTTAAGGATGAATGATGCAGAGACCCTAAAGTTCCTGGAATTTTATCAAAATGAACCGGTCTTGTGGGATCCTACGAGAAAAGATTATAAAAATCGAAATGCACGTGCAGCCGCAGCTAAAAGGATTGCATCGGCGATGGCAATTGATGATTTCACAGACGTCCATGTAATTATGAAATTCAAGAATTTACGTAGCTCCTATTCTCAAGAATTAAAAAAAATTCAACAAAGTATTAAGTCTGGTTCAAGTTAATGGATTCTTTCCTCAGACCGCATGTAAAAGGAAGGGAAACCCATTCAAACTTGGTAAGATTTTATTTGCGTTTATAACTACATCATAGTCATTACAAATTTAAAAAAAAATCACTGTTAAGACTTTTTATTATTTAGTTTTCAACCATGTTCCACTGCCAATTGACTGCCCCTGCATTATTAAAGTAGTCGCAATATTTATCTCTTTTGGCTAATGCTAATCTACTCGGATTCCTGTCATGACTCGTAAGACTCAAGTTTGTTAAAGCTGAATTTCTTACATCTTGTCTCCATGTTCCCAAAATTACATTGTAATTTTCATCCTCACAATCAATTAAGCTAGGTGGCACGTAACAATTGCCAGTTTTTCGTAACCAATTATGTATTGAACAACAGGTTTTCACAATTTTATCAACTTTTTGTAAACTTACAGCAATTGGCCTTTCAAATATTTTAAATTTTGATACCAGTATACCAAAAGCATTTTCAGAAATTCGCCTAGCTCTTGACAGCCTATAGTTGAAAATGCGTTCTGCTCTAGATAAATTTCTTTTACTGTAAGGCTTAAGTAAAAATGTTGTCAACGGAAATGCATCATCTGCGACAATAACGGCATCTGAGGGAATATTGAGCACATCTGCCTGCAGAGCTTCGTTGAAACTACAGTTTCGCCCCTTTCGCCCCTACATCAATATATGTGAAACAATAGTCATGGTCAACTAAAGCCATCAAAATTATACTGAAGGATTGTTTATAATTAAAATAATCAGATCCAGTCTTAGGGGGCGCTCTAATACCGATATGCTTGCCATCTAAGGCTCCAATGCATTTTGGAAAGTTCCATTTCGTTTCAAATCCATTTATTATCTCCAACCATTGATTTTTTTCAGTTGGCACCTAGAACAAAATTGCTTTATTTTGCTTAGTTTTATGAAAGAAATTTACCAAATCACATTAAGTACGGCAGTTTTTTTTCTATATTGCAGGAAGATCCGAATCTCGTAAATAAACGCAATGCAAAAAATACTGAATCCGAAAATAAGGAGCCGCTTTCACTAGAAGGAATGGGGTCAGAACCATTATTCAACGAAGATCAACCAACTACATCCAAGGACCAACCAACTACATCGAAGGAGCAACCAACTCCATCGAGGGAATGCCTAAGCGAACCAACAAAAAGAAAACTTCAACTTTCGACTCCAATAGCATATTTTTGCAAAAAAGAAGTCATGTTCGACACCTGTTGGAAATGATATTAATTCTGCGATTGAAAAGCTAGATGATATTTCCAAACGCGCTGCTAGTATTTCTGCACCGGCACCGGCAGAAGATTGCTTCGATCATTTTGGGAGGTACGTAGCGTCTCTCTTGTGATCTTTACCACAAGATCGATCATTTCCACTGCAAGCGTCTATAATTTCTATGATTTTGGAACCATCGCCGTCGTCGATTTCCCACATAAACACCGAGCCGCATTCTCTAAACTCAAATTACAGTAGTGAGTCCAAAACTACTCGGTATGGGCCACCATCGGTTGAGAATACATCGACCCAAGATTCTGTTTTTTCACAGACAAATATGGATGAATATTTCATCGCTGAGTTGTCTTCGGCAATAAGCAATTATTAATTACCGATATGCGATAAAATTACCATATTTTGTATTTTATTTAGAAAAATATATACTCCTTAATAAATTCCTTTAAAGCATCACACACTGCATCCATAACCTCTTTATGAATTTACTTATCGATGATTTGGGGACCCTAAGTAAATATTCCAAGCTTTGAAAAGAGTCCCCAGTAGCTAAATATCGAAGAGCTACTTCCAGTTTTAGCTTGGCCGGTAGAGCTTCCCTCATATTTGTGACATTTTTTTGAATTTTGGGGCTGACGAGTCCTAATAAATGCTGAAAATGATGCTCAGACATCCTTAGCAAGTTTCTAAAATCTTCAGGAAACTCAGAGATTTCGTTACCCATCGTCTATGTTTTTTCTTTTTGGCTGAAAGGGCTTTTGAAATTCTGCCAGATATCACTCCACACATTACTTGGCACGCGTCTGCTATCAAGCACTGCATTTTGGCAAATAACCACTTATTGTGTATACCTTTCTCACGACAGCATGTCATGGAAGTAGTTGAATCGTGAAACAACGACTGTGGCTCACGTTCGTGATACTCTACCCGTGGCAACGCGGCTTAAATCATAATTTTGATAAATATTTGTTATTTTTAGATGAGGTCAAGGTATGTTTTGACTGTATTGTATTTACGGAAACTTGGAATGTCAGTGATATAACCGTTTTTAATATACCTGAGTATAAAACAATATATAACTATGGAGACTTAAATCAGAATGACAATGTTGTTCTCTTTGTAAAATCTAATATCTACGAATCACATACTACAGTTAAATTTAATGACAGCTACCTACTCCAAGTTTAAATAAATGAAAATAACAGTAGTATTATTATAAACGCTGTATATAGATCACCCTCTACTTTAATTGTTCATTTTATAAATGAACTTAATAGTCACCTCGAACAAGAAAAACCAAGCGATTACAGTATCCTTTTAGGTGATATAAATATAGACATTTTGAAAAATACAAATGATTCACTATACTATATAGACACAATGAGTGAACTTGGATACATATCTGCCATTAATTAACACACCCACAAGGGTTCAAGATATACACAAACATGCTTAGATCATATCTTTATAAAAAACAAAAAACAAATGTATGATAATATATTACCATTAACAGTATTTCAGATCATTATACAACGATAACTCGAATTGTACTCTCAAATCATATACAAAAAAGGGAGCCATTATCTAATAATCTCATAAAAACTATAATAGATGAAAATGTATTCATGCAAGAAGTTCAAAAAATTGATTGGAATATTATCAAAGGTAATACCACGAGTGCTTCAAATTTTATCAATAATTTTTTCTTTTCCACGAAAACTTGTTTATTTGGCAAAAATATGAAAACAAACCGATTTTATCTAAATTCGGTTTGTTTGAATGTTTTTGCCTCAAATAAACAAGTTTGAGTGATGAAAATAAAAAATTATGTGATAAAATTTGAAGAGCGAGTTGTATTTGGGAAGATTATTTTTTTCAACAATTTAAAAGGATTTTTGAAAGCGCTTTTAGTTGTCAATAATGACAAATTCAAAGTAAAATTTTGACGTTCCGATGTAAACAAGGTTTTATCGATGAGGAAGCATAATTATCAGTATAATACCGAATGATTGGCTAGAATAATGTATTGCTATTGGTTAAAACCACCAAAATGTCAGATTTTGACGAGTGAAAAAAATAATCTTTGAAAACGCTAATTTGGAAACTGAAACTAATAAATTTATTAATGTAATAAAAAAATGTTTAGATCTATCTACCAAATATAAAAAAATAAAACGGCAAAACCTAAAACGAAAAAGCTGGATAACAGCTGGTCTTAAAAATTCAATAAATGAAAAAAATAAATTATTTTATCTTCTCAAACACAATCCAAATAGTCTAATATTGAAAGAAAATTACAGAAATTACAAAAAGTTGTTAAATAAATTGATCAAAAAAACAAAAATTGATTTTTACCGAAATAATATTCAAAAAAATAACAATAACACTAAAGCCCTTTGGAAAAATATAAATGATTTTTTGACAGTCCCTTAAAAAAAAGCAACAAAACAAATAAAAAATGATAAAAATGAAATAATTACCGAATTTTTTGAAGTAGCTAACATATTCAATGATTACTTCGTGTCTGTTGGTAAAAACCTTGCTAGCAAAATAAAAAAAACCATAACTATAATGAAAAAAAGAAAATCTCTAATCATTCAATTTTCTTACACCCTACTGACGAAATTGAAATAAAAGAAATCATAATGCAACTAAAAAATAATAAGGCGCCAGGTGCCGATGGACTCAAATCTGAAATGTTAAAAAAAGTGAAAGACTGCATTTCTATACCAATGGCGTATCTGATCAACAGATCATTATCTAAAGGACATTTTCCATCTGCTTTTAAGAAATCATTCAATCTAATCATTCAATTTTCTTACACCCTACTGACGAAATTGAAATAAAAGAAATCATAATGCCCGGTTTTATAAGCTCGGGTTACCCCTGCCCCGAGAGTTAACCCTTTGACCGGTGGGTGATACAGCGTTTTATAAAGCGGGGTTAGAGTTAACCCTGCCCCGCCATTTGGCTCGGGTTAACTCTCAAGTTAGCGGTTGTCATGCGCAATATACTAAAATGTGAAGATAATATATCATATCCGATATGTATATTGTTTTATGATATATATTTTCAATGTGGACATGGATGAAGTGAGAGATATATTTGAAATTTTTGATGACTTCCTAACAGATGATGAGCAAGACATTATTCAAATGGTTGATATATGTTAATACTACTGTCAGAATATATTTCAAATAAGTGTCAAACTAGATCACGGCATTTCTCATATATTTACAACATTTTCCATGCCACTTTCAACAAAAAATGTGAAGTTATAGGCTTCACTCGAATCATAGAAGACACTGTGGACTCTGTTTTATGGACCGAAGTTTTCTTCTTTTATATATTTTCACAGTGATCTATGGATTTTAACCTGAGAGTTAATCCTCGAGGTAACTCGAGATATTTAACTCTACTTTATAAAACCGGGCATAATGCAACTAAAAAATAATAAGGCGCCAGGTGCCGATGGACTCAAATCTGAAATGTTAAAAAAAGTGAAAGACTACATTTCTATACCAATGGCGTATCTGATCAACAGATCATTATCTGAAGGACATTTTCCATCTGCTTTTAAGATTTCAATAATAACTCCCATTTACAAACAGGGTGATAAAACAGATAAATCCAATTATAGGCCAATCTCCATAATTAGCAGTTTGGCCAAAATTTTTGAAAAAGTTATCCAAAACCGATTGAATCACTTCTTAGAGTCAAATAAGTTACTTTCTTCATCACAGTACGGATTCAGGAAAAACTGCTCTACCCAAGATGCCATTAGGATACTAACTAATAATATATATAATAGTCTTGATAAATCCATGCCTGCTGTTGGTGTGTTTGTCGATCTAGCTAAGGCATTTGATACAGTTGACCATGGTATACTTATAAGCACTTTGGAAGATCTAGGCATACGTGGTATACCCCTCCAACTCTTACGAAGCTACCTATCAAATAGACAACAAAAGGTAAAAATAGAAAATACATTGAGTAATGAACGGATTGTCTCATGTGGTGTACCTCAAGGCACGGTGTTAGGACCCATACTTTTTAATGTTTACCTGAACAACTTATTTTCATTAGAAACAAATTGCAAAATTATTAGTTTTGCTGATGACACACTACTCTTTTGTGAAGACAGTAACTGGTTTAATTTGAAACAAAAACTAGAACAAGACTTGCAAAGTATTAAAGAATGGTTTGATAACAGATTGCTTTCAATTAACTTCAAAAAGACTGTTTATCTCCCATTTAGTTCATATAGTACCACTCTTCCGAATTTTAACCTTCAAGTAGGAACTCAATTTACAGTTACAGCCCAAACTAGTGTAAAAGGTCTGCTGCTATCTCTAGGTCTGTTGTGTTCTTAATTTTTACCATCGTTCGGTCTAAACTGTTAACTAGTTCTGCATTATATGCTTCCCAGTTCGTTTTTCGCGGGTTACGATAGTATTCTATTTTCGGTTCGGTTCCCGAAATTTGAAAGTATATGTGTCTGTGGTCAGAAAAGCTTTCTTCCTCGGACACATGCCAATTACTCACGAAGTTACTTATGTAATGAGTGCCAATCGTGATATCGATAACCTCCTTTCTGTTTGAGTTAACGAAAGTTGGTTTATTTCCTTCATTCAATACGTTCAAATTGTTAGCCGTAATAAATTCTAGTAATGACTCACCTCTTTCGTTGGTGTTGGTGCTTCCCCAGTTAAGATTGTGTGAGTTGGCATCGCATGCAATGATCAGCTGCACACCCTTCTTTCTGGAGTACTTGACCAGTTCTTCGACTTCCCTGGTTGGTGGTTGTCTGGGGTCATCGTAAGGAAGATAGGCCGATGCGAGAATTGCTTCTCTAGTCCCATTTCCTTGCCCCAGTGTGATGAGGACCGCCGCTAGGTGTTAGTGTTATGTTCGATTTTAAAATTTCAATTTCTAATTATTGTTGTATTTTTTTAGTAATTTATTTTAATCTTCCTATATGTTATACCATATACAAGTAACTTGTTCTACTTCGTGGTTTGCTAAGGTTTATTTGTAAAAAGTATTCAAACAAAACTACTGTAATTATCTTGTACAAATCATTATTATTATCATTATTCAATATTAGTATTTCCTATAATTATTGGAACAGTTCTAAATAGGGATCACTGGGTGCTAGCTCTAGCTAACATCACAGAGAAAACATTTTTATATATCGATCCACGATATAATAGTATTCCAAAAGAAGCTTCAATGTACAAGGAGAAATTTGAAATTTTTATTGACAAATATCTCAGTTTCCAAAAATGTACTGGGAGAAAACCACATTTTATTTTAAAGAGTATAGATCATATATAACAAAGAGACGGATATAATTGCGGAGTTTATACCATATATTTTTTTAAGCAAATTTTGAAAAATGACTCATTACTGAAACATGAAAGTATGGATGAATTTAAGAAAGAACTGGCAAATATGATGTTAGAATTTGCGGATAACGATCAAATTAAATTTTCTCTTGTTTGTGGAAATGAAGTTGTGAAATCACAGGAGAATACATGTGAATGCTGTAATAGAGTATTCCATAATACGTGTTGCACTATGAGAAACCAAAAATGTTCACTGTGCACAAATTTTTTGAAACTGACCATCTAATGATAAATATATTTAAAAAATGGAAAATTATAAATAAGGACATAATCTAGTTCTGCCACATTCTTCATGCACTAAAAGTAAATGATGAATCAATAATATAATGGCAATAAAATGGATCCAAAATTAATTTGGTATTACAAATCTTCCTACGGTCTGCTATGAATGTTAAGTACCCATCCACGGCCAGCCATGAGTTGTTAAATTACCACTGGCGACTTGGCGCGCGCCTTACGGTTCTAGCGAATTCGTGGCTGGAACTCGTGGCTGCCTTCACACTCGTGTGGAATCGGATGGTTTTTTGGCTCTATACGACTATAATTATTTCAAGAGCTCTGCACCTGTGAGGTAAAAATAGTATATTATTCAACAAGCATATAATGCTATTATTCACGAAGGTGCGTTTATGTCGCGACATAAACACCTAATTGAATAATAGCCATTATATGTGAGTAGAATACTATACTTTGTCCACGACTATGAATTACCTGTTTAGGTATGCATTTTTTGTCAAACTAAAACAATATAGTCTCTACATTTATATAGCTTATAACTTCTTACCTTATTGCACAAATTATATATTGAATAAGTATTCAATTCATTGTCTAATTAACTTTTCATATTATATTTTTTAGTAATATCAATCAAACACTAGTAAAGTTATTTGAATTTTTGCAATTAGCAATAAATTATTTATAACGTCACTTCTGCTTTTGACATACATCATATACACTGGATAAAATAATTCGATCTACTCCTATATATACAAAACCTTGATAATGTAGAATGTATGTCTCTGTGGCCGAATGGTTTGGTGCTCTAACTTGGGATAGCGAGGTCGCAGGTTCGAATTCGGCTCTTGGTGAAAATTTTTAATCAATATATTGTGTCGTTTGTAGGAATAATCTTCAATATAATTATACGTCATGTGACCTTTTCATTATACACACCTATTATCCACGGGTGAATTATGTACGTCATTATACTTAAAGAAGCACACGTAAAATGTTAAAATTATCAAATAGTCGTGGACAAAACTTTTCAATGCCTTTTTCACAACATTCAGGATGTTTTTTTATTATTTCTTAGTAGAATAAATTGATTTTTTTCATCATGAATTAAAGGAGTTAGGATTATTCAATTTATTTAAGTATTTTTGTTATTTATCTTTATTTTATCTTCATTTACTAATAATTCAATACATTTTGTCATTTCAGCCAAACAATTTCAGTTGAGCCAGAAATATCTGGTTGTAGAATATCTAATGTTGAATATATTTTCAAACAAATTTTGAATAAGGAAAAACACTCACCATTTGACTGTAGCATCATAAATATGGATCTTATACAAGAGACCAGAAATGGTATGAATTGCACATTTTTATTAAAATGTAAGATGTGCAACATTGTAAAAAAAATTACCAATTTAGAATGTGGTGATGACAACATTGACATTAATGCAGCAATCACATTAGGAGCTATCTCAACAGGAATAGGTTATTCTCAAGTTGGGGAATTATGTGCTGTTTTAAATATGCCATGTATGGCAATGAAGACATATAACAATCAACATCAAAGGATGTCGGAGGTTATTTTGACTTCAACATGGGAAACCATGAGAAAAGCAGCACGCGAAGAAGCAGAACATGCACGAGCTATTGGTAATGTGGATGTAGACGATGTTCCTTATATAACCGTAGTTACAGATGGAGCTTGGGCAAAGCGCTCTTATAATGTTGATTACAACGCTTCTTCAGGAGTGGTAAGTAGTTTAATATTATGTTCAACATTAAAAGCAACACTGATCTTTGGTACTCCATTTAAATAACAATTTGTTTTTGTAGTTCTTGCACTTTCCATTTTGCTGCTAATATTTTATCAAAATATCATTATAGATCGAGATTCCTAATAACATCTTGTACTTTGTTTCAGGCATGCATTGTTGGAAAACTGTTATTTTTGGGCATCAGAACTAAATATTGTTCTGTGTGTTGTCGTAAGCCAGGTAGGGAAAATGTTCCCCACACTTGTTATAAAAATTGGAGTGACTCTTCAACAGCTATGGAGTCTGACATTATTGTCGAGGGATTCCGTACTAGTGTACAGATCCATAATCTGAAATTTTTAAAAATGGTTGGTGAAGGAGACTCCTCAGTACTTATACAAAAAATTATTGGAAACGAAACCATATGGAAATAAAATAGTGGAGAAAGTAGAGTGTATTAATCATTTGTTAAGGAATTTTCCTAAAAAGCTACGAGAAATAAGCAGTAAGTTTTTGTAATTTTTGTTTATAAAATATACTGGGTGTTTCAGAATAAATTACCATACATTAGGGGATATATAGACCTTCACGAAATATTACGAAAATCTAAATAACTTTTTCCACATCCTGTAATTCATAAAATGTTAAACTAATTTTTGTTCCTTATACACTTTGCCACAAAAAATACTCAGTTCATCTCTGTAGAGCATTCCATTTTTGATTCATGTTAAATCTAATCCTACTATGAACACGAAGCTCCAAAAATGTAGTTTTAGAAAAATTGTTTTCTTCTCATCTTCTCCTTTCCATTGAAATATTTTTTAAACCGCAAAAGAAGCCAAACAAAAAATGCTGCTGTTCACCCATTTTTGAGAAAAGCTGTCCTTAGCAAGATTTTAAAATTTAGAACAGCTATTACAAAGGCCACTGAACACAGACGACAAGAACGAAGTGAGTTTATGGAGAAAGTTCGACTCCTACAGACAGATTTGGAAAATGTTCCATCTCATATCTTTAGTGAACACTCTAAGTGTGCAGAAATTGGGTATTTCAAGTGCAACCCTGCAACGAATTAATTTTACCTTACGAGGTTCATACAAAACCAGGTGTGAAGCTGCTGCATTGTCTTTTAATATTGGAGGTGACTATTATCAAAATCTCCACAAATAAATTACTAGATCAAGTCCAAAGAGATTCACTAAAAATATATTGAAAAGATGAGAAAAAGGAGGGTTCTCAAGAAAAAACGCTTGTTCAAACCAAAAGTCAAGCAGCAGGCAAAAGCTGACAAGGACTATGGACCAGAGGCAAATTCATTAGATCTGTCACTAGACGACAAACAATATATTGATAAGAAAACAGAGTTTTTGATGTCTCTTCAAAAAACTAAAGAAGAAATAGAAAAAATTGCTATGGAAACTGTAGGACAAAGCGTAAATCCGCAGTGGATACAAGAGAGGTCCCTTAGACTTACAGCTTTTAATTTTGGAAGAGTTAGCAAGAGGCGAAAAGGTTTAACTGTAAACTTAGTAAAAAATCTACTATACAGCAATTTTCTGGGTAACAAAGCCACTAAATATAGAAACGACAGTGAGCCTTTGGCAAAGGGACAGCTTCAGGAAAAATTAGATGTTAGGATATGTTAAAGTGGTTTTTATATTCACCCACAAGAATATTATTTGGGTGCAAGTCCTGACGGTTTGATAGGAGATGATGGAATGGTGGAGATAAAATGTCCAGTGTCAATTTCAAAATTACATCCACTAGATGCCATTTCTCAAAATAAAATAAAATTTGCCACAATTATAGATGGAAATTTGAAATTGAAAAGAAACCACAATTATTATTACCAGGTCCAGGGCCAGCTCACTGCTACAAACAGGCAGTGGTGTATTTTCTGCATCTGGAGTCCACTCGGTTTTGTAACAGAGAAGGTAAAACAACATTTTTTTTTATTTATGAACTTATTAAAAACACCTGCAATTTATTTATGATTAAATTTTATTATTTTCAATTTAGATATATAGAGACGATCAAATTGAAGAAATTCTATTTTTCGTGCTTATTACCAGAATTGGTAGATCCGCAATATATAAAGGGTTTGCCAATTAGAGAAATAAACATTGATTAAAATACCTACGTATTCACTTCCTGTTGATATTTTTTTATTTCCCACTAATTTATCCTAAAATCCTACATTTCAATTGATATTTACACATAAAATTCCATTAAGGAAAGTGAAACATTCAAAAATCACTTAAATTACTAGAAAAATAACAAATGCGCTAATAATTTATGACAAAATTCCATGTAATCAATATCTCATTTAAAATCATTCATTTTCCCACACATTCTTTTCATGCAAATACTAACATGCTACAGCACACAGAGTGACGTTGCTGTTTAAAAATTTGATGCTACTTTTATATTTCGTTATCAAATCACTCCACTATACGTCCAAAATCTGAATCCACATACCCAAACCAAGGGTAGATAAAATTCGTCAATATTTGGCCAAATTATAAATTTTTTTATAAATATAAAATATCGTTTCAACAAATCATACAATTTTATAGACCGTTTTCAGAATTTCAACATTTAAAAGTTCCATACCGCCGCGCTCTGCATCAAATTAAAAGAATGAAATTTTAAATTTAATGCTCGAGCTACATTCACTATTCGAAAGAGACCATGTAGCGGTGTTGCCACCCATCCCTTTCATAAAATTATGGTGCCCACAAACTACGACCTGAAGTGGTAGGAAGAGGGCGGTACTTTTGACAGTTTCTCGTGACGTCACGACCTACTCAAGCCTCTTAAGAACGTTAGAAATCTGATCGCTCCAGTTATATACGAGTATATACCGACAAACGAATAAGGTCCAATGCGCTATGAAGCAACAATTATTATAAAGATACGCAGCCTTTCAACTTTTACAATGTGAATAATTTGAAAATATAAGTTCCTAATGACATAATGTTCAGTATTTTATAAGCGCTGGGTAGGTAATCGTTTTTAAAATGTATTTTTTTTATGTTAAGTGGTGAAGACAACGTACAGTATGACGTGCGCAAAGAAAATAAACGTCCCGCTGAGTTCACTAAATTGTTGATAAGTAGAAATTTCAAAGAAAAATTTGTAGAATTTGTGATCGAAGATTGGACGAGAGATGAAATGGTTCTTTTAATGACGGAAACAACTGTTAAACTGAATTATGACAAATGCTACGTCTATGAGGTGTCCGGTGAAGGAAAAATAAAAAATCCATCGACAACAATCTCACTTGCTATCACGAAGAAGCCGACACCAAAATTGTCTTCCACATTTGTCAGTTGAACAGTAATTATCGCGTGCGGGTACATTGTACGGATTCGGATATACCTGTAATAATGTTGGCAAATTTTAAATACTTGAAAGAGGACATTCACATAACAGTTGATTTCAGCACGGGAGAGAAAAAATTGTACCTCGATATCAACGAAATTCATGCTAAGCTCGGCGAACAGTTATCGCGGTCGCTTGCTATATGCCACATTTTTACGGGGAACGACTACAACCCTGCTTTCTACCGGAAAGGAAAAAAAAATACCGTTTGATATTCTAAGAAAAATACGAAATTTGAAGAGGCTTTTATACAACTGCACAGCGGGCGTGCCGAGTTAACAACATCGAGTGAGGTATTCCGGGTTCTTGAAGAGTACGTGTGCAGATTGTATACATTAAAAACTAAAAATGACGTAAACAAAGGACGGTACGAGTTGTTTGAAAAGAGCTACAAATGCAACAACCAAGACGAGACGATGGTAAAAAAAAAATTTTTGGATACGATCCCTCTGTTCTACCGCCAACAAAACAAGGGCTACTGCAGCAGATTAAACGGACATCATACATCTCCAGTATATGGTGTAACGCACACATGCGCAGCCCCACCGAAGAGTCCAGAGAATTGCGGATGGGCATTAATGGATGACAAGTACCATCATTATTGGTTTGATGGCCCCCACAGTCCATCTCTTGGAGAATTGTCTTCCGATGTTCAAGGTACTCTATTCTTATTTTTCTTACGTGTTCATGATTACACTCCAATTTGTTGATTTCCCTAATTATTTTGTTACAGAATCAGATGACATTTCTTCTGACAATTGCGACAAAGATGAAGACGATTTTCAAAGCGAAGCAGATGAAGAGTCGACTTCAAAATCCGACGAAGATTAAGATTGTACTTATTTATTTTCATACTTGTATTTTTTAGTTTTATTTTTAAATGTCATATATATTCATTCCATATAGCTACAATTATATTATTTCAAAAAAAATATTGATTCTGCTTACGAATATGTATCCCAAGTTACAAAAACTACAACGACGAAATATTATGTGATTTTCAATATTCTTGTAGGACTAGCGATACATACCCGTTTTTTGGTAGGACACTGTTGAATTCAGGCAAAGAATGCACTAAGTTAACATGTCTTTTTTTGTCCTCCGGTTGTTAATGAAAAAATTGCCCCCGTAGAATCGACAACATCCTTGCGTAGGACTATGGAAACGTGCCGCTAAATTTGTAGGACTCTTTGGCCATTCAATTATATAAATATATAGTAAGCTGCACACAAAAAATCAGCTCGTTGTTAGTTAATTTTTTTCACTTGTTATTTTGACATATTCGAGATGGAGGACCCTCCACTCATACCATCCAATTTGTAGGACAATTGTTTTTCCGGCATCATTTGACTATCATCTCAACATTCGAAAAAAAAATTTGCTGTTGGTCATCAATTTTTTTCCCTACCAAATCGACATGTTCAACGCCTGCGCAGTACATTAGATACCTCCTCCAGATTTTCGGAAGAGTAACAACGTGGGCGTCTCGTCAAACCGAACGAGCTTACGAAAATTTAGCCTGTTGTTAATTAAAAAAAATTCTGGCGTGGGCTGCTGGACTAGTAGCTTTGTAGGTTAGAATCAACGGAGATAAACGTCGTTAATAAAAATCGAAGTTATCAAAATTTAATACTTTTGAAAGCAAAATGTGTTTGTACTTACAATTAGGAATGTATTCAAGAAAAAATAAACAAACTACATGAAATTGATGGAGGAAACATGATGTATAGAATACTTTATCAGTGTACACTGTATTTTGAAGTGAGGTTTAGACACTCACTTCACTCTTTTCACAGCTGCAATCCATTTTTTTGTAGCAACTTGTATTGCGCAGTAGAAAACTTGTAATATTTCACATCACTGTTATTCCATCCTGTATTTTTGCAATTAACAACACAACTGTCGTGTCCCATTTTTCCCTTTATTTACATACAATATACCACATCAGCCCCCGACCGAATTGCGGAAATTCACCACTGCGCGCGCTGGGATAGTTTCGGATATCCCTTCCAACGGTCGACACACAGCGAATATATATTTTAGGAATCTAACCAATGGATATATTTTTTGAGACTCGTTGAACGTCGTAACTTAAAACTTATGCCAGCAATCGCTTTTTGTCGGTATTCCCTGAAATTAGTTCTGGTAATATTTTCTCGTGGGAAAAAGAATTCTAGGAGCTAACTCCACCCGAATCTCGTTAAAAAGAGCACAGTCTGTGATAAGTGATGAAGAAGATTGGTTGAATCTCTCAAGTTCACCCGTAATTTATCGTGCCGTTCTTCCGTATCTTTTATTTTTTGTTTTTTCGCGAAGTATCGTGATAGATTCGTAACGTTAGTATCAATCAATATAATATTCATTTGTTCGTGAATTGGGTGAATTGATATCAATAAAATATGTAGTTATTCCCAGGCGTTAGGGTGAGTTTTATGAATATAATTTATTTGTAATTAATTAGAATGGGATTTTGGAGACCATTTGAAACAACAGTCCAAGATGATACACGGGAATCTAGTGATTTGCCACAACAGACAAATGATAATGATGATGGGGCCGAATTTAAAAAAACAAAGATTTACATGTTCAGTGTCAACGGGTTGTTCTAAATATGTACGCGTGTTCGAAAAAAGAGAATTCTGTGATTTCTGATAATGCGGTTATCGCAAGAATTCACGAAAATCTAAAATTAGTCACTTTTACGGATCATCTTTAAAGCGCAAACGAACAAATCAAAAACTGTGTGAGATTGACAATGCTACGAAACATGTTATTCAACGAATTGTTTACATGCTTAATAAGGACAATTTAGTACCAACTTTAGAACCGATTCGTTATCAATTGCGGTATATTCCAGAATATAATTATCAATGTTTAAAAATTCTTCGCGTGGTTTTTTAAATTTTTGGAATTAAATATAAGCTAGATAATCGAATGGTAACAATGGAATCTCTGCGTATCGTTAAGCTTGGACTGGATTATTTGCGCAAAATTAAAGGGTACCGTGATTCAAATACTACAATAATTTATCAACAGGTTGAGCGCCACGGTGCTTAAACTAAAACTTTCCCCTGGACCAGATATGTTTTTTATCACCAACTCATCAAGGAGTTGACATCAAAGCGATGTCAACTCCTTCGCACTAGGTCCGTTTTGTAATTTTTGCCAAAAATTACTGAAAAAAATTACGGCGGTCACCGGTGTCCGCTATGGCCCTGCCGGAAAAGCAGCGGTCACCGGTGTCCGCTGTGGCCTGGTGAAGACACAGCGGTCATCGGCGGACACGATGAAAACCGAACCGAATTAGGCGCGAGAAAACACGTGTTTCTCTAGTCATTCGTGCTTTGGCAGCCGAAGAGTGTACATTTATGTATGGTTGTGAGACTGAAGTAATTTTTTTGTAAAATGATGAGCCGAGGGAAACGTATACTGCAATTAGCTGTTGACCAACAAAAAACGCATGAAAGCGGTAAATATTAGCTACTAATATATATATATATATATTTTTTTTTTTCTAATGGGAATAAATTATATTCTGCAGAAACTGATGATTCCGGAAGTGAAACGGATCCATTCTATTCAGAATCCGAAAATGACCCGGCTTTTATTCCGCCAAGCGGCAGTGATAGTGATACAGACGAGCCTAATAAGAAACGGAAGCGTCCTACAGTACCTGACAGCAGTATCCCTAGTACTTCTGGTTTATATAGTTCTAATAGGGCAGTAGAACAGACTGAGTTTGACACTGAATATTTAGAAGATGAAAATAAATTTCCAGAATCTGGAAATCAAATTCCAGTCAACAAACAGTTACCTGGAATAGGAATAAATGAAAATTCAGTCAATAACTTGGTGCAATTATACGATTTGGAGAAGTCAGTTTGGAGGCCAGTGATAGGAAAGCACCTTCGCTTTGAAGAAAATTTCGAGAGTGGAATAAAACCAGAATGGAGGGCTGCATTACAAGGTATGAAACCAATTGCCTACTACTTATCTTTTATAGATGATAACATTATAAACCTGATGGTTGAAGAAACAAATATATATGCCACACAATATATAACTGAGGATAATAATATTCGGAATTCTTCTCGTGTTCATAGGTGGGAGCCAGTAACACGAAAAGAAATAATCCGTTTTATTGATTTATTCGGCTATATGGGAATGGTAAAAGTAAACGGATTGCGTGACTACTGGTCTAAGAAATGGATGTACAAAAACGATGTTGTTCCAAATGTCATGAGCCGCAATAGGTTTGAAATTATATTGAAAATGTGGCATTTTTCTGACAATGCAAATTGTCCAGAAGGTGATCGACTATATAAAATACAGCCGCTTGTAGATAAAATTATACAAAACTATCAAGCTATATATACACCGGGCAAGACATTTTGCATAGACGAAACAATGGTTCCATTTCAAGGAAGAGTAATTTTCAAACAGTACAACCCACAAAAAAGCCACAAGTATGGCTTAAAGATTTTCAAACTATGCTCAGAAAACGGATACACATGGAATTTTAATATTTATTCGGGCAAAGGAAATAAGGACAAATCTCTAGCATCTTCTACCAATATTGTGCTGAAATTAGCGCAAAATCTTTTAGATAGTGGTCGAGTTTGTGTCACCGATAATTGGTACACAAGTCTACAGTTAGCGCATATTCTGCTGGATCGTAAAACCCATTTCAAAGGAACTTTGAGAAGTAACCGCAGAGGCAATCCAGAAGAAGTAACAAAGAAAAAATTAAAGAAAGGGGAACTCGTTGCTAGAGAAAATGAGAGAGGTATTTGTATTCTAAAGTGGCGTGATAAACGCTATGTTCTTATATTATCCACATGTCATGCAGCTGAGACCATTGCAGTTGAACGTCATGCTTCAGTTATACAAAAACCAAAGGCTATTGTGGACTATATAACGCTGGGAAAAGTGCTATAGATGTATCGGACCAAATGTCTAGTTATAGTACAGCTCTACGAAGAAGTGTTCGATGGTATAAAAAACTGGCCATCGAGGTCCTTTTAGGCACAACAATTGTCAACTCTCATTTTTTATATAAGGAAATAGAAAATACTAATATATCTATGATTTTCGGTACTCTGTTGTTGAAGATCTAAAATATGATCACGATATTGAAGTTCCTCTCCCTGGTATAAGTTTGAGAGCACACGTTCTTACTAAATTGGATTGTAAGGCTCGTGAAAACAGACGCTATTGCAGAGGTTGTTACAAAAAAACTGAAGGTTTATTAGACAAAAATAAAATAAAAAAAGTTATAACTTATTGCGGTAATTGTGAAGGAAACCCACGGTTTTATCTTGAATGTTTTAATTCATTTCATAAGAGTCGCTAATCATTTTATTTTCAAAATTATTAACTTTTGCTAGGGTCAATGCGCTTCTAATTTAGAATATATTTTTATTTCCTTGTATAGACTAATTTATTCGTAATAACTATTATTTAGAACGTATAATGTGTTATTTTCCGTTACTTTTGTAAACTTATTTATTTGTAATAACTCTGTTATGTTATTTTACAATAAAAACATTACCACAAAACAACCAATTTTTCTTTATATATCAAAACACTAATCTGTAGCCTGGTATCAGCGTTCACTAACGTCAGGCCGCAGCGGACACATAAGCAGCATAAGATAGACAAGCTCGTGTCCGTCGGGCCCAGCCATAATGATTTGTTTTGTGAATTTGAGCGGACACCGGTGATCGCCGTTGCCCAAGGGGACAGCACATGAGCGGACACCGGTGACCTTTGTGGCGCTTAACCTGTTAAGACGAAACTTGGTTTGATACGCATGATGTTGTCAAGTATGGTTGGGTGACGACACAAATAACTGTTTTTTAGATACTCCGTCTTCGAGAGGAAAACGCGTTATTATTTTTCATGCCGGAGGTAAAGATGGTTTTGTACCTAATGCGTTGCTATTTTCGGCTAAATATATAACGTCTTCCCTTGATTATCACGAAGATGTGACAGCCGATTCATTTGAAAAATGGTTTGGCGAACAGCCTTTGCCTAATATTCCGCCAGGCTCGGTAATTGTAAGGGACAACAAGTCGTGTTATTCGCGAATATTGAATAAAATTCCAAATATACCCACGAAAAAAAAACATATTCTGAAATTCATGAGAACTGAAAACATTAATATTCCTGAAAAGATTCTGGTAGAAAAAGAATTGATTCAAATGATGAAAAATAGGAACATCTAAAAGGAATGTTATTGCTAATATTTACAGTAGGTCTGGTCATACCTTTTTGCGATTACCTTCATACTATTTTATCTTCAATCCAAAAGAAATGATTAGGGGTTCAATAAAGCCGTTTACGGAAATGTAATCAGTCACCAACTTTGAGCGCAGTCGTCCTTGACAATATTCGGCAAATACTTAATGACAATTATAGCGATATATTATTATGGGAAAATTACATGGCCCATGTAATAAAAACCGAAAAAGAATATACGGATTCACTGCCTCTTGCGAATATTTTTCTGGTAAGAATAACTCTTACCTCTCCGTGGTTCTAGCTGGGCAGACATTTTTTTTAGATTGTCTGGCTAAATGAGCATAATTTACAGAAAATTGTATTACAAATTTTATGCAGGTTGATTTCAATCCACTATATTAAAATGGATTACATTTGAAAATAGTATATTACGTAACGAGAGCGGAAAGTGACATTTTTCACACGAGTGGGAAGTATAGTCTCACGAGCGCAAGCCGAGTGAAACAATCCCACGAGTGTGAAAAATCACTTTCGCACAAGTTATGTATACTATTTTTCCTACGACGACGCGATATACTTTTACCGAATCAGGCATGTACAATCTTGCGTTTTTATGTAGATGTGAGAGGTGTATTTGTAACTACAATAATTATAGTTTTGATTACTTACCTTTGGAAGTAGCCCAGAAAATTGTGATTTTTATGCGATGAAAAAGTGCCTTCCCCTTCATGAAAAAGTTAGAATAAATATTGATACACAAAATATTACGAACATTTATTCTGACAACTAACAACAATTAGAAACAGAATATTAGAAATAAAACTGTTTTTGTTGCATAAATATTGCGATTCAGAATTAATTATTCATTTAAATCACTGTAAAAATTAAAAGTAATAAATTATATCATGTGGACAAATCAACTTAGGAAATACGCATTTGACATATAATAAATTTGCGGGGTAAATAGACTAGCATTTCAACAACACTCAATTTGGCAGCTTTTATATCCGTACACGTACGAATAAGTTTTTTTTCAGTACGCGTATGAATAAAGGCCACTTTCCATAGAACTAGACAGTGCGATATATGTCACTGACAATAGTTGAACTATACCTACTGTTTGATGTCGTGACAGTAAATTCAATAGCAATGTTTTATTTTAGGTGCTTACAATGTGGATGGAATCAAGTCTATTCAATGGGGAAGAATACGTGGAAAAGATGGGATAGACTTCCTTTAAACCAATTCAGGGCTGGATATTCAACGAACTGGGATTTGGTTAAATAATTCTGTTTTTTTTTCAGGAGCTAATTGGCCCAAAAAGTATTTTTCACGTCCAATCAAACCAATATTGAAAACAGAAATTAACATTCCCATAGACAACTGGTTTGCATCTTGGGATTTGAAAAATAAACTTCTTAAAAATCACAACTTAACTATTGGACACTATTTACACTACTAACTTGGGAACTATTCGAAAAAAGAAGAGGGAGTTGCCTCTAGAATTTGTGAATACATAGAACGTCAAGTATGTTCTTTAAAAAAACTGTGGTGCCTTACATACCACGAAAAGGAAAAAAACATACTACTAGTACCCAGCATGCATAATAACCTTTACAATGAAAATAAAAGTGCTATTGATATTGTTGATGAGTTACCCGTCAATATAATAAATACAAGATGTTGGCCTATGGTTGTACTATATTCATTACTAAATATGGCGGAAATAGATTATTCTCCACATTATATTTTTATTGAACAAACACAGTGTGGGCCTAAATCCCAGAAAGATTTTGATGCAATAATATTAATTTAGATAAACTCTTTAAAATGTCGTCAAAGGAACAACCAGTGCCTTAAAAAAAGCGTGTTAGGGTGGATTTTTGACAAAAGTTATTGCGGATAGGATCAATGTGAGGTTCGCCATATCAAAGGTTTGTTGGAAAACGATGATACATTCGGCTCGGATAATAATGAGGAGCCGTTCATTGATAGCTGGAGCGAATATCTACCAAGTGAAAATGACATGGGTCATTACGAAGTGACGAAAGTGTGATAAGTGAAATAAGCTTCGAAGACAGAGGTGTTCCAGTGCCAGATGTTCTTGACGTCGACGTAACAGACAATGGAGACCTTACTATTACATGGATAAAACACGAAGTGAGGATCCTTATGGTATCACTTCACTCCATTCCGAATTTGATCGTTTTAGTACCAGAGGGTTCAAGATTATCAGCGTTTATAAAAGTACATGTTTGGTGAGAAAAAAATCAAAATTCATTCATATCTCTTAAACGATAAGAGATAGGTATAGGGAGATACTATATGAAATTGTTGACGAAGTAATAAGAAATCATAATATGATATTATATACAGGGTGTTCCATTTGAAAAATCAAAGTAACCGCTACTTTACAGTAGAAGCAGCAACGCCGCATCGTCTAAAATATTTTAGGCGTGTAGATTATGTTCATTCATGCATACTGTCAAATTTTCAGGTTGATCCGTTGTCTGGTTTGCCAGAAACGTCTAATTAACGCTCATCGTGAAAAGCCCTGTATATAGTAGTACAAACCAATATGCAATACAACAAAATGAGAAGTGGAAACAATTATTAGTCGTAGAATTTTTTACTTTCGTTGCATTGACTATGCTAATGTCCAGAAAAAAACAATTGGTTAGTAGATCAATTATTACCATACACCCAGCTTTTAGTAAGATCAAGGGGAGAGAGAGGTATTTACAAATCATCGGAAATCTGCAAATAATGAAGAGGCAGTAGCTAATAACCGTCTGCATAAGGTCTAGTATGTACTAGAAGTGATCAAGCGAAGATTCAAACCAAAGCTCTATCGATTTAAAAATTTGCTGATTGATTACAGTATCTTAGCTTCAAAGAGTACATAAAGACCAAATGTTATCGTTTCGGCATAAAGCTGTATGCTCTTTGTGATTGTAAGAGTGGAGTGGTGTTGTGTTGGTTTATATTGGCAAAGACTCCTACGTTGAACGTGAAAATATAACTGCTCTGGAAAATATTGTGGTTATGCAAGTTAAATAAATTGATCGGAAGAATAAGTTTTTGAAAAACAACTTTATTCGATACAATTATAGATTGTGCAGAGACAACGACAATAACGAGAATGAAATTAAAAATAATATTAAGCTCGGCGTTGTCTTCGGGAATCTTGCAGCGTCGGCTAGTTTTTATACGGGGTGTGCAAGTATGTTCATATAACTAGCACACGGTTATCCCTGATCCAGTTAGTCCTGTGCCTGCAGCTTCAAAAATACCTTCACTGAATTTAGAAACGGTTCAATGGGCCTTGCAACATAATATCAGTCACATTGCATTGAATGATTTGTTAAGTATTTTACGGCCAAAACACCCGGAATTACCCTTGGACTCTCGTACTTTGCTCAAAACTTCTTCAAATATTGCTGCCAAAACAAATAAATTAATTGATCCCGGTGAATATCACCACTTTGGTTTAGAGAGCAGTTTGTGCAACATTTTGTCCAAAGTTGCTGGAGATAATCTTAATTTTCAGTCTATTAACATCTCCGTAAATGTTGACGGGCTGCCAATTTCTAAAAGTTCAAGTAGTCAGTTCTACCCAATTTTGATAAGCATAAATAACTTCAACTTTGTTGAGTTGGTAGGTATTTACTATGGTATGGAAAAGCCAAAGGAAGCCAATGATTTTCTGTCAGACTTTGTGAATGATGCAGTTAATTTGGTTAATAATGGATTGAACTATAGGGGCCATCAATATTCTGTTCGAATAAAATGTTTCATATGTGATGCACCAGCGAAGTCATTTCTAAAGTATTGTAAGGGATATTCAGGGTATTTTTCATGTACTAAATGTCTTATTGAAGGAGACTATCATAATAGTGTTAATTTCCCTGGTACAGATTATGTCAGTCGTACAGATGCTGACTATCACAATAAAATTCAAGTAGAACATCATACTGGTACATCGATAATTGAAAAAATTCCTGGAGTTGATTTGATAAAATCCTTTCCCTTAGATCCTATGCATCTGTTGTATTTAGGTGTTGTAAAAAAACTTATTGTGTCATTATGGATTAATGGTAAGCCACCTTTTAAATTGTCTGCCCAACAGGTTAATATGATTCCTACTTCTCTTATTAATCAAATACCTAATATGCCTATTGAATTTAATAGAAAGCCAAGAAGTCTTAATGAATCTAAGAGATGGAAAGCCACTGAATTTAGTCAGTTTGTTTTTTATACAGGTTCTGTTTGTTTAAAAAATGTAATAAACCATGCTCAGTATATTAATTTTCTGTCATTACATGTTGCTTTGTCATTATTGTCTTCTGATTTGGATAAAATTGATTATGCAGAAGAATTGCTTCATTATTTTGGAAAATCTTTTTCTAGCTTATATGGTGTACAGAATATATCTCATAATATGCATAATTTGCTCCACTTATCAGATGATGTTCGTAACTTTGGACCATTGCACAGCTTCTCTGCATTTAAATTTGAAAATTACATGCAAATTCTTAAAAAATTACTAAGAAAGAATGAGAAGCCACTCCAGCAAATCATTAACCGAAAAAAGGAGATTGATAATTTTTTCTCCACACACATCCCGCTTTACGCTTCACATTTAACAAAAACAGGTCCTCTATTTGGCAAACAGCATTTTAATGGACCTAATTCATTGAAATTTATGAATTTCAATCAATATTCTGAGTTCCAGTTTGAAACATTTTTATTATCCCTAAAATATCCCAATAATTGTTGTTCTTTAAAAGATAGTACCATTTTAATTATCAAAAATTTTATCAGTTCATCATCTGAGTCATTCATTATTGGAAATGAATTATCTACAAAAAGAAATTTTTATGATACTCCTTGTGAGTCATCATTATTGGGTATTTATAGGGTTGAAAACAAAGAAAGTAATTTAAGGGCTTGGAATATTGAGCAGGTAGCTTTCAAATATATTAAACTTTCTTGTCAAGAAGAACTTATTGTTTTCCCTATGCTGCATACTGTATACAGGGTGCGGCAGATAAACGGTCAATTAGAAATATCTCGAGAACTAGAGATATCTGAATAATGAAAATTGGCATGAAGGGGTTTTGAATAATGAGCTATTTAATGAAAATATTGCCGTCACCATTCTACTTCCGGTTATACCGGAAGTTGCACATAACTTCGTAATTTTTAATGGAAGACCCTGTATATTTTTCAATTTTAGAAATATTTACGTTATTCCGAACATTTTTTCTTGTTACTTCCCTATACCTATTTTGAACCGTTTTTGAGTTGTAATGTTTTTTATATGAAAATTACACTTTTTTACCATGTACATAAAATTCAATACCCTCTAAAATAATTTGAATAAAAGTTTGAATTTCTTAGGAACTATTCACCACATACCGCTTTATCGTTTACCCTGTGAAGTTCCCTTTTTTATTATACAGGGTGCTGTCAAAATTGGAATAAAATCGGATTCTTTAATCCTCGCGTAATTCCTTTTTTTCAAATGGGGCACCCTGTAAGTGATTCTTTATTTTAGAAGAATACGTTGCTCACTATCGATATGTATTACTATTTCCTATACCTATCTCCTGCTATTTTCAAATAAATCAGCTTTATTCATTTTTGTCAAAAAAAAATCAATTTAACAAGTCGCTTATGGAATATTCTGACAGATGTCAGTTATTATTAATATTTAGTAGTCATCTTGTTGTATGCCGTTGTGTGGAAGGTATAATTATAGTTTGCCTTTAATATTCTTGACAAAATAATAATGGCACATTCAGGATATACAAATGATGATTTTTTAAATTTAATTATGATTCACGGTGAGTATAACAAAATAGTATCCAGAACTTGCCGTGTATTTGCTGAGAGATATCCCGAAAAGCCTCGACCAAATCATAAAACTGTAAAACGTTTGCTGCACAACTGTTCCCAGTTTGGTCAGTTTAAAAGTAAAAGAAATAAGCCGAAGACCCATGTCGATAATGAGAATTTACAAATAGATATCCTGGGATATTTTGCAGCTCATCCAAATTCTTCCTTAAGGGAATGTGAGAAACTGCTAGAGGTGTCGACTAGAACAATTCACAGAATTTTAAAAAAACATAATTGGACCCCTTATTCGTATACACTAGCTCAGCATTTACATCCTGGAGATTATGTGAGACGTGTAGAATTTTGTGAATGGATTTTAATAAAATGCCAAGAAGATGCAGATTTTACAAAAAAATTATTTGGTGCGATGAATCGAAGTTTACTAAAAATGGTTTGTTTAACCGTCATAACAGTCACTTCTGGAGTGACGAAAATCCTCAAGTCACATGGGATAGTAAATTTCAAGTGTCATTTTCGTTTAATGTTTTTTGTGCTGTGAAGAATAATAAGATATTCACTCTCATGATTTATGACGGAAATTTAACCGGAGAGCGTTACTGCAACATCTTACAGCAAGTAATTGTACCAGCAATGCACGCTTTACCAAATAATGAAGCTAACGAAGCTTGGTTTCAACAAGATGGTGCACCAGCTCACAATCTTCGAGGAGTAGGCTCATTGTTTGATGGAATCTTCAACGATAGATGGATAGCTAATAAAGGTCCCTTTCTCTGGCCTCCAAGATCCCCACAATTGTCACCATTAGATTATCATATTTGGGGATATGTTAAAAATAAGGTATTCTCTGAACCTGTCACTACCAAGGAAAATATGATAAACAAAGTCCTTCACGTCTTTAATGAAATAAATGAAGAGTCACTATCAAGAGCTACTAATGAAAATCTAATTAAAAGAATCCATCAATGTTTGGAGGTTGATGGCCAGCATTTTGAACATTTGTTGCATTAAAAAGCTGGTGCCTCATTATCTTGGATAGTATCTTTACATATAATTGTTAAATGTTTAACTCAATAAATTAATACCACATAGCCTACAAAACAATTAATTTTTTGTGACAAAAATGAATAAAGCTGATTTATTTGAAAATAGCAGGAGATAGGTATAGGGAATAGTAATACATGTCGATAGTGGGCAACGTATTCTTCTAAAATAAATAATCACTTACAGGGTGTCCCATTTGAAAAAAAGGAATTACGCGAGGATTGAAGAATCCGATTTTATTCCAATTTTGACAGCACCCTGTATAATAAAAAAGGGAACTTCACAGGGTAAACGATAAAGCGGTATGTGGTGAATAGTTCCTAAGAAATTCAAACTTTTATTCAAATTATTTTAGAGGGTATTGAATTTTATGTACATGGTAAAAAAGTGTAATTTTCATATAAAAAACATTACAACTCAAAAACGGTTCAAAATAGGTATAGGGAAGTAACAAGAAAAAATGTTCGGAATAACGTAAATATTTCTAAAATTGAAAAATATACAGGGTCTTCCATTAAAAATTACGAAGTTATGTGCAACTTCCGGTATAACCGGAAGTAGAATGGTGACGGCAATATTTTCATTAAATAGCTCATTATTCAAAACCCCTTCATGCCAATTTTCATTATTCAGATATCTCTAGTTCTCGAGATATTTCTAATTGACCGTTTATCTGCCGCACCCTGTAGAATTATTTAATTGTTCTTTAAGTTTAGGCTGTCTTTTTTCAAAACTGTAGAGTGTAATTTTTTTATGCTTAAGATAATCTCTCTCTTTAATTTTTTATTCCTGTTTCTTGTTTAGTTTCTTTTCTAAAGAATGTATACTTTACAAAGTGTATAATAATTTAATATGTTTTAATTAATTTATAATTTAATGTACAATATGTTGTGTTATGCATATCATTACACTTGTAGTGTAATGATAAATTAATTCACCAAAAGGACATGGACTGCACATCTAGGTAAATATTCCAGTGTTAGTAGCAGAGAAGTGCATCAGAGTGACATTTTTTGTTATTTGAATGAATCCAGTTTGGGAAGTTAGCTCTTGAGTAAGGTATTAGGTCAACCAGAAATACATCACTCTATCGCACTTGTCTAATTAATAGTAAATGCCAACAATTGTAGTTTTCTTTTATCAATTTTGTATAGCTTGAGGCGTTGTCTGCTGTAGTGGTCTAATGTAAAACAAATCATATTTTTACTTATACTAACCTTTCCAAATTTTATTATATTTTAAGATGGAAGATAAAAAATCTTGGACTGTGGTACAGTTCAAAGAGGGTAATTCTGTGGCTGCTGTACCCACAAGTTGGATTATCAGTCCAACAAAGTGCCTTTGGACACCATTTCCGGCTCCAAAAGTAACCAGTGCTATCAGAAGTTAATACCCATTGGCCGTCCCACCAGATAAAGGTGTTCAGAAATGTATACATGGTGTGTATAATTGGAGCAAACTACTTGTCTCAATTGCTACATTTTTATATAATTTAAAAATATTATTTTTAGGGAGCTATGAAATAGCTAGGTCAAAGGCTGTATTGGCTGAAGATACCAGTGATCTTAATTCTGATGCAGAATTGAATAAAAAAAGGAAACGGAGGAAAATAATATATAGTTCTCCAGAATCGCCAGATGACAGTAATAGGGTTTCTTTTATGAAACCTCCTCAATATAAAGTTAAAGCAGGTGAGTTTGTTTGATTACTCCTAACAACATATATATCCATTTATTTTTATAAACAGTTTTTTACATACTGTATAATTTATAAATATCAACACCTTTAATTTTATAGATGTATTTTAGAAACTTTAAAAAAAAACTTCAATTTGAATCAACACCTGAAATACCAAAGACTCAAGTACTTTTTGTGCCGGAGACTACTGTGGTCCCTTCAAGGACTTCAAACATTCTAAATACAGTTGAGCCTCATTTATTTAGTCCCAAACCAGGTATGAGCTTTTAAAATTGTATAAACATTGTTAATTATATTGGAAGTTTCAGGACCAAGTACTTCAAATACAGTGGATCCCTTTAGTTCAAAACCAGCCATGGGATCAATTGAAAAATGTGGTTGCTGTGTTAGGCATGGTAAGCAGTATTACAATGTTTAAATTTAGAACTACATAATTTCACTGAAGGTCATCAAGTTCTGTCATTATATTACATAGCCTTCATGTGAGGTGCTTTCAAATCAATTTGTATTTGAAAAATACTTACAATGTGGGAAAAATAACTGTCAACCTACAGGCCCTGTTAAGTTGATTAATAATAGATGTTTTCAAAAAAGTAAACTTGACTATCCCTCATTTTTTATACATCACTCAACATTCTCTCAATAGCACTAAATAATATTTTTACCTAAACGATGGTCGTATGTCAAACAAATCAGATTTTGTGGACAATGTTAATATTCATTCACCAGTTCACTATTTCATTTTTTCAAATTAATTTCTTTTTAGCTGGTTACATCAGCGATTTGGTAAGAGAACAACGGCGGATTAGAGATGTTTTATCTGATTTGCCAGAAAACATTTTAAATATATTAAGAGAAAACCGTTTGAGGACATTACCTATAAAACAAAAAATCTTCGAAAATTATAAATTGCCGTTTCAGTATGAAAATGAATTGGACTCATTTAATGAAGAATTAACAAAGGATGAATTCTTTCAACAGGGGGTGAGTAAATATTAATTTTCAGAATATAGAGTGCTATACACAGTTTTTTTTAGTTATGAATTTGAATAAATTTAGCTGTAGAATCATGGACTCAACATATTAATATTTAACTCAAGCTACTTAGATAAAATGTGACTTCTCACTGAGATACAGGGTGTTTTATTTGAAAATGATTTTCCTTTGAAACAATTTGTTCTATACGTATCATATTTCTTAGGAATTGTAAATACTACAAATTATACGTTTTTTAAGGTTTCTGAGCTGATTAAAACCCTTTCGCTCACGGTGTCGTCGATTGACGACATCGAATTATATTGAAAAGTATGGATACTACAGCGATATTTTGTGGTTCACTCATAATGTCAGCAATTGGTGACACTATTAAGAAACAATATACAATATTGTCTGCCATCTGCTGTGTAGCAGCGAGACTTTATTTTTAATATTTCATTTGGTGAATAGAACCCTGCGTTACCGCGACAACATGATAAAACAAAAACGAAGGTGGCGGGTGTCACTTTGTTATTGCAGACATGTTAGTATTTTTCGGACATTCGTAAATAACCACTAAATTGTTTGTTTTTGTCGAAGTAGCTCGTTGTGATCCCCTTTGTGTACAGGATTTTTGTAAATATTGTTGTCATCAATTGAATACGTTGTAAGTTAACGGTCAACAATATAACAAGGTAAAGATAAAATATGTTTTTTATTACTTCGATTTTAATTTTGTGATTTATATTAGAAAATGGCTTCCAAACGTCACGTGCCGTTAAAATATGAGGAGTTGATGAAAACCGTGGATGAAATGTCAGACATAGAATACATTTCTGATGAAAATGATGAATTAGACTCAGAAATTGGAGAAAATTTGGAAGGTAGATTTAAATTTATCGCTATTATTCCTTGAAATACGAATTATTGTGTTTTCAGAAGTGGGAGAAATGTGCGATGTCGACAGTGAACACGAAATGCACGTGCAAATAGATGGAAGAAAAGAAGATATAGGGCAAGAAATGCAAGATGCCAAAGGAGTCGAAACGCAAGATGGTGCGGTAGAAGAAACACAGGAAGGTGAGGTGGAAGAAATGCAGAGTAATGACAATGAGGATTTTATTCAGAAAGACGCGAAACAAAGGAAATATGAGAAGGCGGAAACAAAGAGAGCAGTAACGGAATATATGGAAACAAATCAACTCACTAAGAAAGAAAACATTATATGGATGAGAAATGTGACATATTTTACACCGAATATAAAATGGTTTGAAAATGCTCGTCGCCCTGTTGTAGATTTGCCAAGCCCTCTTCATTTTTTTAACCAATATTTTCCAAATTCCCTCTTTCAAGAAATTGTAGATAACACCAACTTATACGCTACACAACAAAATATGAGATTTCAGTTCACCACATTGTATGAGATTAAAACTTTTGTTGGCATCCATGTTATGATGGGAAATTTACGATATCCGAGAGTTAATTTATATTGGAAAAATAGCAAGTCACTGAGAGTAGCTATTATAGCTGATAATATGGCAGTAAATCGATTTTTCAAGCTACGTCAAACTGTGCATTTTGTTGATGTTCAAAATAGATTAGCTAATAGTACTGACCGCTTTTGGAAGGTACGACCCCTCTATGATTCAATTAGGACTCGTTGTTTGTCTTTGCCTCTGGAAAAAGAAATGTGCATTGATGAGCAAATGGTTCCCTTCAAGGGAAAGTTGAATGTCAAACAGTATATAAAGAACAAACCTAATCCCTGGGGGATTAAAATTTATGCACTGTGTGGTAAAAGCGGACTTTTATACGATTTCATTATTTATCAGGGGGCTACAACAGAGTTAGATCCACTTGACAAAGCGGTCTATGGTGTTGCAGGTAGTGTAGTTCTAAAATTGAGTAATCGAATACGCGAAAAGAATATACAACTATATTTTGACAATTTTTTTTCAAATTACAACGTGATGTTATATTTACGCAATAAAGCAATATATTGCACATCTACAGCACGTTTGGACAGATTTGCAAAACCTCCCTTCATAACTCACAAGGAAATGGCGAAACAAGGGCGAGGGTCTGTACAGGAAGTGATAAGTAAAGATGGAATCATACTTGTAAAATGGTTTGACAATACACCAATGCACATAGCATCGACCTTCGTAGGAATAGGTGAAAAAGATCAAGCTAAGCGTTGGGATAAAACCACCAAACAATTTGTGTATGTGTCACGCCCTGAATCAGTCAAATTATACAATTCTAGTATGGGAGGGGTCGACAAACTAGACTTTCTGATTCGAATATATAGAACATTTATTAGGTCCAAGAAGTGGACACTTCGAATGTTCACACACGCAATAGATCTTGCATGTACTTTATCATGGCTAGAATACAGACAACAAGCTCAACAACTAGGCATACCAAAAAAGGATATACTGGACTTATTTAACTTTAGATCATATGTCGCAGAGTCTCTTATTGTAGTTGATACAGCACCTAAGGCACAAAGAGGACGACCTCCTACGAATGTTCGGAAGGAACCTGTACAACCAACAATATCTAGACTAACCGTTGAAGTACGTCCAGTACCAGAGGTTAGACGGGACAACGTTGGTCATTGGCCGATCCATGATAATTCAAAATCATCTTCACGCTGTAAAAATGTGGGCTGCAAAGGCACATCAAGAGTTAAGTGTAGTAAGTGTCTTGTACATTTGTGTTTAACAAAAGATAAGAATTGTTTCATGAATTTCCATATGTAAATTTGTATTTCGAATGATAAAAATATTGAAACGTTTTCTACTTTACTTTTATTTAACATCTATAATACAAAATCGACAACATGTTACCGCCTTCACGTAGATGTTATATAGCAACCGTTGGCTCATACTGTCATCAATTGACGACATGCCACCACCGCCATCTGGGGGAAGCTAAGGTGATATTAAAAGTCTTAAAAATCATTGAAAAAATCAATGATCCAGATTCTCGTTTAAAAGAATTTTATTCCCAAAAACAAAAATTCGTGAGCGAAAGGGTTAAGATAGGAGGCAAAGATTGCATGAAATTTATGAAACGAATGTCATTTTTCGTCACCAACGAGTTAGCCTGTAAATATAGTTGGCTGGGGCGCAGGCAGAAGAAGGCTTTTAACAATTTTAAAATTGTTAATTTACTGGTGGGTAAGTAGTATAATAAGTATCTACATCAAAATTTACGATCGTAACCTGTTTCCAATATCATTTTTTCTCATAATGCCTCAAATTTAGTGAGACAACCTGTAAAGTATACCTACATAACTTTAAAATCTAGCTATGCAGAATTGAGGTTCACATTCCAGGAATAATACATATATTATATATTATGTATATTAGCAATGAAATCACTATACTGAATGTATTGTGAATTTTAAGTAGGTAACCAAAAATTTTTAATTTGAATTTTATTTTTCATTTTCAAGATGCTGCTGACCGGGGGAGTTTTTCAAAGAATGCCAAGGAAACGGAAGAATGTATAAACCAGTGGCTTCGTAGGGCTGATGATAGAAAAAAAAAAGAGAAATGCATGAAATACAGCAGAATGAAAGCAGACTAAATATTTGAAATAAACTTTCAACTGTTTTATTTAATTCCAATTTTCACTTTTTTTACATCCCAGTGACGGCCATTGCATGGACGTAACCTTTGTTCTCATTATGTACGAGATTCGTTCCGCCTAGGTCCAGTAAGTTCGGAATTCGTCCGTTGTTGGACGTACATAGTACGTCCTAACCGTTGGAAAATGTACGTCCTGAGTACGTCCTTTGGACGTAAATGGGATTTGAGATTACGTACCTGGGATGTAGTTGCGTCCCGACAGTTATGTACCAAAGACGTACATAGTACGTACTCATGCTGTTTGGGTAGTAGCAGCGAAGAAGAGATTTTTGGGAAGAAAAATATGAAAACTGTTTCAAAGAAATCTAAAAATAAGAAAAGTGTTTCGAAAAAATATGAGAAAAAAACAGGCTGCTCTAAGAATATATCGGAACTAAGGGAAGAGATGAGTGAGTATGAAATGAGTAGTAACAGTAGTAGCAGTGAAGAAGAGATTTTTGAGGAGAAAAATGTGAAAACTGTTCCAAAGAAATCTAAAAATGAAATTATTCCGAAAAACCAAATTGAAACATTGAAATCAAAAACAAAAAAAAATACCAAACTATCGTTAGATTGGAAACTAATATCAACAAAAACAATGCGTCCAATTGAAATTTGGAAGGGAAGTTTGCCGGCTGCTCCTGAGGAGCCAGAAAGTCCATAACAGTACTTTAGAAAATTTGTTGATTCAGACTTATTAGATAATATTGTCGAGCAAAGCAATTTGTTTGCATGCCAAACCGATACCAATAAACCTCTCTTTTTGACTAACGATTCATTGGAACAATTTATAGGAATAACTTTTATAATGTCGATATATGGTTTACCTAGAACAAGAAGGTTCTGGCAAACTGAGACGCAGGTTCCTAAAATTGTAAACACTATGTCACGAAATAGATGGGAGCAAATAAAATCAAAAATTAATTTTAGTGATAACACCAAAGCTGCCAATAGTAACGATAAGCTCTTCAAAATACGGCCCCTAATTGAGAAATTAGTCGGAAAATTTAATGAAATTCCTATGACTGAAAAACTTTGTGTAGATGAGCAAATGATTCCTTTCAAGGGAAAGCATAGCTTGAAACAGTATATGAAAAAAAGCCAAAAAAATGGGGCTACAAAGCCTTCGTGTTGTGTAGATCAGACGGTGTAATTTATAACTGGGAATTATATTCTGGTTCAGTAGATATAGATCTCACTCCTACAGATGTAGGTGTTAGCGGAAATGTTGTTATGAGACTTTCAAAAATCGTTCCTAGAAGCTACTACTTTGAAATTTACTTCGATAATTGGGTCAATAGCCCAAAATTACAAATCGAATTATTCAAGCTGGGTATTCTTAGTCTGGGCACGGTAAGGTCAGATCGTCTAGGGGGATGTACTTTTTCTACAGATAAAGAAATGGCGAAAAAACGAAGAGGAAGCTTAGAAGAACGGAAAACAAAAATAGATGGGAAAGAACTCACCTCAGTAAAATGGTATGATAATAAAACAGTTTATTTACTCAGTACTTTTGTTGGCGCTAATCCAGTTAGAGATGTAAAACGCTGGGATAAAAAAGCAATTTCAAGAATTGATGTGTCATGTCCCAAAGCAGTAGATCTGTACAATTAATGGGAGGAGTCGATTTAGTTGACTTATAGCTCTATATAGAACTACAATAAGAAGTAAAAAATGGTACCATAAAATTTACTTTCATCTTATGGACATGTGTGTTGTAAACGCATGGCTGCTGTATAAAAGAGACTGTAAGTCACTCAATGTTCCAAAGAAAAATCAGCTAAGTCTGTTACAATTTAAAACAGACGTAGCTCACAGTCTTTGCGCTGCAGGTAAAGATACAACAAACAGCCGTAAACGGGGTCGCCCAAGCAGCTCATCAATTGAGCAAGAAATCGAATACAAAAAACATAAAGGAAAAATCGCTGAAATGCCATCAGAAGACGCCCGAAGAGACAAAATAGCGCATTGGCCCATTTTCAGTGATAAACGCGGAAGGTGCAAAAATCCTGGCTGTCATGGGGTGCCCAAAGTGATGTGCACCAAATGCAATCATTATTTGTGCTTCACTCCTACTTCCAATTGTTTTTTACAATTTCATACCAATTAAAGTCCACTGTTACTCTGAGGTAACATACCCCTAAGTATGCATAAGGGTAATTGTTTTGATATTTCATATATTTCTATTTCCTAATAAAACTCATTTGAATCAGTATGTTGGGTATTATTTTTTCATTTCACCTTACAATAAATTGGGCTATAGAGGGATATCAATTTATACGAAGAGCAGGATGTATACCTCGCAAATCATCAACCAGATATTGTTGATAATAATCGAGAACCACCTGAAAATGCCGGTGTAGATAAGAGAAACCAAATTTGTGACAATTTATTGATTTAATAAATTATTCATTTGATTTTTCCAGTGTTTTATTTATCATTAAAAAATTCGATCCAGGATCCAGAAAAGATAACAGTAGTTATGATCTAGGGTTCGAGTTTAGTAATAAAATATCATTTCTTTTTTGCTGGATTCCATTGTTTCTTACTATAGCTTCTCTCAGTCTTTTTACCTCATCTAACCTTTGCTTTTCTATATCTTGAATTTTACAATAAAAGGATATTATTTTATCTATTCATAATGTCATAATTCAAAGTATCGTGTCCACTTTGAATGGAAAACAAATGTCTATCGTGTAATTCGATTTTTCGACCCTTCTATAAACAAACCTATAGGAACGTTCATAGGATTACAAAGATTAAATTCTGTAAATTCAGAATCCATTTTTAATGCTCTGGATAATGTTCTAAGATCATTGAAATTGAAGTGGGAGCAAGTAGTTTCCGTATGTTTTGACGGAGCTTCGACCATGTCTGGAAATATTTCTGGTGTTCAATCGCGATGCAAGCAAAATAACCCTGATATATTATAAGTTCACTGTTACGCACACTGTAATTACTAATTTAACTCTGATAGATGCTTGCTGCGCTCACTAGAATAAATTAATATTTGATATTTTTGGAATTATTCATTTCTCGAAGGTAGTTGCGTAAGACATGCAATTCTAGAGAAAACAGCTAACAGTATAAATAATATGTCACTCAAGACATTGAAATCGTTGTCAACAACTAGATGGGCATGCAGATCTGAAGCGGTTTCTGTAGTGAAGGATAATTATAAAATTTTGATATTAGCTCTCCAAGAAAATATTAAAATAAAAGCTTTGGGATTACTGGCGCAGTTGAATTCATTTAATTTCTTGATTTGTTTACATATGATTGCTCCTATTCTAGTAATGATACTCAAAGTAAGCAAAGTATCACAACCGGAAAACTTGAATTTACTGTCTGCAATCAATTATTCTTTGAAAAGTTAACAATCAAGTTTACAAAAATTGTGATTGGATTCTGAAACTTTTTTTAATAAAAATATAAAAATGGGTACAAAGCCAACATAGACTTCATTGGAGGAACACTCCAAAGCAGGTACACAGTAAAACCTTCAAAGGTGACACGTATGTAAAGCTAGCATGACCAAGTGAGCAGAATCAGTCGCACTTTCGCTATAAGTTTAGTGCTTATTTAGTGTAAATTAAGTGTCGTATTCATAAATTAAGTGCTCTACGGAATATACAAAAAATACAAACATTGCTAGCTTTAGATAAAGCTAGCGCAGTGCAATTGAGTGCTCAATGAGTGCTCTCTATATCGACCAAGATATATCAACATATATCTTATTTTCAGGAGACTTGGTACTTTTTGAGCCATATAATATGAGTGGAACGGCTGTAATAAAACAATTACAACATATTCCGACACAGTTAACGCGTCTTCACGATAAAAAAATGAAACTGGTTGGGATAGTCCATTATTATCCCCAAATTACAGTTGAAACTAGATCAGAACAAAATAAAAACAAAGCTATACGGACAAAAAGTAAAATATGTATGACAGATGAAAATAAAGAAAATGAATATAATTCTTATTTTAAACGGATCGGACACTACGTTGCTATTTGTAAAAGAAAAGATGGGTCATGGGTTTATTATGATGACCGGAAGGAAGATCCAAAACGTGTCCCCAAAACTATGGATGCTCAGATAGCATCAATGCTTTATGCAATAGAAGAGTAGCAATCAGAATTCCAACTACTATAATATGTTTATGTGTATTTTTTTTTTATCTTTAATCCTTTGGATTGTTTCTTAATCTTAATAATAAAATTTTTGCTTGCTCAATATTTAAATTACTTACTTATTGTGTAATAATTATTCACTCAACTTTAACATTCCTATTTTTCGTTTTTCAACAAACATCCTCTCATGTTTAATAATTGAATTCTTTATAGTCAATATCAACATAAAGTCGTTGTTTAATTTTTCATAACATGCGATTTTCATTTTGAATGTTATCCAGAAGTTGAAAAAAAAAGAGAAATTGATATTTTAAAAGTTCAAATTGGTCAAAACGTAAGTGTATGGTTTTTAATTTGTTTACTATACAATTTTACAATATGTATGTACTCAAGAGCAATATTCCAAAACAAATGTTTATAATAAACTATTATGTAGACGTGATTAACCAACCCCACTGCGTTCTACAATTACTTGTACCATACTAAAAAAAAACAATTAAAAAATGTGAAGGTCAACAAACACAACTACCCTTCGAATGCGGCGTAGCACGATTTCACTAAAAGTATCTTGAATAGGGATAATGCGTTAACATCGCCCACACCTTGAAAGATTCCTTTCAAGCACACTGTATTTAAAAGCTAATTAATATTGTCATTGGTAATTGGTAATGGCATTGTCTAATATAAAGAAATAGTCTGTCAACCTCATGAGTATAACAGAGACCCTAAAAAAAGAGATGCATACATATTAGAGGTGGCGGCTGAGGTTAAATTACGGTGAAATTTGAAACTTCCAGAAACTTGTGTATACGAGATGCTATTGTCCAATAGGTGACTCTATGATAAAATATTAATAACCCTCAAAATAAACATAACAAAATACATTTCAACTTATCAAAGTTGAATAAAAATTTCTACCTACGTAACTAACCCAACCAAACAAAATTTTACGAGTATAGATAAGTATATTTCAAAATAATTTCTGGACTCAGTTTATGGTCGGATTTATAATAAAAGTAACAGACCCATATAAGATAAAATTTAGATACCAAATCATAAATTTAATTTATTTTTTGACAAAAAATAACTCAATTTTACAAGAACAAATCTAATTGGCAAATGTTATCAAACAATGTTTCTTTTAAAAAAGATACGATACTGTGTTAGGCGGGTGACACACTGGAGAAACGAATTTCGTGAAACTCGTTTCAAGAAACATGCAACTCGTTTCAATATCGAATAACCCATGTACTTATATGAAACGATGCACACTGGCTTTTCGGAAACAGGAGACCAGAAATTGTTTCGTCAACAAGTTTCGCGAAATGCAACGTGCTCTGTTTCTTGAAATTCTTCCATTTGCATAGTATTTGCCGAGCGATAAGGACGGTATAGTGATAAAATTTATAATTTATTACAAGTAGCTAATCAAAATGCCAAAAGAAAAAACCGATTTTGATATTAAGATTGTAAAAATTGTCGAACAACACCCTTGTTTATATAATTATCAGTTACCGGAATATAGCAAACGGGACTCTGTGTCTATGGCATGGGAAAAAGTGGCTCAGGAAATGAATGAATCAGGTAATAAAATAAGTTTTAAAATTTTTATAATACGTTTAATCTAATTATTAGTAATAAGCCTTTCATTTATACAATATAATTGTTTTGCCAAGGTAATGTATAAGTATTAAAAAAAAAATCAGACAAATAATCTCTTATACCAGAAGCTGTGATCAAATTTCTAGCTCTTTTTTCATCTTCCTCGTTTTCTCTTTCAATTACCTGATTTTCTTGATATTCTGTGAAATCTGATGGGTCTTGAATATGTCCCTCTGTTTTACGGATATAATTGTGTAAAATACAAGCTACTTTTATAATTGATATCACAGTATTCTCGGAACAAACCATCGGGCCTTCGAAAACCTTAAACTTGGACACTAACATTCCAAAAGCACACTCGACAGATTTTCAAGCTCTGCTTAGTCTATATTTAAAGATGCGCTTTTTATTTGTCAAAACTCTTTTAGGGTAAGGTCGCATGAGATACATGCTTAAAGGAAATGCTTCATCTCACATAAATAATAGAGAACATTTGGTCCATTTTCATCTTGTGGTAATTGTTCAACTGGAGGTAAACACAGCCCTCCTCTGTGTAGCATGATTTGACTTTTGAATTTACTTATCCTTCATTGGATTTGCAAAATTTGAATATACCCTGTTTTAGGATTAGGCCCTTTTCAGGGTTTGTTTGAAATTCTAATGCAAGTGAAGTTAAAGGTCGCGGTAGGGACAGCTGTGGCTATGCACCCAAAGATGGCCATTTGGTTAAGTTCTACAGTGCATTGCAGTTCCGAGCTCTGCAGAAATTAAGATGCAGGGAAATTACCACAGAAAACCTGCATCCTCATCCCGGTGTGGTAGGATATAGGAAAAAAATACACATACAAATACCTCCATCGCTATTACGCCCTAGGTCACCAACATCTATTGTAGTAAAATAACCATCGGCATCTGTACTTGCCATTAGTTGAACTGAAAAATAACCTTTATAATTTATATTTCTGGAGCCTGTGTTAGCAAATTTGTGAACACGAAAGTGCTTTCCATCTACTGATCCCACGCAATAAGGGAAATTCCAAAGCAAGTTGTAGCGATCGGCTATTCTTTTCCAATCATTTTTTGTAGGTGCAGGCATATACAAAGGTTGAAGGGCGGTCCATATCGCCTCACAGGTATTCGCTATTATTTTTCCAATCGTTGAAGCACCTCTCATAAAAGTAAACCCCATTTGCTTAAAATTTACTCCAGTTGCTAAGTATCTGAAAAAATTAATTTTGTTAATTATACTTTCCAGAAAACACTTGTTTTTATTTGTATTTTATTACAGTTCAAGAATGCAAAGATACATGGCGGACACTACGCATAATGTTTACAAGATCCATCAAATTATCTCAGAAAACTAGAGACATGATAAGAGAAATGAATTTTATAAGACCTTACGTCAAAAGCAGTCAAGATTTACCAAGTAATCTGCCACGACTTCCATCTCTTGAAAGTCAAGATCTAAATTCTGGAGAAAACATAAGAGATGTTGACGATATGGACCCGGATGAGCAATCGGACTGTCCTCGCAACGAAAAAGAGGATGTGATTGAACAACATGCTAACGCTGCCACTCCACAGCTGAAACAGGTAGAATCACTAACCACAAAGAAAAGGAAACTTCAACCTGACAAAGATTGCGAAGTTGACTCTTACGTTATGGACTATCTTAGACAGAAACAAGGTGATTCAGATAACCCAAAACGACTATTTTTGTTGAGCTTATTACCGGATCTGGAACAGATGGATAATCACCAAATGAGACAGTTTAGATGCAAAGTCAGTCGATTTATAGATGACATTTTAACAACCCGCACTGTAGTTACACTAGGCTCTTGGCAAACTCTTGGCTTCAAATCAATTATCCAGACAACCTGCTAATGTTCAGGATTGGCTTCGTAATACCACCGGGCATTCAGAAAATGGTCAGGAGAATTCAGAGTATGACTCATCAGAATGGTTCGAACGGACCAACGATTTGCAATTCGCAAAAATATAAAACAGCATACCTACCATGTTCAATAACATTTATTATTACCATGTTTAACATTAATAATTATTATACTTAGTTAGTTTTTTATAAGTTTGTCGTAAGTACCCTCAGTAGTACCTTCTGTTAGTATTATCTTAATTAAAAATTATTTGCTTACCTTAGTGTGATTAACAGTCTTTCTTCTGGCGGAATAGGCATCCTCCAATGAGTTTCCTTTTTCTCAATTAACGGCCTAATCAATGCTAATAGGCGATAAAAATTTTCCTGGTTCATTCTATAAAACTGTTGAAACTTATCTGGGTGTTGTCTGAGTTCTTCTCCAATGGCGGTCGCACTATGTTGCAAGTTTCTTTGATTACTAGGATGTACTTAAAAGCGTCTTTTTTCCTTAATTACTCTATTTCGGCGTCTGCGGTTCGCCCACCATAATAAAACTACATCTTCTTCATCCAAAGGCATATTTGAAACTGAATTGTTTCTACAGTGTGCACTAAACGAGAAAACAGTTTCATGTAAACATGTTTCACGAACAAGTTTCACGCAATTAATTTCTCTAGTGTGTCACCTGACTTATTGTTATTTACAGGGTGTTTTCAAATGACACTTACAACGTTTACATGTATATACCTTTAGTAAAATTGGACAGAATGATATGAGCTCATTTACTTTTTGAAAAACAGGGTGTTGAAGTATTGAAAAATCAAATGTTTTAATTCGATAAATTTAAAATGAATGAATAAATTGATTTTACATTTGGTAGGTTGTTTTTAAATAATGTAAAAATGAATTTATCAATCGTTTTGAATTTTTATTTAAATAATCATTAGTTCTATAGTCTGGATGCCGTTCGCGGAAAAAATAGCATGTTTCATTCGGAGCAAAAGCACTTTTTGTGGCTCGTCTGAAACTGTCGGCCTCACTAACGTTCGACCATCAATCATTCAGACTCGCTACAAAAAGTTATACTTTTACTCCTAATAAAACAATATACTATTATTAATAACCTTCAAACTACTAATGGTTGAAATATGTATCAGAAACTAATTTGTGAAACAGCAATACACCTATTCAGTTTTACCTGAGCGGCGCGCGCAATTGGTGGGTAATTAACTTGACATTCAAACGAACGCACCTCAGGTACAAGGTTCTGACAACTTCAGCTGTCATTAGGCAATCCAGAAACGTCAATTATAACCTCGTAATGAAATCCGGAGCCCTTATCGTCTACCTGGTTTAATTAACTTTATATCTTGTGGAATAAGTTAAGTTTAGTTTAATTTTAAACTTCGTTCAGTTTAGTTGATTTTAAACATAAAAAGTCATATTTTGTTTTTTAGTTTATTTTTGTGTAAAAAATTATCCTAAAATCTAAAATGGACGCTTGGAGTAAAGACCTTTCGTTATTTCAGAGGTTTTCTTTTGAAATGGCAGAAACTTTTTTTGTGAGTAAAGGGTGGACAAAAAAAGACAGCAGTCGTGGATATAAATTTTTTGCTGAAGGGTATGTAAATGAATCTATAAAATATAGTATTTGACTTGCAAGGGCTGGCTTATTTCCCACTCATACGATTTGCACACTTGTAACTTGTGGGAGTATCATTCCTTGCTCATAAAACAATATACTATTTTAAATTTGTTACTTTTGTCAGGTATGTCCATGATGTTTTGACTAATAAGCTTCAACCTACAATAAAAGGTAAGTGTTACCGAAGCCAGAGAAAAAATGAGAAACCTCACACTCTCCATATTTCGTTTGAATCTTCTGTAGAGGCCATTTCCGAAGCACATTGTACTTGTGAAGCAGGGTAAGTTAAATTATTATTCATAAATTTCTATTTATATCTTATTATTATTTTTAGAAATTCACAATCATGTAATCATGTGGTAGCGCTTGCATACCTTTTGCAACACTTAATCCTATCAGGATTTAAAACAATTCCTGAGGATTCTTCTCCAACGTCATTACCAATGACTTGGAATAAACCAAGAGGTAAAAAAATTAGTGCCCAACAACTAACAGATATAGTATTTTGTAACACTGCAAAAAGAATGCGAAGTAAAAATCCAATCAGTTCGAAAATACGAAATCCAATGAGTAACCTGGATTTGACTCACAGTCACTCACAGTCACGAGTATGTTAAAATTAAAGGAAGGGTGCAAAAATTATAATGATAACATACCATCTGCATCAAACATTTCATTGGAAAACGTGAATAATAACAAAAGTATATTGTTGAAAGATGGTAAGTAAAAGTTTATTATTTAATTTTGGTTGAAAAAATATATTTTTTTATTTATAGATGTATATGTTCCTTCCTGCTCATTTCTTGGCCTTCAAGCTCGAGCGAACCAAAAAGAAGTGACTGATTTTCCTGAGCCAGAAGAACTGCCGTTAGGTTTGCCTTTGTATAACAAAGGAATGGTGGATATTTTGATCAGTTTGCCACCAGTTTACAACAGTTCTTTAAAGGAACTGTCTTTCGATGAAGCGGCCAACATCGAAAAACAGACACGTAGACAGACCGGAGTAGACTTGTGGTGGAGCATGAGGCTGTTCAGATTTACTGCTTCAAAATTTGGTTACATTTGTAAAAGAAAATTGTTCAACGATGAATTTGTTAGACAATTTGTAACCAAAGAAAAAGAAATATCAAATGTTAAGGCAGTTGCTCATGGAAAAAAGTATGAGAGTGTAGCAGCAGAAAGTTATTTAGATGTTAATAAACACTTAAAATTTTTTAGATGTGGTTTGGTAATTCATCCATACGCCATTCATTTGGGAGCTAGTCCAGATGGAATCATTTTTGATTCCAAAGTAAATACCTACGGATTGATAGAAATCAAGTGCCCTTACAGCATTAAGGCAGAAACTCTAGAAGAGTATTTAAAATTAAAAACTTTTTGTTTTAAGAAAAATGAAAATAATTATGAGCCTAAAAGAAACCACATTTATTATTATCAAGTGCAGGGACAGATGCTGGTGACCGGTTTACAATGGACCGGTTTCATTGTATTTATTGCAAAGACGAAGGAAATTGCGGTTGAAAGAATTTATTTCGATTCCTCATTTGCAATAAATATGTATTACACTTTGACAAATACATATGAAAATCATATAAAAAACGTAGTACCTAATAATTAAAATGTATGTATATATTTATTTAAGGTTAATATTATTTATATGTTAAGAAAATAAAACTGTTAAGGTGAGATTATACAGCAAATAAAATAAAATAAGAAACTAATTAAAATAAGTTAAGAAATAAGGACAAAAAAACATTGATTATAGAGATGAATAAAATAAAATAAGAAGTAAGAGTAAGCCAATCAAATTTCAGCTTTTTTGACAATGACTTTGTTTGTGTTTTGTGCAAGTTTAGTGAATTCCACTTTTTGTTTTGGCTACTTTTGTCTTGTCACTACAATACATAACCTAAATAATTATAACTGACCCTTTGAATTCTGTTTGGAATTTTCAAAAATTTAAAATCGATACTAAAATGGATGATGGCATGCTGATAGAGCAGGTATCAACCTTTCCTCAGTTATATGCAAAAACTGACGGAAGATACAAGAACAACCGATTAAAAGAAAATGCTTGGCTTACAATTGCTCAGCTAATGGATGAAACACGTAAGTCCAAAAAAAATAGGTAGTCCGACGTTTTTAAAATCACTCTTTTTGTAGCTGAAGCTTGTGAACACAGATGGAAGATTTTAAGGAATAAATATACGGGCTTGAAAAGAGAAATTAAAAATACACCATCCGGCTCAGGAGCTACGCAAATAACTTGGCCTTATTTTAAAATGATGGGGTTTCTTGACAAATATCTCCAAACAAGGAGGTGGGCGATATTTTATTCTAAATAAAACTATTAATAATAATTAATTAAATTTTCAGATCATACTCGAACATTGAAGGTAGCAAGCCAGAAAGCGTAGAATGGAATTCTGTGAGCCAAATAATTGTAGAGCATGATGAGGAAGATGTGGAAATGTCAAGACTTTATAACCAAAGTGGAAGCCAAGAAAATGAGGGTTTAGACATCACAAGTGATAGTATTTCAGAAAGATCTGATAGCCTAAAAAGTTGTACCTCACAAATTTTCACACCTAAAAAAATACCTGCTGCATTAAAACGACCCATTTTGAACAAATCTAAAGAAAATGAAGCTATTCCTAGATATACAATTCCTGCAAAAAAAATTAAACCAGCAGCTCTTACAGAAAACATTAGTGGCAGCTTTGAGACGTTTAACAAAGTTCTAGAAAAAAATATGACAGAGCAGCAATCAACTAATGTTGACGAAAACTTTGTTAGAAGTTTGGCAGCTGATATGAACATCTTTTCTAACAAAGAAAAAATAATTTTGAAAAAAAAGATGTATCAGGTCCTTTGTGATCACTTGGAAGGAACAGAGTGACACCATGTGGTTATTTATGTATTCAAAGAATATATTTTTCTTTTATTATTTGTAGCTATATATTTTTATTTATGTATAAAAGTTTTCTGATGTTATTGAGGAATGAATATTTATTTTTCTAGTTTTTGTTGGTATATTCTTATTTTCAAATTTGTTTATTTTTGTATATTTATTTTTAGATTAATATTACCTTTTGTATTACTCATTTGACTGATTTGATGGCTGTTTTGTGACTAATTAGGTATTGTTGGTTGATTTTTATAAATGAATAAATTTCTATTTTATTTTATAAGTTTTATTGATATGAAAAATAATAAGTTAAAATACTATTTTCTGAAATAACTTCAAAATTAATAATTCCTCAGGTGGATTGATTAAAGTAGTCAGGATAACCTCCTTGGTGCACTAGATTCCATTGATAAGATAATGCTCCCTTTTCAGAAACAAAATATTCAGCAAGTGAATCTCTCAAATTCTTAGTGGTATTTGATGAATTATTTGTACCCTGACGACTTACAGATGTCAAGTTATCTGCATCATTCAATGAGTCAACAAATCCTGTGGGGCAGTACTTTCTATCATTGATTGGGATATCTTCTTCACCTTTTTGAATGTAATTATGCAGTACAATGCATGCCATTACAATTTTGTTGCATAACTCTAAGTTAGCAATAATTGGTGTTCTCAGTCGACGCCATCTTTGGACAAGAATTCCAAATGTATTTTCAATCATCCGCCTACCTCTAGACAAGCGAAAATTGAAAATATTTTTTCTTTCACCTAAATATTTTCCTGGGTAGGGACGCATAATGTTTGTATGTAGTGGAAATGCTTCATCTGCCACAAAAAAATGAGGAAAAGGTATTTTGGTTGTTGGTAATGGTTTTGGAGCTGGTATATTGAGTGTACCATTAAGCACTGCACTCCCAAATGTACTATTGTGGAAAACATTAGCATCATGATTTGATCCTTCTGCCCCAATGTCGACATAGGTGAATTTATAAAAGGCATCACAAGCAGCCATTAGAATTAAGCTTGAAAAGATAATTTAACAATCATCCATTTGAAAAAGTAGTATCAAACATTATGTACGTACCTAAAGGATTTCTTATAAGAAAAATATGAGCTTCCTGAATTAGTTGGGCATTGGATAGTTATGTGCTTTCCATCCACTGCACCAATACAATTGGGAATATTCCACCTTTTGTAAAATCCTTCAGAAATTTTAACTAAGTTCTCTGTGCTTAGTTCTGGCAATACAACAGGTGCCAAGACCGTCCATAAAACCTCACAGGTTTCCTCCAATATACAACGCACAGTTGTTTTGCCAATATAATTATTCCAGGCAATTTCCTGCATGGAACAACCTTCTGACAAATAGCTAAAATACAACTAATTGTACTTGTTCAAGTTTCCCAATGAGTATGATATATTGTACTTACTGCAATGTAATAGCCAGCCGTTGTCCTGATTCGATTGGGTTCTTGGTTGGGTCTTTTTTTATATATGGCTCAATGTATCTCAATAGATGGTCAAACATCTCTGGAGACATTCTGGTGTATTTAAAAAATTGCTCCCTATCATGTGCTTTTGCAAATTCTAACAAATTTTTATAAACATTAAATTTTTTATCCCTATTCATGGGTCGAACTCTATAACGTCTATTTTTTTTCCTATGTGATAGAGCTACAGCCGCAGTGCCTGCCATCAGCAACAGCATTGCCCCCAGCATAATATTTCTATCATTCATCTCTATCGCAAGAATATTTCAAATTTCAAAGTAATCTTATTTTTAGGTTACATGAAAAATAATTGGAACCTCAGAACATTAAGAAGAGAAATATCTAGATCATGCGCATTATCGGTTTTCAAACAAATTAAAATAAAATAAAACAAAAAGATAAAAGTTGGCCATCGTTTGTACTAATTCTTATTTACTATTTTACCTTATTTCTTGTATAAACGCTTTCATAGAGATGCTTATGTTCATCTTTAATGTATAATTAAAATGTATGTATATATTTATTTAGGTTATTATTATTTATGTGTTACGAAAATAAAACTGTTCATTTGAAGGTTACTTTTTATTTAAAACAATATCCACTGAAACATAGACAACTTTATCGAATCAAAGCACTTTTAAAATTACATAATATAGCACAGACTGTATAAATTTGATTCATAGTACCTAAACTCGCAATAGGGATTTTAGTTAATGACAAAATTTTGTAAGTCTTCAATCTACCTATAGCTCTTTCAATATGAATCCTTTCCTGAGCTATTTTTCTTGTTTCTTCTACGTCGGCACTACTACATTGTTGACCCCCTATTCTAAATACAGGTATGTTTAAATTTAGATTGATATCAGTAAATAGCTGTTTGACATTAAATCCTTTGTTTTTAAATTTAAATTACTTTCTTCAGATGTTATATTCTTCTAAAAGAAAACAGTATTTATAATAATTTACTATAATTATTTTTTTTACATTGAAATATTAAATAATTTTCAGTATCAAGTAATATACCTCTAAAGTAGTTGCTGATGCAGTCGACTTTTCATGTTCACTTATTACTTCTTCTATAATCCAAGACATATTAATTGGAGTTTTGACTTTTTTAGCTGGTGTCTTTACTGTCTTAGCTTTTCGTTTCTTTAAAGGCTAAATAAAATAAATGTAGGTATATTAAAATAAATTGATTAATGACCATCTTTAATTAATTATACCTTCGAAGGTGATGTAATCTCTTCATCATGTAAAGGTGTCACATTCTCTTTATCTTTTTCCCAATTCATTACAACTTTTGGTTCAACATGAGTCTACAATAACAAATAGATTATTATTATAACCATTGATAAGTAATATAATTAAGGTAATACCTTTGCTCGAGCAATATTTATGTCTACCGTAGTATCTGCATTTAATTCCATAAGCGGGATTGGTATAGGACTCTGAGAAGACGAAGACATAATCAGAGGAATAGCAAAATTGGATAGTTTTTTAGTATTTCCTCCAAAAACAAAATCTTCTTCTCTAAAATGTTTAGAGCAAATCTAGAAAAAAAATACTCTTTATACGACAAGCAAATACATACAAAACTCTTATTTACCCTTGGTCTTGCATGCCAATTTATAGTTTCAATCCCCAATGCATTTAGCCAACGTTGACGCATTTCATCTCTTTTGGGAAAAGAGTGAAATGAATATTTACAATTTTTTGTTGAAACATTTTTACACATAGGTGCACGACACCTCTGAGGCATAGTTCTTACAAAACACAATTTCTTGTCTATATTATAATCTAAAAAACGTTTATAAATTTGCAGAAACACAAACCAAAACCGATCGACCAAACATAAAACAAAGTATAAACAAACAAACATCAACCATCAGTCCACAAGGTCCACAAAAAAGGCGAAGCAATTTCCTCTTCTTTTTGGTAGAAAAATTAGACAGTCTGTCAGTGCTGTCAACCAACAATGAAATAGACCATTAGAAAAGAAGGGTCTGCGCAGGTTTTATTATGGGCCACCAGTTGCGCGTGAAAAATATTTGCTTTTCTTATTCACTTATGTTCGTCTAATAACTCCATCACTGTCTTTCGTATTCTGAATAGGTCTATTAATGCATCTTAAACATTGTGAGAAGATTCTCGGAAATATTTGTCCGGAATTGTGCTTTTATTGTTGAAAATGATGTTGCAAACTTCATGAAAACATTAAATATCTTAATAACTACTAATTTTTTTTATATGTGAAGGTTATGTTTTTTACGTGAAAAAAATAAGGAATATAAAATTGATTGAAAATAGCCACAAATGTCAGTGGCGTGAAAAAAGGGAGGAGAAAAGTGACATATTTTTCCAAATGTACACCACTGGATCAAGAATTGACTTATATTTTTTTATCAAAAAATGCCTTTTTACATTTAAAAACAACCTGCCAAATGTCAAATGAATTTATTCATCCATTTTAAAGTTATCAAATGAAAACATTTGAATTTTCATAACTTCATATATTTCGAAAAGTAGTATAATTTTGTCCAATTTTACGAGAGGTTTCTACATGTATACGTTGTGAGAGTCATTTGAAAACACCCTGTATATTGGATTAAAGTCCACGTGCAGTTTGTTTTTCTTTTGATCATATTATATCATAGTTAATCGTAGGTATTTTATTTTCCGTTCGCTACCTACCTAGGTATCTCTACTGAAAAATGATAATATGCGTAAGTTTTTCTGCGAAAAATAGTAATTAAGACTGTCCAAAAAAAGTGAGTTTATAGCATTTAATTGTCTGTGAACTATTTTGGAAACATGGAGTTTCTGTTCGTATATCATCTTTGTGACTGCAACTAACGAAAAAATAATTCAGAACCATCCATTATTAGCATATTAATTTGATAAACCGGATTCTATTCCATCCAACCACTATTTACGTATAATAATCAAAATAACAACAATTCTTCAAAATACCAATCCACGCAACTACAACAAGAATTGAATACTTGATAAATGCGAAATAAATATAAAACCTTTTCACCCTTCACCTAAGGGTGGTGTGGTTATTATAAATGACCTTCAAAAACATTCTTTTGTTCTGCCAGGTAGATTTATTTCGAAAATAGACTCACAATTAATTAATACAAATTGTCGTCAGTTACATCTAGCGTTTAAAAACATAATCACTCAAAATAAATATGTATCTTTCCCAATTCAAATGCAGCACCATCTAAGCGTTAAATCTAGCTTTCACAATACGCCTCCTATACGTCCAGTCCGAACTACCGAAAAACTGTTAAATGATTGCCCATAAGGTTGTCAGACTATTTCTTTATATTAGACAATGGTAATTGATACACTTTTGACACAGCTCGTTTATATTCACCATTAATCGTTTTTAATGAAACAACTCGAACCTTAGCATCTGGGCCATCTAAAGTTTCGTTGATTCTTCCCAACCATCAAGTAGATGGTGGGAGATTGTCTTACTTTAAAATTACGAGTTCTCTAACTTGTAGATTTTTCACCTCTTTTTTCCACTCATGTCGAATTTGAAGCTCGGAGAGATATTCCTTCGACCACCTGTTCCAAAAGTGTTGGACTAGAGATTGCATAAGTTGATATCGTGATAATCTAATAGTTGTAATATGAGTGACGTCTGGATCAGGTAGTGACGTCGTCCAATCAAAAAATGTGCTAGGGTGAGTGCGTCTAGGTCGTTAGGATTAGAGGATAGGGGTACTAATGGTCGGGAATTCAACACTGTTTCAATTAGCGTGAGCACAGTGCATAACTCTTCAAACGTAAATATCGATTTACCCATAATTCTTTTAAAATGCATTTTACAAGACCTAACCCCGGCTTCCCAAAGACCTCCAAAATTAGGGAAGTGTGGGGGAATAAATGACCAATTGATACCTTCATTAATTAATTCATTGCTCAAAACATCTGATTTTTATTTAAGAAAATAGGCCAATTCCTCAAGTTCAGAATTTGTTCCAAAGGTTCACTCCTTCTTGATACAAACCTCCTAAAGGACGCAATAAAGGTAGCAGAAGTCAAATTTGAGACTGCTTCAATGTGCATGGCCTTTGTGGAGCAGCAAATGAAAATACAAATATAACATTCAGTAGTCTTAGCTCCACGACCAATTTTATCTTTAATTGTTAATGGTCCCGCATAATCGACTCCCATAATGTAAAAAGGTAGTGCTGCATTTACCCTTTCTTCGGGTAAAATCCCATCATTTGTTTGCAGGGAACAGGATTTGATTTTAAACAGGTAACACAAGTACGAACAATCTTCCTTATTAAATTTCTTCCTCCTATGATCCAAAATTTTTCCCTTAACGAGCACAGCAATAATTTTGGGTCAACATATACAAGTCGTTTTTGCATCATTGCATAATTAAATATTTAAATTCACATTTATCTAAAGCTAGCGATGTTTGTATTTTTTGTATATTCCATAGAGCACTTAATTTATGAATACGGCACTTAATTTACACTAAATAAGCACTAGATTTATAGCGAAAGTGCGACTGATTCTGCTCACTTGGTCATGCTAGCTTTACACACGTAGAGGGGACACATGTGAAGAACTACTGAATATCAGTAGGAATAGGTCAGTTGAGAATTATTACAGGTTATCTACCGGGTCATACCCCGGTAAAAGATCACCTGCATAAAATAGGGTTATATAACAGGGACCTCAGCTGCAGACTTTGTGGCATGGAGATCGAGACCGTGACCAATATCTTGTTTGACTGTGAGGCACTGGACTGGCGGGCAATCTTCGGAGAGGCCAATGTGCCACCTGAAGTATATGGCACACATCCAATGTACTTATACCGTTTACTCGAAGGTACGGGGATAACTGGATGGGTGAACTAAATGTGGGAGTAGAGTACAATAAGCCAATAGGCTGCAGTGCTCCCGGCATCTGAACGGCTCCCAAAACGCACAAGAAAGAAGAAAAAATGGTATTACAATTCCGGAAACTAGGAAAAGGAAAATTTCGCGTTAAATAGATAAGATGTGAGATAATCAACATGAATTTGGAAATATGGAAGATTTTTTTAGAATTAACACATTTTATCCATTTTAGATTCACTTGTTTCCGGGATAGATCAACGTTTTAGTCAAGGAGCGACAAAGTGTGAACGAAGTATTATCATTGAATTGTGAGGGCGATTTCACTTCAATTGAAAATAAATTTAAAATAAAAAAACAAGAATTACTTGCCGAACTGAGTTTAATAAAATTTGTAATTCTATTCCTAAAGGTGTTAAGCTTGATGATTGGATGGCTTGGATCCTTTCCTAAGAACTACAAAATATACACCAACTTTTTCATGCTTTAAAAAATGTTTGCTGTCATACCAGTTACTAGTTGCTCTTGTGAACGTTCGTTCTCGAAAATGGTTGAAGTTAAATCAAAACTAAAAGTACCATGTCACAACAGAGACTCGATTCACTTAGTAACGTTACGAGAATCGTATGTTGCATAAACCGTGTCGTCTGGTACCGAACAGTTGTGACGTAGCAAGAGAAAACATACTGGAGTGAATGATACAGAAAGTAGTATCTGGACGAGTTTTGATAAGAGAAAAGTTTCTGTTCAGCCAAGTGGTACAGTATTTGCCTAATATTCCGCCAAGCTCGGTAATTGTAAGGGACAAAGAGTCGTGTAATTCGAAAATATTAAATAAAATTCCGAATATCCCCACAAAAAAGGAGGAATTTGGAAATTCATGAGAACTGAAGACATTAATATCCCTGAAAAGATTTCGGTAGAAGAATTGATTCAAATAATGAAAAATAGGAACATCCAAAAGGAATATGTTATTGCTAATATTCACAGTAGGTCTGGTCATACCTTTTTGCGATTACCTCCATACTATTTTATCTTCAATCCAAAAGAAATGGTTTGGGTTACAGTGAATCCGTTTACGGAAATGTAATCAGTCACCAACTTTGAGCGCAGTCGTCCTTGACAATATTCGGCAAATACTCAATGAAAATTATAGCGATATATGGGAAAATTGCATGGCCCATGTAATAAAAACCGAAAAAAATATGCGGATTTACTGCCTATTGCGGATATTTTCCTGGAAAGAATAGCTCATATCTCTCCTTGGTTCTTGCTGGGCAGACAATTTTTTCAGATTAATACCTACTGTTTGCAGTCGTGACAACTTTAACTACCAAGGGCATAGTGTTATACCTTCAATATGCAAAATTTCCGAACCGAGGTATCAATCCAGCTAGCTCTGTTAAGGGCAGCGTTTTAACAGGTATACAAACCTCAAAACGTAAGCAAAACTTGCCACTTATCTGGTAATTTTCAAGTTCAAAATATTTACGATAGATGTCGCCAGTAGTACTAAATCGGCTTTTATTTATATGCATATCTTGACGATTCAAACAAACGCCTCTCCGGGTCAGCTGTTTCGAATTTTCGATATTTTGGTTCCAAACACAATTTCTGCCGACTGCCAGCAGTATAGTCTGGGGCCAGGAACGATTTTTATATTTTTTATTTATTTTCAATCTCAATGAGTAAATTACCATTTATTTACCAGCTAGTATGTTTATTTTACTAAGTATTCTTTTTTCTCCTTTGATTGCCATGTATTCAGTGGCGGATTTACCAGCAGGCTGAGTAGGCTGGAGCCTAGGGCGGCAAATTTAGTTCATAAATTTATCATTTCGGTTTAAAAATTAAAAAAAAATATTATACAGACACATAATACGAAATTCGAAAATGGGAGAGAAATTAAAATATTTAACAAAAATCGAAATATTTCAAGTACTTCGAAGAAAAGGCGATCGAGTTAAGTGTATCGAAAGAATATACAAGAGAGATGAAAAAAAGACAACCAAAAAGAAAACAAAGATGAAGATATTGGAATAGCTGCGAGTGATCATTTCAGGGTTAATACGTTTCTCGTTGTCATAGATAGACTCATATCCGAGTTAGCAAAACGGCAAGAGGCTTATCAAGGATTTAACGAAAAATTTTCATTTCTTACCAAAATGAATAAGTTGTTACCATCAGTTCTGACAGAAAAAGTCAGTTTTTTTACAAAAAATGTATCCTAATGATTTAGAAACAGACTAAGTTCAGGAATTACTACACTTTCAAAGCTACTTTTCGTCTGAAAGAATTTCAATAGCACCAATTTCTGGATCATTAATAAGTCTGTCTTCATTCCTGCAAGAACAGAATCTAGGAAACATTTATCCAAACTTGGATATAGCACTTCGTATGGCTCTTTGTGCACCAGCGGCAAATTGTTCAGGTGAAAGAAGCTTCTCTTGCTTGAAGAGAGTAAAGAACTACCTACGATCGACTTTAAGTCAAGAAAAGCTAAACACTTTAGCTCTCTTGTGCATAGAGTCAGAGCTAATGAACAAGATTTCGTACGACGATATAATAAATGATTTTGCGAATTAAAAGTCTCGCAAAAAAGTATTGTAATGCTTTTATAATTTAACTTAAATCATAATGCCAACAAATAATAAAAAAAAGATATATTTATTGTATTGTTTTTAAACTGTGAGTGTTATAATAAATGTTAATCAAAGTTCGCCAAATGTATGTTTTTTACGTAAGCTTGATTCATATTTTGTAAGTATTATATAGTTTTAAGACATACCTTACCTTACTTCAAGAGAGGTATACGATTGAGATATTTTTTCCTTAAATAATGTTTTTTGATCATTCTTTACTGTGAAAATAATCAAGGAACTAGCACGGTACCATAGTTCTCAATAATAATAACTATATGGAAAAAGTTGATGTAACGAGGATGATGAGCACAAATTATAAAGTTGGAATTTTATTGATAGAAAAATGATATGATTGTGGACTAAGATATCAAAATTTAGAGGCGGCTAAAATTGAATAGCCTACTGGCGGCAAATCTATAAATCCGCCACTGCATGTATTAATAAATGTGAAGATGAATATACATTACATTTGTGATAATAATTTCATTTATATTTTTATAATATTTTTGATTTGTTTCTTTTCAATAAAAACATAAACCCATTTTTGCTGTGATTTTTTTAAATAATTGATAAGGGTCAATGAAAAAGCAGACATGTCTGTTTATTGCATTTTTAAAGTTTACATAATTAGAATTTTTCTGCTATAATTCATTTGAATGATTAGGAGGGGTCAATGGAAAATCAGACATTTTGTAAAATAATAAAAATAAAAACTACCTACTTTGTACTTCAAATTTGTAATACTACAATCGGATTGCCTAAATGATTTGTTTTCGTTTACAAAAGAAGAAAACATCTCTGCTATAATTTACTTGAATAATCAAGATCCAATGGAAAAACAGGTAGTTCTGTCTGTTAATTACATACTGGAGGAGAACTGCGAACAGTATTTTATGATAACATTTGGATACATAACCTGGAAAAATTGAAGATCAAACATTTATAAGATTTTTATTCCTGTGTTTCGAAAATAATAGATTACAACAGAATTGAATAAAATATGAAATGTCTATTTGATCAGGGTGGAGGTGGATGTATATACCTACATGTATGCTGATTCGATCTATGGCTATGTACAGGTACCCTGGGGAACCAAAGGGCACCGATACGAAGATCAATAAAAATCAGACACTCATTGGAATTATTAGCTATAGCTGGAAATTTTTGTGATGGATTTCACACCTAGTCCTCTACACTAAAGATAGGTATGTATAATACTTGTGGTGGAGCACATGTGGAACAAAAATAAACAGCATTTAAGAAGCACAAATTTACTTTTCCAGCATGAAAATTATTTTATTATAACCGCCCACAAATACTAACTATAAACAGTAAATAATTTTTATGTAAACAAAACACAAGAGAGGACAACAGCATTCGACAGTCGTCATCCTGTCATTGAAGTTTCATACAGCGCCATCCATCAAGTGTTCGTTTACAAGAATTTTCCGTGCAACAAATCTCAAAAAATATAATGATTTGAGATTTCATATTTTCAGAATCAAATTATCTGGGCTTTCTTTTGGAGATCAGGTCTTGGCGTTCAAATTGGTAACCACAAATTGTCAAAACTGTCAAAATCACAACTTGGTTTGATAAGCATAATGTTTTCAAGTATTAATGGCTTATGCCGGTATTCATAGTAAACCCTCAACAGGAGTACGGAGGGCAGGCTGAGGGCGACTTGGGTAAGGGCCCCTCAGCACTCAACCTCTTACTTGTTTCATAAACGACACTTAACGAGCCCTTGAGTGAGTAACCACGTTTTCAGGGTTTTTAATGCATTCGTGTTGGTTCTGCTGGCTTTTCTCATCGTTCTATGGTTGTGAGCGTGCGCCAATTAATAACAGACTTTTAAATCCATAGAATAATACTTATAAAATAAAATCAATTATTAAAATTAGCAAACAGCGAAAACGATACTGTAAAAATCCCAAATAAGATTTCACAGAAATAAGGATATCAAAAGGTATCAGTGAATATAGGAAATACCCAAGCGATTCAAGACATTTTAACAGGAACTGGGAAAAGCCCACCGTGGTAAACCGCCTATCGCGCTCGAATATAAATATAGGGGACGAAACCGTCTCAGGAGACAGTTCACCTCCAGCTTCACTTTTGAATTTCTTTTGTGGTGTCACGTTGTTAGATCAGAGGTTAAATATAATTTATTTCGTTTGGAGAATATTTGGATTTTGTTACAAAAAACATGGAGCAGATGGTCTACAGCGAACGCGAAAAACTATTTTAAGTGGAGGTGATTGCTGGAGAAAAGCACATCGAAAACAAGCAAGCTGATGGGACAACACTGGCTTTAAATGGGAGAGAGTAACCGAAGTTTTCAATAGTCAAGGGTTCTCTAACCGTAGTACAAAACAGTTAAAAAAGTGTTGGGAAAACATTAAACAGAGGTAACGCCAATTTTTTTAAATTTATTTAGTTGAATTATTTGGAAAATATTTTGTAGAAAAAGGAAACTGAACACAATCGTCCGACAGGAGCAACTAATAACAGGTGGTGGTCCTCCAGTCACTGTTGTAGATGATACTGTCATGGATATGATGGATACAGCAGCACCATATGCGAATGTGGAGATATATTGTCCTTATGACAGTACCAGTGGATATGAACAGCAACGTATGTAATTAGTTACTTTTTAGTTTTAAGAAAGCAAATGTATTTATTCAATTTATTTATAGGTGTAAGGGCTTTACCCATTAAACAGAAAATGTACAAAGTCAATAGATTAGATAGATAATCTTTATTTATTCCAATGTCAGCATGGCATGGAACAATGCCAAATACATATTTATAACTTAGATACATTTTATTAACTGGTATTTAAAAAAAGGTAAAATTGAAGACAATAACATATACTACATCAAAACAAACTACACATATTCGGCTAATGGAGCTCCTCCCTAGTCACAAACAAACAAACAAGAAAAAAATAAAAAAAAATAAAAAATAAAAAAAAAACCAAAACCAATTAAAAACTAATAAATACACAAAAAATATATAGAAGATTTCTAAAAACCGTCAATAACACAAAACAGAAGCACAAAATGTAGAAGAAAATAATGGAAATATTCACCTAATTATTATAGTTGATCAGTTGATTTAAAAATAAACAATGATGTTGAAGCTCGTGTACATGAGCTAGAACATAAGCTTTCGGATGAAGTTTCTGCACTAAAACAACAAATAAAGGACATGCCAAACAGTCCAGGTACTTCTGCTGATAATGTAAGTAGTTTATTGATGAAAATTACACAAATGGAAAGTTCTATTCGAAATTCGATAAATGAACTTAAACTCGTAGTCAAAAGTTGTGCCAAAGAATTTGCCAACGTAAGACGGAAAGAACGGGTAGCATATGCTCTTGTTTTGTCAGGAATTAAAGAAAATTCGACAAAGAATATAGTAGAAACATCGGTTTCTGTTTTAAAAACATGTATGCATTCCCTAACAGCCTCAGATATTAATTACGCTTATCGTGTTGGTAAAAGAACTGGTAAAAGATCAATTATTGTTTATTTCATCAACCGGTGGAAGAGAGATGAAGTGTTTTATAGAAGATAAAACCTGAAAGGATCAGGTGTTGCTATTAATGAGTTATTGGGGAAGTCTGCCTTTGATCTGCTCCAGAAAGCCCGCACCACATTAGGTTTCCGAAACTGCTGGTCAATGAAAGGACGTATATTTAAAATAAAAAATAACTTGAAAGTTGAAATTACACGAGAGGATGAAATACCAAATTAGTTGGTTAGTTTTTTTTCTCTAAGTTAAGTAGAGTTGATTTGACTACTTCTATTTTTGCGTTTGTATTTATTTTTTTTCTTACTATAATCATAAGGAAAACCTATTTTATTTATTTTTTGTTATCTTATGTTTCTTGATTTGGGGTGAAACTAATCAATATCTTTCAAAACATAACTTCTGAATTCGATTATACTTTATCTATACAGGTTTATATTCACAATTATTGTTAACTGATACTAATTGCTTTATTTTGTATATTCATACCATTATATTTCTTGTCGGTTTGTCTTCAGATTGTAGTTATTTGCGAATTTCTTTACTGTATAATGTGTTGACAGGTTAATCATTCTCATGTTTTAATATTGTGTATATTTATAATTTTTGTGTAGGTACTGTTATTTTTAGATCCATCAATTTTTTTTACATTTGATTGGCAATGAGAAAAGCTCTAACGTTTGCGCTTATTAATGCTAGGTCACTTGTAGCGCATTTTTTGGCAATTGAAGAAATGATTTCAAAGTATTCTTTTGATGTTGTGGGCATTAGTGAGAGTTGGCTTACTGACCAGGTTGACGAAAAACAGCTTGAAATTACTGGATATAATTTAGTTAGGAGGGATAGAGGTAGTAGAGGAGGAGGGGTGTGTATCTACATAAATTCAAACATTAAATTTAATATTCTGGATACGAGCAACATCATTGAACAATTGTGGCTCAAAATAGAAATTAACAATACTATATACGGATTTTCTGTAATTTACAGGCCTCCAAAATATAATCGGAATTCATTTGTGAATGAATTAGAAACTACTTTTGCTGATATCGTTCCCACATGTGATCATATTTTCTGTGTAGGGGATTTTAATATTGATTCACTAAACTATGATTCAAATGAAACTCGTGAAATCTTAACTGTTTTTGAGGGGTTGGGTCTTACCCAGCTTGTTAACCAGCCTACGAGAGTCACAAATCATACTGCAACTTTATTAGATTATATACTTTTAATATACATGCTAATACAACTAACAGCAATAAAAGTAAATTTATTCTCACTAGGGACTTCAAACACCTGAATTATGATAGGTTTAACGCAGATTTACAGTCTATTCCTTGGAGAAATATTTTTGATTTGAATGATGCAAATTCGATAATTGAGTATACATGCTCCGTTACGATCTTTTAGAATTACTAAAAAATATGCTCCATGGTTAACAGCTTCATTACGGTTAATGATTGAGGATAAAGATCGAGCATTTAGTAAATATAAACAAACTAAATTAAAATCTGATTGGTTAGTATACAAAACTTTAAGAAATGCCGCAAATGTCGCTGATAAAAAAGAGAAAAAAATATTCATCCAGTCAAAATTCAATGCAACTACACCTAAACAGGCGTGGAATACTGCTAAATCATTATATTTAATTTCCAATAGAAAATGTATCCCACCACTTCCTGATAACATAAATAACCCTGAATTTTTGAATCAGCATTTCCTTTCATGTGTACCGGATTTTCAACCCAATTGTGATGCTTTATCGCTCTATAAGGATAGAAATTTGGGTATCCCACAATCGTTTACTTTTGAAACTGTTACGGAAAAAGATATCTTGGACATTATTGTGAAACTGAAGAGTAAAGATAATCCTAATAATTAATCTTAATTTTTTTGTTTTTTTGTAACTATAAAAACTTGTTAATAAAGACCTTTATTATTATTATTATTAATTGTAATATTGGTGGTATTGGTAACCCACGATTGTTTTTGAGCGACCCTTACATCTTGAGGGTTCTTTATGAAACACGTGAGTGCCCTCAACTTAAGCTTACCATCTCACTCATGCTTAAGGGATGACTATGAATACGAGCACTAGACTTACAGTTTTATTGACCCTTCTGGTTTGGATTGAAAGTTTGTGTCTGCAGACATCTGGTCTAGCTTCATAGTCTCATTAGATAACAATTAATCCCAATGATGATGATGAAGATTGGAAATACATTCGTTCCTGTGAGGCTGCAATGTCTAGCTCCTGCAAATATATTAAGTATTGCAACTTTAATTTACATAAATAGTTCAGTACACTTCTACTTAATAGTAGGGGAGCCCAAGCGGGGATTTCGGGATTTACTAAAGCGCGGCAGATTAATATACAGAGGGATACCTTGTACCCGGTTAAGTACCTCCACAAAACAAGAGGCCCATATATAAGGCCGCCCGTGAAGGATATAGGATCAGATTAGTAAAAAAAAATTGACCATCAGAAATTCTCGAGCGCGTCAGATTAAGGTAGGGTGAGTTAATTACATCCTAAAAAGTGTATATTCCACTAATCTGACAATTTGAGAGTGACGCAAGAAAAGGGGAGGGCAACAAAGTTGTAAAAAAAAAACACCATCTCGACATTCTCGAGCGTAGCTAAATTTTTTTTTATTTTGAAGAAAATAATTCAAGAATAATGAAAAATATATAATCTGACGATTTCCGCAAGCCGAAATAACAGAAATTCGTCGCGTGATGCCTACTTTTCCTTCCCCGCGTTTGAGCTTTTTTTAAGTAATTTTTTATAAATACATGTATTTTACTAGAAAAGCATACACTTATTTATTTGCATGCTATTTCCTGAACTTTTCAATTAATTAAGTTCAATGATTTAAAAAATAAATTTTTTTTTGACTTCCCGGTAAGAAAAATTAAAAATTTTAAACAATTCGGGAAGTTATTGGTTTTACACCGTTTTACGAAAATCGAGTTTTCATCAGATCTTGACGTTTTAAGGTCATAGGAAGCTTCCCTGACTACCCCCGTGATGTTGTCACTAAGTTTGTATGTATGTGTGGGTGGGTGTGTGTGTATGTATGTGTGGGCGTTTGTGTGTGTGACTCGCTTATAACTTTTGAACGACTAAACCGAACGCAATCTACTAAACGGCGTTCTAAAGATTTCCCTAAAAATTAGATTTCCTGTGAATTTTAACCGATTCGGATTGATAGATTTGAAAATTTTTGATAAATCTCAAAAAAAATAAGAATTTTTTTTAAGTGGTTTTCTTGGAATAACTTTCAACCAGGTTCATTGATTAACTTCAAAAACTGATCCGCCTTTGAGCTTGAAAAACCACGTCGATCGCCACCTAGCTGGTCAAAATTGGTTGATTCGTTCAAGAGATATCGTGAACGAAAAAAACCCGAAAAAGTGTTTTTTCGGGATTACTCCGAAATTTGTGGTTCGATCAATTTAAATTGCAAAATTACTTATGAGGATGATAAAACTGCGTCGAATGCCGCCAACCGCGTGAAAATTGCTTGATCTATTCAAAAGTTATTGCGGTTTGAAGATTCCAAAAATAGTGTTCTATGAAACTTCAGACTTTCGAGCTGGGAGAGCTCAAATGCATGGAAATATTATTTCTTTGAACTCAGTGAGCTCAAAATATCACATAAATTATATTTTGAGCTCAAAAATGTCATAAGTACAATTTTAAGCGCCCAGGAATAGAATTAGAGGGAAGTTTCAGGGATGGCCTTTAATGTGAACCGTTTTTCTAATTTTTTTTTTGTCAGATCAGGCGAATCCCTCTAGATAATCGTCAGATTATGAGACAGTACGTTCAGAGCATAAAGATGAACCATATATATCTTAATCTGACGCGCTTGAGTATTTCAAAATGGCGATTTTTTTTTGCACATTATGAAAATGGCCGCGAGTTTGCGTCCCATCGAAATCGTCAGATTAGTGAATTAGACCTTTTTTTTGGTGCACTTAACACTCCCTTAGAAAATCTGACGCGCTCGATTATTTTTTTTTTTTTTTCATTTTCAACCCTTAAATACAACCACCCGCATCATGCAAACGATCAGATTAATATACGTACATTATTAAAAATACGTAGGGCATTGATGCTATCAATATCTGACGCGCTCGAGGATGTCCATGCAACAGTTTTTTTTTACATATTTAAAAATCTATAGCCGCTTCCCCCACCGATGTAAAGGTATACATCATATAACATTTTTTTCTTTTTATCATCTAAGCTTTGCTTCCCAATAGGTCTCTAAGACGCTCGAGTAAATCCCCATTTAGCATCGTGGGCTCCCCTACTATAATGGCAAATAGCAAATTTCTGAGTAATAAACTGCACAAATTTGGCCCAGAAACGAGGAAAGGAGAAATTTAGACGGAACTTGGTTTGATATGCATGATGTTGTCAAGTATGGTTGGGTTGACGACACAAAAAACTGTTCATTGGATACTCCGTGTTCGAGAGGAAAACGCGTTATTATTCTTCATGCCGAAAGTAAAGATGGTTTTGTACCTAATGCGTTGCTATTTTCGGCTAAATATATAACAACGTCTTCCCCTAATCATCAGGAAGATGTGACAGCCGATTTATTTGAAAAATGGTTTGGCGAACAGCTTTCGCCTAATATTCTGCCGAGCTCGGTAATTGTAAGGGACAACGTGTCGTATTATTCGCGAATATTGAATAAAACTCCAAATATCCCCACGAAAAAAGACGAAATTTTAAAAACATTATTTCTGAGAAGATTCCGGTAAAAAATGAATTGATTCAAATAATAAAAAAGAATATGTTATTGATAATATTTGCATCAGGTCCGGTCATACCCTTTTGCGATTACCTCTATACTATAGTATCTTCAGTTCAGAAGAAATGGTTTGGGGTACAGTGAAGCTGTTTACGGAAATGTAATCAGTCACCAACTTTGAGCGCAGTCGTCCTTGACAGTATTCGGCAAATACTTAATGACAATTATAGCGATATATTATTATGGGAAAATTACATGGCCCATGTAATAAAAACCGAAAAAGAATATACTGATTCACTGCCTATTGCGAATGTTATTCTGGTGAGAATAGCTCATACCTCTCCGTGGTTTATGCTGGGCAGACAATTTTTTCAGATTGTCTGGCTAAATGAGCATAATTTACAGAAAATTGTATTACAATTTTATGCAGGTTGATTTTAATCCACTATATTAAAATGAAATACATTTGAAAAACATTATTTCACAATGTTTAAATTTATTAAAAAAATTTGTGCACGCCCATGGGCGGCTTTTTCCTATTAAAAATATGGGTCTTCACACAAATATACCTACTGTTTGCTGTCGTGACAGTAAATTCAATAGCTATGTTTTATTTCAGGTGCTTACAAGGTGGATGGAATCAAGTCTATCCAATGAGGAAGAATACGTGGAAAAGATGGGATAGACTCCTTTAAAACTAATTTAGGGCTGGATGTTCAACAAACTGGGAGTTGGTTGAATAATTCAGGTTTTTTTTAGGAGAAGATGCCATTATCGAGATGAAGTGCCCCTATACAATGAGGAGTGACTACTTGTCAGAAAAATTGGAAAACAATTACAAATATATAAAACAAATATGCCTATTCGAAAATGAATTCCAATTCCATCTCCAGAATTAGCTAGAGAGCATCGTAACTTTCTGCCAAGGGCATGGTGTCCCGTATCTGTTCACATTGCTTCTGTTAAAAAGCTCTATTGAAAGGCGAAGTTAGAGCAAGTATGAAAAACAAAAAATATACAGTGGAGGTATGTCCTTGATATTAAGTAAATTATAAAACTTTCAAAAATTTGTATTATAGATCTCAATTGATTTTGATAATTGCATAGTGGACACTAAATGCTCTTGTCCAAGAGATCTAGCATGTATGCACTTTGCATATATGCTCATCATAACATCAGGGTTACTGATTAGGCATGTGTGTGGAACAAGCTACATAAACTAGATGAAGTTGATGTCATTACGAAAATAAAAGACATCTACCAGCCTAAAAGAACAAATTATGTGGTTGTTCGAAGACCAGTAAATGACAGCGAACTTCATCTTTGCAAGAAAGAATTGGGAGATCCAAATCCTACAGGATTTTCTTTTGGTAGTTAATGTCTACTCCTTCAGAGAAGATCAATCTCCTCATCCCAAGTATTCAAGATGTTATATGTTCCGAAGAATATGGAAATGCCTTGAATAAAGAATCATTCTTTATGGAGAAATGTGGTGTAACTCAAGATGTCATACAATGAGTACACCAACTAACAATTGGTCAGGGAAATAATGAAAACTGGCTAAGCACAGAATAACAAGCAGTAAGTTTGGTGTTGTTTTGTCTGCTTGTAAAAGGAATAAATATCCAAAATCTTTGTTCAAAAGTTTACTGGAGGGATATGATTTAAGTGGTGTGCAGGCAATTCAGTGGAGCAGGGAACATGGAAAATATGGTGTAGATAAATTCCAACAAATTACTGGACTTATTGTTGAGCCTGCAGGATTTCATCTACACGAATGTGGTTTTTTGGGTCCTGATGGATATGTGAGTAAAAAGTGCCTGATTAAAGTTAAGTGCCCTTTTAAATACCGCAAGGAAAGTTATTTGAAAAAAGCATTGGAAAATTACAATTCCTATATTATTTATTGTGAAGAGGGCATTATAAAGGTGAATGAAAATCATATTTATTATGACCAAATTCAGGGTGGGCTTCCAACAGGGATATGTGCTATCTTGTTATATGGATCCCAAATGATTGCATCATCAAGAGGATTTCAAGAAATTTTGAATGGGAAAAAATCTGGGAGTATTAAAATCCTTTTATTCGAGACAATTTCTACTACAAATTTGTAGTTAATATGGAATAAAATATTTATATTTTGTAAGCAGTTTGTTTCATTTCACATCAATTTTATAAAATAAATAATAATATATGTATCATTTGCGTAAATTAAATAACTGTATATTGTTACAAAATCATACAACGAATTAAACATAGTGGAACGAATTCTACACTAGCTGAAATTAGAAAGAAGTACTGGATAATTCAGGGTAGACAAACAATAAAAGCAGTTATAGGACAATGTGTTGTTTGTAAGAAATTGAAAGGAAAATCAGGAATGCAGCCATTTGCTCCTTTACAAAGAGACAGGATCACTGCAGCGCAACCGTTCAATGTGGCTGGAATAGATTTTGCTGGCCCATTGTACATAATTAAAAATGAACAAAGGCTGAAAGTGTACATTATGCTATTCACTTGTGCTGTAAGAAGAGCAATAGACTTAGAATTGGTGAAAAGTCTCTCAACAGAAAGTTGTGTACTAAGTCTTAGACGTTTTATTGCCAGAAGAGGTGTACAGGGTTTTTCATTATATATGGACCCTTCCATATCTCACTTATTATTTGTTATAAATAAAAGTCTCAAATAAGAGTTGAATGGTTATTAGAGTAGTTTTTGAAATCCAACAAAAATATTATACAGGATGTCCCAAAAAAGAGGGTCAGAGCCAAAGTGTTCTTTCTTAAATGGGACACCCTATATATATTTATATTTTTAAACTGTTCACTTCAATCCGAATTCAACAATATATAATTTTATTCTTATAGTCTTCGGTTTGTTAGAGAATTCTCCGGCGAAAAATCGGCGAAATTCCGGTCGAAGTTTTATTATTTTCGGCGCCGATATGGATTGTTCTAAAGTTGTTCTGAGCTGAAAATCGCTTCGAATAAACGGATTTATCTTGCTCCGTCGTAAACTTCATGTTGGAATCGCTTGAATTTACATTGACGACTGCGGAAAAATCTAACAGCAACAGATGAATTCGGCGTACGCAGACGTCAACAAAATTTCTGCCGAAATTCGGTGGTCGAACAATGCGGATGGCTTTGAAATCATTGAATAGATTTTTACGCAGCCGAATTTCGCCGACTTTTCGCTAGCGAACTCTCCTAACAAACCGTAGCTTTTAGGTACACGGTAACTGTTTTCACACCGTGTCAGAAAGCGCTCGATTACGAGGGGGCGTCAAAAAGTAATTTGCCAAAAACCGAAAAATCAGCTATTGGGTGCTGTTTTCTTTTCAAAAACAGTCCTAATTAAAGAAGAACCTTACATCATCCGGAAAGAAAAAAAATTTCCAATAGGTAAGAAAAAAGAGCACCCAGTTACTGGCCAAAGCCACCTTAGACTGTCAACCGGGGAGTGAGGCTCGGCAGTAACCGGTTACGATACCGACATTTGACACTTGACAAATATCAATTACAATTTGACAATTATAACTTCCTATTAAAAAAAACTCTCAATTAACATGCCATCAACGAGGTCAAAAACCTCCTCCAAAGAAGCAATTCTTGCTTTGAAACTCCAAAAAAAAACAAAAAAAAAACTTGTAGAAACTCCTTCTACTTCTTCTACAGTTGCCACTTCATACTCTTAAGTCAAAAAAATAATCTGATAATGAATTTATGACTCGACTCCAAAGCCAGCTAGATAACATGGTAACCATCTGCCAAGATCATGGTATTACACCCTCAATTGCCAAAACTCCCTACGCTAACGTAGCAAAATCACCTCCCACTTCTGTACACAATACTCCCACGTACAGAGGCATCAATCCAGCTCGCTCTCAAGCTAGCTCCCATTCCTCAGGACGACAGTCAAACCTCCCAATAACCTCAAAACCTTCCCTTCAGACTCTTAACCTAAGGAACCTAACTGACAAATATTGCTCCCAGAAGGAGCTTTACACGCTTCTAAACACTAACGAGATCTTACGAGGCCAAATTCAATTTCTAAAGGCCAATCCAAATTGCACTGCTCACCTCAAGATAGCAAAAACTTTCGATTTTAAAAATTTAGAAAAAAAAGTCCAGAATTCAACCGGGGACCACTGAATAGTTTGTATCCCTCTCAACCATTCTACTCTCCCTAAAACCAACCAGCCCGCCAAAAAAAACAAGCATTAAGCTTTTCATTTGTCGTCCGCAACGTCGACAAAGCAATCTCAGACTCCGAAATGACTGAACTTCTTCAGTCACTTGGGATAAACAAAAAATCCTGGAGAATCATCTCCAAAGCAATCAACTCACCTACCCCCCTAATCAGTCGTTACCGACTCCGAATCTTGCTACCACTTGCTTCTTCCCCAAGGTATTCTCCATTACGGCCTTAACCATAAATGCAAGCCATCCAACGCAAATCCTCTTCCTCCAGTTCCCAAATACTGTACACACTGTACAGAAATAGGCCACTTATCTACTGAATGTAAAGCCAGGCTTTACACTTACCCAAACTGCGGAGGTCATAACCACAAAGCAGACAAATGCGAAAAGTTGCAAAGATCTTTCTGCAAAAACTGCGGTGGTGAACGGGCCGCCTACGACCCGAAATGTCCCAAACGACAAACTCCATCCTCGAAACCCGAGGAGATTGCCCATGTTACACTTCCAAAACCCTCAATGCCCTTTTACTTTCCCACGGAAGTTCAAAAAATCCTAGAGGTAATGGCTGTCACCATCATGAACGCCATTCCAACTCCCCGAAAACTCGTAATAGATACTTTTAAACGCATTATTCCGATCTATTACAACCATAACTGCTCTGTCCACTTTTTCAGAGAAACTAACCTCATTACCTCGAATATCACGAGGAGCCCTCATACAATCACTCAACTCGACCCAAACAATCCACTTTCAAAGCCATTTTCTCTTGAAGAAATTAAAACAGACTGTCTCAGAGGTAAAAATACCGCTCCCGGCCCTGACCAAATATCTAGAAAAGCTATAAAAAACCACCCTCCTTGCATTTTACCACAAATTCAGAATCTAACAAACGCCTGCCTCTCGTTATCATATTTCCCCAACGTATGGAAAACTTCCCATACAATTCTCATCCCGAAACCCGGTAAAGACCCAAAAAAATCCTGGAAACTATAGGCCCATTTCGCTCATCAGTGTTCTGATTACCAACATGGGTTTCGTCCCGAATATACTTCTCAAGACTCTATCACTACCTTTCATACTATAATCACACGGACCATTAACGCTCGCGAAATTTCTTCTGCCGTACTTCTCGACGTTCACAAAGCCTTCGACCAAGTCTGGCATGCCGGACTTGTAAGAAAACTCATGAGCATAAACCTTCCTGTTCACTTTGTTAAACTTATCTATTCATATGTCACTGAACGTACTATAAAGGTAAAAGTCGGCCATTCAATATCTGAACCTTTCACCCCTCTTGCAGGCGTCCCGCAAGGTTTTATCCTCGCCGCAAGTAGAAAGTCACACTAAATACACACAAAACACAACTCAACGCATTTCAACATCCCAGCACTCAAAAAACAGAACTCAAACCTACACCAACGAGCATCCGTATTTCATTGTGAGGCGAAAGACTCGAATTACTAACACAGGTCACCTATTTGGGAGTGAGGTTTACTGACACGAGCCTAACATCCTCGTTACTATTAGCAGGGTTATAAATCGAGTCAATCTCCTTAGAATGCTATGCGGAAAGTTCGGCCGAACACATCCAAAAACTCTTCTGCATACAGACAAAACTTTCATCGGCCCTGTATTTGACTACACCTCGTTTACACAACACTACACCCACGGTTGATGGAACGACTCCTCGCTAGCGAGAGACGTATTCTCAGACTGTGTCAATATAAACATTTCTTCTCACCTTGTAACGAAGAGTACAGAAACACCAACATCACCCCCATAACCGAAAGACTCAAAAAACTTCAAGTCGGCTACACTTTTCGAACTCTCTCCTCTAACAACGATCTCGCCAAAAACACACTCACTCCCTTGGAAAACTCGACTCCATCGTCCTCTCTCTCGACGCCCTAAAAACAAACTTCCATATCCACCTTTACGACTTCTTCGTACAATCCCATACGATGACCTTCCTGTCGAATATGAAAACTTTCTGGACACCTCACCTTTATCGATTCGATTGAGATTGCACGAGACGAACAGACTACGAACGAGAGTATCGAACCGGTTACTGAAGAACAAAAGCCGAAGAAGTGCACGGAAGTTCAAAAAGGTGCACCAAAAACAGTTGGACCGAAGAAAGAACCACATGGAAGAAAGCTGCGACCCAATCTAGGAGGAGCACCGACAAACAATTGCACTTTTTACTGTATTGTTTCGGGTATTTTAAATGCCCGAAACATTGCTTAGAAAACACCAATAATAAAAACTTTGTATGTGTATTTTTTCCCTATTCCCTTCCACACCGGGATGAGGATGCAGGTTTTCTGTGGTAATTTCCCTGCATCTTAATTTCTGCAGAGTTCGGAACTGCGACACACTGTAGAATTAACCAAATGGCCATCTTTGGGTGCACAACCACAGCTGTCCCTACCGCGACCTTTAACTTCACTTGCTTAGTAATTCAAATAAACCCTGAAGAGGAAAAAAATAGAATCAATTGGAAGTTCAGTGTGGAAAGAGTTTCATGGCGGGGAGGCTTCTGGGAACGATTGGTTCGTACTGTCAAAGGATCTTCAAAGTAAACATTATTGAAAAAAAATGGTTGGATTAGACGAGTTACGAACAAAAGTAGCCAAGGTAACCGTAAACTCCAGACCGTTAATCTATATAGATGAGGACCCAGAAAACTTATTTATATTGACACCCGGAAAATTTTTACTGCGAGAAGTCGATTTAGGATATACCGCAAATTTAAAATCGAAGGAAATTAAGAGAAATTATATTTTGAAAATATGGAAAACCAGAGAAAAAACAATGGATCAGTTTTGGAAGAAGTGGCTGGCTAATTATTCGAAACAATTACGCTCGGCCCATTATATAGATGTATGTGTGTGTTTGGGGTAACATTCACTGAGACCTAAAAGATCTATTGTGCCCCCATTATATAGATAATCCGAAGCCAAAAGAAATTAAAGAAAAATACGTGGTACTTTTAAAAGACCAGGATAAGCCGTGCTTAACATGGAAACTTATATCCGTTGGAATCGATAGTTTCGCGGCCGGGGAGGATATTAAACGTCTGATAGTGGGTAGGCCGGTCCTGTGTTGTCGCATCGAAAAACAACCCTCCGCAAGTGTTGACCTTGTGACCAAGAATTGGCGTCAAGTGGGCCATGTGCATATGATAGTATCGTCTTAAGAACGTTAGAAATCTGATCGCTCTAGTTATATACGAGTATATACTTTTTTGTGTTTGTTACTGTAGTCACTTTTAATAGATTCGTTTGTGATTCCTTAATATTTATTCTCAACATTAGATAACACTTTTCAACCGAACCGGTGTTGTATCTAAAGACATATTTCATAGCTCCCTCGAACCAGGGTACTAAGCCAGTTAGCTCGTTTAATATTAATAAACCGTATCCCGACAAACGAATAAGGTCCAATGCGCTATGACCACGCCCCGTTTTCGTTCAATCCAATTTCTCCAATTAATTTGAGGGCTCAAATGTTCGCGAAAAGTCTAAAATTTTGGGAATCCGTTTAAAATGAGTTCTAGTTTCTATTTTTAAATTAAAATTTTTTTCTTGAACAAGCCCATTGTTTAAAACACCTTCCATAAAAATTAGTATGTATATAAAATGTAATTGTTTTGCATTTTAAGTATTGTGAACCACTCATTTACAGTTGAGCAAAATACTCTACCTAAGGCCGGTATTACACTATCAAATTTCTTTGTCAAATATCTTTTATAAAATATTTTGAACAATTTCTTTGATGATATTTCTTTTAAAAAAAATGGGAGTGGTATTACACTGTCATAGAAATTGTCTTAAATGTGTTGTGTAATTGTGTATTTTTTTAGAAAATGCAGAGTTACTTTCATTAAAAAATGCGTGATAATAGATTATTAGCTTGTGCAGCTGCAATGAGTGCTGCTGTGGTTACAATGTGTGTGGTGCTAACAAAGAAAAAAGCAAGATCCGGACGACTTTGGGTAAGACCTTGGGTAGCAAGACGCGATTTGAGAGGAATACACGTAAATCTAATCAAAGAATTACGTTCTGAAGATATGAAAAGTTACAAGAACTATTTAAGAATGGATCGGGAAACATTTAAGTTTATTGTTTCGAAAATAGCTCCATTAATATCCCGGCAGAAAACTCATTTAAGAAATCCTATCAGTGTTGAAGAACGCCTTATGGTTACCCTTCGATTTCTGGCAACAGGAGAGAGTTATGCTATTTAACAGTACAGTAGTCGTATACCTCAGTGTACTCTTTCAACTATAATCCCAAAAACGTGCAAGGCAATATATGAAGCATTGAAATTTGAGTTTTTAAAGGTAAGTGTGTAGTAAAATACCCCTTTAAATTTTAACAAGAAGGTTTTATTTCTCAAAAACTAAAAATTACGATTGAGGAAATTAAGGTTCTTCATAATAACCGCAATCGCTCGTGAAATCTGCACCTGCCATTATTAGTGCTTCTTTAATAACGTTCCCAAGTACAGGCTGGGCCGAGGGCTTGATTGGTTGAGGTGGTGTTATCCATGATACGTGGGATGAAGTTGGACTGGGTGGCATGGTCGGCTGATCAATCGTGTCCCAAGCATCCATTATTATCTGCTGGATTTTACGCTTTAGTTGTCTGACCATACAGTTGTTGCTGGCACTCACACATTCGCATTAATTGTTTCGAAATGGGTGGCTCTCATTTCTTCAATATTATCATAGCATTATATATTTGCTCTTACTGATGCCGACTCCCTTCAGGAAATGCAGGCCCTTATAAGACAGGTTGATATTGGAGCGAACCGTCATGGGCGTGAAATAAGAGATGCATTTAAAACGTTTTATAATGGTTTGGGAAAAGTGCCATGGCAAGAAAATTATATTTAATTATTCGATTTATTTCGTTTGTTTCATTTGAAGCTTGCGAATGATCAGGTTCGAGGTCCATATTTGATTGTGATTCATCAGCATCAGTTGTTTTATCTAGAAACTTTAATAAAGGAAACCAGTAGACCTTGGGCTTATAAATATCGTCCCCTTCAGCACCACTTTTAATGCTCCTGATAATCTAAAAAATTGAAAATAATAAATAATAAGTATTATAAATAAATATTATAATAAATGAATAATCTCGCTTTACCTTCATTTTCTCTGATAAGTATTGGCTTCTTAACCCATTTAACTTTTTTTTAATATCCTCTACTGTGCACTCCTTTCTCACTGTCTTTATTTCTTCAACAATCATTTTATATATGTCCAGTCTTTTATTTCTGTTTTTATAATCGGGATGCTGATGGTTGTACAACATTTCATATCTTTCGTATTCAGAAATTAATAATTTTGTTGACAAAACGCACCAGACAAACTTTTCTTGCGCCATTTTGTTTTGAAACTGCGAAATCTTTTATCAAATATAATAGCTTGCTATTACTTTTTATAAAAGATCTCTTGTAAAAGAAATATTTTATAAAATATGGTATATTACACTGTAAAATGTTTCATCAAATATCTTTTATAAAAGATCTTTGACAAAGAAATTTGATAGTGTAATACCGGCCTAACAGCATAATAATACAGAGCATCATAATTGTTGACCTACAGTTTGTACAAGAGTGTTCTGTAAACCATATGAAAGTATGTAGTACTGGACAACTAAGACTAACATTTCTGTTAATATGGACGAGAAGATTTATATCATGAAGAATGATATTTCTTCCATGGACGAAAAGATTTCTACTATGAAGGACGATGTTTCTGCCGATAGTTTGTCAGTAAAAAATGACATTGCCGCTGTCGAAAATAAAATTTCGTCCCTAAAATCAGATATTGAGAATAAAATTACAGCAATGGAAGAGGAAATCCAGGAGTAAAAGAAGAAAACGAGCACAAGCGGCAAAAGAAAATAAGATCGAGCAAATAAAACTAAGCAAGCCAGAAACACTGAAGAAGAGGTTGGACATGCGATATAGTCACGAGCATCTAGAGCACTTGTATCAATCCCAGATGAAGAATCGAAGGCAGAGACGTGACGAAACCCTTCAAGAATATGAAGTGGATATCGCCCGACTTGTCCAATTTGATTATCTATCAGCACTAGAAAACATGATGGAATGTCTAGGCACTCAGGCCTTCATTGATGGCTTACGTAACCCTGATATAAAAAATTACCAAAATTTAAGAAAACCAAAATTATCGAAGACAAAGGTATAATCTTGAAAACAGATTAAGGTACCTATCATAAAAATATCGCCCGAAAACCTAAAAGTAATTCTAATAATATTTTACAGGAACAGCAAGGTCATGAACCCGATGGCGATTCTGACGTTGTACCTGGTACTCAATCTGCCGAAGACACAATGCAATGACGATATTCGAGTCATACCCCTCGAAAATCTCTTACTACCCATTAAATTAGGAATCTGTAGATTAGTTTATACTAAACATACTTTTATTCATTATTTAGATTTAAGTGAAATAGTTAAACAAACTAGTATTTTAAAGGACAACTTTTTAGTTAGAAGAAATAATATTTCAAAAATTTGTGACGTGCTTTCTCTTTTTTTATATGAATACGGACGTCACTATGACACCCACGGGTTCAGTATCTACTAGATTTTCACAGGCGCCAGATTTTTGGGATGGTTTACTCCACCGAACTCTTGAGAATGCAGCGTCTAGAGTTACCAGGGTAGCAACAGATGGAGGTTAAGTAATTCCAGGGGTCTGTTGTTCTTGACCTTGACGTAACACGTAGTGGGAAACAGGCTTTAATTGTTCACCACTATCGGAAAATGAAACTACCAGTTGCTGAGAAATTAGATTTTTTTATTTCTACTTTGAAATAATTTATTTGGAAAAGTAAAGTTGTTTTATTTTATTTATAGTTGTTGGTGTACACTGCAATTGCATCTCAAATCTCATTCTGGCTTGCCCTTTCAATAGGTATTCATTTACTCAAATAGAATATTCAACGTTCAGCTCTCTTGTTCTGAGTTTCCCGATAAATCAATTATCACGATGGATGGAAATAAAAGGAAGAGAAAATGTAACAGTTTAAACAAATATTATAAGCGATTGCGGAAAGATGAAACACTTTCAGCTAAATACAATGGTGACAAAAATAATTCTGAAGAGCTGTCTTAACTGTCACCATCTTATACAGGTCGTACTGATCATTGCAATGACTTGCCTAATGTTTCAAATGAGTCAATTGTTGGATTTCAATCGGTTGCTGTTGAGGCAAATGAGGAACATTTTTGGCTCAACCCAAAATTGATTATCATTAATTTTATAATAATTTTCTCAAGTATTATAAAATTATTTCAATATCCCTGGTTTATTACCAATGATGATAATAATAACAAACAATTTTTTAGAATGCTGTTGAATTATTGAATAGCATGTTGAATTATGGTCATTCTTTATACACTGTTCTTTTCTTTTCAGGGAGTCTACAAAATACATAATTGTTTATCGATATGAAAAACTCCGAGGAATCCATTAAAAAGTATTTAAGGCGAGCACGCGAGAGAAATGCCCATGGAAACAAATAATTATATTTTAGTTATTTATTTAATAAATCCATATAGATGATCAATACCTCTTTTTATTCACAATGTAAATATATGAGTATATGTACATTACTTGATCCTTCTGTCAAGGTTTCCCGAGTACTTTTTTTCATTTGATCTAGGGGAAAGAGGCCTGTGCCTCCCCCTGCCCTGTGGTACAATATATGTACACTAGACTTCCATTGCTGTACGATCCACATCCTGATGGCTGTCCAATGGATATACAGTATGGACATCCATTGGATTTCAATTTGATGGCCTGCGGTTGTACAATGGATGTCCAATAGACACAGGATGGACATAAGTGGTTATCCAATGGATGTGCAGGATGTCCACATACACCTTTCCAATGTACGTACACTGGATAACTTTGTGTTATTAGGGACATTAATGAAAACCTTACGAAATCCAGATATAACATGCTAAATATAGCCAAGCAGAAATACGGTAGCCGGAATGTGTGGATTGAAGATGGCAAACTATTTATGAAAAGAGACGGGAGTTTCAAGATTATACGATCACCAAAAGAAATATGATTAACAGACTCCTGACTAAAGCCGGCAACACAGCAATAGACATCCAAGCGGGTACAATTCTACCTACTTGGATATTTTGTGACTTTTTGTGTTGAAAAGTGTTATGTTTTTACATTTATATATACCTATTTACAGTGATAGCAATTTTTTTATGTTTGTTTGTGTACTGTTTATGTTTTCGGAGATTCTGTTTATAAATTTGGAGAAATCGTTAAATTTAGTCCGATCAGTTTATATATATAAAATATTTAGTTTTATCATTATACTACATTTTCTCAATTTTTATCTTATACGCAATTTATGTACTGTACTTTTTTTTATTTTTTTCATTTTTTTTTTATTAGGGAGCTATACTTTAAGAGTTATTCATGAAACTTCAAACGTATTATCAAAACGTTCGAGGTTTGCGGACAAAGACGACTGAATTTAAACATTATTTACTACTTGAAACGTACGATATTATAGCGGAAACATGGTTGGATTGGATATGTATATTTGATTCCGAACTTTTCGACGATAGATATATAGTTTACAGGAAGGACAGAGATTTTACAAAAACGAGTAAAAAAAGAGGGGCGGTGTTTTAATAGCAGTGCATAAGAAATTTAAATCTAAGTTAATCAGTGTAGATACGGATTTAGAGGCTCTGTTTATCGAAGTTGATATTTCTGGTAACAAAATAATTTTAACTAATATTTACTTGCCACCTCAGTCACGAAATGATGATTATATAGCGTTTGTCGAAATTTATTATCAGCTTGATAACATAATAGATACCAGTACTTGTTTTGTAATAATGGGTGACTTTAATTTACCCAACATAAATGGATCCGAGTTTAAATGGGAAAACATTACTTCAGATAAAATTCTATCATTATGCGAATTAATGAATAGGTTGAAATTAAAATCTTTAAATAATATATTAAATGAAGATATGCGAACGTTAGATCTTGTATTGTGTAATGTCGATATGTCGGTGGAAAAGAATCAATATCCTCTGACCAAAGAAGATAAAAAACACCCCATTCTTCAACTTACGATTATTATTGATAAAAATTGCAAAACATTTCGGGAAATTAACAACATATCAATATAATAATGTCCTGGCAATGTGTCTGGTAATTAACAACAGCTTAAATCTTATCCGTCTCTTAAAGTTGCTGTTAAAATTTTCCCGTTTATTAAATAGAATTTAACCTTTTGGTAAAAAACAACCATATACAATTTGGCAACCTGCAACTGACTCCGATTTACGTCAAGTTTCGTGTCAAATATTGAAAGAGAAGAAATTGTGTGGTTACTGGACTGGTTTTTTTTCGCAGAGTAATTTTCGAAGTTTATTTTTATTCGTAATGTCTGAAGAAAAAGCAAAGAAAAATAGATCGGCCAATTTCAGCAGAGAAGAGGTCGATTTTTTATGTTCGTTAGTGGTAAAACATGCTGAAATAAAAGAATCCAAAAAGTCAGATGCTATCACTTGGGAAGAAAAACTACAAGCCTGGAATAATTTGACCTCCGAATTTAATGGAAAAAGAAGTGGTCTTCCCAGAACCATGATGTGCCTAAAAACCAAGTATGAAACATTCAAAAAAGATCTACGAAAAAAGATTGCTTCGAACAAGCGAGAACTTTTTAAAACAGGAGGTGGTGTACCAAATATAGTGCCCTTAAATACAGGCGAGCAATTAATATACGATTTAATTCAACCAAGTGTTGATGGTTTGCCATCACGGTTTGATGATGATGATGAGGGTAAGTATTTTTTAATTTCTTTACAAAAAAATTGGTTTATTTTCATAGGAACTATTAGAATTTCCAAATTAACCATTAACAAGACCACTAATGAATTGCGAAATAATTAGTTTCAGTTAACATACACTTTTAATATTAGTTATTTGAAAGTATTATATGTATTCCAGATAATCCTGTGGGTAATCCTTTACAAGAGGAAAGTTTGAATAACATTGAAATTGAACATTTAGAGGATGACAAGACAGAAACAGAGGAAATGATAACATTTGAATTAGTTGAGGTACTGTATACAAGTTTATTTTTGTATCAAGAGACAATAATTCACTCAAATATTTTTAGGATGGTAATAGCACAGAATACCCCAATAGTGACATTAACGAGAAAGAAAATAAATCTTATCAATGTGGAACTAGTGGAACTAAAAGAAAGATGTCAAACTGGAACCCACAAAGCTTAAAAAAACCCATATCAAATGAATTGAACGGTTCGTAAATCTTTTTTTTTTTCAGAAATTCTTTCTGTAGATGAGACTTGAATGTTTGCAACTCCAAAAGTATAAATAATTTTGTAGAAAATAAAGATTCACCATATTGTAACTACATATAGAGAAATGCCAAGATGAAAAATTGGCTTTGCACCATTTACCTCTCACAACATCTATAAAAAATATAGATATTTACTCATTTTTTTTTACTTTATTGATAATGTATTCATTCAGTGGATTTTTTTTAATTTTTAGCAATTAGAAAGAAAAACCTGGGTACAAAACTACAAGCTGCTAATAAAATTAATACTCTAGCACATTCCAAAAATGAATTACTACAATTACAGTCTGTCTATTTAAATAAAGAAATAGATTTTCAAAGCAAAGATCATAAGTTAAAATTAGAAAAAGGAGAAGAGGATTTAAAAAATGCGAAACTAGAAGGTGAAATAAAACAGATTGAAAAAAGGATTAAAGAAGAAACATTGAAAAAAATTTTGAATGGAAATGTATTTTAATATTCATACAGGGTGTATTTTTAAGTTCCACCCCAAGTAATTGTGGAGGTAATAACCTTGTAAAAAAATAATGAAACATGTCTAACTTAATTTCAAGGAGGACACATTTTAACTTTATACAGATATTGATCTCATTATCCCCCTACTACTACTACTACTACTACTACTACTACTAAGTTGCAGACGAACCTTGTCCTGGACAAACTCAAGCCAAGGTTCCGGCACTGAGGCCACTGGCGGGCCCATTGTGCCATTCCTGCTACCTAGACATCCATAAAGCCGAGCCCTTCAATAAAGGCCACAACCTTTTTCAATGGATGCCTGCTTGTGTCTCCAGGGGCCAACACAGGGACTCCGAAGACTCGCCTGCGTAGTACAGCCCAGTGTGGACACTCTAGGAGAACATGGACTGACGTTTCGTCAGTCATGCCGCAACCCCTGCATAGGGAACTTCCCTCTACTCCTAAGTTGTGGAGGTGTTTCATCATACAGCAGTGCCCCGTTAGGAGTCCTGCTATCTTCCTTAGCCTACTTCTTGGTAGTTCAGTAGCTGCTCTAGCGTGTCCATCAGTCCATCCCTTCAGTAAAAGTTTGGATTGCCTAGGGCCCTGCAGAGCATTCCAATGAGCGAGGTGCTGATTCTTCAGCCACTTCTTCGTCTCCTTGCGTATTCTTTGTTTTGTTAGGCCCAAGGTCGGGCCCGGGCCGCAGAAGGGAGCTGCCGCCCCCTCCGCAGCCAGTGCATCCGCCATCTCGTTGCCTTCAAAACCAGAGTGGGCTGGAATCTATTCTAGCCGCACCACGTTGTGCCTTGCAAGATTAGCAAGTCGTTCTCGACATTCATTAGCAAGTCCCGAGTTGCTGGTGCACCCACTCAGGGCTTTAATTGCTGCCTGACTGTCGGAGTATATGGTTATGCGTCGATCCACATAACCTCTGTCTAGGTTTATCTGCGCACATTCCAGGATAGCATATATCTCGGCCTGATATGCAGATACACCATCACCCAATGGTACACTAACTAGTGTTCTTGGGTTCCTAGAGTAAATTCCAGCACCTGCTCCTTCACCGGAGCATGAGCCATCTGTGTACCAGACAGTCCCATTAGGCTGTGTATTCCTCTCTTTTTCCCAGGATTCTCTATCCCGGATCATGGCCCTGTACGGAGTTGCGAAGTAGTACTTTCGCAGGCATTCATCATTATCCCCCTACTCTTCAGACACCCTCTCAAAAAATTGAAATTGTAAGGTGAGTCAAGTGATACCTTGTTTTATAGACCTTTGAAAGCCCTTTACATCCATGTTTAGTTTTTGAATTTGGACCATTAACAACAAAGTTATTACCTCCACAGTTATTAGGGCTGGAATTTTTAAAAAAACACCCTGTATAGATGCACAAACATTTCAGTTAATATGATATGTGAACAGAAATTATGTTTAATAAAGATTTATAGTTGTTGATATTATCACATTTCATTTATGCCATTTTTTTATAACCAGTCATGTTTCACATTTTTTATGAAATATATGGCAGGTATATTTATGAAGAAAAATTCTGATATACTATGTATTTGTAACTAATTTTATTATGTTAAAATACATTCAAAATATTTAATTTAATATTTAAACATTTTAAAGTATTTGGTGTTTCATCATTAGGGATTACACTATGATTTCATAATCAACAAACTAATGTAGTAAGTTCTCTTAAAGCCTAGCAAAGTATGTTTGAATTAATTCATGCCTGTAGTAAGCTTCATTTCCTTCAAAAACGTCATTGTCATTCTGCGGGACTTCTTCATTTATTATTGCTTCCAACTCTTCATTAACATCTAGGTCAGGGTCACCTCGCTGTCTGGCTACATTATGTAATATCCCTGTAGCTACAATTATATATTGTGTTAGTGGCTGCTTTGTACGTAAACCAATGCTAAACACGGAAATCTCCTCTTCCATATTCCTATACACCTTTCTATGATATTTCTCGTTCGAATAAGGGATTCTTGGTATAGTTGTTCTGCTCTGCCTTGTGGATTTCCTAAAGGAGTCATTAAATATCTATCCACAGGATAACCACTATCACCAATAATTAATGAATTCTCTATGACATTATTGTTAAATTGTCTTTGCAGCAAAGAGTTCATAAATACCACACGATCATGGGATGAACCAGGCCACCTGGCAACGATATTCCTTATGATCATTTCATGATCACAACTTACCATCACATTTATCGAAAAGAAACCTTTTCGGTTTCTATACCACTCGGCTTGATTTCCACCTGGGCTTTGGATTTTAACATGTGAGCCATCAATTACCAATACAACTCTAGGGAAACCAGCTATATTAAAGAATCCCTGTTGTACACGAATTATTTCATGCTCTACAGGAAGATTAATGTAATGTCTTTTTATTAAACAAATTGCCCTTGTTACCCTTTTTATAATATTGCACACAGTTGATTTGTGTACTCCTGCATGGTCTCCTATGGAAATCATGAAGTCTCCAGATGCATAAAAACGCAAGCAGAGCAGGAATTGTTGTAGAGGGCTGAGAGCCAAATTCCTAAAATACAGGTTAATATATTTTATACAGTTACACAAATAAAACTTTTTAAGATAATACCTTTCAGTAGGATATTTTATATTATCTTGAATTAGTTCCAACACATGCTGAACTGTTTCCTTTGTTAATCTGTATCGATTTACAAAATCTGTGTCATCCCAATAATTCATATGATTTGGTCTGTGGTGTAATGTACGAGGTCTTCTAAAAACGACGTTCTGATAATCTGCTAATTCATCATCCGAATCAGATTCATCAGAAAAAATATTTACATCAAAAACACATTCATTTTTATCTTCAGATTTGTACAAAACTCCTGCTTGCATGTCTTTATCCAACTGTCAAGAGCTTAACAACTGGATATATCGGCTGTTTGTTTATCCTCCCGTTTGTTAAGAATTATCTTCTTGTTAGCACTAACCAGACATTGTTAAACGCCTTTTCTATGTTGTCAGCCAGATAAGTTTACCAGACACTTTGCCAGGACATTAATAAACTGGCCCTAAATGAGATAACGGACCTAGGTATTTTATTCACTGGTAAGTTTAGCTTTAAATCACATATACTTAACACTGTTTCTCAATCATATAAATTACTTGGGTTTATAAAACGTACTATGCTTTTACTAATATTAAGTCAATTACAAGTATATATAACTCGCTTGTAAGAAGCAAGTTGGAGTTTGGTAGCATTATTTGGAGTTCACTTATTAATTTAAGCTTGAGTCGCCAATTTGAAGCCATACAAAATAAGTTTGTGAAATATATCTATTTTAAAAAACACAAGATGTCTCCTAAATCTGAGTCTTATGATCCATTAAGGTCAGTGTTTAGTATTGATTATTTTTTTCACTTGTCAAAATCTGACATTTTGGTGGTTTTAACCAATAGCAATACATTATTCTAGCCAATCATTCGGTATTATACTGATAATTATGCTTCCCTATCGATAAAACCTTGTTTACATCGAAACGTCAAAATTTTACTTTGAATTTGTCATTATTGACAACTAAAAGCGCTTTCAAAAATCCTTTTAAATTGTTGAAAAAAATAATCTTCCCAAATACAACTCGCTCTTCAAATTTTATCACATAATTTTTTATTTTCATCACTCAAACTTGTTTATTTGAGGCAAAAACATTCAAACAAACCGAATTTAGATAAAATCACTCCTCCTAACGGGGTCGTGATTTTATCAAATCGGTTTGTTTTCATATTTTTGCCAAATAAACAAGTTTTCGTGGAAAAGAAAAAATTATCGATAAAATTTGAAGCACTCGTGGTATTACCTTTGATAAATTAGTATGCAGGAGAAAACGTCGAGAATTAATTTTTCTTTATAAGTTGTGCAACAATTTAATAGGCTCAGCTGATTTTCTAAGTCGATTAAATTTTTACTTACCCTATCATCTAACCCGTCCTAGGAATTATTTATTCTTAACACCTTCAATAAACTCGCTAGATAAAATATGTCAACTATACAATAGCTTAAGGCTACCATTATACTAGGATGCTAGCATCTGGGAGGTTAGCGGGGCATTAAATCAAATGGGAGCGATTAGACTAAGGATGCCAGCATCGGATGCTAAAACAGCCTCCCGGACGCTCGATTTTGTGCATCCAGTTTAGAGGTGTTGAAAAAGTAACGATACGATATTCGAGTACTCGTTACTCGGTGATACCCGAAGTAACGAATACTCACCCAAAATCTTAGTGATTACTTTGATTACTTCGATTACTTTGGGTTTTTCGGCATCGCGTACAATTCGTACTATGACGATACCACGGTTGAAAGCTTTGAGAAGGTATATTTAGTATTTATTTCGTATCTCGTATCGGTGTGTGCTGTGTTGCTTCGCAGCGCGAGGCTCTAACGCAAATATACGGATACTTATAGGACTCCAATGCCACAATTTGATGCATTGAATGCACGATTTCGATATTAGTTCAATAGCTATTTTGGAATAGAGTATAATCCCTTATATTCCTGTAAGATATATTTGGATACACCCTATATGCAAGGTACGTCAGAGGAATCTCAAACGAGCGTTACGAGCTAGATATTGATAATAAAAATATTTTGTAATAATCAATATTGTTCTTAATTCTGCTCTAAGTGCTTTGCCCAATACCTCAAGCAAGCCCTTATCTCATAATAAATTAAGCGTATATATTATAGTAGCATTACTCGTGCGTATTTCGTATACTTCTCAATAGCAATAATCAGAGTAATCAAAGTAATCATAGTAACGAATATTTCAAATGATTACTTTATACCAAAGTAACGATTCGTATCGATTACTCAAAAGTAACGAAAATCAACATCTCTAATCCAGTTGGGATGCTAAAATTCGAGCAGCCGGACGCTTTTTGCCTCCCGGGATGCACAAAATCGGTTGTGGGGCATTGGTTCAAATGCGGCGCATTATACTAGGCTGCTAGCATCCGAGGATGCTAGCAGCCTTCTCTTTTCAGATATGCGTGCTCACGCAGTTTGATCACGTGAGGGCCTGAGTCAGTTGTCTGTCAGCTGTATTAGTTTCTAGTACAGTATTAACTCTTTAGTGTGTTTTGTGATGGAAAGTGAAATGTTTGATGATATGAGTGAAAGTGTTTTGGATGACATGCGAAATACTCCTTCGGAAGACTTGTTTCTGGAAGAACCAGGACCTGAGGTCAATACGGAAAACAAAAGTAGGCCTAAAACCAAAACAAAGGAACTAAAAAAAGAACAACAAAAGAAGAAAGAAGAAGAATTACAACGTATTGAGAAATATGTTGATAACAAATTGGACATAGAAAATTTAATATGAGAAGTGGAAAAACATCCTTGTATTTGGGATAGTAGGTTAGAAAGCTACGCCAACAAGATTGAAAAACTGAATGCATGGAGATCTGTCGTCACTTCAGTCATTGAGGATTTTGAAGAGTTGACACAGTTTGAAAGGGATGAAATTGGTAAGTAATTATTTTAAATAGTATCTTAAATGCGACTTGACAGATTAGATACATAATAAGTGAATAAAAAGGTAACTTAAAAAAGATGAATCAATATATATATATATATATATATATATATATATATATATGTTTGTAAAACGTCAACTTCGGGATCTTTTTTTGGTAGAAGACGTCAAGTTCGGGCTCCGACTGTCAAGTTCGGCTACGTAGCCAAAGTTACACTGTTTATTAATATTATCAAAAGTACCTATATTATAAAATTTAAAAAAATTACAATCCAACGTATTTTTAATAATATTGACTGTAAACATATAAGGTACTGTGTATCATATTTTGTGACCATATCATCAAAGACAAACAAGGATGTGGAAATGAAATAAATTAGTTATGTCATCAAATTTTCAAATTTGAAACAATCTCCTTTCGGAAATTGAAAATGCAGCTTCCAGTGTTATTTTAAATATTTAATTCTGGTACCTATTAATATGTTTCTAGATCCTCATTACCGCACTAGTGCGGTAATATACTTCATTATGACACTAAAAATAGTGTCAAATCGTACTCGTTACATGACAGTTCAGAAAAAGTCCATCAATTATCATTACGGAACTCATATCAGTATCGTAATATGATATATTACATATTGGTATTATAGTAGGTAAATGTAGGTAATAAACGTCGTAAGGTAAAAGGTAGACATTATAGATTTCAAACTTAATACTGCTTAAAATTCAACAAACACAGTTGGTAAATTAACAAGTTATCCTGGCGAGGTAGTATGTCATAGATACCTAATTATTGCAGATAAGAATTGTTATTTGAATAAGAAAATATTCATTTTAGATAGACTTGGCAACACTGACAAAAATTAAAAGTGTAAACCAGGTGTAAACTGGTGTCACGGAATAATAACAATAACAAATACTAACAATACTATAACAATAACAATAGTATTCTGTGCTGGTGTGAACTGTAGGGGGTAAAAACGGTTATTTCCACAGCATGTTATGTTATGTTGAAATGTAGGATACTTCCTGGTTAACAAGGTAATATTGAGCAAAAATAGCAAAATACGGTGATATTCTGGAATGGCACCAAAACCTTCCCAATGGTAAGTTTTATAATACGTTAATTATTGTCCATCCATTCTATTTACTAGATGTTTTTTTTTCAAATAGTTTGAGTAAGTTGCATTTGCATACCTACATGCTCTCTAGATTCTATACCACACTTTATGCAGTAGGAACTAAAATTTTTGTTGAATAATGTTGAATAATCATTGATTTAACACAGAGCCACTATTTTACTTGCTGAAATTTTAAAAATTGGCTAGGATGCTTGAGATGTTTCAAGATTCGTACCCACGTGGGCCACGTGTCTCGTGTCACCAGTTGCTGCATTTAAATCTAAAAAAAATTCTAATTTTTGAATAAGTGATCAATTATTGTTTTGAGAAGAAATGAATCATTTTGTTGATTGAAATTTGAAATATTTGCTAATTTTTTCCGCCCTGATGGAAATTGGAACTTAGGAACATGAAATTTACTTAGATTTCGAGATACAGCTTATTCAAATTATAAAAATGAAGTAATATTTTTGTATTATCTCGTGAACTGCTTGAATTCCTCAAATTTACTTTTGAAAACTCTAAGATATGACAAATATAAACTCTAGTGAAACTTGGCCTTCATTTCGAAGAGAAAAATTCCACAAGATACAAGAAAAGGTATTTGTCAAATTGTGGATTTTACAAAAACTATAAATAGAACATTCAGATTAATCTAAGAATGAAGGATAACCATTACAAAATAGCCATAATTGATTATTATAATATTGCAACCAATACTACATTGATTTTTTTAATCATTACTTTTTAGGTGCCTGAAGTATAAAAGACAATCAACAGCCAATGAAATACCAACTATGGTAAATATTTTGAGTAAAGCTATGGTGGATGTTGAACAGGAAAAAGAGTGCACTGAGTGTATGAATTAAGAATCCTCCTCCTCAAATAAAGTCGTTTGTTGCCTATCAGTCCAAAAAACTTCATCGTAAAGGTTGCTCTACCTGCTCATTTTAAAGCTAATTTTATATGAATAATTTCATTAGAATTACTTGAGTGTAAACACTATATATCAGAAATCAAAATATTAACAAGGTTAGTAGTTGCAATTATTTTAAACATGCAAATTATGAAGAATCGGGTGGTTATTTCTAAATTTTTTTTGTAACTAGGATTTCGGAACACTAATATGAACACTATATTGTGATATATTTTTTTTACCTAAAATGAGATTTTTGTAAATGATTTAGAACGGCACGTTCCTACTCAGAATCATTATTTTACTTTTAGTAGTGCAATTTTATTTTTATATTTACTTTTTTTAATATAAGATTTTTGTAGTTGTCAAAGGTATGGAACTCTAAATAGACATACCTTTTGATTTTTGTTATCTGATAAGTTGGATTTTTAGTTTTGTTGTTTTTTTTTAGTATGGTAGAATAAGTTTTAAAAAGTTTTTTTTGTTATGAAATAGCTTATGGTCAAAAATTGTTAGTAGTTTTAAAGGAAAATGACTGAATTACATTCAATTTTCTTGTATAGTCGAAATAAAACTCTATTGAAAGTTGTATTTTATGAAATGTGTTACTCATTTATTTATTTTAAATAAGAAAATACTTTCAATAATTACAAATGTGTTTTAAATATTCATCTCCTCGATATTCAAGTTAACACTAGTTCTTCAATACCAGCATACCTACATCAAGATGAAGTCAATCATGACATACTATTCTGTCTAGAAATTGTTCTCATTGTAGAACCTTGGTCAAGGCTTTGAAAATACCCTAAAAAGCAAGTGACATTGAATATGTACTGGGAAAAAATTACCCATTATGTTGAACATAACTATGGGAATGAATCGATAAGAGGAATGAAGTTTCCAAATATTTTTATATTCACTATTTAAAAATACATTATAAATTTCAAAATCAACTTTAGCAATTATGAATAATTTTTAATAATATAGTTGAGCATCTCAACCTATCCATAACAATAATTCATAAGCTTGATTTTCATCTTGGGAGATGATTTTAAGGGGTTAAAATTTTGCAGTTACAATTTAAGAAAATTAACAATAACTTTATATTTGGGAGTAAAGTGCCACTACTCTTACTGAGTGCAGGGCAGTGAACATCCAACATATATTTTTCCTCCTGTCCACTTGAACTGTTTATCTTGTCTTTAGCACATTTTCTTTTCTTATCTCTATAGAGGCTGAGAGTCAATAGATAATTAAATTCTTTAGTAGAGCTTGGTCCGGGGCAGAGACAACCCTCCAGTGTTTGTTAAGGTACATCAGGAAAAAATGAGAGCTGTTACGTTATGTATAACGACTTAACTCTGGCACATACCACAAAACTTTTTATATTGCAAATATTTGGAAACTACATTGGTATTAAGTATACCTGTTATATACAGGGTGTCCCACGACGATTGAGACAAGTAATATTTCAGAATTGGGCACTAGTAGATTATTATAATTTTGATGGTGTAAATTAGAGCAAATGATGCATCTTCTCTTGTTATTGTATTACCCAATGAGGTATTTGCTTTTGGTCACGTGACGTCGCGTTCAATATTTGTAATGGGACAACCTGTATATTTGTGCCTTTCTGTGTTCCTCCCGATAAAACAATTCCAACTAACTAGCACACTTGGGATCTAAAGTGATTAATTCAAGAGATACAGGTACTCAAAGGATTGTGAGTGGAAAAATTTATTATTAATGAATCCCTTTAATTTTCGGCAATCTTACATTCTTACATTTGTACGTAATGATTTAGAGAAACCAATATTATAATTCTTAATAATACTTGAAAGTTGATAATGAAACGACCTGTATATCATGGGGTAAAATTACATAGAATTGTGTTTTTTCCACAAAAGCTTGTATAGCATAGCATAGTCAAAAAGACTGTCAAGATTTGAGGAATGCATTTACGAAGATGGGCATCAAATTGAACATCTCCTTTAAGTATGTAAGTTTTTTTTGTGACAGTTAATTTGAATTATTATGAAAAATTATAATATTGGTTTGTCTTAATTATTACGTACGAATGTAAGAATGTCAGATTGCCGAAAATTGAAGGGGATTCCAAAACAAATTTTTCAACTCACAATACTTTAAGTAACTGCATCTCTTCAATTAATCACTTTAGACCCCAAGTGTGCTAGTTACTTGGAATTGTTTTATCGGGAGGAACACAGAAAGGCACAAATATACAGGTTGTCCCATTAATAATTTTGAACGCGACGTCACGTGACCAAAAACAAATACCTCATTGGGTAGTACAATAACAAGAAAAGATGTATCATTTGCTCTAATTTACACCCCCAAAATTATAATTATCTACTACTGCCCAATTCTGAAATATTACTTGTCTTAATCGTCGTGGGACACCCTGTATTTTCCAAAAGATGCAGGGAAGTATGTCATTTTACTTTAATCTCACCTGAAAATGCTTCAGAAATTCTGCAAAAAACTTAGGAACACAAAGGTACTTAATAGTGAGATTATGCTGATTTATAATGATCTAAGATAATGGTAGATCGTGTTTGAGTTTAGTTGGTTTTGCTTTCAATTTTTTTTAAGTTATTTTATTTTAATTCCTGATGCATATTTAATAATATATAATATAGATTGATAGTGGTTTGTTGTTTGATACTTATTGATCGTGTTTATTTGTTTTTGTTTTACCACTAAATTGACTGAATTATTGTCAAGTGTCAACTGTCGTGGACATGCCCCTTTTTGGCATTCTTCTTATTTTAGAAATCCTACTTTTATAAAACCATTAGACAAGATAAAACTGATATTCTAACGCTAAAGTTTACTTGACAAAATCAACCTTTACAAATGTTTATAATGCCGACCATTAAACAATTACTTTTATAAAAATATATAATTAATTAATGATCAAAATTAGTTTTCAAACTGGCTAGAGATGCTAGATGTCATAATAACAATCCAGAAGAAGAAACTGGAAATTAAAAATTTAATTTTTGTTTAAAAAATAAACAATAAAAATAGCAAAAGCTGCTTATTCCCAAAGAAGAATCCAGAAAGTATTTTATATTTTTTCATGCTTTGGAACGTTTATATAGTTTATAACATTTTGTTCGAAGGTGAAAAGTCTAATAAAATGAAAATTCCACTAGTGAAGTATGTCTATTATAATTCAAATAGAATGTAAATTCCACCACATTCAAACTTCATCAATAATATTGTTTTATAGCCAGTCTCTATCTCCAGGATAGACAAGACAGAAGAGATATAGTAGAATTTCAAGTTATGTTTTGTATGTTTGATTCATATAATTTAAATTTTATTTTCAGTAAACACCATCTTCCTATTAGTGTAAGTATCCAATAAACAGCAGACTTTTATTCAATGTTCGAGGATAAATGTTAGTTTAGTTTTTTATAGATAATATACAATTGAATCACTTTCTATTGTAATCCAAATTATTCTACTTTATATTTATGTTACTATTTTTGTGAGAAACAAATAAAATTGTTGGTAGGTATATCCAGTGAACTTTTTATTTTATTCACCTATTCTGAAAATCTACTCTATTGCAAAATAGTTGATGTAATTAAATTATCCACCTGTAATTGAAATATTTATAGGGAATATTTGCGGTTTAATTGCACATATTTTGGTATTTTACGAGCTTTTAAAGCATAGGTAATTATGATCGGAAATCAATAGTTTCATAGGGAACATTTAACGAGGTCTGCTAATATACAAACAAGAAATGTCAAATGTTAATTATTATGAAACAGTTTTAAACTATACTGTTCAGTTTTTAATACTAAAGCTGCAGACATTTTGGTCATTGTGTAGAACAGGTATTTTTGATTTCGAGAGTTTAGGATTGATTTCATAAGTTTCGTTCTTACAATAAAAACCAATTAGCATCAGTACCATAATGAAAGTTAGCTGATTGCAAAAGAAAACTAACCAGCAGTAGGACACTGGCAATGGATACATGTTTATACTTACAATTTGTATTGTTAAAAACCCCATAGGTTGAGTTTACCATGATTTAATGAATAGTTTATGTTATATAAAAACAAGCTAAAACATATGATATTCCTATTTCTATGTGAAAACTAAATATCAATTTTTTCCTTTATTAGATACTTTCAATATTCGCTCTGTTATAGGTTAGAATAATTGGTTTAAATTCTTGTTTGATGTAAGTTTTGATTTATAAAGATTTTTTATCACATTTTGAACAGAATCAATGAAAAAGTATTTCAGTAAAGTAGCTGTTGTGAAATGAAATATATATTTTAATACCCCCAACATAAACAAACAATTTGGTACCTATTCAATATTTAAAAAAATTAAGAGCCGCAATTACCTATTTATATTATTAGACACACCCATATTTGGAAATATTATTACATGTATGTACCTACCTACTTATATCTAGGTACATACATTGATTTAGAAAAAATAAAGATCATAAAAAATGTCTGATACAGAATTACATTCAGCTAATTCTGCAATTTTATTTAGGCATCCAATTTTCCTCTATTTTAGCTGTTGTTGACATTATAATCAGAGCATAATAACAGTCTTTTACTTATTCAATCCACTACACTATGATTATAATATGTAACCATATAATAAATAAAACAAAAATTACCTATATTTCATTTATGTACCATATGAAGGATGAATTGGTTCCACAGAACAAAATTTCACACAATTACCTACATATATACTAGTAAAGAATATTACTCGTAGGTAGCATTTCAAAACTGAATGGAATATTTTTAATTTGTATTATACCTGAATAAATAGCAAATACAAAGTCTGAAATCAAACACTTGTTTCCACATCAGAAATTGATAAAAAAGCTAAATGATACTTAATCAGTTTTTTAACTATTAGTTATTATTATAATATTTTAATAGTAAATCATTAGTTATATATATATAGGTACTTACCTACCCTACCAACTTACTATCTTCCAAATTTATTTTTTCATATCTGCATTTACCTTTCAAAAGAATTTTTGTGATAAAAATGGTTTATTATACATATATATCATTGAAAAACATCCAGATAGTTTACTAGCAATTAACCCATTAGCAACCTTATGTGTAACATTATATTGTAAAGAAAATGAAAACCTTGAACTTTTTGTTAATATTGTGTAATGAGCTACATCAATGGTATAAATAGTATAATTGAGAACACTTGTGAAATTTTACTACTTAAACTTTCATAGTTAGTACTTTTTTGTTGTTAAATTCAAATATCCATCTTTGAGAAGTATATATCAGTTAAAATATTGATTACTTATGTCTTGAAAGTTTAAGACAATTCTAAAAAACAAAACAGCTAATTACATTATTATTGTTTATTGTTTGTGTACCTATTGTAAAGAAAATTGCAATAATATGTTGTTTGTCCTAGATCCCATCACTTTCATTAACTCTTTTTCAACCACTATTTTTTAATGTTTTTAATACTAGCCCAATATTTCTTAAAGCAACTGCATCAACTCTTTTTGTAAGTTTATACATGCTTCATCCATTTTTAACTTTGCTTCCTGATAAAAGGTGTTGTAACTATGGTGTAATTTAACATTAATTCCCTATTAAGTTTTCTTCTCCAAATGATCATTTATATTACTTGGTTTATCCATAAAAATACCTCACACCTTTCTTGGAATTTTTCATATTATAAATAGATTTCCTGTGCTTGTCTTTCATATATCGTTCAATTATTAACGAATATATTTCTCAATTCTATTGTTTATATAATATATTCTCGAAAAACTAAGCAAAAGAATACTGTCAAATTTCAATTAAAGATTTTGCAAATATATACTTCTTCACTTTTAAAACTGTCTGTACCCTTTACCTACCAGGCAGCCTGGCCAGTTTTCATAAAAATACATTTCAAATGAAACTAAAAGTTTTGAACTGATTCTACTTTAATAATATAAACTATAAGTATGAAAATTACAAATTGACAATTATTTCGATATATAGGTACACATAACCTAACCCCTTTAAAAATTTAATTGTACGTACGCCCTACGTAGTCGAACTTGACAGTATATGATGAAGACATGTGACGGCAAACTCACCACTCTACATCATTATATATACCGATGATATACCGGTATATGATATACCGGTATATCATATACTGGACGTCGAACTTGACGTTTAATAAACATATATATATATATATATATATTACAACAGGTATTGCTACTATCTACAAAGGTAATTATTTATGAATGATGGTCTTGATTTTTTATAACTTATCAGATACGGTCCCACTGCCATGGAACGGCTCCCTCTTCGGAAAAAAAGTAGTCAGCGAATTTGTCCCTCCGCTTTGTTGCTTTTCTAGGTTGCTCACAATGTTCTAGATCAATATCATACAAACCGTCAATATTTAGGCAATCTTCAACTTTACATCCATCTCTGTCCCGAATAAAGTTGTGCAGCACACAACACACTTTCACTATGTTCTCACACAAAGAGATGTCAACATCCATCGGGCGGTGAAAAATACGCCACTTATTTGCTAATATGCCAAAAGAGCATTCAATGTTTCTTGTTGCACGACTGAGACGATAATTAAAAATTCTATTCTTTTGCGATAGTGATTTTCCTGCATATGGCATTAGGATATTGTTAGACAGCCCAAATCCTTCATCAGCTACAAACACGAATGGCATAGCATCACTCAACCCTGTAAATGAGTTTTTTGGTGGTGGTATGTTCAACGATCCTTCCTGAAGCAGTTTATAAAATGTGCTTTCTTTCCACACTGTAGAATCTGCAGACTTTCCGTATGCACCTACGTCAATATAGGTAAATTTGTAAGAAGCATCGCACATTGCAATCAAAACTAAGGAGAAATAGTTCTTATAATTATAATACAATGAACCACTGTCTTTTGGTTTTTTAACTCTGACATGTTTGCCGTCAATAGCACCCAGGCAATGAGGGAAATTAGTTTTCTCATAAAATTCTGTTGCCGTTTTTAACCAAAATTTTTCACAAAACTCTGGAAAGCATATAGGTTTAAGGTTTTTCCAAATTGCGTTGGTAACTTCCCGCACAATCCCAGATATCGAAGGCTGACTCACTCGGTACTGATATCCTAAGTCAGCCATTGAGTTTCCAGTAGCGAAATACCTGTAAAGAAATAAAAAATTCAAGCATACTTGATTTTAATGTAAATTTCTATTAAAAGCTACGTCATGCTTGAAAAGTATTACAAACACACGGTGTTTTTAATGTTTGTCTTAATGAGTATTTTTTTATTTCAGGCAAAATTGTCATGAAAAAATGGAAACACGTCCGTGGTAGCTATGCAAGGGAGATTATCAAAAGGAAATCTGAACAAAAATCTGGCTCTGGGAGTAAACCTCGAAAGCAATATATTTACTTTGAACAACTTCGCTTCCTAGATCCTGTAACCAAAAAAACATCGGATTCAATTAATTCCAATGACAATGCCTCCGAAACAGAATTAGAAACCACAGAATGTTTGGAGGATGAAATAAGAACTGCCGAAAAAAATTACAAACAGAAGAAAACAAAGCGTACAAACAAACAGCAAGACTATGAGATTATTGAAATATTGAAAAACAGAGTCATCAGTGATGAGGTGCAAGATAAAAGTGAAGAAACTGATGGGGATAAATTATTCTTACTGTCTTTGTTACCAGAGTTAAAGCTTATACCACAAGAAAGGAAGTTAAAAGTTCGCTCAGATATTCTCTCGGTGATAGCTAATGCACAGGATCCAACGGCGCCATATATCCCCCCCACTAATTGGCCCCCTCAACAGTCAAATCCCAACCAGCCTCCGTTTGGTTTTCCAACCATAAATTTTCAATCACACAGTCCTGCTCATATATTAACAACACATCCTACTTCATATCCACACCCAACGGTTAATGCCTCGTTCAACCAACAACACCAGTTTCCTACTTTTAATCCTCAAAATATGAATAACCCAACCCAACCTCAACAGTCAAATTCCCGTCCCAGTAGCACCTTTTCTAGCTGTACAGACTCGGGATTGAATTCCCCCTATGATTCTTCTAATTCCAGTAATGTCACCTATTTGGGGTAACTGCATTAAAACCAAGTTATAAAAACAACTAGTGACAAAATTAATTTACATTTATCATGAATATTGTATAATGTCAAATAATTCCACCCAATGATTTGAACTTTGAATTGAAGAAATTTATAAAATGTTCCATCACGTGCTTTTCATTTTAGTATAGAAACCCTGTACATGTAGTTTACGCAACTGTAAAAAGAGTCATTGTGGTATATCTTACCTCAGAGTTATGACTAGTTTCTCTTCGGGTGAAATTGGTCTGAGGAATCTTGTATCTTGTTTAGAGATGTCGCTTTGGATGTAGCCTAGAAGCTCTTTGAAAGAAGGAAGTGACATTCTAAAGTAATTAAAAAATCTTGTTTCACTATTGCACAGTTCATCAAACAATGTAAAATAAAGGCTTTTAATAGAACGGACAGCTAAAAAGGGGTCCACACCAAACTTTCTTTTTGCACGACGTCTTCTTTTCTTAATTAGTAACATCAGCAACAACATCTCTTCATTTGTTGGGGCCATATTGACGACTGACCAAAAATTAAAATAAAATAGCAGTCCGGGAGGCTAGCATCCCAACACAAATTCGACTCGAAGTGGGATGCTAGCATCCTAGTATAATGGTAGCCTAAGAGTCAATGCGCTCTGATTTACCCGCGTAAGATTGGAAAGCTTCGAAATTTGGAGGAGGACAGCCTCTGATTAAAATCCAAGCGTTGAACAAGGCGAGAGTCAGTCAGTACACTCTGTGCAAAATATATATGTACTCCGTAAGATGTCGCTTCAGACCGTAGCATTAAAATTCAAATTCTTACGCACCTTCAATCACATTTTTCTCATTAATTAATAAACATAATGATTTCAAATTTTGACAGTATATTACTAGTGTGTAGCTTCGGAGACGATGCATATTTATTACTGCACTGATAAAATATCAACAAAATTTATTTCAAATTTCACAGCACAGAAATTTTTTTTCCAAAAAATAATATGCATCGTCTATTCACTGTAATGGTTCATATAAACCCTGAAATTTTGAACGTATTATCTTAACTAATAAGGGAGAAAAATGTGTTTGAAGGAAAAATCACTTATTTTTCAAATTTAAAGCAAATCTTAAAATAATTTCTATTTCTGTTCATACAAGTTTATGTATTGAGTAAATACCTATCAAGTTTCAATAAACAGAAAAAAAACACATTCTACAGGGTCTTTTAGTACATTTTAGCTTTTTTGGCGAGAGCGCACACAGCGCATTGCCTCTCAAGTGATAATCTAAACACTGGACTCCTAGGAATTACTCCGAGTCAATTTAAAATATCTATTGCAGATTTAATATAAGAGAATTAGTCTTGTGTGTATATTCAGTCGTTTTTGTCTCATAAGCAATATGCATGCGTTGTATCAAGTTATAATTTGTAACCACAGTTGCATAAAATAAGGAAAACCTGTTTGCTTCTGTAATAAAATAAATTATCGATAGTGAGCTGTTTTTACCCGTTGATGAACATAAAGTAGAACCTACTTACGAAAATTTGCATCAGGTAAGAACCTATTTTTTGTTTATATTGGTTTTATAAAAAAATATTTTTAGTGACAGAAATGGTTAATAATAATGAAACGCCTCTGCAGAACGAAGATTTCTTTAACAACCCAGCAAATGCAGGAAATGAGGTGGCAAATGAAATTGACACTGACTCTCAACTTCCGAAAAATTTAGAAATCGAACCAATTTCAGAGAATGAAAATATTGACGACCCTGTCTGGCAACCTGAACCAGCACTTGAAGAAATTGAAGTAACAGAAATGGAAGAAGTTGACAATAATGAAAACCCACAGGCCAATGAAGGTGATAGCAGTCCTACACCAGACGAGAACAAACCTAAAAAGAGAGTACGAAGAAAGATAGCAAATCCTGAAGAATGGCAAAAGGATAAAAGCAAGAAATTCAGAATGTTAGGTGAATCTTACTTGGTTTATAAAAAAAAGGATGGATCGATCAAACAAAATATTCAAAGAGCTCCTCGAAGTGTTAAGGAAGGTTGTATGAATGGAGCATTGTGTAAAATGTCGTCGAAAAGAAATTGTAATTCCTTTTCTTCTGAAAAACGCAAAGAAATATTTGAATTATTTTGGAAGATGACCTGGTCACAAAAGAAGGTGTATGTTTTAAGCTTGGTTCTTTATACGCAAAAAAAAGATGTTATGTCCAAGGTCCATCTAGAAGACATGACTCATTCTTTCATCACCTGAGGTTGGATAATACAAATCTGTAAGAAAATGTTTCTCACAACATTAGGTTTAAAGGAGAAGATGACACAAAACTGGGTTCTAAAAAGTCAAAATCATGGTCTCACAAACAGAACGACAATGGAAGAAAAACTTCGAAACGAAGCGTTTCATCTTTTTTAAGGAATCTGCTTAACAGACAGATTCTCTTAAAAGTTTTTTTTGACCTATAACCAAAAGCAGAGTCGCACTATTGTCGCAAAGATTCAGAAAAGCAGTACTTGCAACATCCTTTTCAAACAAAAAGTGATATCTATGATTTATATAAAAACAAATGTGCGACTGAAAATAAAACAGCTGTTTCAATAACTACTTCAAGGTCTTTGGCAGTCTCAATCTGGCATTGTATAAGCCCAGGAAGGATCAGTGCGACACATGCCTTCAGTTTAAAGTAAAACAACTCAGCGAAAAAGAGTATCAAAAGCATTTAAAAAAGAAGAATGAAGCACAAGAAGAAAAGAGAAAAGATAAAGAAGAGACAGTTAATGGAAAGCATTTTATTTTTACTATGGATGTGCAGTTAAATTGTGGCCTGTTATTGAGGCTAGCAAGGTTTATAAGACTGGACTACAGGTGCACATATTTACGATTTATAACTTGGCAACACAACAGTGCACAAATTATGTTTGGAATGAGACTTAAGGAGATTTACAGGCATCAGTTTTTGTGTCCTGCATTATAAAGCATTTCGAAAAAAATTGTTTACAAGAAAAAAAGGGTATAATTATATTTTCAGATGGCTGCGGGTATCAAAACCGAAACACCACTTTATCAAACGCGTTAAGTTTTTTTCCAAAATACGATGTACGAACAAAAGTATCTTGAGAAGGGTCACACTCAAATGGACTATGACTCTACTCATGCTCTCCTTCCCTCTCAATATGCACAAGTTATTCGAGAAGCTAGAAAAAAACTTTTCCACTTGATGTTGAGTCCCTCGATCACGATTTTTTCTTAGAATATAATGAAAAGACGATCACTCGGTATGAATCTATACGACCAGGCAAAATAAAAAGTGACCCAGCTGTGTCAGATCTGAGGTGTTTAAAATATTTACCGGATGGAACAATTCACTATAAAGTCAATTACGACGAAGAATATAAAATTTTGCACTAACGGACCCGTTTACCACCCTTACCAAAAAATCAGGTCTTTAGAAAGTTGTTTTCAACAATATTGCCATTAAAAAAAACTAAGTATAGACTTAAAAACAATATTAAATTCAGATTTACACAGCTTTTATGACAATTTACCTTTCGTTCCTGTAATATAAAATGTACTTATTCATATTTCATTTCTGTCTTATGTAAAGAACTTCAGAATAAAATAAAAGTTTTGTTATGGTGTTTGTTACTTTTATCGTAACCCATTTATCCATTCTACAAACCACATGAGTAAAATAATATAATTCTCAAGTCACTCCATGAGACACTAAAAGTCGTAAATCAAAAATACAAAATTCTAATATGTCGTATGCCATTTTGAAAGACAGATGCTGCAGGTCTTATTACTTAATAAATTATGAAATCAGTAGATTGTACTATCTAGCAAAGCCGAAATAGTTATTTGTGTCTCCTGTGAAATTCTATTTAACGGGGATACATGTTAGAATTTAACCATCGATATGCCAGATTCCTGAAGAAGGAATAAGTGTGCGAGTAAGGATTGGCTAAGAGCTTCTATCAAAAGAAATGCGTCTTCAAGTATTAGAAAGCCAGAAGCTTGCTCTTTATCCAGACTCACTTCTTTCAAAAACCTAATGTCGAAATATTTTTCCCACAGCTTGAGAAAATATATAGAGAGAACCCAACAGTTGTTCAGGAAATTCAAATTTATGGAAGAAACTGCTACTACGACTGTACAGCGTCCACATAAAGTAGTTACACAAAAAGGGGTGAAACAACTGAACCAGTGCACAAGTGCCGAAAAAGGATTACTAGCCACTACTTGTGCTATAATTAGAGCAAACGGAACTTTTCTACCGCCGATAATTATTTTTCCCCGAAAGAAGTTTGTCCCCCATGTTAAATGGCGCACCCCTAGGCACATTAGGACTAGCAAATCCAAGTGGGTGGATGACCGCTGAACTGTTTGTTGCGGTGTTAAACCACTTACTTAAACATACTGGTGTGACAAAAGAAAGGCCATGCCTATTAATATATGATAACCACGAATCACATATGTCCCTGGAAATAGCGGAAAAGGCCAAAAACAATGGAATCATCATCCTAACCCTCCCGCCACATACGAGTAACAAGTTGCAGCCTTTAAACAAAGCAGTGTTTTACTCTTTTAAGAACTTTTACAATAGTGCAATAGATTCGTGGCTCCTCACCCACTCCGCCATTCCTATGACGTTATATCAAATAGCTGAATGTGTTGATATTGCCCACTCAAAATCAATGACGCCTGAAAACATACTAAACGGGTTCCGTTCGACGGGTATCTACCCATTCAATAAAAATATTTTTACGGAGGCTGACTTTCTTGTTTCATCGGTGACTGACAGACCTGAAGGCACCCAAAAGGAGAACCTCCAACAAGGAATGGTTGTGGTCCAAGAAAATCTGAACGATGAACAAGATGCCGGCGGCAGCGGCAACGATACCGCAGATGCTTCATGTAGCACAACCGATCCTCAACAGTGTGCAGATGATAAGGAAGACTCTACTTTAGAAATAGCGTCGACTTCAAAAAATTCTTTTATTTCACCATTTGAGATACGGGGCTTTCCAAAGGCAAATCCTCGAAAAAACCTTAAATCGAACACGAAAATCGAATTGTCATTTCAACCAGTACACCAGAAATGAAAGAAGTTACGTACAAAATAGAAAAGAGAAAAACTCCTAAAACAGAAGAAGTTGAAAGGGACAAACGAAATTTAACTGCAGACAAAAAGAATACAAAGAAAAAAAGCAAAACATGTGAAGAAGATTTAGAGACGGACACAGAAAGTGTAGATTTGCATTTCGCGGATTCTTCAGATGATGAATTAACCTTGGCTGAATTTCAATACCATATGATGCAGGAAGAGGAGGAACAATCAGAATTTTCAGCAGTTGATGAAACTACTGAAATTTCGAGTGATTCTTTTCCCAGTCCCACATCACAGCAGCAAAAGGATTCCAATTCTATGAATGTGCAACTGTCTATACCAAATAAGGCGGCTACATATTTTTCTTATTTTGATAATACTGATTGAAACTGTATTATATTTAACTATGAACCTTAATCGAAATATATGAAAGTAAAATAAAAAAATGTTTTTTCCCTAACTTACCTTTAGATAGTCTTTTAGAAGTACTTTATAAATTGCTTCACATGTTTCTGGTATTATGTAGCTGAGAGCTTGAGGTGAAATGATGGTTGAAAACTTAAGATCTTCATAGCTTCTCCCAGTTGCCAGAAATCGCAACGTTGCACTCAACCTCTCATGTAGAGGGATAGCATTTCGCATTACAGTATCTTTCTTTTCAATGACTGGTGTAACTAAAGAAAGAAGATTTAGGTAGGTATCCTCATCCATTCTTAGATAATTATGCCAATCTTTGGGAGTAAATCTCAATTCATTTAACAAATTCACATGTGAATATTGCTCTCTTTGCACCATATGCTGCGTCGTTTTTTATGAGTCGTTTCCATGGCAAATATCAATCCAACCACCGCTAGAGCGTCGTCCGTCGTCGAGGCCATGTGATCGAAAACTGTAGGTACGGGACTGACAAATTTATCTCAACGTGTGTAGACTCTACGTATATACGATTTAACTGAACAGTTTTAACTGTACAGTTATACCTGACAGTTTAACTGACCGTTTGTAGCTGCCTTTAGTATTGATACTTTTCATAGCGATATTTTCTAATATTAAGTATTTTAAAACAATATATCCATTCACGTGTCAGAGCTCGTACAGTACACATCGAGAAGTCGTTAATTATAATTATTTTAAAACTTGTTAGTTTTTACCATCCACAAAATGTGATAAGAAGAGATCCAGTTACTGTGAGTTACTTGGTGAATATAAAATATTTACTTATTTATGTGAGAAATAAATAGGCCAGTCATCAAGAGTAAGACTGACATCTGAGTTTTCTATTTAGCTTTTAATCCACTTTCTCTTTTTTTACAACCAATTGTTTGTGATTTTGGTATCCAGGATCACAACAATATGTCAAACTTAACCTCAGAAAAACAAACCAATATTAATACCCCAACTACCACTTCAAACAGAAAATCATACGCCGCTGCCATATCTACAAAATTGCCCCCTACGCCAGTTCCATCTCGAGACCAAGCCATCATTTTACCCTCTATTCCTAATACTGTCTTATTTGACTACATCAAAGCTATTGGCAGCATTGTTTCGCCCAAAAATGTACACTTCGCATCCAGAATTTCCCATGGCCGCATCTGTATTTACTTATCCTCTTCCACACAAGCAGACAACCTCCTAAAAACTAACCAAAATGTTACAGTCACAGTTACAGAAGTATCCCCTCTATCCCTCCTCTGGGGGTTGTAGGACCTTGACGTGCGGTGAGGAGGCATAAAACTCTCTCTCGATGAGAGGAAGTGGGAGAGGCCGGGCCGAATCTGACCGCGCTGGATCTCTATAAACGAGCTCTCAGGGTTGTGGCGGACGGGTCTTATGCCTTTTTTGCGGATTCTTATCTTGGGAGGGGCCGTGTCTCTCTCTCTCACCTGGGAGGGAGAGGCAGGGATGCCTTGAAAGTAGATGTATAAGGCGGTTACGACTATAGAGATAGGGAAAACAATGTGTTGGAGAGAGAGAGTGATGGATGCAATGTGTAGGAGAGAGATGCCGTCGCCATTTTTGGTCCATTGCGCCATCTATGAGATGCCGCAATCACCATCTTGTAGTCGCCGACGCCATTTTTGATCCCATTTTAGCTCCGATGAAAAAAATTTGACTGGTCCGGGGATTGAACCAGGGACCCACGCATCCAATGCGCGTCACTCTACACACTATGCCATCAGTTCTCTTATTTGTAAGTTATGAAGAAAGGTATCGCTGCCGCCCGCGCTGTGGCAATATGAAATTAGAGTCTCTCGCACGAAATATTCCTAGAGTGTAGGAAAAATTCATGATCTTATTATGCTGTGTGGATAAAACTCCAATGTGATTGTGGATGAAATTAAATATTGTTTTGCTTATTAAAATCTGAAAATTAGAAACATATAAACGACATTTTCTGCAGTGTGTCATTCCAATCTTCAAGTCAATAACAGATGTGCAAATATTGTTCTGTGAAAAAAATCATAATTTCAAAAATTATTCACAAGTTATTCCAGAAATAATTCCAATAGAAAAAAAGGGTAATAATCACACAGAAATTTGAAATTACATAATCAAAAACTCGTAAGAATCTTTTCGCCAAAAATAAAGAACTTACATTTAAAGAAAAACTTTTCATCAACCGCACTAAATAATAGACTACAAAAAATTAATATGTCTCCAATGGAAATAGGACGGTATAGCATTATGGGGATACTTTTGAAGAAAAAACCCGAAGACGAAAGGTGTCAGAAGAAATATCCATAGAACAACAACAAAAGATCATTTTTTATCAATGTATATTTTTGAATAAACTCTACAAATAGATTGTTTTATGAAAACTACCGATATAGAGAAATGGCATTAATCTTGAGATATGAAACTTTCTCATACACATCTTCCAAAAAGGTAAAATGCAAAAATTTTATAAATATCACGTTTACACTCGGGTGATATCTAACCGTGACCGCAACTGATAAAAGAACTATCTCGCTCAATTAGCGACAATATCCAACAGGATGTATCAATCTAACACACACACCACCTAAATTTAAAGATACAAAATTTATATAAATATCACGTTCACGTCATCGCAACTGATAAAAGCGCTTAGATCAATACAATATCCAACAGGAAAATAATAAAACAAACACAGAAACCGAACATGTGAAAACTTGTAGCTAAGAAGTTTACTCACGAAACGTTGTTCAAACGGAGGGGGCATCAACAAAATACACTTTAAATAAGGGTGCACGCAAAATAAATTTATCAGTATTACAAAACAGTTGAAAATCAGCAGCAATAACAGTTATTTGTGTGTGTAAAAGCAGTATCAAAAATGTAAGTATTTGTTTAATTGGACCATTACTTTGTGGAATCTACTCATGTTATCAATGAAACTAAAAGTTCAACTCCACTAAAAAATTGTTATTTTTCATTCTTCACTACATCGGAAAAAAATCTGTGCATGTGACAGCGATTTTCTCTATTTTACAGATGGATCTTTCTAAAATTAATTTGGCATCTCTTGCAGAGAGAAAGCCGATCCGGAAATTGCAAGATTTGTCAATCAATTCACCGAAAAAAATTGGGGGAGCTAGGATAGTCTCAACACAGTTTGGTGAATCGGTGTTGCTCGATTTAGAAGAAGAAGTGGTGTTTTTGCCAAAGAGAGTAACGGAAGTATATCGACCACACCTGGAGGAATTTTCATCAGGACTATACTCCATAACATTCAGAGGACTGAAAGAAGTGGGGAAACACAATCCACTTATAAAATTCCAAATAGAAAAATTGTAAAAGAAAATACACAGAGAGAGAGAGGTGAGTACCATGGATATTGTTAAATCATCTGAAAAATTACTGCTATTTATCAATAGAGTCAGAAAAATAGTGTTTGACAAATTCACAGCTAGAGACACGGAATTTTGGTTGAATCGGTTGAAAAAACAAATTAAAGTTTGTAATATTACAATAAAAAAAGGAAATCTACATATAGGTACAATTAGGAAATTACAAACATATATAGGACATTTCAAGCATTTTAAACGACTCATTTTAAATAGGTATGTAGGTATGGGGCTAGGTAGTAAACTAAAAAATAGGGTTAGATGGGAAAATATAGTTTCCGGTTTTTCAGGAAGAGTTAGGACTGGTGCTATAGTGAATTTGTATCATAAGGACTTGACACAATTCTTAAATGATTGCCAAATTATTTTTAAAAATAAAATTAGAGGAATTTTGAAAAAAAATTATCCGGTTGTTAAAGTTAATGTTTGCTTTTGTGGAGAGTTTATTAAAAAATCTGGCGAAAATGAAATTCTTACTTTTAATTATTTTAACACAAAAAATACTGTTATCGACATATCGACTGATATAGAGCGATGGTTTTTTGAAAATGTTAAAGATAAAATTATATAATATATAATATATAATAAATTATCAGAATTTCAGGAGAAAGACTCCGGTTTTGCATTACGTAAAATTATTTCTTTAGAGGTAAATATTAATAAATTCGAAATTGGAAATGGCACATCATATATTAAGCTTCCAGTACCTATTCAAAAAAAGCAGGCTTGTATTAATATAAAAAATTCTGATCAAGCCTGTTTTTATTGGTCAATTGTCTCAGCCCTTTTTCCAGCTGAATCTAATCAAGCACTCACTTCCTCATACCCATGGTACAGCACTGTATTGAAAACGCAAGACTTGGACTCTCCAATGCCTTTGCATAAAATTACAAAATTTGAAAAATCCAATAATATTTCCGTCAATGTCTATGCCTTGGAATTGATACAAGATAAAGAAAAGTCATTTTACACAGTATACCCGGCAAGACTCACTAAAGCAGTAAATGAAAAACATGTAAATCTTCTTTTAGTTCAAAATCAGTATTTCCCTAAGTTAAATGATTATGAGGCCCCTCCTGTAGAGGATGATGATGATAGCAATTCAGATATTAAATATCACTACTGCTGGATCAAAGATTTGTCTCGTTTAATTAGTAATCAGGTGAATAAAAAAAAATAAAAAATACATTTGTGATCGATGCATGAATTATTTTAGTGGTGAAAATAAATTAAATGAACACCTGAAATTGTGCTGTGACTTAAATAACTATAAAATGTCCTTCCCGAAATATGAGTTTGTTAGTTTTAAAAATTATACATATAAACAGACAACACCTTTTGCAGTATATGCTGACTTTGAGTGTATGCTAGAACCGTTTGCCGATAAAACACCGTTTCATAATAAAACTAGGAAATATCAAAAGCATATTGCATATAGTGCCGGTTACTATGTAAAATGTAGTTATAACGAAGAACTGAGTTTTTTCAAGAGCTTTAGAGGTATCGATTGCATGGATTGGTTTGCAAATGAACTGTCGAATTTAGCTAAAAATATCCAATCAAAAATTAAAACGATTATACCTATGAAGGAAAAGCCTGATTTAACTAAGGCTACGGTGTGTCACATATGTGAAAAAAGTTTTTCCTCTACAGATATCATTGTCAGGGACCATGATCACTTTACAGGGGAGTTCCGAAATTTTGCGCACCAAGCATGCAATCTAAATTTTCGAAAACTGTTTATTGTGCCCTGCATCCTACATAACTTAACTTCGTATGATAGTAATTTTGTGATTTCAGAATTAAGTAAAAAAGGACAAATTAGTTTACTCCCAATCAACAAAGAAAAATATATTTCATTTACTCTTAACGATTCAAACACTAATATAAAATTTCGATTCATAGATTCACTAAGGTTTTTGAGTGCGTCTTTAGAAGAATTGGCTTCTACATTAAACGAAAATGATTTTAAAATTTCCAAACGAGAATTTAGTAATTTAAGTACTGAACAATTTAAATTAATAACTAAAAAAGGGGTTTTCTGTTATGATTTTATAGATAGTTGGGAAAAATTAAATACCATAGAACTACCCCCAATACACGCATTTTATAATAAACTGGAAGATAAAAACATTACTGATGAGATGTATGCTCATGCTCAAGCAGTTTGGCAGACATTCGACATTGAGAATTTGGGGCATTATGCAGATATGTACTTAAATACCGATATTTTACTCTTATCAGATGTTTTTGAGCAATTTCGAAAAAAGTGTTCGATAACTTATGGTTTAGATCCTGCATGGTACTATACGATGCCTGGTTATACATGGGATTGTATGCTGAAATATGTAGGCTGTAAATTGGAATTATTACAGGATGTGGACATGGTAATGTTTATCGAAAAAGCAATTCGAGGGGGAATTTCAGTTTGTAGTGGTAGAATGTCGGAGGCTAATAATAAGTATATGCCTGAATATGATCCTACAAAACCCTCGAAGTTCCTAATGTTTTTCGATATTAACAATTTATATGGATGGGCCATGTGTGAACCCTTACCCTACAGAGGGTTCGAATGGGTAGATAGCAGAAATTTTGATGTTATGTCTGTGTCTGATAAATCTTCCGTAGGGTATATTTTACAAGTAGACTTGGAGTATCCACATGAATTGCATGATCAACATAAAGATTTTCCATTTGCCTCTGAACACCGCAAGCCTGTAGGCTCAAATCACTCAAAATTAATGACAACGCTTCATTGTAAGAAAGAATACACAGTTCACTATCGCAATTTGAAACAAATGTTAGCTAGAGGGTTGAAATTAAAAAAAATTCACAAAATTTTGAAATTCGAACAATCTGCTTGGTTGCGGCCATATATCGAATTAAATACTCGATTGAGAGCTGCAGCTACGAGTACATTTGAAGAAAAATTATATAAACTGGCAAATAATGCTGTGTTTGGTAAGACAATGGAAAATATACGAAAACACCGAATAGTGAAGCTTGTCAAATCATGGAATGGGCGATATGGTGCCAAAAATCTGTTGGCAAGTATAAGATTTCATAGTCGAACAATTTTCAATGAAAATTTAGTTGCAATAGAACTCACCAAATCGGAGTTAGTTTTTAATAAAGCCTTGTACATTGGCATGGCTGTATTGGATTTATCAAAGTTATGTATGTATGAATTTCATTATAACTACATGATTCCAAAATTAGGAATTGATAAATGCAAATTACTGTATATGGACACGGATAGCTTTATTTATGAGCTCTACTGTGACGATGCGTATGAGGAAGTTGTAAAAGCTGATTTAACAAAATTCGATACATCAGATTACCCTGTTAATAATATCTTCAAAATCCCGCAGATGAATAAAAAAGTTTTGGGGGTTATGAAAGATGAAAACAAAGGTCAAATTATGACCCATTTTGTAGGAATGCGATCTAAAATGTATTCTTTCAAAGTTCAATCAGGTAAAATAGTTAAAAAGGCAAAGGGAGTTCGAAACAATGTAGTTAAAAACAAAATAAATTTTGATGATTACCTAAACTGTTTAAATGATTTTAAAGAAAAAAGTATTACGCAACGATGCATTCGATCGTATGCCCATAAGGTATATAGTATAGAGCAAACAAAAATTGCGTTAAGTCCTTATGATGACAAAAGATATTTGATTCCTAATAGTTGCGACACTCTACCTTGGGGGCATTATAGTATTTCAGAATAGCGTTTTGTTATAGATGAATGCTTCAACATTGATGGAATTATGCATCAAAAAAATTTGTCAAACAATAGTGACGGCAGCAGATTTTGCAGAGCAGTCCCCTCTTCCTTGGAAGTTAACCAAAAGAGTTTTAAAAAGATTTCCATCATACAAATGGGATGCGATTGTAAACGAAGCCGAAAATGATCATAATCCCTCATATAAAGGACTGGAATTTATTCACTGCTCCAAACAAATATCCACACATTTACGAAATACGGTAATAGGAAAAGTAGATTGGGGGTATATATTTGAAGAAGCGGAGTCAAGGTATTGTATATGGTTAAGTGGATACTGGCTTCAACAATATCGTCTAAATGTATGCAAATCGTGTTTTTATATATTCAAAAAAGTACATGAAACTTTAAATCAATACATACTAGTTAACTACGATCACTCTCACGAAATTTATGATGCAAACGATATTGTTGAAAGCGTATATCAGGAGCCATATTATTGGTGTCAAAGCTGTTTTGCAGCTGTATTATTTGAATTGAAAGACTACGATTCATGTGTTAATGATTTACATGAAATACCCAGACATACTCGATTTGACGATTCTGATGTAGATAGTGATATTGACTCTTTTGAAGTAAATATGCAGTAATTGGTAATTAACATATTCATGAGTGTTTCTCTCTCTCTCTTTACATATGCATGTATATTTTTAATAAAAATATGTTTATCTACTTTAAACAATTATATTCCATTTTAAAAATAAAAAAATGTTTATCTTCTTTTATCTTTTATTTTCGACACAACAATAACTTAACATTTCTGCAAGTACAATTGTAGAACATCATCATATTTTACTATTTTAAATCATTAATTACTCTAGGTTTATAAAAATAAACCATTTCTTTAAGAGCACTATTTAACAGGTCATTTGGCATTATAGAACAAAATGCATACAACAATTGCAAGCTATTTAAGCTATTTGAGTTTTTACAAAAATCCAAAAGATCATAATAATACTGACAAAAGTTCAAATTATTTAAAACAGTTAGACGTGGTAAAATTAAATTATTATTCAGTTCTAAAATTTGTGTGACCTCTTCTTCATCCATGTAGAATTCCACACCATGTTTCTTGAGAAAAATAAATTTATAATCATCATAAACTAATATGGTAATTGTACAGTATTCTCCACACGGAAATGAAATAGGCTGGAAGTTATCATGTAGATTTGCTTGAAAGAAATCCACCAATTGTTGTGACATTATGGAAGTGAAGATGGACCATTCATAAGTGCTAAACGATATTCTGCTGGGCTTGAAATATTGTGATAAAATTACAGCTGGCGTAAATGATCTCGCTGGACTGATTCCACATTTTACATCATAACCGGAAAGCATATATGTTGTTGAAAGCAGATGGATATTTTCCGCCTTGGCGGCATCTTCATACTTTTTCAAAATATAATCCAACTCTGAACTATAGTCTAAGTCGGAACTACCTTCAACACTATCTTGATAACTCATAATTATCACTAAGACTGAGGGCTAAAACTATCATCATTTTATAAGACTCCCCCCCCACTCTTTGCGGTCTTTGCACGGCGAACTAAAAAAGTTGATCTATACAACATTAACATTTTCTATCCAACTGTTATGTTTTCCATCCAAGCCTAGCCATTTGACATACATTTTGTTACCCTTCCTTCTAAGTACTTTTTCCACCAAGTAAATGTCTGGATTCGCTGTTTTCTGCAGCTCTTCATCGTAAAATCCTCCACTGATTGGTGTACCGTACATATCCTCAAGCAAGTAAGTAGCGGGATTCGTGATTTTGATTTTAATGATCTTGTAGAGTTCAGTAGTCCAATTGGGTGTATAACCTTTTTCAAAGACATGTTTTGCCTTGGATATGCGCACAATGTCACCAACTTCAAATTTTCGCGGTCCTGCTATCTTTAAATGACTATAGGTGTTATTCAAAATAGATTTTTCGTTGGATTTGTTGACTTGAGAAGGTCTATATTTTGTTGTGGAATGTTTTGTATCATTATAGTTTTGAGTAATTTCAGGCAGAATATCAATCCATTTGTAGGTGCCATTTAAACTGGAATACTTGTAGAGTTTCGATTTCAAAGTTCTTATAACACGCTCAGCCATAGAAGCTTTCATTGTACTAAATACGCTGTAATGATTGATGTAGTGTTTTCTCATTAAATTTTGAAATTTGCTATTGTAAAATTCCTTTCCCTGATCAGATTGCAGATTTTTTGGTATTCGTCTAGTGTGAGCGAGAATGTCCGAGAATGCCCGAGTAATCTCCTCTCCGGTCTTCGTCTTTAGTGGGCGTGTCCACACAAACTTAGAAAAACAATCAATGACGACCAGTATCATTTTATGATTCCTATTTTGTGATGCAAAATTCCTCATCTCCGCAAGATCCATTTGCCAAAGATCATCAAGACCCTTAATAATAGTGCGTCTCCGAGAGAATGCTTGTGTAACATGACTGGCTAGCTTCATCTCCAAACTGCGAATGCGGTCATTTAAATCTGGGGTATTAATGTCTACAATACTTGAAAGGTTACTTTTCAAATCGGAGAGTTCTGCAAATTCTTTTTTTAATTCACCTATGCTGTCAACACACTTGTTTATGGAAGCAGAAAATTCTTTTCGAATGAAAACTTTGGCGATGGCAATTGAATCGTCAACGTATTTCTTTGTAGCTGTATCCCTTCCTGCTACGGGAGGATTTCGCGAAATAAATTCTTCAATTTCGTTGGTTTTATTTTGCAAGGATGCAATATGTGTCTGTAATATGGGGATTTTCGTTTTATGAAACTCATTTCTTATCTCGTTCAATCCTACAGCTAAATCCTTTATATCAGGTTCTTGTTGCTGGAGCACGATACCATGTGCTTGAATTAATGGTGAGTTGTTGGTACGTATGCCATTCAACTGCACATCAACATATTTTTTTGTTGCAGCATCACTATTTGTTGTCGGTTCCTTAACATTACAAATTTTCACATTTTCAATATCAATATTACCATCCGGTGTATGAGGAAACGTAATTTTCGCTGGTAAACGCGCATATGGCGTTTGATGTCTATGTCCGAATTTATCGACCGACATAATTGAAATGAACAAGTTTCAACTTGTATTATTCTATTATATCAGCCTCCTTGAGTTCATTGATAATTGCTACTATTTCGTTGTCGTGTGACGTATTACCTGCCTCTTTTGAAGCAATCAACAACTTCAAACGATCCACCAATTCATTTGCATCATCCCAATAAATATACTCCATAGGTTTATCATTATATCTTAACCGATCGATACCTTTTCCTTTTGCTTGAGGAATTGATTTTAGACGAGTCAATACCTGAGACGAGCTATTCGTTGCTAGAGATTTTGTTTTGAATAAAGGTTTTATGATGTAGTGATATTTATCAGTACTTGACCCCTTAAGACGATTTAACGTGTCTAAATGAACTTCAGTTGTTGTCAAAAGATTTTTATAGTTCTGTAAATCTTGATCATTGTAGCTGGGGTCTTGGTAAAATAGAAGCTCATACAAGCCTGGTGTTCCAATTATAGAATTTCCTACTTTGTTTTTCTCAGGTAGTATGTTTATATTACCGGTTTTTCCATCAAACGCAATTCGACGTTTGCCTAATGACCAACCGATTTCATCGTTGTATATCGGTCCATAATTTTTATCAATTTTATCATCTCTTTGGAAGTAATCTTCAATGAACTGATAACTGATGGCAGGATATTGGTCCAAATAGTCTTCGAAAGCTTCCTGAGAAATTTCGGGGCGCATCTCTTCTGGAGATTCAGAACGTGTAATATTGCCTGATTCATCGGTTTCGGCTACAGATTCCGTTTCGAGAAAAGGAGGTGTAAACACATCATCATCGGGTTCTTCTTTCTTTATTTCCTCCTTTGGATGTAAATTTGTAATCGATTTTTGTAATGTCTTTGAGGATTGTACAATTTCTTCTAGTGGTTTGGATATTGGCTTGAATAGTTTATTAATAGACTCATCTTGCTCTGATTTACCCAATTTCAATGCCAAGTATTTTTTTCGAATCGATCTAGCAAGTTCGGACACTTTTTTCTTGCGCAATGCAGTAGCAACCTTATCGTCAGACATATTGGTATGGACTGAAGGCGCAGCTTACAATTTTATATATTTATCGAATCCTTTGCGATACCTTCCATCATTGAGGGCGAAATCTTTCATAATTACCAATGTACCATAGCGATCACACCAACACTTTGAACACATATTTTTAAATATGTCAAATGTCATGTCAGAAGATACGTGTTCGTCAAATATATGTTTCAAGTTTACCTCATCCTGCTTGAATAACACAATAACATTACAATTGTCGCGAATAAGCTGTTTCGGTATTTTTGAGTATGTTTGACAAAGATATGCAGCATCAATATCTTTATGTCTACACATGGAGTAGTATTCACGAATTTTCTGCTGACCGTCACATGCAACGTCATCGAATAAAAAGACAGAATTTGGTCGAGCTTCCTCTGGACTAATTATTTCCTCGTTGTCTTTAAATGGGAAATAGCCAACGCCCTTGACTTGTGCTATAACTTCTTGCAGCAATTGGTACTTTGGTTGGAATAACGATTTTGAAAAGACATAAACATTTTTGAATTTCGCGCCATTCGGATTGAATAGGAGCGCTAGCACGACATTCGTCTTTCCACACCCGCTGGGACCGCATATAATGGCACGGAAAGAATTTGGTAACAATTTACCATGTTTGCCGATCGATGGCGTTGAGGTGAAATCCAGATTTTCAATGGGTATAGTCTGCTCTTGTTGAATTATTTTTATTGTGTGTGTCGTTTTTCGTAGTACTACTCTTTAAATATAGATGTTACCACTTACGCGTATCAGTCTTAATGTTGATGTTTGAAGGAGAAGGTCTCTTAAATTCTCTCATCAATAAACTACCTATCGAACTTCACTTACCTAGCTATCAGTACTGCGGACGTAAGTAAATCGCCCCACCCTTTTTTGCGAAAAATTAATTGTTTTTTGTTAGCTGGTACAAAATTGGAAAAACGTCTTGATCGTGGAGATCCGGGCATCAACCCCTTGGACGCTGCTTGTAAACAACACGATATTTCTTACTGGAAGAATAAGTCTCTCGAAAAACGACACAAAGCCGATCAAATACTTGAAGATAAAGCTTGGGCACGCGTCAAATCGAAAGACGCTTCACTGGGGGAGAAAACTGCTGCATTACTTGTAACAGGTGGAATGAAGGTGAAAAGAAAGCTGGGAATGGGCTGTCGTCGCAAACGTCGTTCCTTGCATCGAGATGTTATTCTAAAAGTGGGGAAGTCATTGAAGAGAGGAACATCTTTGAAAGACACCGCAACGTTTGCCTTACGAGCAGCCAAAGCACTCATTAAGGAATTTGGTGGGAAAAAAGAAATCGAGGTTCCTCGAGTGATACCTGTAGCGAAATCCGGAGGTTTCCTACCACTTATCCCTTTGTTTGCTGGCCTTTCGGCACTTGGAGCTTTGTCAGGTGGTGCTGCTGGGGTTGCTAAAACTGTCATTGATGCTAAGCATGCGCAAAAGAAATTTGAAGAAGATGTACGTCATAATAAGGCTATGGAACGTGTAGGATCTGGTCTGTATCTGAAAAAGTACCCAAAAGGCGGCTTCGGATGGTATTTGAAAAAGCAAAAAAACTAATAAAGCTACCCAATCACTCATTAACCGACTTTGACATAACACATTACGCAAAATCGCTTAAAATACCGCATTTTCGAGGAGTTTTCATGCGAGACACTCTCCCCAAAGCCGGGGCCCGAAAACAAGAATGCGCAGTGGTGAATTTGGACACCTCTGAGAATAGCGGAAGTCATTGGGTAGCTTACCGAAAGATAAACAACAATGTAGAGTATTTCGATTCATTTGGTAACTTGAAGCCTCCGAAGGAAGTTGTTAAATATCTCGGAAAAAGTGTGCAAATTTTCTACAACAATACCCAATATCAAAATTACGATCAAATCAATTGCGGTCATTTGTGTTTGAAATTTCTACAACAACAATGACGGAACTATTACTACAACATATCTACCATAGAAAAACATTGAGTAGTTTCACTGCCGAAGAACTAAAGCACTTTCCCATTGAACATCTAATAGAGTGTGTAAGACCTTGGGAATTGCTGGAAATGTGGCACAAACTTCCCAATGAATATCGAACAAATTTTGAACTACAAATACGACTGCCTTGTTTCATCCATTACAACCGACCTGATTGGACGACGCATTGTGACGGTCCTCCGAGTTCGCAAGCTACTTGTTTCCTTTGTAAACAAACATTGAAAAAATAAAAATTAAATTTAAATTCAAACATTATTCGTATTTCATTAGTCATCATGTCGCAGTTGCTGAGAGTTAATAGCACCAATCACGTGTTTACCTTTCAGCCTCCTACGCCTATTGTGCTCGATCCGAAGAATGAATACGAAATAGCTCTACGATCTTTTCATTCTTATAACAGTATACCGAACATTGAAAATTGTAAGTTTTACTACTACGATACCAAGGGCAAGCTTCAAAGCTTTGATTTCCCCACAGGATGTTACGAAATTGCCGATCTTGAAGCGTTTATCCGAGATAAATTGGGTGCGGGCAATCTAACTAGATCAGAGGATATATTTTCACTAAAACCCAATCACAATACGTTAAAATGTGAAATTTCCAGTAAATACAAAATTTCCTTCAAGGAGGCCAATAGTCTTGGAAGAATATTGGGATTTTCACCGAAAATACTCGACGCTAACAAATTGCACTCTTCAGATCTCCCCGTCAAAATCATTAAAGTATCTAGTATTCGCTTCGATTGTAACATTACCACTGGAGCCTTCGATGCAAACAGACCTGCTCATACCATTTACGAATTCGTCGTACAAGTAGATCCGGGATATTCCATTGACGAAATTCCTCATAATTTGCTCTACTTACCCGTTATACAACAACGTGAAATAACCAACATCACTGTCATAGCCTTAGACCAGGACGGTCAGCCTGTTAACTTTCGTGGAGAACTAAGTACGTTGGTGTTGGAGCTTAGAGCGCGATGGGCCTAATAATCAATCATAAAAGACAATCTGCAGCACTTTCAACTTCATTAGCTAAGCAGTCGCCAAAGCTGAAACAGCTCACGTTCGCAAACAAATTGGTTCTGCAATCGCTGGGTTTTAAATTGAAAAATGACAACTATGTATGGAAAACGTTTACGCCAAAACGACATGCCTCCAATGTTTGATATCTATCGTAAGCCGATGTTTGATGAGTCAATTCGAAAGGCCGAATATAGAACATATGCTCCATTCATAAAATCATTCAATTGCAGTGACATTGTGGAGTTTAGCATTAATCAGGTTGATTCGTTCTTTGCAATGAGCGAAACTTTGTTGTGCATTAAAGGTTCGCTCGAAACACACGGGGATGGTGACGTAAAATTAGCAAATAATGTTGGAGCCTTTCTATTCGATTCATGTACGTACAGTGAAAGTGCCAAGGAAATGGAAACAGTTCGAGATCCTGGAATAGTAAGTGCCGTACGTGCCATGACCTGTTATAACCAAGAAGATTCCAATCATATGGCTATAGCCGGTTGGAATTACCCAAAAGATCCTATTCTGAATGTTAGCGACAAGTCCTTCAGCCTTCAAATACCTCTCAAACATATTTTCAACATTTTCAACGATTATTCCATGATTACATGTGGGCGTCAAACGATACGACTAGTTCGGGCACGAAACGATAATGATTGCTTATATATTACTGAAAAGAATGTCTCTGGAACGCCTACAACAGCTAAAATTAACATTACAAGCGTTGAGCTGAAAGTTAAACATATCTTTCCTAATGACGACATAAAATTAAATCTTATGAAATCCATTCAAAAAGATCAACCTATAGTTATTCCATTCAGGAAGTGGGAGTTACACGAATTACCTTCAATTACTAAAGGAGCAAGACGTGAAGTTTGGGCTGTCAAGACATCCACTTCAGTTGAAAGACCTCGTTTTGTTATTGTTTTCTTTCAAACCGACAAACGTAACTTGAGTACAGCTGACCCGACTTTATTTGACAATGCTGACGTACAAAGTATAAGACTGTCACTTAATGGTGACTATTGGCCCAATGAAAGAATGCAATTGGATTTCGCTAAAACTGACTACAATGAGGCATATTTTAACTACACCGAATTCTATCCCAACTACGCAAACTCCACACAGAAGCGCCCCCTGCTGGATTATTCTTCTTTCAAGAAACGAGCATTGTTTGTTATCGATTGTTCGAAACAGGAGGAAAGTATGAAGGCGTCCACAGTCGATGTGAAACTTGACATTGAAGCAAACATAGGCTTTCCCGAAAATACCAAAGTCTATTGCATCATAATTCACGATTGCGTAATGGAATACTTCCCCCTCTCCGAAATTGTTAAAAGCTTGAACTAGATGTTGTGAGTTAGTGTTCGAGCAGACATCAACATGAGAGTAGCATTCGTAGACATTCAAGGGTTTGTCGTAGACGACCTATTCGTTGCCAAAGAACTCAGCATAGAAATTGGCTTCAAAGGCTCGCATTACATATTTTTACCACCGCAACCGTTTTCCACATTGAGCAACGCGGACAAGAAGACTACATCCTACTTGGAAAGGAATGTGCATGGCATTCGATACTCTTCAGGAGATGTAGAATATTCTAAAGTAAATGAAATATTGGGAAGCAAGTTATTACATGCCGCAGACTACATTTACGTTCGAGGACAACAAAAAGCCGAGTTTCTGCAAAAGAAATGTCACATTTTTGGTATTTTTCCACACATTATTGACGTTTGCAAATTTGATGGCACACCCTGTGAAACTGGAAACTTTGTTCAAGATCCCAATCCCTGCCACGCCTCTGGAGTATATTCGTGTACCGAAAGAAATGTACAGCGACTCCGTCACTGGTTTTCAAAAACTGTATTACCGTTATAAATAAAGTTTTTTTAAAAACATGGGTTTTATTGAAACACTCTGTATATTCATCAACTTTTATATTACATGAAGATTGGAATTTTCGTTTTACAATTTTTAAAATAATTTTCACAATTAAAACAAATACAGCCACTAATATTACACATGACATGGTGTAAACGTTATTAATTTCATTTTCTATATCTTTTTCTGTTCTGTTGAACATGGTGTAGGTTGAATACGTCTTGACGGATAAGTAGTTTGCGGCAGTCTACGGGCTAACTGATGGACCTCTTCAGGCACCCAGTTTATACGAAGACTGCTCCACGTCTGCCCTTCCTTATCAGATAAACTAAGATTTTCCAGTTGATTTATAACCTCACTTTTATCTTCGTAAAAAGCAATGTCTTTATTTAATTTACCAATATTCTTAATGAACTCCTCCAAACGATGACTGTACTCTTCTGAAGACATATTACAAAAGAACACTCCGGTGACACGATGTTATTTTATTTAGCCGCGCCGCCTTATCATCCTAACGGATCTTTCTCGACTACGTCACATTTTACAGCAAGAAGCGTATGGTGCGCGCGATGTAAATCTGGCCGCGCCGCCTTATCATCCTAAAGGATCTTTCTCGACTACGTCACATTTTACAGGAAGAAGCGTACGGTGCGCGCGCTATTCACATTGCAGCCTTACTTCACGTCTGACTTTTTACTTTTCCCCATCATATAAACTAAGATTCTCTATTTGCATCATAACCTTACTTTTGTCTAAAAATGTTTATTTACCAATGTTCAAGATAAGTTCTCCACACAGCATAATAAGATCATGAATTTTTCCTACACTCTAGGAATATTTCGTACGAGAGACTGTAATTTCATATTGCCACAGCGCGGGCGGCAGCGATACCTTTCTTCATAACTTACAAATAAGAGAACTGATGGCATAGTGTGTAGAGTGACGCGCATTGGATGCGTGGGTCCCTGGTTCAATCCCCGGACCAGTCAAATTTTTTTCATCGGAGCTAAAATGGGATCAAAAATGGCGTCGGCGACTACAAGATGGTGATTGCGGCATCTCATAGATGGCGCAATGGACCAAAAATGGCGACGGCATCTCTCTCCTACACATTGCATCCATCACTCTCTCTCTCCAACACATTGTTTTCCCTATCTCTATAGTCGTAACCGCCTTATACATCTACTCTTGAAGTTCGGAGGGACCAACAAACAACCCCCCAAGTGGTGAAGGTGGATAATCACTTGGGTATAATCCATCCCCTAATCTAAGGTGTGAGATACCGTGCTGAGAGATGCATGGCACGGGGGAGAGTGTCTTAAACGGTTCCTTCGGGACACCACGCCGAATCCCGTCGTATGCAGGCCTTACCCGATAGTAGCGGCCAATGTCGGGTGGACCGTTTAGATCCGCTGTACTCGTGGGACCAAAATGGAGAACCACTTAAAAAAATTAAAAATAACCGAGACAGAGGAGAAACGGGCTCCGGAACCGAATCCTTCCACCTCGGGAGTAGATACGTCGCAGGCGGAAGTTTCAAAGGAAGATCCTCAAGGGAAAAACCACGAAGGTACGGGCTTGAACCGAGGTTTAAGTGGGGCCCAGAGGAGGAAACTACTGAAACAGCGGGCTATAAGTGAGGGCAAACCTGTCCCCAAGTTTGGGCTGCAGAGGAAGAAGAGGAAGGCGGAAGAAAAGCGGGCTAGAACCGCTAACAATTCCGATACCCCTTCGACCTCTGGGACCCCAACTTTGACGGGAAAAAGGGCGGCCTCATCGAGTCCGCTTGGGACAGAAACCGCTCAAAAAGGCGAAGCTGGATGGTAGCTATGCCGCCGTGGCGTCAAACCTTCCTAGGGTCGTTCTCACTTGTGGGGACTACATGGGGGGCAAGATGCCAAGTGAAGTGGTGGCCAAGATCCAGGAAGAAATCGTTAACAAGGTGCTTGCGGTCGAGGAAGGGGCCTTTGTACCCAGATTCGTAGAATCGTTCCCGAGGTCTTCTTTTGCGAAAACGGGGACTCAGAGGCATGGCTGAAGGAAACAGCGGGGGATATCGAATTAGGGATGCAGGACCTGAAAATTCGAGTGGTAGCACCCGAGGAGCTCAGGATCACGAAGGTGATTACCTGGCTCCCTGCGGGGGTAGATTAGATTAGATTAAAATTGGAGTGGCTCTTTGTCCTATCCCACTGCGACCTTTGCAGATCTATTGTGGTCCTCCCTATATTAGAGCTCGATATCCAGCTTTATTCTTTTTATTAGACTTAATAGCCTGGTTACCGCCTCCTTTGCGTAGCTCTCTGCCTTCGGTTTTTCTTCCCCGAATAAGTGAAACCGCAACCTTGCTAGGCCTTCACACTCACAAAGTACGTGCTCCGCGGTTTCTTCTTCTTCCTGGCAGAACCTGCATAGGCTGTCTTCTGCTAGTCCAATTGTGTGCATATGTTTCCTTAGCCTACAGTGCCCTGTGAGCATTCCCACTATTATCCTCGTCGTTTCTCGACTTTGGCGTAGTAGGTCGTGTGACAGTTTGGCCGAAGGGCTTTTAAGGAATAGTTTAGCGTGTCTTTGTCCTGGGGTTCCATACCACCAGTTCAACGCCTGGTTGTTTATCCATTTGTGGATGCTTCCTTTACTTAGGCATTTGGCAATTCCACAGGAAGGTTCTGCGGGGGTAAAGAATGCCTCAGACTTCTTGAAGCTGGTCAAGAGGCAAAATGGAGGAGTAGACGTGGCCAGATGGGCGGTCCTGAAGGAGGCACCGACAGGTTGCCTAATTCTAGGCCTAGATGAACCGTCGGTCACACTACTCAAAAGCCAAAACCTCAGGCTGACGGCGGGTGTGGGAGTGGCAACGTTCAGGGTGCTGAACTCAAAGACCGCTGTCATGTCCAGGGAGGAGGCTCAGGAGGAAGCCCAGCAGGCGGAGTAGCTCTAAATGGCTACTACGAAGATAGGCTTTTCTCAGATCAATTTGCAACATAGCAAAAGCGCCTCTGCGATTTTAGCGAGGAGCATGGCTAGGTTGCAGACACATATAGCACTAATACAAGAACCTTGGCTATACCGAGGGCGTATTAGGGAGTTGACCACAAGCGGGGATCTATTTGTGGGCACAAGTGAAGGAGATGCACGAGCGTGCATCTGCATCAAGGGTATTAATGGTCTTTTGTTGCAGGAGCTGAGTTCCAGGGACTGTGCAACCGTAAGGATAGAATATGAGGATGAAGAGGGTAGGATGAAGACAGTGGTGATCTCATCCCGTTACCTCCCTCATGATGAAGAGGCACCAACGTTAGTTGTGAAAAAAGTTGTAGAATACTGCAGGCGCAAGAACCTTGATCTTATCATAGGGAGTGATGCAAATGCTCATCACGAAGCCTGGGGTAGTACCGATATTAACGACAGGGGGGCTGAACTGTTAGAATATATGGTACACAGATGGACAAAGTGAACCAGGGCAACGAGCCGACATTTATCACCTCCAACAGGAGGGAAGTGTTGGACTTAACACTGGCTTCCATGAACATCAGGAGAAACATTCATGGGTGGAAGGTCGAGCAAGAACCATCCATGTCGGATCATCGTACAGCCGGCAATCAACAAAAGCTCGATTTTGTTTCCGACTGTTTTTCGAATCCCGATAGATTTGAAAAACCGATAAAACGCAATAAAATCTCAAATTTTGCTTCCCATTGCTCGACTAAAGTTCTCATGACTAAAGACGAAAAGAAAAAAGTTTTACTAAAATTGGAACGAGACATTTTTGGAAGACTCCTGGCTATTAGCGTAAAGAAGAAAATTAATCTGGAACTTTGTCTGACCTTTCCACTGCCGCCTGCACTTTTTTCACTTACTGGTGAAATGTTAAAAACGCCCAAATCAACATTTGCAAACAGTTTAAAATCTCAGGTCGAAATGGTTGAGCCCACCAATATTGATGTTGAAATAATAGACGAGTTCTACTTTTTGTACTTAATTGGAAATTCCATGCCACAGTCATTTGAAAAAGTTGCAGAGTCAATATTAATGAAAATTTGTGCATCACAAGCTAAAGAAATCCATTTAATATTCGACCGATATTTGACACCCTCCATCAAGGATTCCGAACGCCAAAGTCGAAAAGAGTTTGATGTACCATATAAAATTACAGGACCTCAACAAATTAGACCCAAAAATTTTGTGCAAAGCCTTAAAAATTATCGATTCAGGGATGCTTTAGTACAATTTTTGGCTGATTATTGGGAAAACAAAAATGTGCTGCCAATAATCGGAAATAAAAAATTTTTTTAACGGTTGAACATCTGTGTTACTCGTACCAAGCTCTGGATAATTGTGTTCAAAAATCTGAAGAAGTTGATTATACGTGCTATCATGAGGAGGCGGATACAAGGATTGTTTTTCATGCTCATAAAGTAACACCCGGCTCCAGAATCTTAATTAAAGCTTCTGATACTGATGTTCTCATAATTATTATACTTGGAAATTTAGCATTGGAGTTGGGATCTAAAATATGTAAAAGTATACCTGCTTATCATGCATTCACAGGTTGTGACTACACTGCGGCATTGTATAATAAAGGAAAGATCAAACCATTTAAAATATTTTCAAAGAATGAGACGTATCAAACTGTTTTTGCGTAATTAACTGATGAAGCTGATATTTTTATCGATGAAAAAATGAATGCTGTTCAAGAGTTTACAGCAGAAATGTATGGTGTAAAGCACTGTCAATCTGTTAATGATGCGAGAATTCGTATTTTTATGAAAAAGTACGGCGCAAAAGAAGACAACGAACAATTTTCAAACAAAATTAAAAGTTTTGACTCCAACTTAATACCGCCTTGTTGGATTTCCCTACTAAAAAAATTTCAAGAACAATATATGTAAATTCTATGTGGCTTAATGCAAATACAATATCGTCATGAACAATTGGAGAAAAAATTATATGTTCAACTTGATAGGGATATTCGATATACATCGATGTATCGAATTCACTCGATGTTTATAGTTCGATGCATCGAAACGATTCGATGCTTTGAAAAGGTATTGATTTACTCGATGTATCGATGTTTTCTCATAAAACATCGACTCAATGGTAACCAGCTGATCATTGTACATCTATTACTGTTCAGTAGCTCTGATTTAATAAAATTAAAACTTGAATCTTTTTTTCTTTTACTGGCACTAGTTGGCTAATTTGGAAATTGACATGGGCAATACTGCGCCAGAGAGAATTTAAAAAAAACTTCGTTTGTTTTGGTTCTGCGTCAGATTTATTGTGAGACAAAAACGTTAAATGTTTTTACTTGTGTCATAGATGTGCATACTTAACAACATAAAATAGGATTGGATTTGGATATAATATACTCATTAGAGTAAAATTTCATCGTTTTCTCATAAGTTCGATGGACAGGTAATAAATAAGTTAACAATTTGTCGAATTATTACGCTAAAATTAATACATTCAATACTTAATAACATCTGAATATCCTTCAACATCTTTTCAACATCTAATTATTTTGTGTCATTCGTTAATGTTACTCGTCAGTCTTGCTACTATTGTCACTCACAATTTTTAACTTTTTTAGATAGGGAGGATTAGTGATGTGATATCATCGATTGATAAATTTATTGACTTCTGCTAATTTACCGTATTTTTTTTAGGTTAAGTTGATGACACAAAACGATGGCACCTTCCAAGAAAAGTAGTGTGTGGCAATTTTATGATAAACCTGAAGGAGATAGTAACTCTGCAAAATGTAGACTTTGTCAAAAAGTCATCAAATCTTGTGGCAATACAACTAACTTAATTGGTCATATAAAAAATATACATAAGGCTGCTTTTCGGGAGTTCAATATTGGATGTTCGAAAAAATCCAATATTGATAACGAAACTATACACAAAAAAACACAATCAGTCCCTAAAGATGCTGACATACTACCGTCAACGAGCTCAGCTGGTGTAATAGAATTGACTAAAGACATTGATAAAATATGTGACTGTTCAAAAGACGAAGTTCCTGTTACTCCGGCGCCTAAACGTCAAAAGTCTATTATATCAAGTTTTCAAGAAATTCACGGTTTTTCGGCGGGTGGTGATAAAACTTTAATAGTTATTTATGCAACAAGTGCAAAAGTGACGTGTTGTCCAACTCGGCCTAAAGACCTCGTTGGACAATTTCACGTCGCGTGCAAAAAACACGTTTTGCAAGAGTTGCATACAATATTTTCTCTAAATTCATGCAAAAACTGGAAAATTCGAATATAAATATGTTAAGAATCGAACCTAACCTAATCAAACTCAACCCGTTCTTCTTTTTTTGTATCTTTATGGCCTCAACCTTGTCAGTACTCAATCATAGCTGGTTTTCGCCTTGACCATTTAAATTTCAAATAATTAAAGATTTTTGCAATAATTGTAACTCGTTGAGACTAAGTAGTAAGATATACATATATTATTGGTGTATTAAAGCAGGATCAGATACTTGCTATGGATTTTTATTTAATTTAAATGTTTATGCTTGTCATTAATCATCACAAAACTGACACAAGAATGACAGATGAGTGCAATAATAGTATATTGTATAATTAGTGGGAAAAGTATCATATTCCCAAACGATTGTGATGATTACCAGACGAGGAGCGTAGCGACGAGTCTGGTAACACAGGAGTTTGGGAATATGCTTTTCCCACGAATTATACATACTATTTTTTCTTGGATCGTAAATTGAGATTTGAAAAATTGATTGAAAAATATTCCGTTCAAGATGTAATCAAGTAAGTTTAGATATATTTTTCTATGTTCATATTGAAATATAGAAGTGGTGGTAACGAGATAAACCAAACAATCAGCCATGCAGCTTCAACGTATAAAAATTCTCGTTGCCCTCTAGTACAATTTACAAACTGTACAATAAATGTAAATATAAACAATAAATGTGTGTTCAAGAATATCGTTATAAATTAGATGCTTCTTTTATTTCTTTCATAACAACTTTATCAATATAAAAATTGAAGCCATACTTTGTTACATTTTATTGTAATAATCCATTTGTTACATTACCGCACGCTACAGCAGTGTGGTAAGAATATTACCGCACTGTTATTTTCTAATTGCTTAGCAACTGCCCACTATTCGGGAATGTTGAGCTTTGCGCATGGAAAACAGATCAAAATAGTGTAACTTTTCTCACGATCGGAGAAAAAATATTTTATTGCACTAGTGCAATGAAGAACCACTTTTTCCATTAAATGTGATTCAAAAAAGTGTTGTTTTTGCATGAATGTAGAAAAAAATAAATGATGCCTTAATTTATATGATATGCAAGGACAATCAACCATTTACAATAGTTGAAAATGAAGGATTTCGCAATTTGATTAAAGTTGTTGCGCCACATTATAAACTTCCCAATAAGACGACGTTGACTCGATGGGTTGATGATAAATACGCAGCATTATCAACAGCCTTCAAAGAAAAATTATCAAATATTGAAAACTTTACTCTTACTACTGACATGTGGTCTGAAACAATGAGCATGAGAAGTTTTTTAGGAATAACAGCACACTTCGGTGTTGGTAATGAATTATTTTCAATAACTCTTGGAGTGTACCAGTCAAATGAACGTCATACTTCAGAACATATCGCTGAAATGTTGCTTCAAACTTGTACCGAATGGGGTATTGACAAAGATAAAGTTTCGGCTGTAGTGACTGACAACGCAGCCAACATGGTAAAGGCCATCGATTTGGCTTTTGGAAAAACACATACCATGTTTTGCACACACTCTGAATTTGGTGGCACAAAATTCTATGCAACAGTGTACTGAGCTGCGAAACTTGATAACTCGTCGAAGATATTGTGACGTGGTTCAAACAGAGCAATATAGCCAGTAATGAATTACGTAATGCAACCCGGAAAGAAGCTAAATTGATAACAAGAGGTTCCAACCAGATGGAATAGTACATATTATATGATTGAAAGATTTTTGGAGCTTCGCACTATCGTTAATAACATAATCATTCGGCATAAAAATGCACCACCGATGCTTACTGCGTCAGAACTATCAATTCTTTCTTCGGTTTTACAAGTTCTGCGACCGATCGAAGCTGCAACTAAGGAAGTGTCAGGGGATAAGTATTGCACTAGTAACAAGGTAATACCACTTATCCATTGCCTTCTTTTGAAAGTTAAAACACTCAGACTCGAAGAATCTCTTGCCAAAGAGTTACAGTCATTGGTCCTTAAAGAAATTGACAAGAGAATGGGTGTTATAGAGAGAGTGACTCCTCTCGCCATAGCCACGATATTATATCCGAGGTTTAAAAAAATGCATTTTACAGACCCACTTGCTTGCTCTTCAGCTGTGGCAAAAGTCAAAGAATTTGTGAAAACTACAATACAAAATGAGACCGCGGTGGAATTTGATTCTTCAGATCATTCTGACAGACCAGAAGATAACTTTTCTTTATGGGATGATCACCACAAATTGGTACACAGGAGCTGGAAAACGGCGAAGTCTGACGATACTATTTCTGACGAGCTGTCTATTTACTTGCGTAGTCCAGTAGGAAGACTTAATGAGAACCAATTGGAAATTTGGAATGATCTGAAGATTCAGCTTCCTAAACTTCATAAAATTGCTTACAAATACTTGATGGGAACGTCAGTACCGTCTGAGCGTTTATTTTCTAAAGCAGCTCAAATCGTCAATCAGCAACGAAACAGACTGAAAGGAAAACATTTAAATAAGCTTTTGTTTTTGCAAAGTCTTCCAAAAGAACATTGGTTATAAGTCTTATTGTTACACATTGCCATATTTTTTTTTAATAAATGACTACTGCATGAAAAGTATTTCTTTTTTTATTTTAGTAACATAGATTCCTTAAACACACATACAAAAGGAAAAAAAGTGTTTTGTAAAAGCACTAGTTTTGAAAAAATTGGTTAAACAAAGACGAACAGTTAATCCAAATTCTCGTAGAGGCAATTCCTTTCAGTACCATTTGAAAGATGTAGCCATTGGAGAATGGACAGTTCATGCGTGGGTCGGTATTAAAGATAAAATTAACACAACAAGAAATCCTGTCATCAAAGCTAACGAGAACGCCAATAGACAAAAGGTTCATGATTTTCTTGATAGTCTACCAAAATTGGATGCACATTATTGTAGGAAAGATACAGCCAAATTATATTTAGAGCCTATGTGGCAATCAAAATCTAAATTGTATACTTAAACTTCTTGGGTTTAAATATGGAACAACAGCATTCAGTATCAAAATTGGTATTCTGGCAAATTTTTGATGAAATGAATTTAGCTTTATTCTGACCAAAGAAAGACCAGTACGATATCTGCTGTGACTACGGAACAAAAAATGTTACTAAGAATTCTTACAATAGGCATATTGAACGTAAAGATGAGGCGAGAAATGAGAAAGGCAAAGACAAGGCAAATCAAGATCCATCTGTAGTGGTGTTTACGATTGACCTACAAGCCGTATTACTTTGTCCTTTTTTAAAAGCATCAGCACTGTATTATAAAACGAAACTTCTCGTACACAACCTAACTTTATAACCTAAGAAATCATGACGGATTTTGCTTTTTGTGGGACGAGACTCACGGAGGCCTTAATGCTGACGAATTTTGTAGTATTTTGTATGATTTCATTATCCATAATATTGACAGAACCGTAGTAAAAGAGGTAATTTTCTACAGCGATGGTTGCACATACAAAAACCGCAATGCAATTTTATCTAATGGATTGCTTCTAGCTTCAGTAAAAACAGGATTAATTTATTATCACTCAAAAGTTTTTAGAAAAGGGTCACACTCAAATGGAGTGTGCACGCCACAATTGAACGACATCTAAGAAATAGGGAGATCTATTTTCCAGCTGGATACGTAGAAGTGTGCAAGAAGTACGCATCCTAGACCATACCAAGTAAGGTACTTGGAATACGACTTTTTCTTAAAATTTAAGGATGTCCCTTATGTAAACTCCATACGTCCTGGTAACCGTGTTGGAGATCCTGTGTAGTGGATTTGTGTGCAATACAATACCATCCTGAAGGTACTATGCAAGTTAAGAAAAAAATCTCAGATAGTTACGAGGATTTACCCCAGGCGTATTAAAAAACCGGACGCCACTGACAACTTTATGAAATTATATACCAGAAGAAATTCTATTAAATTACAGAAATTCAATCATCCACAAGAATTAAAGATGGTCATTCCAAAAGATATTCATTCATTTTATGATGAGCTGCCACACTAGAAATAAACTTTTTCTTTATTTTGTTTGGTTAAAAATAGTTATTTGTTTAACTAGGCAGCAAAGTAGTAGATTGACTGCCGAGGCTGAATTCATAGCCGAGCTTAACGAGGCTAGGACTTTAGCCAAGGCAGTCAATCTACGTTGCTGCCAAGTTGAACATATAATTTTTTCTCCGATTGTTCATGAGGATATTGTATTTGCAAATTATTACAATTCCCACAATCTCTTTATTTTAGTTGGTTGCTATGGAAATGTGATATGAGATACTCTTAACTTAAAAACAGTTTCAACTGTCTCCTGTAAAATTTGCAATTTTTGACATACGAGTGTTTCACTCTACGCCATCGCATTGTTTGTAGTTGATTACAATGACAAAATGGATGCCATGGATGGATCGGACATTTGCAGCCTGCGTAACTTTGTCAAATGGTAAAGGAAATTATTTGTGCACATCCTGAATATGTGTGTACTGAATGCCCATAATATATTCTCTACAAAATATCCTATGAAATATCCACTTGCGAAATTTCAAATGAACGTTATATGCCAACTTTTGGAAAGGTTCATGTTTTTTCATACCTGTTGTACGTAATTTGATAATGGTATTAGGTATATCTACATATATTAGATACGGACAAGTGAATAAACCCACGCCTATGTCTGCTGCAACAATTTCAAAATTGAATGAAAGGCATTTTCCAACCCTTGTACCTGCGACTGAGAAGTCCATAATTACTTTAAAAAGGTGCACCGTCTGCTCCCATACAAATTAAGACAAAAGAAAAGAAGTACTTCCAGATACATGTGCAAAGAATGTAACGTAGGCTTATGCGTGTTTCCATGTTTCCAAGGATATCACACTCAAGTGAAATATTGAGTATTTCCAATTAATTAGTACCTACCTACTCAGTTTTTATGCAATATTAGTTTGAGTTGTTATTTTTGAGCATGAATACAGTCGACAGAAGCAAACATGAACTAATACAACTACAGCGACATGGACACGCCCACCAGGGCTCATGTTTGCTTCTGTCGACTGTATGCAATATCCGTTAAATTTCGTTGACTTTCATTAGAGTTAGTTCTATTTCATTTTCGTCAATCTATTTATTTTGTGCTAAATACTAGGTGGCCGATATATATCACACGCTTCCATTCGGCATCTCAAAAACAGCCGTCCACGCAGAAAAACAAGAGAAAATGCGGACATCCTGAAAGGGTGAATAAAAAATTTCACAAAGTCTATTTTTGAGAAACGTCCATTGGCTGTATAATAATTTTCTGATAGTATGAAAAAAGGGTTCTAAATTCAACCCAATCTCGCTTCTATTGTTAATATTCAGAGCAACCATCAAATAACTTCAAAATTTTAAGTTATTGCAAATATGCAATGATGATTGTTCCGAACCCCTATAATTAAAAAAAAATTGTTTTCCAACATAATAACAATCATTATGGATCGAAATTTAACTACTAATACCAAATATTTATTATACAGGGAATCTAAATCTGGTAATTTAAACAAGGAGTTTCCGACATTCATCTATCGAATGAAAAAACGATCTACTTTAGGCGACTTCCAGTTATATCGGAAGTTGTAGTCAACTTCGTTATTTTAAACAACTTTTTGGAGTTACTATACTTCAACTTTTTGATGTTACTAGACCTTATAATGGTTGATCCATTAATTTCGTGATAAATTAAAATTATTTGAATCTAACCATCTTTATCGGTAACTGTAAGATGGTTGAATTATATCCCAGAAAAACAAGATTTTTTTATTTTCTCGAAAATAAAAAATTTGGATACAGTTCAGTAAAAGCTGGACATGTTCTGGATGCCATTTTATGACATTCTCCATGAATTAATAGAAGATTTAAAATATCTTGGTTACTACACTATGGGCCGAAATAAAAGAGAACATTTTTCAATTAAAAATGTTTTTTTTTTGTTTTTGGGCGATTCATTTTTTTTGCAGGGCTAATAACCTAACATATCCTCAACATGATTGTAAATTTGAAAGCAAAAATAATGTTCATGGTCTGACTTATAAAAAAAATATATAACAGAGCATTTGCAGCTCGTTGCAAATGAAAACTGTCTTTGTATGACGGACAACAATTTCAATCAATCGAGCAGCTCAAAGAAAGAATGCAGTTTGCTTGGAACAATTTTGAACAGGGTGCAATAAATGGGGCTATTATTATTATGGCACAGACGACTTCAAGAAGTGGTAAACAATAATGGTAGCAACATTCATAATATTTTCTAAGTTACCCAACTGTTTTCATGAATGTGTTATTTGTTAAAATGTTATTTAATAAAAAAAAATGGTATTTCGCGAATACGGTAATTTCGGAAAATTTCCTTTTTAATAAAGTGTTCTAGATAGTTACCTCTGCAAAAAGAAATTGAATCGCCTAAAAAGCGAAAAAATATTTTCAATTAAAAAATGTTCAATTAAAATTGTAGCGGTGAAAAATCAACACTAGTTGACCAAATAAACTTTTAAACCGTGCTACAAAGCCTACTTTTGAATTTCATATTCATATATGGTAATAATAATATTTTACAATATTAAAATAACCAAAAAAATTTGAAAGCTGTTATACATTGGTATGAAGAAATGTTAGGAAAAGGACCCCGCACTTTTTATAGATAAAATGATTCTCGGTGAAATTGTCCTAATTTTTAAAATATTGTAGTATTCGATGTACTGATTAAACGTCCAGAATTGCAAAGTTCGTTGATGGAAAGATATTGAAATACAGGGCGTTCAAGTTAAAATAAATAAATTTTATTAAATTATTTCCTCGGGATTTGAAAGGGCCAACTGCATTTTTTTTCGCTCTTATCATCAACGTTCCTTCATATTAGTAAATATCATTCAGGTAGTGCATATGCATATTGTGATTGTTTTCTCTAATAACCCTTTTGTACATTCATTTTGATCTACACATTCTCATGTTTCACTATTTGTGAAATATCTTGGCCACTAGTAGAATTATGTACGCGTGAACGATGTTCCTTCAACTCGTAAATAATTGATAACTATGAAACTAATCATAGTAGGAAACTGAATTTTTGGAAAGTGTTGAGTAGAGAATGATGAATATATATATTAAATAATAATAAAAGAATTTCACCGGGTTTATCGCGAATTACAGGGTGAATTCTGTAACTTTGATATTTTGTCATTTCTATCATCGAAAACTTTTATGATCACCCTATATTTCTCAACGAAATCATGTTTATACGGCATAAGCTATCTTCGGATGATGATAATTCTCTTGAATATACAGGATGTGTACGAAAGAACCGGCCATGTATTCCATCAATTTTTCAAATCACCCTGTACGAAATGTATCAATTGTGATAAATGATGGAATGAAAATAGTATATTGCATGCCAAAATAATTCTATCAATATTTCATTATAACATCGAATTTTGAGACATTACTAAAATGTTTTTATTTCTCACTCTGTACAAAATGATATAATCTTCACTATCTGAATGATATTTACTAATATGAAGGTACGTTAATGATAAGAATGAAAAAAATGCGATTGGCACAATCCCGAGGAAATAATTGAATAAAATCTATCGATTTTCAACTTGAACGCCCTGTATTTCAATAGGTATCTATCAACAAACTTTGCTATTCTGCATGTTCAATCACGGTACATCGAATACTACAATATACAAAAAATTCAGAAAATTTCACCGAGAACCATTTTACCTATAAAAAGCACGGGGTTTTTTATTCTTGATATACTATAGCCAAAGAAAATAAGTGTCATTCAATTTTTAATTCTACAAAATTAAATTTTTTGGGATATCATTGAAATATTTTACATATAGAGGGTTGAATTTAAATAATTTTCATTCATCACGAAATTAATGGAGTTTATACAGATCAGTGGAAAATATATTATTTGTTTTCAATAAAATAATCATCACCTTAATAATATTTATAATCTATTTTAGAAAGGTATAATTAAATAGGGAATTCCATCCAGTTCGACTCAACTTCGATGTCGGCATAGGCGTAGGACTTGAAATAGTATTGTTTGTAATATTACCACGAAAACAAGAATTCGGATATTTTTGAATTTTGGTGAAATGATAAAATATCTTCCGGATGTTTCAGTAGTAGTTATGGATAAGTTATCATTCTCGACACATAGACAAGACTCCACCTTCATCTTAAAGAAAACAAGAAATTATTGACTGGTTAACCACCAAAAGTATTAAATTTGAAGATAATTTGATAAAAAAAGTTAGCTATAGTAAATTTACACAGACATCGTTTTATGAAATACGCCGTGGAAGATGTAGAAGAGAACATTGCGTAACTGTGCTGCGCACACTGCCAAATCGTTGCTAACTAAATCCTATAGTACTTATATGGGCGCAAGTGAAAGGATTTGTAGCAAAACACAACACGACATTCAAAATGAAAGACGTTAAGCTACTGTTTGATTAAGCCACTAAGGAGGTGACACCAGAGAACTGGCGAAATGCAGTCCAGTATATCATTAAAGAAAAGGAGAAAATGTGGGATCTTGACTAGGTACCGATCGATCGACCGTCGACCCGTTAATTATAACGTCAAGAGGAGATGACAGTTCCTCAGATTACGAAGAGTATTATGATTGATTTTTTCATAATTCAATTTCTGTATAATATATTCTTTGTATAATATTCAATAAAAAATAAGTGTACCGAATACTTTGTACATAATGCCTTATTTTTATTCTGTTAAAATAAATTTCTTTCCTTTTAACGACTATGCTACCAGCACACTATTTTCATTGTTTGTGAATGGATAACAGTAGGCTAAACCCATATATTGACCCCAACCCGGATGGTACTACCTGAACTTGATAAAAAGAAAGAATTTTATAATTAAATCAATGCCAAACTATGAAAGTGGCTTGAATATTCGTTGGGTCACTATGTGCTTTCTTTGCATACCTGATGAGGTTTGATTACGCCATACCTTTCTGAAATAAACTATAGAGAATCCTACCCAAATTTACAACTATTAGAAATTAATATTTAGGCGAGAATATGTTTCATGAAACTAATTTCGATATGGATAATCTTGTAGAAGGTCCAAAATTTAAGCAGTATATTATTCAACAATAACCTTGGTTTTTGAGTTTCCAACAACTTGATGTTGATCATATATTAACGAAATGTTCCACTTGAATATAGTCCAAACAGCATTTTTATTTTTCTGAAAGATTTGATGTTAATATGAATGAATAATACAGACCCAAAAAGTTTTTTTGTAAAATTTAGATATATATAGTTAAATAAAATTTGAGCTGACTATAGAAAAACTGGAATTTTTATGAAACAAATAGCTCATTAAAATATAATATGGATTTGCAGCTGTGGAATTATTTTTTCGATAGTAGAATGTACAAATGTTGTTTCTCCAACGAAGATCCAAATAGGTTCCATATCTGTGAAATAAATGTTTTAGATTAAGATTTAGCCATTTCACTGTTCACGGAGATACAGTATAATAGTTATTTGTATGCCTAGGCCGCGAAATACCTTCTCAACGTACCGAAAGAACAGTTATCGCCGATGCAAGATAATCTTGAGGTCGTTAAAAAGTTTCGCGGCCATGGAATACACACTATTTTTCGTGCAATAGTTAAAATTATCAAACTAGATAATAGGGTACAGGCATAAATTTTGCTATTGGTTGGAATTGACGCTTTATCAGGTCTCCTAACACATTGCATGCTTATTTTTTGAAAAAAAATATCAACTTCACTTTTAAAACGACTTTAAAAATCATAGAATTTTAAGTCCGCCAAAACGCGTTTTACGTCATAAAGATGGCTGCCCCAACTGTTGACGTCACTCCTTGTTTACGTTCTTATTCGTGTATCACGAGTTTTTGTGACCTGATTTGTTTCTGAAAGCTTTAAAAATGAATAAAGCCAAAAAAACTTTACATTCCAAACATTGCATTGTTCCAGAGTGTAAATCGACGTCTATTAAAACTCCAAACAAAATATTTCTTACTTTACCTGGTGGCGCAAGCAAAATGCACGAGAATGGCATTGTGGTTGCAAGCTATGCGTCGGAATAAACACAATATTTTGACAAATAGTACTGCTTTTGTTTGTGAAGACCATTTTAATGTAAGTGCCTAATTCTGTGTTGGTAATTTTGCTTCTTTAATACTTGCCGGTCGACCCGGCGCGCATTTTCGAGGTTATGTACCTATAGGTATATATTTATCGTTTATTCAACTAAAAAAGAGCTAATACAATTAGGAATATTATCAATAACTTATAAAATGTATGTACTTGGCATGTTTTTCAAGTGAGTACCGTTTTGGAATTAAAAAAAGACGTGCGAGGATATCGCAATAATTTTATTTTTACATAAAAGCCTGTACCTAATGGGCTTATTCTGTACATTTATCTGTAACAGCTGTAAATTTAACATCGATGTAGTTAAAATCGCGATGTTAAATCAAATTCAACAGCGCGGTTGAAAATCGTATTCTGAACTGCCCGATGTAAAATAATTTTTGACAGCGCAATATTACATCGCAGCTAACTTAACTTATATTATGTTGTGTAGTAGAATTTGTATAATTTTCAAGTTATTGGACCGATACTGTAAAGCAGGAGGTCAAAGTCGTCAAGGTAACAAAAGAATTTCAGGTTATTATTTATTAGTGGGTGTAATCAGGTTTATTTATTCATAATTATTATTTGAAAAAATGATGAATTTGCTAACACATCGTCATCATGTGAATAGTGAGTACCTACTTAGATAATACAGTTTGTAAAATAAATTATTAAATAATTAACTATTGTAGAAAAACGAAAAAGAAAAACATCAGATGATCAATATGAATTATATTCAAATGAAAGGAAAATGATTAGGTCTTCAGAAGTGGAACAATTAACCCAACTCATAAAAACAATATTTATATATATTGGTTTTGAATAAAAATTTATTTAAAAATTACAATAAATTGGTTGAATAATATGCCCTAGGATTTTGTAAATCACGTAATATTTTTCTTTCTATTCGCATATAATTCCTAGATAATAATTTCAAATTATAACCTAAAATTTGACAAACAGTGTCAAAACACTCCTAAAGTCGAATGTTTTGGTCGGTGTTATTTTAACAGCGAAAATGTTATTATACATCGATGTAAGTTACATCAAAATCGCACAGAATAGCTTTTTCGTAACATCTCTCGACCTTGAAATTTAACAGCGCTGTTACCGCTAACATTTTTGTACAGAATAAGCCCATAAATCTACTTTTCTACATAACTTCCGTAAATATTGAGGCACTTGTCATAACGTAGCAGCAGTTTGTGAATACCCTCCTCATAAAATTCTGCCGCCTGACTTGTTAACCAGTGTATCACAAATGTTTTGACTTCGTTATCGTCTTGAAGACGCTGACCGCCCAGGTGTTTCTTCAAGTGCAGAAACAAATGGTAGTCGCTGTCCAAAACGGTAGCCTTACTCAACTTGCCACGTCTTTTGTTCTGGATTGCACGACGTACATTGTTCAATGTTATTCAATGAATATCGATCGGTTTCACGCACTAAGCACTAAGAAATCGTATAACAGCCCGTCAGCGGGATCGTCGGAGCAGCAGACTGCTTGTGGAAACCTGCCTGATATAAACCGTATCTAGTGGAAGGTGGTTGATGAGGTATATTCACTAGATGTGGGGGCTTGCCTTAAACAGCTGGCCAAGTGGAAGGAGACCACAATAAAAACCCTCCAAGTCAAAGTGGAACAGCATAGCCGAGGACTGCGTGGTCAAGGGAAAGCTTGATCGCTAATATGCGGACTCTGGATACCTGGGGACATCCAGTTTAAATACCCTTACTCCTGCATGCGGGGCTCTGCAGGAGTGGACCTTGTGCTTCCCTAGCTACTCGTGGGATCAACCATGGACAGAGAAAAAAAAAGAAACCAAGCGGGCATGCACCGCAACCGGGCACAAGTCGGAGCAATGCATCCACAGTGCCCAAAAATACAGAAGCACCTTCCTCACACGCGAGCAAACCTCGTGTTGAGGAAGTCAGAGAAAAGCAGGAGAGGAGAAAGGCAGGGGCACCTATACCCTCAACCTCTTCAACTGGTAGAAACCTCCAGGAGAAACCCTGGACAAAAAAGAAGAAAACCCCCTACTCCCCGAATTGGGTAAACCCGGAGGAAGGGATGATCCACTAAGGCGTGGACTTAGTGGAGCGGGGGTAAGATGGTATCTTCGCTTCCTTGAACAGGGACTTACACCGGAGGAAGCAAGAAAGAAGGCTACGGAACGTAGGAGACAAGGAGAGGAGAAAAACATCCCTTCTAAAGGAGAAAAACGAAAGCGGGGAACGGCGACAGCCCAAGCACCGCAAGTACAGGCGAAGAAGAAAAGGGAGGACCGAACAGTTATCCCTTCTTCATCTGGCAGCTATGCAGCTGCAGCAAAATTAACAAGAATGGCAGTTCTCCCTAGAGCATACCCTGAGACTACCCTCAGTGCGGACGACCAAACCTTTCTGGAGAACGCGATAATAGAAGAATGTATGCTGGGTGGGAACACAAACTCCAGTTGAGCGGCATACATTTCAGACCAGGAGTCGTTCTAATCGACTGTGATACACCACAGACTGCAGAATGGCTCCGGTTGACAGTACCCAAGCTGGAGAGCTGGAAGGGAGCAGAACTGACGGTGTGCCAGGGAGACGACATCCCAAAAATGCATACCGCCACGATCTTCCTCCCAAGAAGCAAAGGCGTGGAAGAAGGAAAACTCCTCCGCTTGATCAAAGAGCAGAACGAGGGTTTGGAAACAAACCAGTGGAAGGTTCTCAACCTGAAGGAAGAGGGCAATGGCCTAATCTTGAGGGCAGGAATAGATAATCTATCCTGTCAAAATATCAAGAACAACGGGTTCACCATACACTACCGGTTTGGGAAAATACCCGTTCATGGCCTCAGAAAAGAAGAGGAGAGAAAAATGGAAAAGGCTTCTTTTTCCTCCAAGGCCAGTGACGACTCGGGTAGTGTAGAAAGCCTGCACATCTCCAAACTCCTTAGGGAGGAGTCGCCGCTGACCGAGGAGGAAATGGAGATTGCGTCGGAGGAAGGGGACAGTACTCTTTCAAATGGGGACATCACCCTGACGAAAGAGGGAAACACCCAAGAAGAAAACCAGCAGGATGGTGGGAATTAACTTAGCTCAAGTTAATGCTCGCCATGCCAAAGGAGCATCGGCGGTGATCACAAGATTGTTCACCAAGGACCAATGGGGTATATGTTTAATCCAAGAACCTTGGGTTAATAATAACCAGGTAAGAGGATTAGCATGTAAAGATGCTAAAATAGTATATCACACTGGTAGTGATATACCAAGAACATGTATTATGATAAGGAACAATATTAACTATTTTTGTCTTTCAGAATACATGACTCGAGACCTCGTTCCAATTCGAGCATACCTCGAACACAAGAAGGAGGGCAAAGAAATAGTTATAGCATCCTGATACTTTGAGGGAGATGGGCCTGCACCACCCCCATAAGTACAAAAGCTGGTGAAGTATTGCGAAGAGAAGAGACTACCTCTACTTCTAGCATGTGATGCCAATGCATACAACACCGTTTGGGGCAGTAGCAACACCAACAAAAGAGGTGAGCAACTTTTAGAATATATCCTTAATGAAAACCTTAATATCTACAATATAGGGAATACACCTACATTTGTAACAAGGGTAAGGCAAGATGTTTTAGATATCACACTGGCATCACAGGATCTAAGACAAATAGTAAAAGATTGGAGAGTATCGGGTGAACCGTCTCTCTCCGATCATAGTATCATAACATTCAAATTAGAACTGGGCATACCCGAGGCAAGCCTCAGGAGAATACCAAGAAAAACAGATTGGGACACTTATAACACCAATCTAAAAAGAAATCTAGCACAAATCCAGAGAAAAGGAAGGGCTAAGCACCATCTCGACCTGGAAAATGAGCTAGAGGATCTGAACAGGGCAATAATCGATGCGTTTGAATCGAGCTGCCCTCTTCAAAAACAACAAAGCAGCAAAGATGCACCTTGGTGGAACAAACATCTGTCAGAACTAAGATCTCAAACCCGGGACCTTTTCAATAAAGCAAAACTCACCGGAGACTGGCAGAGGTACACCGAGGTGAGAAATACCTGTGGAACAAACACGAAAAGGAGATTACCCACAAGGCGAAAATGGCTCTTATGGTCTGTAGGAATCTGGCAGGTAGAAATTGGGGTTGCAGCCCAAAAATCCTAAGGTGGATGTACACTGCCATAGTGAGACCAATCATCACTTATGGAGCCATTGCATGGAGCAGCAGAACTAGTCTATTGACAACGAGAGAAAACCTCTCCAAAATTCAAAGACTAGCTTGTATATGCATTACAGGAGCAATGAGAACATGCCCAACGGCAGCAATGGAAGTAATTCTCAACCTCACCCCTCTACATATGGTGGTGGAGAGTGTTGCAGAAAAAACAAGATACAGACTAAGTAGAGAGGGAATCATTAAAAGAAAAATCACCTCTTCACTTCTTAGAAATCAGACAACCTGGGACATGCCACAAGACGGTATGATGAGAAAGTACAACTTTTCGAAGAAATTCGTTACAGAATTCAGTAACAAGAAGGAATGGGATCCGGATACTATTACCAGAATTGGAAAGAATGCCATTCAATGGTACACAGATGGCTCAAAAGCAATAGGAGGAACTGGGATAGGAGTGTTCGGGCCAAGAACCAAACACTCCGAAAGCTTGGGAAAAACCCCAAGTATCTTTCAAGCGGAAATCCACGCCATAAGAAAGTGCCACCAGTTCAATCTTGATAAAGGATACAGAGGACAAAGGATTATCATAATGACAGATAGTCAAGCAGCCATCAAAGCACTGAGCTCTTGCATAATCAGTTCTAAAATGGTTTGGGAATGCCTAGACAAACTAAATGAATTAGGCGAGAACAATATAGTTACCCTACTATGGATTCCAGGACACACTGGAATAGAAGGAAATGAAATAGCAGATGAACTAGCAAAGAGGGGGTCGGAAATACCCTTCTGGGGGCCTGAACCTTTTTGCGGAATCAGCTCCAATGTAATATTGGAAGAAATAGACGAAGCCGAAGGAAAGAGAAGATCTGACCATTGGAAAGATCTAGTAGGGCTTAGACAATCAAAGATTCTCCTGGGTGACTACAACCTGAGGAGATCAAATGAATGCATAAGTCAAAGCAAGACTGCGCTAAGAGTTTTAACAGGGATCCTAACGGGACATTGTCGCCTGAATGGGCACCTGAAAAAGCTCAAATTAGTGGAGGAAGAGGAATGCAGATACTGTGGCATGGAAGAAGAAACCTCCATCCACCTACTTTCCAACTGCATAGCACTCCAGAATCCTAGAGCACAGTACCTGGGAGATTACTGGATAGAAGAGAATAATTTACCTAAGCTGAAGCCTGCAGATATCCTAAAATTCCTCCGGGAAATAGGACTAAAGAGACTCTCTCAGAAACTAAGTAGAAGTAAGGGGGCACAATAGATCTTTTAGGTCTCAGTGAATGTTACCCCAAACACACACACACACACAACAGCCCGTACTTCACATTAGGCGGGACTTACGATTGTCGTAGGCATCTTAAACACTCAGTAAACAACGTATACAATGAAGAATCAGTCTGTAAAGACGTCAGTGCATAGACAAGAGATGTAAGTAGCAAGCACGCATGCGCAAAACGCCGACCATAGCGCTGCGGCATCGGAATCGCAAAACGGTACTTACTTAAAAAACATGCCTCGTACATATCAATTTAAATAAAAATAACGCTGAGCATTTAAAACTATTTATATTAGAATATAGGTAGGTGGACATAAGCTAATGTCTAAAAATCTAAACTAACTAAACTAATCACTGCCCAATCAAATAATCACTTAGCAGCCTTTTAAAAAAAACTTCTAAACCCATACCATTTTTTATGTCGGATGGTAAAGCATTGAAAACATCTAATCCCTTCAGAAATACGGAGTTATAAGTTGAATTTTTTTTATATCTACGTAGTTTCTGCTATATCTGGTTTTGTACTTCACTATTAACAACATGATATTAATTTTTTTTATGTTAATTTTTGCATTAAATTTAAAAACAATAACATTTTTGAATAGAGAATGAAGAGACCTTTCAAATGATATATCACAAGCCTATACTTCCCATTTAAAAAATTGGGGGTTGTACCTGTCATTCTAAGGGGGTTGAAGGTAGGGGTTGCATTTTCACGTTAAAGAATGTCAAGTTATAATTTAAATTTGACGTGTTTCGGGATTTTTTATAAATATGTACAGTAACCGAAATAATGAATTTATTCCATTTGGCTTTTACACACTGTATATGTTATCAAGTGTGACATTAACAGTCTTAGTATTATTTTGCAAATCATTACCACTGAAGTATATTAAAGCATCATCAGCAAATATATGTATTTTGCAATATCCAGCAACACTTACAATATCATTTAAATATATTAGAAACAATAGAATACTACCTCGAGGTACCCCTACATTATTATCTATTTTATCCGAATGTAGATTGTTCATTTTTAGTTTCTGTTGTCTATTATAATCTATTAGCCAGTTCAAAGCAGTACCGTGAATACCAATACTTAGAATTTTCTCGACTAATCTTCCTCTATCCACTATTTCAAAAGCTCTTTGGAGGTCAAGAAATACTGCTACAATAAACACATTGTTTTCCAAAGTGATTCTCCAATCTGTTAAAACACATTGTTTTCCAAAGTGATTCTCCAATCTGTTAAAACACATTGTAAAGCAGTTTCACAGCTATGTTTATTACGAAATCCAGACTGGTACTCGCATAGTATTATAACGTTTATTTCAATTTATATTTACAGATTTATATGTACTACTGTCCGTAATTAAAAATTTATATCATACACTAAACACACTAACTATAATTTATATGAAAGTCACTCAATAACACTTTATCGATGCGCGATTGCTTTCCAGTATACTTAAACACTAATTGTCCATCTGTATGTCTATATGACGACTATATATGTGTGCAGCGATGCCGTCTATTTATATCGCCCGTGGAGTAGATTTCTAGACATTTCTCGTCTGCTGGATAGACTAGAAATCTCTGAACGAGTGGAAGGGCGAGGGGTAGGTAGTCTCTGGTTTGTTCTCGACTAGTGACGGGGGAGCGGAGGGTAGGTAGTCTCGATAATTCTCGACTAGTGAGTGAAGGAGTCATAGTCGTCTCATGCGGGAATTTCACCGGGGCACCCGCGTAACAGTATTTTATTTTCCTTTAAATAACTTACCATTCGTTCATAAACGACTTTTTCCAACATTTTACCAGTAGCATCAATCATATTCACTGGCCTTAACTTTGCAGCTACTTTCATTGCAGCAGGTATTTTACATAATTTCAATGAACTGTTTATTAAATTTAGCAGGGGATCACACAAACTACTAAAACATTCTTGTAATAGTTCTGCACTAATATCATCTGGACTACTCTTCTTTTTCAATGAATAAACAATTTTCTTCAACTCATACTGATCTTAAATCTGATTAAACTATTTTCTTTAATTTCGCTTTCCACTACATCAGATGTAAATGATTTATCTATTTGTGCTGTAATTTCTACAATGCTTTTAATATAGGTAATAGTTATTCAAATAATTTGGCATTTCCTTCATATCAGATAGAATCTCACCATTCCACATTTCCAACACATTAAAATTACTTACCTGATCATTTGTTGGTACAAATTCATTTAGTGTTTTCCACATTTCACTAGGGTTATTCTTATATAAATCTATTTTTCCTTCCAAATATTTTCGCTTTCCATCTTTAACTATTTTAACTGCAAAATTTCTTTTTTGTTTATAGATTTCCCAATTTTCAGCTGATTTGTTAGAACTCTATGTTTTATAACTCTCATTTGTAGCTTGTTTTACTCTGTCATTCCAAAACCCCTTATAGTGATTATAAATTTTTACTTGTTTTTTTGGAGTTACCGAATTTAATGTTGACAAAACCTTCTCCTCAAATTTTATATACCTATTATTCAAATTCCATTCTCTGAAATTTCAATTCAACATATCTAATTTACTACTTAAAGCTTGATAGTCAATCCTAATACCTCTAGTTTCTATATACACATCAACTTTTTTTTGTCATTCATTTTTAAAGACAATCAGCCATATTAATAATAAAATTTAGATCATTCTAACATGACATTAAAACCAATTTAGTGAAAAGCATATTAATAATACATTTAACATTATTCTAGCTAGAATGATACTAAATCCTTAGTAACATGTTAAAGTTAACCTATAATATTTTTTGATCAAATGTCAGTTTGATTGTCACTTTGAGGAGATTATAATGAATATGGTTCATCAACAAATCTCTGTGGCCATTAAAGGAGAACTTTAATAATATATATCTGCTATTTATACTGAAGTACTATTTTTATTAGATAAAAAACATGATATAGGTACATCCATTACCATTACAGATCACAGAAATATATATTTTATCACAGAGCATGACAGAATATCAAAGAAATTTTGTTAGTTACATGTTTCTAAGTATTCAATTATTAATATGATTTTCTTAGCATGGTGTAAGTACGCTCTTAGTAGCCATTAGTTAGAATGATGTTATCGTGTTTATTATTAATACGGCTGAATATTTCTATGGGTACTAATTTTAGGAATATCAAATATAGTTACAGTTGGTTCGTTGGATCTTTTCCCATGCGTCATCAATAATATACACACGCAATACATCAATACATTAAATAAAACGTAGGTCGTAGTTCAATGCTGTGGATGCCGTCAATTGCTTGTGGATGTGGCTAAAATTACGATGCGCGTTATTTATTATTGAAGCTGGTGTGATAGATTTTTGTGAATATTTTATAGCCATTTAGCAATGTGCTACCTAAACCTTTAGTTTGGAAAAACTGTTAGAATTCCATAGTTTTATGGGGTTACTTGCACAAGAATTAGTATTAATAACAATTTCCTAGGTAGAAACTTTGCAAATCAGATTGCCCTTTTAGGGTTATGGCTGGCAACCATTACTATTGGGCCGTCCCACCCATACGGTTCAACAATGGAAAATAAAAATATTCTAGGATGTGAAAATAAAAAATAAATATTTTAAATATATATATTTAAAACTCATTTGAATATAGTTACAGTATATATTTGCCGAATAATAATGTACAAGGACAGGAATATTGGGGAAATCAAAATTATTGTTAGATGTATTTACCATTTAAAACAACTTGTGATACAATCTCAAATGCTATCCTTGAAAATGGAAATAAAGATATTCCAAAAGATTGGAAAATGATGTAAGAAAGAGTAAATTTTTACAATTTTGCTGTTTCCCTAATATTCCTGTCTTTGTATATATATATTATTTAATCTTCCTCATAGTCAGAATCAGAACTATCACCAGTATTTATTTCGATGGTTATAGGTTGAATGCTAAAATCAACTATATTCTGCTCTCGGACATACCACTTTTCTATAATTTCATGAGTATGTCTAACACATTTTTCCCAAATTTGTTGATCACATTGATCCAGTGCCTCTTTCCACATATTTATAACAGAACTATCTGAATATCCATCTCTACCAATATATTTATTGTAATATGACTTGCAATTAGCCCAAATCAATTCAATAGCATTAAATTCACAATGATATGGTGGTAGTCTCAGCACTTCATGACCATGTTCTCGTAGTAACTCATCAATTTTATACACATTTACTTTTCTATTCATTTTTGCAATTTGTAGCAGTTCAGGTTTTGTAAGTTTTGTATCAAACTTAATGTTGTTTGTTGTCAACCATGTAACAATCTCATTTTTTGTCGATATAGTAGAAGGTTGCTTTTCTAAAAGGACACTATGATATGGAGCATTATCCATAACAATTAGAGATGGCTCTTCTAGGCTGGGAATTAATTTAGTACTCATCCATTCCATGAAAATTTCATTGTTCATTTCTCCATGGTAGTCAGCTACTTTAGATTTTGAACAGAATACTAGACTTGCTTCAGAGACAAAACCTTTGGTAGAACCAGCATGAACAATTATGAAACGTTTTCCATCATAACCATCTGGTTTACGTACACTTTTAGTGCTGTTGTCTTGCCAAGAATATGTTTTATTGCCTTTTGAATAGATCCATGTCTCATCCAAAAATACAAGTTCTCTTGGGTGAGTACTTGAGAGGTTTACCATATATTCACGCAGAAAATTGGCTCTCAAGGCTGCAATACTGGTTCGCTCCATTAAAGCTCTTCGATTGTCATCTTTGTTATATTTGAATCCCAATGATTTCAACAAAATGCTTAGAGATGTTTTGCCAATAGATACAATTTCTCTGTCCCTTAATTCACAATTTAATGTAGTCAAAGTAACATGCTTCTCTAAAACAAAAATTATAGTAGATTCAATTTCAACTAATACTATATAATATATTTTTAATGATATTTTGATTGCTCATTCCATCAATGTTTCAGCCCTGACTGTTAAAAAATAAGATAAATTCAATATTTAAATTGAATTTGTAATGTAATCGCAAAACTACTAAAATCTATACAAATACCTTCCTTAAGTTTTCTTTAATATACTATGATTTGAATATACTCATTACAAAATACCTACACCTACATTTTACCAAAAGACTTTAATTAAATAATAAATAAATAATATTTACTTTGTTGGTACATATCGTATAATGTATTCCGTACTGCCATCTTAGCTCCCTCAGGTAGATCAGTTGTCTTAGATTTAGAACGAGTTCTGGTTTTGCCTGGGCTTGAAAGTATTGGATTATTTTCCTTTCTTGTTTTTATAGCATATACTGTCCGGCGAGATATTTTCAAAGCAGCAGCTACCCTCTAACATGAAAAAAATTATTAATAATAAGTATATTCCTAAACAAACATGCACTTAAGTATTTATGTTACCTCTTGAACACATGAAAGTGGTTCCAAAGGTCCTCCATTTCTTTTTTCCAACTCAAAATACTCCAACACATTTAGGACCAGCTCCTGTGCTTGCGAATTCAACCTCTTTCCAGGCATATTCTAAAAATAAAAATCATTCATAAATAGTTCTGGTCTTTCAGAAAATAAAGTCAATATTTTCTACATTGGTGGAAGCAAAATATGTTTCATATAATTTAGTTTGATGGAATTCTATCCAGAATCATATTGAAATGTCAATTTAAGGTTAGTTTTCATTGCGAAGTAAATAATAAGAAATAATATTTACTTACCTCAATAATTTGAACACTAAGGTAAAAGTTAGTCGTTATAACAACTGTTTTTGAAATAAATTTATATGCAAGGGGCGAAAAGGTGAATAAAAATGTAAAATAAAAATGTAAACAAAGTCTTTGGCTGTCAACGACGTCAAAGTACTAATTCGCGTTAAACCTATCGCCGACATTCATCATATGGCTATCTCTGTTTGTTATATTACGCTGTAATGGAACAAACGGTTCCATTTCGGGGATTAAGATTCTGTGAGTAGGAAAGAGACGGAATACAAAAAGTAGTATGTGAATTATTTCATACATGGGAAAAGATTCAGCGAACAGACTGTACAGTAGCTTCTGTATTGGTCAATACCAAATCTATTAGCAGATTTCTCGTTTTATTTACATGCGTAAAATCGTTCACCAAATCAAGTCCCATATCAAAAATAAAATTCCTCAACCTAGTAGGTAATATATACAGTGATGGGCAAATGTGTGGAACCAAGTAAATATCTCTGGAATTATCAAAGATATCAAAATGAAATTTGGAAGGTAGATACTACAGTAAATTGCCTATTTGTTTTCATTTTTCTTAACAATTTTGAACTTCCGGTTTAACCGGAAGTAATGTCGATTTCAAAATTTGGTATAGAACACCTTGTATATTATTTCAGTTTCTGATGAAACATTTGATTACGAATACAAAAATATCGGGTTCGATATTTTTTATTTCAATACCTACCGAAATATTAACAGAAAAGTAACTAGGGAAAGGAAAAATCTAATATCAATTAAAGAAATAATCATAATTATTAACTAAAACTAAGTGATTTTCAAAACTTAACTAAACTAAAATTAATGTAACATATGTTCAAACTGAGCACCATCTACTTCTTGACAATAGGCAAGTCGGTTTGTGAATTTCTATTATTTTTCTTTCACTTAATTCGGCCATTTCACGATCAAATTAAAACAATATAATCTTTTCACGTTTAAATACAAACACTAATAACTTATTTGGACAACTACTGTCACTTGTACAATGAATTTCATGGACTACTAGCTACTATCAAATTTTTCCTTTCCTTAGTTACTTTTCTGTTAATATCTCGGTAGGTATTGAAATAAAAAATATCGAACCCGATATTTTTGTATTCGTAATAAAATGTTTCATCAGAAACTGTTCCATTGCAAATTTCAAAATCGACATTACTTCCGATGAAACCGGAAATTCAAAATTGTTGAAAAATATGAAAAAAACTAGCCAATCTACTGAAGTATCCTTCTTTCCAAATTTTATTTTGATATCTCTAATAATTCCACAGATATTTACTTGGTTCCACACATTTGCCCATCACTGTATATTATTGTCACGCCAATCTACATTGAAATCACCGCAAATGAATATTTTTGCGTTTGTCTCATTAATTTGTTCTTCACACCAGTCTTCAAACATTTGCAAAAACTGTAATGTACTACTGCTCGGAGATCTATAGAACAAATATACCGTATACTTTTTATTTTGGTACAGGAATGTCACTCCTGTTAACCAATAAACCTTATCAACATAACTTTTGGAAACATCTATTATCTTCAAGTTATTTTGTGTTAAAATTGCAGTACCACCTGTATGTCTGCTATTACTATCCGTTCTATTTAGTGCATATCCCTGAATATTAATTTCTGAATTATAAATATTTATCGTTAAATGTGTTTCTGATAGACACAAAACGCTAGGTTTTTTATGTTCAACAAAATATCTGATTTCATCAATATGAGCTGGCAAGCTTCGTGCATTTAAGCATAGTATAAAAATGAATTGCTGGTCTGTGTTAATCTGTTTCTAGTATATCTCCTGCCTTTGTTCTAAAAAACCACTCTCATGTCCGTTACTACCGTTTGCAAAATTGAAATTTTTCCAATTTTTTTCTTGCTGAGCCTGTTGAATAATAATATTATCATCAGTTACAACTATTTGGTTGAGGTGAAGCTTTGTATGTCTAGGAATAACCATAAAAATATTTTTTTCCTACGACCACACATCAAGTTTCCACTGAAAATGTGCAGAAGTATTATTCAACTGTAGTGAAATTCAGTGGTTTCCCAGTGGGTACCCAAAAAGCACGATTAAGTCATTTTTGAGTATATTCGCAAGAAAAATAGTGGAAACGGCTTGTGGGACAGTGACTTTCTTATACGGCGTCGAAATATGGTTGGTATATATGGTTCATACAACAGCCTTTTTGGTGTGCGTCATCGTTTGTTAATGTATTTCTAACACATTACGTGGAAAGAAATGGAAAAAAAGTCAGGTCTTTGATTAATCCTAATCAAAATATCGCAATAATGAACCGTTCCAATGTATTACAAACGTCAATCCTAATCACTGACTTACCAAAATTTTATTGGTTGATGTTCAGATTAAGCGCAAGCGCGACCTATCAATCGGGAGAAATTTCTTTATTTGAAATAGGATGCAGATATACCTTTCGTATTGTCAATGTGTCTGACATCTTTTTCTACTGTCCCACTGACAGTTCTTGTCAGGTCTGTACTTTGTTGTTTACGGTCAATTATTAAAGTGAATATGAATATTATTGTTATATTTATTCGAATAATACAAAAATATGCCTAGATACACGGAAAAACATCAGCATTTTGAAAGTTCTCAAGTATTTTCAGTTACAAAAAGAAGCTGATAACTATTAATTTCATAGCCTTGTCGAATTTTACTGAATGCGATCCTGATGATTTTATTTATCAAATTTAGGGTTAGCTATATGTCAAAATAGCAAATAAAATGAACGACATACCCAAAACCCGAATATACGTCACAAACGATGACGCACACCAAAAAGGCTGTTGTATGAACCATACGAGTATTATATATAATATAGTTTAAATCGTACTTACGAAAATGCTTCAACTCCTTTTATTTCCTCTGCATTAAAGCAGCTGTTTGACTTAATAAATTCAAGCAGCATAAATGAGTCTACTTTGGGCAGGTTATCAGTTTGTGCTTTTACAAAACCTTCGCTAAACATATCTTTACTCACAAAATATGAAAGAATCGTCACTAAACTAGTAAATAAAATATTTTCTCCTAAAGGTTTCAAAATATCCTCGGAAATTTCGAATATTTATGAACACTTTCCACTTTACGTTGACTTTTAGAAATACAAAAAAGCACACACAAACTTGTAATGGTCTCAAACAAACATATCAATGATGAATATACATCGATGAAGCAATTAATAGTTAATTAAAATACAATATAAACACAAAACTATACATAACCTAGTGCAATACCGGCCATATAGGGCATGTCCACGTGACGTCACAAACTAGCTGGTGGTAAAACAATAAACAAAGCCACGTGGTACTTGATAGTGAGGTTATGCTGCTTCATAATATTAGATCGTGTTTGAGTTTAGTTGGTTTTGCTTCAGTGTACTTTTAAAGTTATTTTAATTGTTGAGCTTGCATATTTAATACTATATAATATAGGTTAATAGTTGTTTGTTGTTTGATAATTTTTCATCGTGTCTATTGTTTATTGTTTTACCACCGTCGTATTGTCAATGTCAGCTGTCGTGGACATGCCCTGACAAACCGTATGGTCCGTATATATCTTAGATCACTTTGGTTAGTAATTAGACGGTCCGTATATATTAGATTTCTGAATAAACGATACAGGTTTCTAACCGCTAGTAACGACACTCACAATTTTCGGCGATATACGGACCATACGGAAAAGTAATAACAAATTGTGACATCACACGTATTATCGGTGTCGCTCGGAAATCCTCGGGTATTGGTCGGAGAGTGCATTGAAATTTGAATTTTATTTTAAAATTTGGAAGTAATTTAAAATGGAAACTGGTTTATTCCCTATCATTAGTTATTTTTGATATTAACTTTACTATTACAAATTAATATCTAATTAAAATATGGAATATGCGTGTACCCTATTGTATTTTTGCTCTAAAATCAACAGCAGTTCAATTTATTTAGTAATATCACCTTGTGCTATGGAAATGATATGTTCAAATATACAGGGTGATCCATTAGTGCGATAATGTCCAATATCTTGAGAACAATTGAAGATATTTGAATGAAATTTTGACCCATTGTAGATCCTAGGGGCTCATATTTTAAAATTAGTCGCAATTGTACAGTGTGTTCCAGAACGCCGTGCCAGATCAGTTATATTTTTTAAATGGGACACCCTGTATTTTACTTCAAATTTAAATTCTGCTTGACTTCGCTATTACAATGATATAACATAGTAATGGGTTATACAGAGTATTTAAAAAGTTCTGACCACTTGTTCCTGTACACAGGCCACCTATAACCAGAAGACTGCCCACTCTAATAAATTTTTTGGCTTCATCAAATGTGCTGCCATCTGTAGTTGTCATGATGTATTAACACATTGCGAGCCACGCGAATATTTGGGAAATTTGCCAGTGGGCCAACATGCGATTTTGAGTGATTTTTATTGATAAATACCTAACTATTTTTTTAGATTCTCAAATCATATTATTTTTCTTTTCAGCCCTTTCCGGCATTTTCATTGTGTCTGTCATATATGCCAGACATGGCCCCAGACGTTAATTTTTGGCAAATATTAACGTAGGGGGCGTCTGACATATAATGTCTAAATGTTTAGGCACATTTTTTTTGTTTCATATTATAAATATTTGACATTTTGATTCTTATTTTTTAACTCAAAAAAAATATTTTTGAATGATACACCCTAAATTATGATGTTTTATTGAAATCATCGAAAAAATAGCAAATATTCGAATCTGCTAAAACTAAGTATACCTAATGATTCCTGGGAAGCCACCGAATAATATCCCATAAGAAAAAGCGTGTAGTGTCTAGCATTTTTGCAAGACGCGGTCTGATAGTGGCAATTATCCGTCTGGCATATATGCAAGACGAGGCCCCTTAAGAGCTGTCTGGCATATAGGCCAGACGTGGCACGCAATGTGTTAAGAGATAATGTTAAGCAGAAATCTTCTCTCAATTTAAAGGGCGGTAAATTTAAATCTATCATCTATTTTATTTTTTCAAATCCTGTTTTGTAACCCCTCAAGTAAGAAGTAAAAATTTTAGGTTTTTGGCTCTAACACATTTCTAAAGTAGAAAATACTTTGAAAGTGGTGAAATGCCAATAACCTAAAATTGTTACTTCTGACTTGAAAGAGTTCCAAGTACCTTGTGGTTTATAAATAAAACAATATATTAAAAAACAACAAGCTTTATTTCATCATTGAATAAATGATACAAATTTGCGTCACAGAGATCAGTTTCTTTCGTATTTTTTTTTAGAATATTTGGCAAATGCCATTTTATGTAAAGGATCTTGATCTTTATGACGCAAATCTTTTCCATTCAACAAATTACCTATATTTTTCAAATACATATAAACTATTATATTTTTCTACATTCATGCAAAAAACAACACTTTTGTGAACCACATTTAATGGAAAAAGTGGTACTTTATTGCACTAGTGCAATAAAATATTTTATTGCACTCATCTGTCATTCTTGTGTCAGTTTTGTGATGATTAATGACAAACATAAACATTTAAATTAAATAAAAATCCATAGCAAGTATCTGATCCTGCTTTAATACAACAATAAAATATGTATATCTTACTACTTAGTCTCAACGACTTACAATTATTGCAAAAATCTTTAATTATTTAAAATTTAAATGGTCAAGGCGAAAACCAGCTATGATTGAGTGAGTACTGACAAGGTGGAGGCCATAAAGATACAAAAAAAGAAGAACGGGTCGAGTTTAATTGGGGTAGGTTAGGTTCTTAACATATTTATATTCTAATTTTCCAGTTTTTGCATGAATTTAGAAAAAATATTGTATGCAACTCTTGCAAAACGTGTTTTTTGCACTTGACGTGTTGTCCAACTCGGCCTAAAGACCTCGTTGGACAATTTCACGTCGCGTGCAAAAAACACTCACTTTTTGCGCTTGTTGCATAAATAACTATTATTACAGTCTGTATTAAAAATTTATTATTTTCCAAATGATCACTACAAAACAGTGACAGAAATGGAGTTGCATCTATATTTTGAAACAATTCTTTTTTCAAATTATAATTCAATATATACCGAGGTAGCATTTTAACTATATGAGATGTTGTTTTTTTTAAATAACTGCAAAAATTGACTAGACGGGTGCATTAAATTGCCCGGCCTATTTTCCATCTCTCTAATTGGAGTGTTTTCAACAAAGGAACTTAATGCACCCATCTTATTCTTGCAGTTTAAACAGTTAAATTTTTTAAAGAATTTTTTTATGGCTACCCCGGCTACATATGGGGTCGTTAAGTCCAATTTGCTGTCATTGTATTGGGTGTCATTTGGTTCAAAGATTGGTTCATTCACAATTGGGTGAATTTCACCTTCCCCTTGCTATTCGATAAATGATTTGAGATTGTCCAGTAGTCCTTCGGATTCATCCTCCTCACAATTAGCACCCACAGAGTATGGCGAGGTGAAATTGTTGACAATGAGTGATTTTGTAGTGGATATAAAAGAGGAACAGGTTGGATTTCTTGATCCGTAGCTTCTTACACAGGAAAAGAAATTTTCAACTGGGACGTGGTTAAACGCCCTCGGGGCCATATATTTGAAACCTTTTTTTTTCTAGTACTTTCCAGATGTATAAGAAGCTACGGATCGAGAAAATCCAATTTTTTATGGAAGGGATTGTTGTTGGTTTAGGATTATCAGGTGTGGTGTAGTAAAGGGATTGTAGGAAAGGAATACAGGAATTCCGAAAGGCGATGTGAGGGGACTTTTAACTTACGACACTCCGTAGTTGCTTCCCATCAGGAGGTGACAATGAGCTACCATTGACACTGTCAAATAATTTATCGAATTTCAGGAGAAGTTCGGCGGTCTCGGAAGATTTGGGATCAATATAAAATGAAGATGAAGAATCCAGTTTAGTAGCAATCTTTGCAGGGGCATGCATTGCAGTTGCTACTGTGTGACTGAACACTTGTGTACAATTCTTCACCTTCATTTTTTTAAATTTTCTCCGGTAAGACATGCTCATCTGTTAGTTTAATAAACTGGCTGTATGGTCCCTGTTTCTGATCCATGTTATAAAGGTCCACTATATGTAACCAGGAGGCTTTTTTGATAATGCCATCAAGGGTAAAGTGTAGATCTTTGGTCAACAAATTATTTCTAATATTTTTTAATAAGTGTGGGCAATCATAAATGTGAATTACTTCCAAATTATCTACAAGATACCCTTGATAGCGATTATCAACATTATTTCTTAAGCAATGCTTATTTCATGCAATATGGCATTAATGCTAGCCTGATTGGTACTTCCCTGGTCACATAAATTAGCAACTACAAAAAGGCCTACACTTCTAATTACCTCCTAGATCAATCTTTTCAAGGTAGGTGTAGGAGTTGAACTCTCACAAAAAGAGACACATACAACCTGCTTCCATTTTCTTTTCATACCCTTCATCATGAAAACAAGGGCATAATCTGCAAATGCTGCACGTCTGTCCGAGCCACCAAAATCTACAAAGCCATCATACAGTCTTTACTAACATTATATTGTAGCCCAGGCTGAATTGACATTTCGTCAAACATAAGGACACAATTTTTATCTAGTTCACCCAGTTTACTTACTGCTTTTTCCAAATTACTTGAAATTTGCCTGTTAATTCCACAGGAAAAAGGAATTTGTTCAAGTAATTTGGAAAGAGTTTTCCTTGAAGGTAAACTGAATAAACTAGATAAGTACCTATAACCTCTACCACTTTTTTTAGCTAATGATAGGGCTAACATTTCATCATTTGTTGTGTATCTTCTCCCTCTTGATTTTTTTTTATTTTTTATTTGACTATTCATAAAATTTATTGTTACTGAGTTTGAATTTCTGAATAAATTGTTGATATTGCTCTGGTTGGCACTTAATAATTGTAATTTCTTTTTAGTTTTGCTGCATGCAACTTTCCTTCTATGTGAGATTTTGTATTTTCATACTGACTTGAAAATATTTGCATTTTGTCCTAAGATATGCTTGTGCTTCTAAAAAATGTTAGAAGTATATTAATATGTGGGTTGACCAAAAAATTGAACAAATTAAGACAATAAATTCATTCTTTATTTGTGACTGGCTTGCTGAAGGATAATTACATACAATTTTGTAACATTTTTACCTTTTTTTTGTTTGACTGCTATAGCAGCACTTGATGTTCCTGGAGAAAGATCTAAAAAAGGTGAAGTACTTGACTCCTCTTCAAAAGTATCTACAAAATGTGAAGTACTTGGCTCCTCTTCAAAAGTATCTACAAAATGTGAAGTACTTGGCTCCTCTTCAAAATTATCTACAAAATGTGAGGTGTTTGGTGCCTCTTCAAAAGTATCTACAGAATGTAAAGTACTTGGTTCCTCTTCAAAAGGATCTACAAAATTTGAAGTACTTGGCTCCTCTTCAAAATGTAATTTCTTTTTTTTTTGGTGGGGCATCTTTTTCATGAATTCGGTTAGGATATCGGATATTCTTTAGGATTTCTACAACATTTTCACAACATAAGTAATTGTGAGTTGAAAAAATTGAGAGTAATTACCTCTTACTTTTGGTGGAGTTTCAATAACAGCCTTGTTGGGAAATGCAAAACAATTTTATTTATTGTTATCTTCATTCTAATGAAATAAGACGAAAAAACTTACCAGGTAAATGTAAAGTAGGGAGTGCAAAGTTTTCAAGTTTCTTTCCTTCTTTACAAATATCTTCAAAATAAATACTGCAAACTGCTTTTCCTCTTAAAATATTTCTGGGCTGATTGAATAATTTGGATTTGGATTATTAATCCTTTCAAGCCACAGGTCCTTTATTCTTTCATCCGCAGAAATATAATGTCTGTAAATATTTTTAGCAAAATTTAAGATATTCAATATTCATATTGATTTATTATTAAAAGAAATATAATGAAATTCTTAATATAACTAACCTTCTGGCTTCTCTGTTAGTACACTGTGGAACACAACAACGAACAAATCCAATTTTATATTTATAGTCAAAAACACAAGAACCAACAGAAACAATTTGATATAAACAATTCAATACAAACGAACACGTGTTTACAAACACAAACAACGCAAAGTAATGGCCGACGACAGACAAACAGCTGAAACAGCTCTTACCAGTTCTACCATTTCATGTGTGCTACCAACGTAAAATTTTAGTAATTTACGAAAGTATCGCCATCGTTGAGAGAAAAACTTGACTCTACCTCCAATCATAACTCATGACAACTACAGATGACAGTTTTTTCCTCGCGTTTGGTAGTGGTCGGTCAACTCGTTTTTTTTGTGCATCTTTTTAGGGGTGCACCGTTCGCCTACTGTGTACCTACAGCTTTTTTCACGAGTAAGTTTCCATCCCCTGTTTCTGTAAATTGTGATGACTTCAACGCCCTGTATACTCTAAACTGCACTTTTAAAATTAATCTTTTATAGCCATACGTCTGTGATAGTAGTCGAGTACTGCAATTCAATCGAACTGATTCGATATCTAAGAGCCCGTATACAGGGCGAGCCCAAACTCGAATACATCGATTTTACAATTTTTTTTTAAATGGATCACTCTGTATTTCATATTGATAAATGAAAGTTACTTAGCTATACTTCAAAATTTATTGAATATTCCGTATACCCAAACTGAATAGTTTTTGTGATATTTCTATTTTATGGTAGAAAGCCAACAATAATAAATTTACTTATACTCAATAAATTATAAAGTATAGTTAAGTAACTTTCATTTACCAATATGAAATACAAACCAATTTATTCGAGTTTGGACTCGCCCTGTATACGGTTTCTTAGATATCGAATCAGTTCGATTGAATTGTGGTACTAGACCACTATCACAGATGTATGGCTATAAAAGATTAATTTTAAAATGTGCAGTTTAAAGTATACAGGGCGTTAAAGTCACTACGATTTACAGGAACAAGTGGTCAGAACTTTTTAAATATGCTGTATAACCCATTACAATGTTATATCATTGTAATGGCGAAGTAAAGCAGAATTCAAATTTGAAAAGAAATACAAGGTGTCCCATTTAAAAAAATATAACTTTGATCTGGCACGGCGTTCTGGAACACGTACAAATGCGACTAATTTTAAATATGACCCTCTAGGCTGGCTACAATCAGTCAAAATATCTTCAACTATAGTCAAAGGCACTCTTAACGTGCGGGTCATACGATTCTACAAAGACATACTCACAGTTTTTGTTTTTTTTTATTACGTTAAATTATAACTTCCAAATGAAATCCGTTAGATAAATAAGACAGACTTATGCAATTTTGACGGAAAAAAGAAGGATATGTATTTAGTTTTCAGCGATTCTAAAAAGTCTTTCACCAGCAGAGTTTTTATTTAAATATGTCAGTTTTGTCACTTTGACAATTCAAAGTGCCAATATGAATAATAAGTAGCAATTTTCAGTTTTTTTGTACTTAGTTCGATGGAATATTTCGAGAATGAAAGAAGAAGTGGAAATTCGTCAATCTGCAGTGTAATCTCACATTTTGGTAACCTCTGTGTTTTCTGATTTGATACATATGGTTAGTGACCTTTGAACCCGCACGTTAAGAGTGCCTTTGACTATAGTTACAAGATATTGTACTTTATCGCACTAATGAATCAACCTGTATACAAAATATTTTGACAGTTCTTGACAAAATAAATATAAGTAATAATAATATAAACTATACAATTAGTTTGTATATTCCTCCTAAATAATATAAGTACTTATGTACTTGTTGGTATTCAATAAAAAATAATCCCTGTCTTTGTGGTATTCTAGAGATATCAAATTTGGATGTGATATTTAAATTTGGAAGTGACGTCTGATTTCGCAGCTGTTGCTATTGGTAACGGCTGCGAATTTCAATTTCGCGTACTCTGCTAGGAGCGCCAAATACTGACTTTGCGTACAATTTCACGAAAATAGTTATTTTCTCCGATTGGCAGCAAATATTAATTTTGCTGACTGATATCAATAAGCAAAGTATTACTTTTCCTGCCTAGGCAGCAAAGTGGTTACTTTGCTGCCTGTGATTGTACATTTCCATAGCAACCAACTAAAATAAAGAGATTGTGGGAATTGTAATAATTTGCAAATACAATATCCTCGTGAACAATCGGAGAAAAAATTATATGTTCAACTTTGGCAGCAAAGTAGATTGACTGCCTTGGCTAAATGAATTCAGCCTCGGCAGTCAATCTACTACTTTGCTGCCTAGTTAAACAAATAGCTATTATCTAGTGTGTATAATGTATGTCAAAAGCAAAAGTGACGTTTAAATAAAAAACAATCACAAAATTTGCCAGCTAACTAATACGAATTTGAATTATTTATTAGCAGATTTATTTTTCCGGGACTTTCGTCAATATTTCATACCGGAAGGAATGAAATGTAACACTTCAGTACCTGTCCAAGTGGACTGAAGTTGTTACATCAGTCCTGGAAGTACGAAAATGTGTTTGATTCAACGCTAAATTACATTTTCTCAGATGCGAATTTATGGCTTTTAATGCTAAAGTTTCTACATGTTTCGAAAAATTGTATTTAGATAATTAAACATTACTGGTATTTATTTGTAAAATAAACTGTATCTCACCTAAATTTCTTCAATTTTAAATGATGCAGCTAAATGGAGACGGCCGCAATCGTAAGATCCTTGGTATGTAAAGCTGTATTTTCCTTTCTCGAAATGGCTAATACTCGTACAAGGCTCATATGTTGCAGTCTCTATGTTGGACAGGAGCACAACTTCATCACCCAAGTCAAGTAGAACGCTTGTTCCAAATTTTGTTTTTGGTATTTTTGTAGCATCAATTGCTTGAGGAGCTCCTATTGCTAGCTTATGCAGCTTTACTATAGGCTTCCGTGCTGTAATGGAGAAAACTTTTTTTTAATTCATTTAAAAATTACATGTTTATAAATTCGACAAAAAGTTGAGTACCTACCAATTTAAAATTCAGTTTTATGTCTCTCTCGACAAATTTAAAAATCATTGGCCAGCTATGGATTTTAATCTCGATTTTAATTTATTGAATTTGTTAAAAATCATAATCTTTGATTATTGAAATGAGCATCAAAGAAATAAGAAGCTACAGTTTGCAGGTTTTTTAAATTTGGTATACCTGCTAGATTTTTTCAATTTTCCGATTTTACTGCATAGAAGAATGGGTTGCTTAAAAATGTCCATGCCAAAAGTACCTATGCAGTTTGTTCTATAAATTCTATGACAAGCATTGACAGATTATAGATCACTTAATTGTAGGGTATTATTTTCAATGAACTTGTGTATTTCTATTTGTATTTGTTGCAAGCATTTAAAAGAATACAGTGCACGTCGTAAGTAAGGGAAGGATAGTACCTATTTTTTTTGAAAAAATTCAAAAAACGGATAATTTTTCCATATAAATTATATATATTATATAACATTCAATTCGCATGATATTTTTCATACCTACAGGATGTTCCTTGGCTCAGTAATAACGAAATTGTGGTTTTTCTAAAATGACATAATGTATATTAGTAATTGTATTTTCATATTTTCTGAGAAAATCCAGTAATTGATTTTTACAGTTGCAGTTCAAATTGAGCTGGTGCGACATAGGGATTCATGTACAAATCTGTCATTTGCGAGCTTTTTTACCAAATAGCGTTTATAAACATAATAACAGATTATTTGTAAAGGTTGTTGGAAAACAAGTTCAAATGCACTTTCAATTTCCTAAAATTCGCTCTGGTTTAACTGACCAAAAAAAACATAATACTATTTCCATAACTTTTTTTGAGGTCATAAGCATCCTAAGGTACTCGTAGTTTCTATTTCCTGGATTACTTACACAATGACTCAATTCCATCAACATTAATATTTTGAAAGTTTTTATTCATAAATTAGAATTTGACACACAGTTACCTATGAGATAGTACTCGTTTAACTCTTACTATGCATACAAACAACTTGAATGTGTCCAGTATTTCTCATTTTTACAGACTTTTCACACTAAACCCAGATCGATTCACATATTTGAAATAACAAGATTTTTCTCTACAGGAATTGAGACAACGAGTTATTAATGAATTTGGTGAACTAATATGTGTAAAGGTCTTCGAAAGAGAGACTCAAGATTTTGTCTGGACAAGCATTTTGAATATTTGATATGATTTTTTTCATTCATTCTCTTTAGTCTAAAGTAAATAGGTATGTTTATTTATTATACAACCAACAGTGAGTTATTTTTCGTTTTGACAAATTATTTCCAACAAACCCTGTATGTACGAATTCAAAATAACAAGGAGTTTTAAAATCTGCAAAAATAAACATTGTGTTCAATTTACATTCAAGTTTTTCCGGTTAAGCCGGAAGTATATTATTGACAAAAAGATCAGATGCATTTTGTCCCATTTCCGTTTCCTGCAAAATTTCATATATACCATCCTTTTTATTCAAAAGATATATACAGTCTGTTCGCTGAATCTTTTCCCATGTATGAAATGATTCACATACTACTTTTTGTATTACGTCTCTTTCCTACTCACAGAATCTTAACCCCCGAAATGAAACCGTTTGTTCCATTACAGCGTAGTATAACAAACAGAGATAGCCATATGATGAATGTCGGCGATAGGTTTAACGCGAATCTGTACGTTGACGTCGTTGACAGACCAAAGACATTGTTTACAACTACGACCTACGTGTTATTCAATGTATTGATGTATTGCGTTTGTATATTAATGATGACGCATGGGAAAAGATCCAACGAACCAACTGTATTTGTGTAGACACCCTGTAAATCATTATACTAATTTCAACAGTTAACTGACTTAACAATTAAATAAAAATATATTCAGATTATTTAATAAACATAGACACCAGTATTATAAGTAAGTGACTTTATTCAAAACTATAATAAATTACTTATAAATGGTCTTCCAATAATATAGGTAGAATATAACTGAAACATCAACTCGATGTTCACAGTAACAGTTGTTTATGTACCAAGGCAGTATTTGCATAGTAAGAGTTATCAAAATATATCAAAAAGTACAAAAGTACTTTTAATCCACTTCATCACAGACCCCTGTATAATACAGGTACAATTATAATAAAAATAATATAATTACCAATTTTGTATCTACTCAACACATCTCACTATCTGTCCTCTAAGTTCTGATGTTTACTTCTTTCTTGACTTCTTTTTATCAAATTAGATATTGTTGGTCCAAAAATTGAGGTCCTCATCATAGTTAGAAATCTGAAGCAACAAATTAGAGTTGGAAGTAATCGAATAGATACAAGGCAAAAAGGTAGTATTTAAAGCTACATGATATCATACAAAATAAATTAAAAAATTGGCAACATAATGTAAAAATTGTATATAAGATTGGTATGCTGTGGGGAAACTCAGCTGTTCAGTAGATCAGAATGTTATAAAAACATATTAATATATGCAATTGCAATTTACACATTTTTTCAAATATATTGTGGAGTCATTTAGAAACAGTTAGTTTCATTTAAGACCATATGATGAGTAGATTCCACGAAGTGAGGGTTTATACAGTTAACTCAATATTAATATGTGCACATTCAATCTATTTCAACTTATGGTCTAATTTTTTTGGGGGGGTTCACCTGCTGCGGAAAGGGCATTCATATCTCAGAAAAGGATAATTAAGTGTATTGCTACAGTGGGTGTCTTAGATACGTGTAGACCTTTAAAAGGCTGGAGTTAATGCCACTTACTAGTTTATACATGTATAATCTGGCTATATTTGTCAAACCAAAAGGCAATCTGATTTTGAGAAATGTAGCTAAGTACAACAACTTTACCAAAATTACAAGGACAGCTTATGAATTAAGAGTAAGATCTCACAGAACATCCTTTTTTGAGAGAGGTGCTGAATTAAGAGCTGTGATAGTATATCACATAACGTGTGTGGTAAAAATGACCTACTTGTACTTGTATCTATACTCTTATTATTAATGATATTTTTTTAAAAATTTTAATGTATAACATTTAATTCCATACTACCTATTAATTATTATAACAATTGTTTATAGTTACATTGCAGTTATTGAACACAAATGGTAAATCGCTTCCAAAATAAGGTGATAATTTCTTTGTTTTTTATCATCGCTGTGATAGACATGTATCTAGGGAGATTCTCAATATTGATTGGTGGAAAACATGTCACGTGACATATGAATTATATTCTCATTATTATTATATATTGTTATAGTTATGTTTGAACAATATATTTTTTTTACATTCATGCAAAAAACAACACTTTTGTGAACCACATTCAATGGAAAAAGTGGTACTTTATTGCACTCATCTGTCATTCTTGTGTCAGTTTTGTGATGATTAATGACAAACATAAACATTAAAATTAAATAAAAATCCATAGCTAGTATCTGATCCTGCTTTAATACAACAATAATATATGTACAGTCTGTTCGCTGAATCTTTTCCCATGTATGAAATGATTCACATACTACTTTTTGTATTACGTCTCTTTCCTACTCACAGAATCTTAACCCCCGAAATGAAACCGTTTGTTCCATTACAGCGTAATATAACAAACAGAGATAGCCATATGATGAATGTCGGCGATAGGTTAAACGCGAATCTGTACGTTGACGTCGTTGACAGACCAAAGACTTTGCTTACAACTACGACCTACGTGTTATTTAATGTATTGATGTATTGCGTTTGTATATTAATGATGACGCATGGGAAAAGATCCAACGAACTAACTGTATATCTTACTACTTAGTCTCAACGAGTTACAATTATTGCAAAAATCTTTAATTATTTAAAATTTAAATGGTCAAGGCGAAAACCAGCTATGATTGAGTACTGACAAGGTGGAGGCCATAAAGATACAAAAAAGAAGAACGGGTTGAGTTTTATTAGGTTAGGTTAGGGCCGGTTTCATAATTCGATAGTAAAAGTAGACTTTATCTTAAAGTTTCCTTTAAGACGACTTTAAAATAATTGCGTTTCATAATGAAAGTAGCATTTAGCTAAGTTGGCAGCCCTGAAATTTGTTTTTCGATACCTTTGACACTATTTAATTCAGTTATCTAACCTAAAATTATTGTTTTGACATGGCTTTGACGATCAAAAACGTCAGCACCATCATAAATTTCAAAGTGACACTTTCTCTTTGAATAATTTTTTATTTTTTTCAAATAAATTACTTCGTCATCGGATAATGAGCTAGAGCTGGAAGAACAATCAAGCATGTTCATCATTTTTTCGTGAAGTATCAGCCTGGTTGTCAAAAAATATGGAGAAAACTAGGTTATGTTTGCTTTAAAGCCACTTCATCTTCTGTAAAGTTTAGAAATTCGCACTTTAAGTTAAAGGAAACTTTAGGCACTACTTTATCTCAAAGTGCAATTATGGGACCACTTTAAGGGCCAGTTTCATAATCAATTTAAAGTGCCTTTAAATATTAAAGTTGCCTTAAAGTTGAAAAAGTGGTCCCATAATCGTACTTTTGGATAAATAATTTTAGGTTAGATAACTAAATTAAATAGTGTCTAATGGCCACTTGCACCGTCATTATAACAGTGGTTTAAAATTTTTAACTATTAGTTAACTTTGAATTTTGGCTTGCATCGCGATTTAAGCCACGGTTAAACTCTTCTAAACCACTGTTAAACTAAGCCACTGATTTTGGAGGCTTAAATCGATAATTAACCACAGTAGTATGAATTCTAACCTAAAAAACACACAAAATTGATGTGTCTAACTTCAAAAAAGTACTCTGTACGCTCGAGTTGGTTTTTAGTTTATAAAAAATGGATTTTGGGGAACACGACAACGACATATTCTTTGAGGATGATATGGATATAAATGATATGGGTTTTCCACGAAGGGTATAAGATAGAGCCAACCATTTCCACAACATGGATAATCTAATATTTTTCAAGAGATTTCGTCTCTTGAAACCAACGGTTCTGTTTCTTTGTTTTCAATAATGCTTTTGTATTTTGATATGATATCAATGAGATGGGATTTTTCATTTGGTGAGAAATTTGATGTTCGCACCCGTTTCGCGCTTGTGGAGGTTGAATCCATCATTACTCACGCCTACCCTTGTTCTCCAGAAATAGGCTTTTTCAAGGTCATGTAACTTTCAGTGCGCATGCGTTCGTATCAGCCATGTTTTTCGTACTGTTATTTGTAAACAAGCGTGTTAAAGTGCCCGCGTACTAAAACTTAAAATTAATAAATACTATTATAAATGTATTTGTGATTTAAAAAAGTAAAAAAAGTAAAGTAGTAAGTGTCAGGATTCAATAGAGCAGTTTTTCTATAGACTATAATTATGTTATCTGTACGAAAAGGTACAACAAAACGGTGTTGTTATGGAGTATGCAAAAGTGATACACGTTATAAACCTTTTAAAATAAAACAAATACTTATTATTTTATAAACTTTACAAAGCCTTGCCTGGAATATCGTAAGAAAGTAATTAACTCATCCAAAAAAATACATATTAAAACATGTCAAAAATGTTCTAAATGTGATTCGTGGGTGAAAAAATGTGGCCGAAGTGACAGAGGATTTAAATCTATTGATAATGTTACTAAGGACACTTATATTTGTTCATTGCATTTTTCTGGAGAAAGTGGTCCAAGTGAACAAAATCCTGATCCTTTGAGCTATCAAGAATTTCAACAAGTTCATAAATCAACCAATAAGGTATAATCACAAAACATTCTGGTATAATTATTAATCCAAAAATTCTATTTTTACAGTCAATTTTTATATTAATTAAGGTGCTTTTATATGCAAATTTAAATGAAATCATGATTTTTATTTATTTTTTCTGATTTTTTACAAGAGTAAATACAAGTATTGACACCTAACCTCTCAACTAGCACACTTTTTTTTCCTTGCTGTGAACGTCCGTGACATTTTAACCATCTTTTTAATTGCTCACAGCTATGAGCTTCCACAGAGTTATAAATAAGTGAAGCACCATCAATTAATTCTGCAAGTAATTTATCATTTGGTAGAAATATTATTGCATTCCCAGCCATTGCTAACAAAAACAGTACGAAACTTTTAAATTACCGCTATTTCAAAATGGCTGCAGCGCTTGCGCAATCACCTGATGAAAAGGCCTATTAGGAACACTTTATTTCGCTAACCTAAAGCAATTTTTATAACCTCAAAATATCATTGTCTGACTGAGACAGTCTCAGACTGAAGTTAGGTGTTAGTACCAACCGATTGTAATTTAGCAAAACTTCCCCAGATTTATTAGTTTATTTTAACCAAGAACCCTTAAATTACGGTGCAAGTGATTGTAATTTAATCGATTGTTTAAATTTTAACTGCGTGCTATTTTAAACAGTGAGTTAGCGAATACGGTGCAAACGGCCATAAGGTATCGAAAAACAAATTTCAGGGCTGCCAACTTAGCTAAATGCTACTTTTATTAAAAGAAGGTGCTATACTTTCATTATGAAACGCAACTATTTTAAAGTCGTCTTGAAGGATACTTCAAGATAAAGTCTACTTTTACTAAAGGCACTTTAACTATCGAATTATGAAACCGGCCCTAATCCAACTTTAATATTTAACGGCACTTTAAGTTGATTATGAAACTGGCCCTTAGGTTCTTAACAATTTCACGTCGCGTGCACAAAACACTCACTTTTTGCACTTGTTGCATGAATAACTATTATAATTAGAGCCAATCAAATGAGTTACTAACTAACTGAAACAGCCAAACTTTGTTTTAAGCGAAAAAATTTAAAAACCTTGTGTTTATTCAATATATAAACATAAACAGTTTAGTTCTTGATACTTGAGGAAGTTGAATAATCACACCTCTCACTGTAGCTTTACAAAATGAACCTGTCTTGCTTTCAAACAATTGACCTGTGATCAATCTGTTATTTTCAAGAAAACTTAATATTGTTAGCTGGTGTATCGCAGGGCAGGTTCTTCAAATATATGATAAATTAAATTCTTTGCAGTTTGTAACTCGTAACAACTGTCTTATACAAGTTATACAAGTAAGCAAGTGTCACTAAGAAGCAAGTAGTCTACAACCTTAAGTAATTCACTGTTTGGCAGACAGCAAGCCCAACTACAAAAGTCAAAATTATTATACAGGGTGAATCACGACCAATGGGATGCAGATTTATATGGGAAAATATATAGGAATTTTCAATGAAGTGTGGCGTATCAAAGTTATATTTCTTCTTATGGAACACCCTATATTTTATTGCATTTTCTGATTGTGCCTAAAAAATAAAATACTGTTTCATAATGGTTCCCTATACCTAAATGCAGAGGGTTCCGAGTTATGCTGACTTTTTTTAAAATGTGATTATTTTGAAAAAAAAATTAGTAACACATTGATATAACAAATTCTAGCAAATTTTCTCTTATATTTGTCAAATACATTCCACAATTGAAACTAAACATCTCTTTACAGGGTGTTCAGTTTTTTCGGTTTCATTACTACCCATATAATTCAATGTGTTATATCAGGATAATGGATATTTTAATAATTCACTATTATCAAAAAAATGTCCTCTTTCGAATGATATGAGGGTGTCCTATACCTAGGTATACTTCTCGTGCAATTTACAATTCAACTGATTCGCTATAAACTTCCAGCCCATTGGTCGTGATTCATCCTGTATACCATTTAGCTAACCAATTCTAATAGAATACCAAGGGGTCTTTTTTTATTTTGTCTATCAAATGATTAATATTTCTCTTCAGAATCAGTTACCTACCTATTTAATTATGAGTATGTTCTTATGAAAATAAATTTTTACATCAGTTTCAATTTAATGGTCGCGTTCATCACAACATAGCGCTACCGTAGCGATCATTAATTTTCTGCTGAACGCCTGTTTTGTTGACTGATCAGATTGAGCGCTGTGGTATCAGTCGCCATTTTTTTAATAAGAATTAAAATGCGCTAGATGCTACCGATTGATGATGCATTAACTGTCATTTATGTCATAGGTTGAAAACATAATAAAAATATTTTTGTTTGAAGATATTTTAGTTTGTATTTCAGTAAAAATGAATGAACAGATGGTGGTGACTTATGATTTTAATAATAGATTATATAGTGTGTCAGGAAGTTCCACTCCGAGGGGTAAACCACTGAAGAAAATAGTGTACAAATTAGAGAAAATACATTGAAAATACAGAAAATAATCTAAAAAATACTAGAAAATACTTCTGAAAATACAAGGAAAATACAGTGGAAAATACAGAAAATTTCTGTTGAAACATTTCTCAATCATTAGTAATAGAAATAAAGATTTTCTCAAAGAAAATACTTGAACAATACCTGGAATATACAGAAAATAGTCTACATATTTTTCTTCAGTGGTTTACCCCTCGTTTCATTCTTCATAGTATGCTCCAAAGTGGTGAATGGCAATTAACTCCCATTTTTTAATGTTTAGAATACTTATTCCATAACTATTGACATAAATATCAAATAAAATTGAGTTGTTGTTGTATTCATTGACAAATATGGTTTTATTAGCACATTCAGCAGAATTACAAACTGATGGATCACTCTAAAAATCGCTACCTGATTAACTTTGTTGGGATGAACGCGACCAATGTTAACCTTGAATAAGATTTAGCTTAGTTGATGTTGCATGAATCCACCTTAAACTTGAGCAGAAGTCCAAGAGTAAAATAGTTTGACTAATCAAATAGCATTCTAATCAAATGCCAAATAGAGGAGTTCAGTCTAAGGTAGTGTTGGGGAGAATTGAAGGATTTTCTATCACCTCCCACTATTTATATATAAAATTTGAACAAAATATGATGGAGATTTATTTAATTAATCGACTCCACATCTTTGCACCCCCTTTTTGGTTCTGGTCGACTTCGCGACCCTCGGAATTTTATGATAATTTTAAATTTGTTTGAAAGCTTACCTTAAATAAAGCAGATTAGAACAAAAATTTTCTTGGATCATCCAGAAATTACTTCAAAAATCACGATTTTAGTTCAAAAAGTGGTACTTTTTCAACACTAATTTATGCTATTTCACGATAAATATTTTCACTGCAAACAATAAAAGTTGGGTCCGGTGAACTTAAGGGAAACACGAATTTTTTACTAATTTTGAGAAAAATCGATAGTACTCACCTATTTTGAGAATAATCCGTCAAAAAATTTGCGGGTTATACATATTTTGCTGAGAAAAATCCAAAAAAAGATTTTTTTTGCCACTTGAGACATCACTTTTTGGCACGATATTTCGTACAAAAAACAGTTTAAATGTATTGCTCTGTACATGAAAGTGATCAACAACATGTCTTCTCGCTATCCATGACAAAAAAACCAGTTAGATTCCTCATAATATTTTTTAAATTACCACTTTTATAAATATATATTTGACAGGATACCAGTTTGGATATAAATAATTTTAATGACATAACTGACAGATATCCTTTCGTGAAACGTAATGCGTAACCAAGACCATAAATCTAAATAAGCATTCTCTGAAATTTTATGTATTATACAATGTAATGAGAACATTCAAAATTTTTAGGATATAATAAAAAATAGAATTCTTTATACTACTTCATTTTTAAATAAATATCACGTTTGGGTCTCATTATTTTATACTCATGAAACCAAAACATAAAAATTTATATGAGTATCGCATACACAGATATGCAACCTACAAAACATAGAACAAAATACAATACTTTGTAGCGAGTATTGGGCAAAGCCTTGCCCTCGAGAGATATTCAAGAAGGGAAGGGTGAATCCAATTAATATATTCCCTTCCCCTTCTTGAATAACTTGTGGATTACAAAGTATTAGATATCTTCTGAGGGGAAGGCGAATGCCTTCCCCTCAGAAGATATTCAAGAAGGGGAAGGGTGAATCCAATTAATATATTCCCTTTCCCTTCTAGAATATCTTTATAATCCACATTAATTATTCTAGAAGGGGAAGGGTGAATCCAAGGCCTCCTACAACACTAGGCCGGAATGCTGAAATTTGGCAACTTTGTAGAGCGGGCTGATCATGTCAGACTTCTATCATGGCGAGACCGTGAAATAATATTTATTTACGTTTATAGTGCCTCTGTATTTATAATTCGTGATATGTAATAGATGATCAGAGGATTGTAATAGTGTGTACAATCTTTTTAAATTGATTTTATGAACTTGGTGCTTGTTATTCGCAGTTAACAGACTAATAGGACTTCTGTTTGCATCCGTTTGTTTTTTAGGTAAGATATTTAATAATATATATAAATAAAAAGATTTTAGCATCAGTATAATTTGTAAACATACTCTCTAGTATGTGGACTCATATAAAATATAAAGCAATTAAGGCATAACATGGTAATTGTATCAAATGAAGGATGTTTAAGAATTTTCTTAAACTGATTGAAATTGTTTAAAAGTTACTTGAACCAAGACTAATTTTTATATTATTACACAATTTCTGATTCTTGTTAAGCCATCAAGCCACATTAAACATACATGAAGTATATAAATTAAGCCAATAAAGTTATTTACTCATAAACTAATAACTCGACTAATAAGTAACACTTCTATTAAATATTTTATTTTGTTGTAGATGTCTGCAAAATGTTCAGTACTAAAGTTGTATAGATTTCAACAGTGAAGGATATATTACAGTAGTTTCCACCCAGTGATAAGCTGAAGAAAGGATCCTACATACAAATTGGGGACTAAGTCAAACTTCAGTGTGTATTAAACTCAGTATTAAATATTTCCCCAAAGATCAAATTTCATTCACTGATGTGTACAAGGATAAGTATGGTGATCTGAAGACATTTACAAGGAAAAGACCTGTGTTGAAGGAAAATGTAATACCACAAATATTTCCCCATCTCTCAAAATATCTTCCAGTGGAGAAGAATCCAGCTGCAAGAAGTAATCCTGGAATGGGAAGAAAAAGGACAGGAACAACAAGAAGAATGGTTAAACAGTGATGTGATAGTGAATTTTTGTGAAGATTAAATCTAAATTGAGTGCTCATTTAGAGAAGTGACTGTCAATAACAAACAAACTGTATATATTTATATTTGATTGGATTTGACAATGATGAACCATATGTCAGGTGTAGTATAAAACTATTTGAATGAATAAATGATAATCTAGGTAAGAATTGAGCATAATTTATTCAGTATTTAGTTGATTTATATTTATTTTAAGGTGATGTCTCGTCAGCTGTAGAGGCTGATTTTATTCATATTTTATATTCTTATCAATAAAATACCTTTTGCAGTATTATTTTCTTTGGTCTACCCATATATATTTCGATTTTTATTCGTTTAAAATGTTTTTTAGCCTGATTTATTTCATATTTCTCAGGCCTACAATCGTTTTCATCGGCCCTCTATTTGAAAGTCGCGCCACGTTGCCACATCTAGGTTTCCGGCCTTGTGTTAAAGGTGGCCTTGGTTACACACTACTGTTTACGCTAGAGCTTCTATGTCATTTGTCAATTGATTTAATTGTCTTTATACAAATTTGTAGCCTGTCAAATATATATTTATAAAAGTGGTAATTTAAACAATATTATGAGAAAACTAACTGAAATGTTGTTATAATTAGCGAGAATACATGTTGTTGATCACTTTTCTGTACAGTGCAATACATTTAAACTGTGGTTTGTATAAAATAACTAGTCCAAAAGTGATGTCTCAAGTGGCGAAAAAAAATCTTTTTTTGGATTTTTCTCAGCAAAATATGTATAACCCGCAAATTTTTTGACGGATTATTATCAAAATAGGTGAGTACTATCGATTTTTCGCAAAATCAGTGGAAAATTCGTGTTTCCCTATAGTTCACCGGACCCTAAAAGTTATTATCTTGAACTGAATTTGAATCTGTTTCACAAAAAAAACCGGAAGAAAATACTTAAATTTTACTAATTTTTAGAAATATTTGTGAGCATAAATATTTTCGTTTGACACTTAAGCTTATAAAATGACTCACTAAAATCTTATGTCTAGATATCCCAGGTTCACAAATTATGATCAGGTGATACTTCTAACGTCGTTGTCAAATGGTCTTCATTTCAGCTGAATTATTAATATTATATGTTATAGATTAGGTACATGAATATATAACATTATAAAATTATTTGCATCTATAATCATGAAAATTTAAATAATAAACATTCTTTTAATGTAGTGATTACCTTATATTTGTTTCATACATTAAATAAAAGAGATTAAAACAAACTTTTTGCTGGCCCACAGTCTGTTCTTTTATCACGAATTTTAGTTCAATATGATAGAGGTTATTTTTTCTTTTCTTACCTTGCTATTTCATTTGTAGACAGCTTATTGTATAGTAATTTTCTCAATTCAAACAATTATCACTCACATTCATAATGGAATCAACAATAAACGACAGATTAAAAATCTCTTTTAGCGATTTTCATACATTATCGATTTGTTTTGAAAAGTTTTATCAAAGAGTACACCATCTAACAAGAGACGAAAGCTTTGTCGGTTCCTTTGAAGTTGGACTCGAACGGAAATACGCGAGACATTGACAGATATACTACTTGGTACACTGAGAAAAGTAACGCGAGTATTGATTCGAAGTAAGTGGTAAAACCATAACTACACTAAGAAAATTAGTTGTGTTGATGAACATCTCTCCAAATCGGACTATTGAATATTTTCTTAACTACTAATAAGGATACTTTATTATTCACTCTGTTTAATAATAAAATAATCTGGAAACTTATTCATTTTATGAAATAAATATCAAAAATTAATTCTAGAAAATGTCCTTACGACAATAGGTAATATATAGAATTGATAAAAAATATGAAAATTGTTCGAAATATTAGTAAGAATAACGTTTATTGAATTCCGTTTCACCAACTTCAGTATCATTTCAAACAAATTCTTGACAAACGCCACATCTCATTTTAGGTTGAATAAAATATGGTACTTTACTCATGTTATTGATTCTAGTTGTTGAGCATAACAGCTTTGTGGAGTAAACTTTTTCTTGAAGTTATTAATTATTTTTTGGTTTCATTAGTGTACTGAAACCATATTAGAAATTTGGTGGTAATGGCTATAATATAAATAAAAAACATTTTTTTTCGAATTATTTTAATTACATAAATAAAAATAAACAACATATTTATTATTCAATAAAATAAATGTAATATTAGATTTAACATGTAGGAGCAAAAAATTTCCATACTTTACCTTAAATATGTGACAATAGACTCATCAGCTTCCTGATTTTCTTATCATTAATTAAAACTTATCATTAAAACATACAAATGTGGAAAAGACTTACACGGGTGTGTAAAAGAAACAACTTTCATTTAATTAAAATATGAATTTGATACAACAGGTAAATTTGTCCTCAAACGATAAACAAAACATTTGCTCCAATTTGTAAATATACTGAACAAAGTCCTCACTTGGAGTTCTCAATCCTCCATATACACATTGATCAGTATTATATGCTTTAGAATGTGTCAATAGAAGGCTAAAATCTAATTCCTCAACTTTTTTAGAATAATCTTTGCATACCTGACATATATGTACACTAAGAGATTTTTTAATTAAATAACCACATACATATTGAAAAGCATTTTGGGTAACAAGACTTTCTTTTTTATAATCACAATGTAAGACACTGGATTTTCCTACGCAACTTCTTTTTTCTCGGTGAGCTTGCACTTAATAGGGCTGCAGTTTGTGTCTATACATTCAAAGATAAGTCTGCAGTATGCATCTTACTGGTTGGTGGAACAGAAAGCAAGTTGTGTGCAGAATCATACAGCTCCAAAGCTGGAATGGCTAAATCTGAAATATTACAGTACGTTATTTATATACAAGTCAAAAATAATGTATCTAACATAATGAATAGTAGCATGCACACTTGATTTGGTTTCACGAATTTACTTTTGTTGTTGAATATGCCTAATAAATTTTATATCAAACACAATTCAGTAATGTAGAAACTACAAGTTTACCTTCAAGTATTATAGTTTTTTTGATGGTTCTTCTGTTGAACTAAGCTGGTCCTTGTGTTGTGTTGTATTTTTGTGTAGAATCTCAAGGTTTTTTCAATCAGACCCTGCCTATACAATTCTTTAACCAAACTTCAGCTCTGAAAAAAATGATAAAAACCAAAATATAATTTTTCACACAAATTGACAATTTTTCTACATACCTAACACGATCTCTGTATCTGTATCCACCTTTACGAGAAGTGATTGTGATATATCAATAAATGTGCACTAAACAGAATATAATCCAAATTCACAAGAGAAACATTGTTCACTAATTCTGTACGTGGGAAGCACAGTATCCTAAGTCACAAATTGTATAGTTTCACATTATTCTAAAACCATTTCGGAAATTTTAGTTTGCACTAATGAACAAAATTCTAGCCTGCTTTTGAATATCTATTGATATTTTTGGCCCGTTATTATAATTGAGTTGTCACTTGAGTTATAACAAAAACGCATCTTTAATTAGCTCTCCTGTAAAATTGAGTAAATGCGATACTGTGCTTCCCACGTACAGAATTTAAAACACGATAAACAAACAAACAACCAATCTGACGGGAACGAACGGAAGTGTCGACCATGGGACCATGTGTCGACTTGACATTGACGTAAATACTAATTAATTCACGCATGTGCACAGAAAATTGCGATCACGAAAACGGCTTTCATTCGCCTCTTGTTAGATGGTGTACTCTTTGGTTTTATAGGCAAGATCCTCTCGTTTCGAGGTGCGGCTGCGCCAATAAACAGCTGTAGTAATCTGCGCCTGCGCCCAATTAACGTAGTTACACGCCGCGAAACTTTGATTTAGGTATTCAATAAATTATTCCTTTTCTTTCAACTACAATACACGTGAAGACTCCTATGTTATTTCTATATGGATTTTCCTTATAAGTACTAGTTACACTTTGATCTGTGTCAGTTGTTCGGGAAGCGATATGTGTTGAATTATGATAAACATTTTTTGCTCTAGTAGAAATCTTATCAAGTCAGTCATTTTGAGGCGAAGAGATGAAAAGTGTCTAATAATTCGTATTCCACATGAAAGCGCGACGGGTCGACGTTTCGCAATTCGCGCGCGCGAATTGCGAAACGTCGACCCGGCGCGCCCGCTTCGCTCGCAACATCTATGTCTATCTATAATATACAAACATATGTATTCCCTTCCCCTTCTCAAAAAATGTCTAATAATTTGTACTCCACATGAAAGCGCGCCGGGTCGACGTTTCGCAATTCGCGCGCGCGAATTGTGACCATGAAAATTTGTGACCATCCGATATCTAGACATAATTGTCAAAAAATGTCAAATATTCACGAAAAAATGGCGGATTTTGGTATTTTCAATTGCGATTTTCTCTTTCAAAAGTGGATGATCCAAGAATTTTTTTTTATTAAAACGTTCTATAACCATGGGGCTTTCTAATAAAAAAAAAATCGTTGCAATATTCCGAGGGTCGCAAACCTTACCGGACCCCAATTTTTTTCTTGGTTATAATTTTCAATTTACTCAGTCACTAACGTATCACATGGATGATCTCGTTTTCAGTGATATTTTATTTCTTAGAAGATTTTTTTCATTTGTTTTTTATGTAACTTGAGTATAAGAGTATAAGATTGAATATATGCTAATGAAATTTTGTTATTCATTCAAATAATCAAGTGCTCCCCTTAGTTTCTGAGGAGTCTCTGAAACTAGTAGCTCTATTATTCCTATTTCCCGGAGGAATTTCAGGATATCTGCAGGCTTCAACTTAGGTCTATTGTCCTTAAAAGATCAGTCATTTTGATCACATTTTGATGAAATCTGATTCAATATTGGACAATTTTGACACCAGAGAATTGACAGTTTCAACATTCATAATTTGCTTCCGCTTTAAAACATTCAACAGATTCCTTAGATAATTTTTGTACCTGTGCGGATCTTCATCCCTGAGTTCATATTCAGCCACTGGAAAACAATATTATTGCCCTCGTATCAACAAAAAATCCAAGGTTTGCTCCAAACTCTCTGTCTGCTTCCAGCATTGTATGCAAAAGCAATGTTTTTTTAACTCAAAGGCCACCTTCATAATAAAATGTGCATTTGAATAGAATTTTTTTTAATTGAATTTACTCTTCAAGCATCAAGAAGTTTTAAGTAAAAAGATTGATCTTGTAACTGTCAAGTTTGATGCTACCGGCTACGTAAAACTGTCATAATTCTAAGTCATCAGTTCAGTTTGACAAAATATTGGAACCCAGGAAGCCTGCTTTATAATGCCCCTTGTAAAAAATTTGTGGGTCAGCGACAAAAAAAATAGTACCTATTAATCAATTAATTTCAAAATCGAAAAGCACGTGTTCTGCACAATGACCAATTAACAGTTATTTCTGTCCCTTGGTTTTTGTTCAGAATTGAGAAGTCAGTTAAAAAAAACATGCGCGAGAATTTAAACGTCCAATAGCTAGGAAATAGTTTGTTGATAAAACTTTTATAAATATATCAGACTCACCTTTCTATATTTCACTTCATTGTATTGATCCTAACAAATGAATACTGAAACTGAATTACTTAACTGTAGCGACACACAATCACAAATGGACGTGATGACTGATGGACATTGGACATACCTGGACTAACATTGAACATTCCACTATATATAACCTTTATCTATGGAACATTCACAATATTTCATACATCATTCATCAGTGTTGTTCCTGTCATTACGTTCGTAATAGATCTATTACCTTATTACGTTTTGATAGCAATCCATTACCTTTTCATTAATGATACATGGAGTGATGAGTGATATTGATTTGGTAATGACATTTGCACATTGCCCATTTTTCAAAATGTAGAGTATTAATTATTGTTTACTAATAATTCATCTGGCAACGTTTCATTTGATAGGAGTGCGTTCGGTTTTAGATAACGTGGATAGAATAGTAATCTGACAGGATACTCTCCGGTTGAGGAATTTCCGGACACTTTAGATACAAGTATTCTTTGGTACTTTACGCTGTTACCATATTTTTTTCAATATTTACTTCAAGTTATAAAATTTTACTTATTTTAATTCTCTTTGGTTGTGGTTTAATGTATTTCAATAAATTTCTTAAGACAAGATATATTTAATCGCCCATTTTTCAAAATGTAGAGTATTAATTATTGTTTACTAATAATTCATCTGGCAACGTTTCATTTGATCAGATGTTTTCGGTTTTAGTTGCAAAGCACCTAACCCATTAGATACTAATAAAATAATATAGATATATTATTATAAGTAGTTGTAGCCCCAACGAATTAGCATTCAAGCTTTTAAAATGGAAAAAACGCGTCGTGATGTTTTTAATAATTATTTCACGGTCTCGCCATGATAGAAGTCTGACATGATCAGCCCGCTCTACAAAGTTGCCAAATTTCAGCATTCCGGCCTAGTGTTGTAGGAGGCCTTGTCCTAAAGAATAAACTGATTTTCCGAACGGGATAAGATAGTAATCTAAACTGATTTTCGAACGCTATCGGAGAATCAAATAGTCTCCGGAGAATATAACCGAACGCACTCAGGAGTGCGTTCGGTTATATTCTCCGGAGACTATTTGATTCTCCGATAGCGTTCGAAAATCAGTTTAGATTACTATCTTATCCCGTTCGGAAAATCAGTTTATTCTTTCGGAGACTCTCGAAGCTATCTATCAAATTTGATCGAGAAAAAGTTAGTCGACATGCGCACTCATGTCCTCGTTATTAAAAACATCACGACGCGTTTTTTTCCATTTTAAAAGCTTGAATGCTAATTCGTTGGGGCTACAAAACTACTTATAATAATATAGCATTGCCAGATGAATTAATAGTAAACGATAATTTATACTCTACATTTTGAAAAATGGGCGATTAGATATATCTTTTCTTAAAAAATTTATTGAAATACATTAAACCACAACCAAAGAGAATTAAAATCAGTAAAATTTTATAACTTGAAGTAAATATTGAAAAAAATATGGTAGCAGCGTAAACTACCAAAGAATACTGTCTAAAGTGTCCGGAAATTCCTTAACCGGAGAGTATCCTGTCGGATTACTATTCTATCCACATTATCTAAAACCGAACGCACTCCAGCCGGTGTCGCGGGTGAACAAAGTGAGCAGAAAATCTTAAAAAGAATGCGCAAAAATAATAAGTTGAGGGAGGAAAGTTAGGATAGCGTATTGTTTATTGTTTTTATAATTTATTATTTAGTTTACAGGTTCAACAATAACAATATTTTATAAAAATCAATGTCTAAAATAATTAAATTAGTTAAATAAAATTGAAAATCATGTTCACTTCACCCGTTTCTGCTTTTTTTATTTTATTTTCTGAACTAACACCAATATAGGATAAGTTTGTTTCTTTATCCTCCATTTTTAAATCTTATGGTGATGAAATTGTTGGTGTTTATAAATAAGTGCTCAAACATTTTGAAACCGCATCAAAATAAATCAAATTCTGATTGTTTTCCTTATGGTTTGAGGTTATAATCAACTGAACGGAGCAAGTAATCAGAACCGAGTCCCTTCTGGAGGTGGTGCAGTTAGGGTCAAGGGGGGAAGAGGTAGTTCAGCTCTGTTCAAAACGAGCGCTTAAAAAGAAAACACAAAATTATTCAAGTGAACAGAGCAGCTGATCTGCTCTAGCAAATTCCGTAAAAAGAACACAAGTATGTCAGTAAGTAATACATGGAATATTGGTTGGATATTGGTGACAATTAAAGTGTAGTGTAACTAATTTATCAATAATAGAAATGGATAACTAATGGATACATTAATGATATTTAACATGGCTTCAATTTAATTGTGTTAATGTTTAGGTTCGTTATTCGAAGAAAAGGTGAATACAAAGAATTAGAATCTCGCAGTAACAGTATTCCCAGTACCTCCTCTAACGTCCCATTGGTCCCATCCCAAATTGATCATGAGGAGACAATCGAAGCCACTTTTAGTAAATAGCAGTATGAGTAAATCTGATTTATCCATATCGGATTACGAATGTGGGGATGAGGAAACTCCTAAACAAATTACGATTCCCATTGAAAAAAAAAGATACAAACAGAAGTATAAAGAAGTGTACACTAGAAAATTTGGTTCGTGGCTGGTAACCGCTGAGCAGCAAGAATTTTTTTGTAATGCTTGAAAAATAGTAATAAATGGAGGAATCACTCACATAAAGCGCCATACAAAAACATTGAAACACATTAAACAGATAAAAATTTTAAGTGGAACTCCAAAAATTAATGAATTGGTATATTCAGAAAGCACCAAAATCTTAAATGAGGTCAAAAGAACAGAGATGCTGATGTTAATTACAGAACATAATTTGCCATTTCTATTTTTGGATCATCTATCAAAATTTTTAAGGGCGGCATGTCCAGATTCCAAAATAGCTAAAAAAGTTGATTGGGCAGGAAAAAAGGCACATTCTTGTGCAAATCAGCTATATCTCAAGAACAGTTGGCAACTCTAAGGGTGGACCTGGGAACAAATTTCTTCTCCCTAATAGTAGATGAAACCACTGATGTCAGTACAAAATCAAGTCTAGTCATGGTTGTAAAATATTTTAAAAATGGAAAAAATTGATGAAAGGTTTCTTGGACTTTTAGAAGTTAAGGACAAGACATCCCGGGGTATCTTTGATAGTATTTAAAAATTTTTTAAATCAAATAATATCAATTTCAAGAAGCTTATAGGTTTGGCAGCTGATAACACAAATGTTATGATGGGAGATAAAAATGGGCTGAAGGCAAAATTCACAGAAATAGTACCAAATATTTTTATTTTTGGTTGCATTTGTCACTCATTTGCTCTGTGTTCGTCAGCTGCTTGCAAGAAATTACCAAATTATATAGAAAAGTTAACGAGAGATATTTATAATTATTTTAAAAATAGCTCAGTTAGATTAGGGCACTTGCATGAATGTCAACTTTTTCTGAGAATAAAACCACATAAAATTTTGAAATTATCTCAGACACGTTGGCTATCACTGCAGGCGATAGTGAATAGGATCATTGAACAATATGATGCACTCATTAATTTTTTTCACTAGCGAATCTTTTGGTAATTGTAAAGAGGACAATCCCAATAATATTTTAAAAGCTTTGAAGGACCCTATAGTAAAGTTATATTTTTTCTTTTTAGGTTATATTTTGGAATTGGTTAATAAATTAAATTTAGAATTTCAAGCAATTTCTTTGAGGCTTCACAGTCTCCTAGAAAACGTATCCACTGTCTTTAAAACAATTTCTAAAAATTTCATTGTTAATGATAAAGTAGTAGATACTGTTTCCAAAATTCCCATTAATAACCCACATTTTTATAAACCACTTGAGAAAATTTATTTAGGGCCCAAATGTGAGATGTTTATAATTAATAATAATATGTCGTCAAAATTACTTGAAGATTTCCGGAAATGCAGTTTAGCTTTCTATATCGAGTTACTTAATCAAATAAAATCAAGGATTAATTTTGATGATCAAACCTTGAGAGACTTACAAGTTTTAAATCCAATAAATATTTTTAATGGAGAAATTGAAACACTTTTTCCACTTTTAAATAAATTTCCAATGTTAACTGCAAATTTTGAAAAAGTTGAAAATGAATTTAAATTGTTGCAAAATTGTAAACATATTGAAAAGATGGCAAAAAAACCTGTCATAGAATTTTGGAATTCAGTTTTCAATTTAAATTCAGAATTAGATGAACGTATGTTTCCCCATTTAGGAATATTTATTAAAGGATTGATGAGTCTGCCACATTCTTCTGCTAGTGCAGAGAGAATATTTTCTCAACTAAGCTTGATCAAAACTAAAATTCGTAATAGGCTTGCTATTACTTCATGTGATGCTTTATTGAGAACCTAGGATATGCTTAAGGATAATTATTGTTGTAACTTTAATCCAAGTTTATCTTTATTAAAAAAAAGTAAACTACAAAGTAGATCATGAAGAATGTGATGAAGAGCTCTCTTTCTGAGGATTGACTTTCATAACTCAGCTGGAAACAAATTTTTACTTGTACCTACCTACCTAATGAAAATATTTTTCCTAGTTTTATTGTATTATTTAAAACTAGTGTAATGACATTTGTTTTGTTTACATTATATTTTTCTGTTGAATGTGGAATGTTGATACAGTTTAACCAAAACTACAAAAAATTTTGTCTGTAGGTGAATGTGTGTAGAGTGTAAAATTGGAGTTAATTTTGGTTGAGTGGTGATGAATGTTCAACATTGTTGATAAACCAAAGATTTTAGCTAGCTTAATTTTTTTATAAAAGTGTAGTTTTGTTTTTTCCTATTTATTTTGTGATTTAGTATTTACAGACTGATGCCTATTGGATGTTATATTTTTAAGTATATTTTTTACCGGAGTTGAAAGAATAAAAAAATACGGAGAATATAATTTAAAATGGAAAAAAAGAAGAATCGACCGATACATGTTTCTATTTTATTAATACAATCAAATATTATAATATATTTTAGTTCGAAATTACTCAGTATATCAACTCAAAGATAACGGAAAATCAAATTATGTGATACTTTGTAAAAAAGGATATAGTGACAAAGAACACTATGTTCAAAAGGAGAATGGCTTCGGTGCCGTCGAAGGGGTAGAAATGCTACCCCCAATATTTAGAAAAATGATTTCAAAAAGATGGAAACGAGAAGCCAGGTTGGAATTTATACAAAAAATGTACTTACTGATGAGGATACCACATACGAAAGGAAAATGGCTTCGGTGCCGTCGAAGGGGTTGAAATGCTACCCCACATATTTAAAAAAAATAATTTCAAACAGAAGGAAACGAGAAGCCAGGTTGTAATTTACACAAAAAATGTACTTACTAATGAGGATACCACATACGGAAGGAAAATCGCTTTGGTGCCGTCGAAGGGGTTGAAATGCTACCCCCAATATTTAAAAAAATAATTTCAAACAGAAAGAAACGAGAAGCCAGGTTGAAATTTATACAAAAAATTGTACTTATTGATGAGGATATCACATACCAATGGGAAATCGCTGCGGTGCCGTCGAAGGGGTTGAAATGCTACCCCACATATTGAAAAAAATAATTTCAAACAGAAGGAAACGAGAAGCCAGGTTGAAATTTATACAAAAAATGTACTTACTGATGAGGATACCACATACGGAAGGAAAATCGCTTCGTGCCGTCGAAGGGGTTGAAATGCTACCCCCAATATTGAAAAAAAATGGGTCAATCCCGAAGTAAACGAGAAAATAGTTGAATATTGATGGAATATGTGAAAAGTCGCATTAGAAGATATAATATGTATTAAAATGTTAATATTTAATTTTTAATACCCTAAATTTTCCATATTTTTTGAAAATTCACACTAGTAAAGTGACTTAATACGTTAAAATTCAATTCAAATTATCACACCCCCAGCTTGTTAGTCAAAAATTATTCTTCAATATGAAATATGAATCGATTCTATAGGTTAGGTCGTCCAATATGGATAAAAATCAATTTCTTGTTTTCACGCGTGCACCTTATAGGCAAATTGTTCACCGCTCGGTATATTCGTTGCGGGTCATAAGCCAAATCTCTGTGTATATCTATCTATATCATTGTGTTGCTTCGTCGATAAAGGCGTTTTTTATCAGATTTGAATTCTCAATTACTTGTGCTTTATTTACAAGTTTATTTAGCACTAGGTACTTATTTCTGTTTTTTATTAATAATTAGTGGAATAAGGTTTTCATTTTTAGTTTCCAAATAAGAATTACCCATTTTAAGTTTTCACTTGTTTATTATTATATGTAGGTATAACTATAATATTTAGATTACTTGCGTTTTTTTATAAATACGCAAAAAATCCTTTAACATCTTCAATTTATATTTCGATACAATGGTTAGAAAGAAAAGCCCCACATCCCAAATCCAACTTTACGAAGTGATTGGGGTGGAGTTACGTAAACATTGTAATTCTTATGAGCTGGATAAAAAATTTGAACAGGAGATCGCCGAAAACATTGCCACCTCTTTGAAAACAACCAAATACGGATATGCTAGTGTGATAACACGTATAATAAACGAAACATCTAGCTTCAAATCATATTTCTTGAGAAAATATTTCTCAGAAACGATTGAAAAGGGCGAAAAAAATTCTTTTACCGATGATCTCAAATTATCACTTTTTAAAAACAAACAAGATTTGACAATACACTCTCAGCACTGGAGAAATGAATTTTCAATTTATAGATCTTTGTGTCTTGACATGGGTTTGAAAAATTCACCCAAAAACAGAAAGAGAATATATAATGTTTGTATGGAGAAGTTTCAAACATGAAAATGATATTAATTCCAGAGATAATATAGGAAGTCGGGAATCCATTGGCAAGGACAATGAAAATGAACATTCATTTCACAAGAAAACCTTTTTTGATGATGGTGAATTTCATAGTTCAACCATTATTGCTAACAAAAATTATAATGAAGAGTCCAAACGAATTTTACAGTTTGACGATTCTCAAGACACCTTCAAAAATGTGAAACACACTGAAAGAGGAAATGTCAATATCGATTGAACTTCCTGTCTCTGAAGACAATTCAATGTCTGTGAACACTGCGTTGAAGGATATTCCTGATTCGAAGTTTGGTGATGCAAATCCAGGATATAGTAAAAATAATCTAGTAATAACATCAGAAAAAGATGGTATTCCTTTGATAATTTTTTACTAAATATAGTAACCAATCAAATTACTTAATATTAAGTCATGTGTCAAATTTCATCCAATCACCTCTGGATTACAGCGATTATTTTTTTCACTTGTCAAAATCTGACATTTTGGTGGTTTTAACCAATAGCAATACATTATTCTAGCCGATCATTCGGTATTATACTGATAATTATGCTTATTCCTCATCGATAAAACCTTGTTTACATCGAAACGTCAAAATTTTACTTTGAATTTGTCATTATTGACAACTAAAAGCGCTTTCAAAAATCCTTTTAAATTGTTGAAAAAAATAATCTTCCCAAATACAACTCGCTCTTCAAATTTTATCACATAATTTTTTATTTTCATCACTCAAACTTGTTTATTTGGCAAAAATATGAAAACAAACCGATTTGATAAAATCACGACTCCGTGGAAAAGAAAAAATTATCGATAAAATTTGAAGCACTCGTGGTATTACCTTTGATAATACCCTACATGTCGTGTTTTCAGTTTGGTTAAACGTCAAACTGATTAAAACTAATAAATTGTGTATTTAAAATTATTAAACGTCAGATTGACAATCAATTTTTTGATATCTACAAAGTAAAAAATTATCTTATCGAATACTCCTCGGGCCTTGATAAATACTCAAAATTTTATCATAGAGAATCCTTCAAGCGAGTTGATCAAGGATAATAGCCCTCGGCCTGCGGCCTTGGGCTGTTATCAAGCAACACGCTTTCAGCATTCTCTATGACAAAATTATCTCGGTATTATCAAGACCCTAGGGGTATTACTATTGATAATTTTTTACTAAATATAGTAACCAATCAAATTACTTAATTTTAAGTCATGTGTCAAATTTCATCCAATCACCTCTGGATTACAGCGATAATACCCTACATGTCGTGTTTTCAGTTTGGTTAAACGTCAAACTGATTAAAACTAATAAATTGTGTATTTAAAATTATTAAACGTCAGATTGACAATCAATTTTTTGATATCTACAAAGTAAAAAATTATCTTGTCGAATACTCCTCGGGCCTTGATAAATACTCAAAATTTTGTCATAGAGAATCCTTCAAGCGAGTTGCTCAAGGATAATAGCCCTCGGCCTGCGGCCTTGGGCTATTATCAAGCAACACGCTTTCAGCATTCTCTATGACAAAATTATCTCGGTATTATCAAGACCCTAGGGGTATTACTATTGACTATATTGAATTTATCAAGTCCAGGAAGATCAGCAGAAGTATTACCTGTAAATTCAAAAAACATCTTGAATAAAACACAGCAGATTATTTCCTTTAAAGATTGTCAGATTTTTGAAGGTATGTTAAGTATAATAAGAAAAATAAATAATCGGCAAATATATTTGCAGTATGCAAACACAACAAATATGAATGTAAAAAACTCAAAATTAATATAAACAAACGTATAGCTAAAGTATATAGCACTTCAATTAATTTCAGTTCTAAGTTCTAAAATCCGAGAACACTATAAATGGTATGCAATTCATACATTTTGATGCTACGGGAGGCGTAGTCCGAAGTCCTGTACCTACCCAATTCTAATCGAATATGTTTTTATACCGCCGTGATAGGAATTAAAAAACCCAAGAGAGTTTATCCGATTTTTTCTATGATATCTTCAACCCATGACGCCAATTCCATTTTCAAATGAATGAACGATTTTCGTTATTTCTGTGAAATCAACAACTATTGGCCGAGTTAACTGTATAAACCCTCACTTCGTGGAATCTACTCATCATATGGTTTTAAATGAAACTAACTGTTTCTAAATGACTCCACAATATATTTGAAAAAATGTGTAAATTGTCAATTTACTTGCAATTTACACATTTTTTCAAATATATTGTGGAGTCATTTAGAAACAGTTAGTTTCATTTAAAACCATAAAACTATTGGCCGGCCTTTATTTCAGTTTCGCTAACTTGCATGCTATCTGCAAAGCATTTAATAGGTGCTCTCTTCTGGAATATATCAAGCAATGTTATGGTTTAAATGGACCTTTAAAATCGGAAGGTCTTATGAAATCTAGTCCATATTATAAAAGATATTTACAATTGACAAGTTCAATAAAATTAGAAAATTCAGGAATCGAAGAAAATATGTATTATAATGACGAGTTTATGGATTTGATATTATTCAAATACTTACCTCTTTGTCCGCTATGGAGTGCGCTGATGTTAAAGGATCAAGACTCTTTAAGCAATTCAATAGTGGAAAATTATTTTGGACAACTAAAAAAAAATAAAATTGGGCGGTTGAGAAACTTGAGATGTTCTCAGTTTGTACGTAAATTAAGAGGAGATATAATATCTTTGAAAATTGAACACAGTATGAAAATTGGCAAGAGTCGACTAACCATAGGGGATCCATCAGAAGAAAAATTCTCAAAAGAGGAATGGAATAAAAAACCAAAAAAAATACAGGTAACCATTTTGAAGGGAGATTCCTCAAATTTATTGAGAAGGAACCGAACAAACCAGTTAAAACCGGCATAATTTTTCCTGAAGATGATGATGAATTACCACTTTGTGCATATTGTGGTCACGGCATTGTCGACGAGCTTACAGATTGGATAAAATGCGACCAATGTGAAAAGTGGATTCACCAAAAATGTGTTAGACAAGAGAAAAGAATATTTAGCGAAAACTTCATTTGCCAACTATGTTTGCTGGATTAGGAGTCCATAACTAATGAACATGTTTTTAGTATTGCATCCAAATGTAGAGCGTTTTTAAATTCGCAATGGAAAATGGGGCAAGAGAGGAGTTGGAGTTAAAAACTCGTGAGCAAGGACAATGTCAAAGATGGGCAAATATGTAAAGTGCGAAATGATTCTTCTTATTCTAATATTATAGATAAAATCATTGAACAAAAATGTATTAGTTCAGCTGCAATTAAACATGGAATTGAACAAGAGAGTGTAGCAAGAAATGAATATATCAGATCTACAAGCTTTTATTGCCGGCAAGCGGGACTAATTGTGCACAAGGATTATCCTTTTTTGGCAACTTCTCCGGATGGTATCGTCGGTTCTGATGGAATCATCGAAATAAAATGTCCCTACACTGCAAGGCATCAAGATCCTTCGAACGTAAATTTTGATTTCCTCAATCGAGATAACACCAATATTTCTATGAATCATAATTACCATTACCAAATTCAAGGTATTCTTGAAATTACCGATTGAGACTGGTGTGATCTGGTGATTTTCACTTTTAAGGGTCTAAAAATTGTACGAGTTCCGAGGAATAGAAGTTTCTGGAAAATTATGATAAAGAAGTTAACTAGCTTCTGTTATTTCTACATGTTGCCTGCACTCGTATTGCCGAATAAGTTATTGTCTGTGGAAGAGAGAAAATGGACAACTTCCGAAAAGCTGGAATTTTTTGAGAACGGTCTTGTTACTAATATCCTTTATTATAAGGAATTAAAAAACAAGAGAGGATATATCGTAACTTGGAATAATAATCTTGATTTTTCGTTGAAAGAGTTGATGATTAATGATTTTGTAACGTTAGATCCCGGAGAATGGTTAAGCAGTTTTGTTATTGATAATTGTTTATGTATCATGAATTTACCACTACAACATTTTCAAAAAATTTCTGTTGCCAAATCTTCTTTGATATTCAGTAATGATATTCTTCATTCGAGTTTCGTTAAGAATATTCATATTAAAAATAACAAAATTGTACTTCCAGTGGCAAGACATAATCACTTCGTTTTAGTCATGCTTGATATTTCGGAAAAAATACTGACGCTTCTAGATCCTCTAGGAAATGAGGTAATATTTCAAACATTTTATATTACTCGACTGATAGAATTTCTTCGAATGAAAAAAATGGATACTGCAAATTGGCAGTTTCGAACACTGAATCATGTAACTCAAACGGATAATTTTAATTGTGGAGTATACGTGATATACTTTTTTTCCAAAATTGTCAAACAGCAGCACTAACTAGTGATATACAGATTGCGTAAATCCTTAACGATCCATCGTACAACACAAGAGCGACAGAAAAACAGCTGAAAGAGAGAGAAAGATAATTATTCGCGGTCATCGAGGCGTGTATTTAATTCCAGCTGGGGAGTGAATTTAAATCCCGAGAGTTACCGACTGCTCATTGCCCCTCTATTTCAACATTTTTAACCGCTTTTGCTAGAAGCGCAGATTAATTTGTACAAATGATATTTTTCTCTCGTTTTCGTTGACAAATATTCTTAGAGATATGAGATCAAATCTTTATCACAGATTTGGTTATTGTCTGGCACAGCAAGGTGGTTTATTTGAGCACTTTGATTCATTAAAATTATGTTTACCTTTAGAATGGATTTTTATTTTTTCAGGAAGTTTATATTTTATGTTTAGGTGTAGGTACCTACCTACTTATTTTATTTTTTCAATTTAATTTATTAATGGAAGGGATTTTCAGTTTATCAATTGTGGTTCTCTCAAGAAATGCTGTTTTATTTTCAAGTTACAATCGCTAAAATAATATCCTATTGTCTTTAGAAATTGTCAACTTGGTCTGAAATGATCATGTTGACAAAAATAAATTTTAAGATGTACAGGTTACGTAATAACGCATTGTATTTTTTTATTTCTTTAACGTCCTCACTCCTTCCATGTTGGGAGCATACTGAATTACTATTTACCACCACCAACTAGTTAAAATAGGAGGGCAATGAGCAGTCAGTAACTCTCGGGAATAAGTTTACACCCCCTAAGGTGAAACAAAGTGATGACCGTGCACAATTATTCTTCCTCTCTCTTTCATATATCCTTGTCGTACTTGTGTAATTCGAGACCCAGGTTCCGAAGCAAAATTCGTGATCTGTATGTATGACCGTTGATTGAGGATCCTCAATCAACGGTATGACCATGTACAGGCAAGATTTGAAAAGGCTTTTATTGAGATATAGTACCGATATGTCTAATAGATGTTTTTTCTGTTCAGACGAAGTTTAAACAGATCATCATCATTTTCAATGCAAATCATGTCTAAGGTACATTCATGAAAAATGTATACGCTCTGTGTCTGAAATTGGAGACGGAGTATCATTAAACCACAAAAAAATCAATGGGATATGCGAATTGTGTCGAATAAATTGAACCTGGCTTCCGTTTCCTTCGGGTTGAATAGAATTATTTTATATGTTATATTAAATATTTAGGTTAGTAATTCTAAGCCTTCGGTGGCACCGAAGAGATTTTCATTTTGTACATAGTGTTCTTTGTCACTATATCTATTTTATGTTTAAATTTTAACCTGGCTTCTCGTTTCCTTCGAGATAAAATCATTTTTTTAAATATTGGGGTAGCATTTCTACCCCTTCGACGGCACCGAAGCCATTTTCTTTTTGTACATAGTGTTCTTTGTCACTCTATCTATTTTATGTTTAAATTTTAACCTGGCTTCTCGTTTCCTTCGGTTTGAAATTATTTTTTTAAATATTGGGGGTAGCATTTCAACCCTTTCGACGGCACCGAAGCGATTTTCCTTCCGTATGTGGTATCCTCATCAGTAAGTACATTTTTTGTATAAATTCCAACCTGGCTCCTCGTTTCCTTCTGCTTAAAATTATTTTTTTAAATATGTGGCTTAGCATTTCAACCCCTTCGACGGCACCGAAGCGATTTTCCCTCCGTATGTGGTATCCTCATCAGTAAGTTCATTTTTTGTATAAATTTCAACCTGGCTTCTCGTTTCCTTCGGTTTGAAATTATTTTTTTAAATATTGGGGGTAGCATTTCAACCCCTTCGACGGCACCGAAGCGATTTTCCCTCCGTATGTGGTATCCTCATCAGTAAGTTCATTTTTTGTATAAATTTCAACCTGGCTTCTCGTTTCCTTCGGTTTGAAATTATTTTTTAAATATTGGGGGTAGCATTTCAACCCCTTCGACGGCACCGAAGCGATTTTCCTTCCGTATGTGGTATCCTCATCAGTAAGTTAATTTTTTGTATAAATTTCAACCTGGCTTCTCGTTTCCTTCGGTTTGAAATTATTTTTTTAAATATTGGGGGTAGCATTTCAAACCTTTCGACGGCACCTAAGCGATTTTCCCTCCGTATGTGGTATCCTCATCAGTAAGTTCATTTTTTGTATAAATTTCAACCTGGCTTCTCGTTTCCTTCGGTTTGAAATTATTATTTTAAATATTGGGGGTAGCATTTCAACCCCTTCGACGGCACCGAAGCGATTTTCCTTCCGTATGTGGTATCCTCATCAGTAAGTTCATTTTTTGTATGAATTTCAACCTGGCTTCTCGTTTCCTTCGGTTTGAAATTATTTTTTTAAATATTGGGGGTAGCATTTCAAACCTTTCGACGGCACCTAAGCGATTTTCCCTCCGTATGTGGTATCCTCATCAGTAAGTTCATTTTTTGTATAAATTTCAACCTGGCTTCTCGTTTCCTTCGGTTTGAAATTATTTTTTTAAATATTGGGGGTAGCATTTCAACCCCTTCGACGGCACCGAAGCGATTTTCCCTCCGTATGTGGTATCCTCATCAGTTAGTTCCTTTATTGTATAAATTTCAACCTGGCTCCTCGTGTCTTTCTGTTTGAAATTATTTTTTTAAATATGTGGGGTAGCATTTCAACCCCTTCGACGGCACCGAAGCAATTTTCCTTCCGTATGTGGTATCCTCATTAGTGAGTACATTTTTTGTGTAAATTTCAACCTGGCTTCTCGTTTCCTTCGGTTTGAAATTATTTTTTTTATTTTGGGGGTAGCATTTCAACCCCTTCGACGGCACCGAAGCGATTTTCCCCCCGTATGTGGTATCCTCATCAGTAAATTCATTTTTTGTATAAATTTCAACCTGGCTTCTCGTTTCCTTCGGTTTGAAATTATTTTTTTAAATATTGGGGGTAGCATTTCAAACCTTTCGACGGCACCGAAGCGATTTTCCCTCCGTATGTGGTATCCTCATCAGTAAGTTCATTTTTTGTATAAATTTCAACCTGGCTTCTCGTTTCCTTCGGTTTGAAATTATTTTTTTAAATATTGGGGGTAGCATTTCAACCCCTTCGACGGCACCGAAGCGATTTTCCCTCCGTATGTGGTATCCTCATCAGTTAGTTCCTTTATTGTATAAATTTCAACCTGGCTCCTCGTGTCTTTCTGTTTGAAATTATTTTTTTAAATATGTGGGTTAGCATTTCAACCCCTTCGACGACACCGAAGCAATTTTCCTTCCGTATGTGGTATCCTCATTAGTGAGTACATTTTTTGTGTAAATTTCAACCTGGCTTCTCGTTTCCTTCGGTTTGAAATTATTTTTATTTATTTTGGGGGTAGCATTTCAACCCCTTCGACGGCACCGAAGCGATTTTCCCCCCGTATGTGGTATCCTCATCAGTTAGTTCATTTTTTGTATAAATTTCAACCTGGCTTCTCGTTTTCTTCGGTTTGAAATTATTTTCTTAAATATTGGGGGTAGCATTTCAAACCTTTCGACGGCACCGAAGCGATTTTCCCTCCGTATGTGGTATCCTCATTAGTAAGTACATTTTTTGTATAAATTCCAGCCTGGCTTCTCGTTTCCTTCTGTTTGAAATTATTTTTTCAAATATTGGGGGTAGCATTTCAACCCCTTCGACGGCACCGAAGCGATTTTCCTTCCGTATGTGGTATCCTCATTAGTAAGTACATTTTTTGTGTAAATTTCAACCTGGCTTCTCGTTTCCTTCGGTTTGAAATTATTTTTTTAAATATGAGGTGTAGCATTTCAACCCCTTCGACGGCACCGAAGCGATTTTCCTTCCGTATGTGGTATCCTCATCAGTAAGTTCATTTATTGTATAAATTTCAACCTGGCTCCTCGTTTCTTTCTGTTTGAAATTATTTTGTTAAATATGTGGGGTAGCATTTCAACCCCTTCGACGGCACCGAAGCGATTTTCCCTCCGTATGTGGTATCCTCATTAGTGAATACATTTTTTGTGTAAATTTCAACCTGGCTTCTCGTTTCCTTCGGTTTGAAATTATTTTTTTAAATATGTGGGGTAGCATTTCATCCCCTTCGACGGCACCGAAGCGATTTTCCTTTCGTATGTGGTATCCTCATTAGTGAGTACATTTTTTGTGTAAATTTCAACCTGGCTTCTCGTTTCCTTCGGTTTGAAATTATTTTTTTAAATATTGGGGGTAGCATTTCAACCCCTTCGACGGCACTGAAGCGATTTTCCTTCCGTATGTGGTATCCTCATTAGTAAGTACATTTTTTGTATAAATTACAGCCTGGCTTCTCGTTTCCTTCTGTTTGAAATTATTTTTCCAAATATTGGGGGTAGCATTTTAACCCCTTCGACGGCACCGAAGCGATTTTTCTTCCGTATGGGGTATCCTCATCAGTAAGTACATTTTTTGTATAAATTCCAGCCTGGCTTCTCGTTTCCTTCTGTTTGAAATTATTTTTTTAAATATTGGGGGTAGCATTTCAACCCCTTCGACGGCACCGAAGCGATTTTCCTTCCGTATGTGGTATCCTCATTAGTGAGTACATTTTTTGTGTAAATTCCAACCTGGCTTCTCGTTTCCTTCGGTTTGAGATTATTTTTTTAAATATTGGGGGTAGCATTTCAACTCTTTCGACGGCACCGAAGCGATTTTCCTTCCGTATGTGGTATCCTCATTAGTGAGTACATTTTTTGTGTAAATTCCAACCTGGCTTCTCGTTTCCTTCGGTTTGAAATTATTTTTTTAAATATGTGGGGTAGCATTTCAACCCCTTCGACGGCACCGATTTTCCTTCCGTATGTGGTATCCTCATCAGTAAGTTCATTTATTGTATAAATTTCAACCTGGCTGCTCGTTTCTTTCTGTTTGAAATTATTTTGTTAAATATGTGGGGTAGCATTTCAACCCCTTCGACGGCACCGAAGCGATTTTCCCTCCGTATGTGGTATCCTCATTAGTGAATACATTTTTTGTGTAAATTTCAACCTGGCTTCTCGTTTCCTTCGGTTTGAAATTATTTTTTTAAATATGTGAGGTAGCATTTCATCCCCTTCGACGGCACCGAAGCGATTTTCCCTCCGTATGTGGTATCCTCATCAGTTAGTTCCTTTATTGTATAAATTTCAACCTGGCTCCTCGTGTCTTTCTGTTTGAAATTATTTTTTTAAATATGTGGGTTAGCATTTCAACCCCTTCGACGACACCGAAGCAATTTTCCTTCCGTATGTGGTATCCTCATTAGTGAGTACATTTTTTGTGTAAATTTCAACCTGGCTTCTCGTTTCCTTCGGTTTGAAATTATTTTTTTTTATTTTGGGGGTAGCATTTCAACCCCTTCGACGGCACCGAAGCGATTTTCCCCCCGTATGTGGTATCCTCATCAGTTAGTTCATTTTTTGTATAAATTTCAACCTGGCTTCTCGTTTTCTTCGGTTTGAAATTATTTTCTTAAATATTGGGGGTAGCATTTCAAACCTTTCGACGGCACCGAAGCGATTTTCCCTCCGTATGTGGTATCCTCATTAGTAAGTACATTTTTTGTATAAATTCCAGCCTGGCTTCTCGTTTCCTTCTGTTTGAAATTATTTTTTCAAATATTGGGGGTAGCATTTCAACCCCTTCGACGGCACCGAAGCGATTTTCCTTCCGTATGTGGTATCCTCATTAGTAAGTACATTTTTTGTGTAAATTTCAACCTGGCTTCTCGTTTCCTTCGGTTTGAAATTATTTTTTTAAATATGTGGTGTAGCATTTCAACCCCTTCGACGGCACCGAAGCGATTTTCCTTCCGTATGTGGTATCCTCATCAGTAAGTTCATTTATTGTATAAATTTCAACCTGGCTTCTCGTTTCTTTCTGTTTGAAATTATTTTGTTAAATATGTGGGGTAGCATTTCAACCCCTTCGACGGCACCGAAGCGATTTTCCCTCCGTATGTGGTATCCTCATTAGTGAATACATTTTTTGTGTAAATTTCAACCTGGCTTCTCGTTTCCTTCGGTTTGAAATTATTCTTTTAAATATGTGGGGTAGCATTTCATCCCCTTCGACGGCACCGAAGCGTTTTTCCTTTCGTATGTGGTATCCTCATTAGTGAGTACATTTTTTGTGTAAATTTCAACCTGACTTCTCGTTTCCTTCGGTTTGAAATTATTTTTTTAAATATTGGGGGTAGCATTTCAACCCCTTCGACGGCACTGAAGCGATTTTCCTTCCGTATGTGGTATCCTCATTAGTAAGTACATTTTTTGTATAAATTACAGCCTGGCTTCTCGTTTCCTTCTGTTTGAAATTATTTTTCCAAATATTGGGGGTAGCATTTTAACCCCTTCAACGGCACCGAAGCGATTTTCCTTCCGTATGGGGTATCCTCATCAGTAAGTACATTTTTTGTATAAATTCCAGCCTGGCTTCTCGTTTCCTTCTGTTTGAAATTATTTTTTTTAAATATTGGGGGTAGCATTTCAACCCCTTCGACGGCACCGAAGCGATTTTCCTTCCGTATGTGATATCCTCATTAGTGAGTACATTTTTTGTGTAAATTCCAACCTGGCTTCTCGTTTCCTTCGGTTTGAAATTATTTTTTTAAATATTGGGGGTAGCATTTCAACTCTTTCGACGGCACCGAAGCGATTTTCCTTCCGTATGTGGTATCCTCATTAGTGAGTACATTTTTTGTGTAAATTCCAACCTGGCTTCTCGTTTCCTTCGGTTTGAAATTATTTTTTTAAATATTGGGGGTAGCATTTCAACCCCTTCGACGGCACCGAAGCGATTTTCCTTCCGTATGTGGTATCCTCATTAGTGAGTACATTTTTTGTGTAAATTCCAACCTGGCTTCTCGTTTCCTTCGGTTTGAAATTATTTTTTTAAATATTGGGGGTAGCATTTCAACTCTTTCGACGGCACCGAAGCGATTTTCCTTCCGTATGTGGTATCCTCATCAGTAAGTACATTTTTTGTATAAATTACAGCCTGGCTTCTTGTTTCCTTCTGTTTGAAATTATTTTTTTAAATATGTGGGGTAGCATTTCAACCCCTTGGACGGCACTGAAGCGATTTTCCTTCCGTATGTGGTATCCTCATTAGTAAGTACATTTTTTGTATAAATTACAGCCTGGCTTCTCGTTTCCTTCTGTTTGAAATTATTTTTTTAAATATGTGGGGTAGCATTTCATCCCCTTCGACGGCACCGAAGCGATTTTCCTTCCTCATCAGTAAGTACATTTTTTGTATAAATTTCAACCTGGCTTCTCGTTTTCTTCGGTTTGAAATTATTTTTTTTTAATATTGGGGGTAGCATTTCAACTCTTTCGACGGCACCGAAGCGATTTTCCTTCCGTATGTGGTATCCTCATTAGTGACTACATTTTTGGTGTAAATTTCAACCTGGCTTCTCGTTTCCTTCGGTTTGAAATCATTTTTCTAAATATTGGGGGTAGCATTTCTACCCCTTCGACGGCACCGAAGCCATTCTCCTTTTGTACATAGTGTTCTTTGTCACTATATCCTTTTTTACAAAGTATCACATAATTTGATTTTCCATTATCTTTGAGTTGATACACTGTGTAATTTCGAACTAAAATATATTATAATATTTGATTGTATTAATAAAATAGAAACATGTATCGGTCGATTCTTCTTTTTTCCATTTTAAATTATATTCTCCATATTTTTTTATTCTTTCAACAATGTATGTGATGCCTTGTTATGTGCCGGTTGAAAAAAAATATCCAACTACGTCTATGATCGTTCGTGTAACTTCGGGAATTGACTGCTAATTTTCGGCTGCTAAGTTCACTTCGGTAATTTTTTTACTGTTTTGTAAACTGTAGTTAAGTGATATTGAAATAGGATCTCAGTTAAGCTGTTTATGTTAAGTTTAAGTATTCGTTATACTTTGAAAGTATTTTGATTATATATTTTTTCTAATTTTGACACATATGCTGCTTTCGTTTATTTGGGCTTCAAGCATTTGTGCGTGACGCCTCAGTCGTCAAGACTTTTGAGAAAAACGAACACGATTTTTGGGATCCTCAAAGCCACTTGTCATATCATGTCATCATCCAAACTATCATCTGATATTATCAATGAATTTCCTGTGTTTTTAGAAGAACAGTTTTGGACTATGATGTTATTGATAGTATAATTTTGCATATTTAAATATTTCCAGTAAGATTTAAATCGTAATCGGCACAATTTTAACCTTAAAATAAACGTCAAACCTGACAAACGTCAAACATTTAATGTCCATGGCTTGAAGCAGATACTTTTCGGTATGTGCTCAAGGGGCAAGGGGAAGGTAAGATTAGGCGTCACGCCCGGTAATAAACGAACGAAATTCAGTCACTACGAGCTACTACTAGCAGACAAAAGTAAATAATCGAAAACGCCTATAAAATGACACTTTTTAAAACTGATTGACATTATGAAACGTCTTACTTTTTGTAACTAGTTGCATAAAGTGGAATTTTATGCAATTGGTGACGAAAAATGTATTTCAAAATTAGTGACAAAAAGAATTATTCTATTTATTAAACTGTTATAATACAAGTTAAAAACATAAATTATGAATTAATCAATTATTATGAATATTGATAACACAAATATTGCAATTATTTAAATTAATACATCAATCTCGCTAAAAACCTTCCGTCTAGACTTTTTTACAAAATGTCAAACTGACAACTAACATGAAGTAACAGCAGCAAACTAAATTTGTGTTTTCCAAATTTTTATCAATTATATTAAATTCTTTTTTTCATCACTTTCTCCAAAATTAAAAAAAATCTTGTATGCAATACGTTACGAAATGAAATTTTGTGTAACTTGTGAGTTTTGCGAAACTCACTTCGTTCGTTCCAAAAATCTCACGCGTTACACAAAATTAGTCATTTCGTAACTGATGGCATAAATAGCTATTTTGTTATTTTCTATTTCTTTGTGAATTTTTTATTTATAGACTGATGCCTATCGGATGTTACATTTTTAAGTATATTTCTTTACTGTTTTGTAAACTGTAGTTGAGTGATATTAGAGAGATTTTAAGCCACTTATTTGATCAACGTTATACGTTATCGGTTATTCTGCTCATGCGCAGTAGTAAAAAAATAACCGATCACCTTAATAAGCGATAACGTACTCCGTTATTTACGTGGAAATAACCGAAACTTCATTAAGCGGTAAGGTTTAACATAACTGCCAAGTGTATTATGTTTATTTCGATGAATGAAAGAAAAAATATGAAAAACTATCCAAAATGTATTGAAACTTTGCACAAATAATTTTAAATGATATATTTCAAACTCAATTATATTTCGGCTTTCAAAATGTACCATAATTATCTTTGAATGTTTTAACTTGTAAACGCCGATTTTCAACGTCAATTTTGCCTGATGTATAGTTCTAATTTGAAGAATAGCGCTCCTTATTAAGTTGTGGTCTATTAGACCTTGATCATTTCGTCTTCTATATTATCTATATTATCCACAATTAATGTCGTTGATTAATGTGTACCAATCAAGTTGAAATAGAAAATTTGACGTTAGTTACACCAAAAAAAAAAAATAACGTTTAACGTATAACGTCGTTCACAGGTTATGGCTTCAAAAACTAAAATAATTAAAAATGACATCCGCTATTTTAGAAAGACTGCGCTTGCTCAGTTTAACGTTTAGCGTTAACGTATGTCAAAATTTTATGTGGCTTAAAATCTCTCTAATGAAACAGGATCTCAGTTAAGCTATTGATGTTAAGTTTAAGTTTTGGTTATAGGTACTTTAAAAGTATTTTGAATATATGTTTTTTTGTTATTTTCTATTTATTACACCACTCAGAATTTTATCCACTTCTATTTATGGTGTAGGGGGATGAGTAGTTAAATAGCCATTTATGTAACAAGTGCAAAAAGTAAGTGATTATTGGACGCGATGTGAAATTGTCCAACGAGGCCGAGTTGAACTACACGTGTGCAATAAACACTTTTAGCACCAATAGCATTCAATATTTTTTCTACGGGCACACGAAAACCAATAAAAATTTCTTATTTAGTTGCTCTAAATAGACTAAAAATGGCGTCGATTTTAATGTTTATTTGTCACAAAACGATGCAGGTATCAAAATGGCAGATGAGTGCAATAAAGAACCACTTTTGCACTAAATATAGTTCAATAAAGTGTTGAACGTAAGAAAAATCTGTTTAGTCGAAGTGTCAAAATTTTGAACCCTATAAAATCCCCTTTATCCTCTATATATTTGCAAAGAAGAAGAACAATCTATTTCCTTTTTTGACAATCTATGACGTTTTTCTGTGGTATTCTGTTACCATAAAATTTTTCCCAGGAACAACGCTGTCATTCATACTGCAAAAAAACACAAACCACAGAATACCTTATTCTGTGCACAAACGGACTGCCGACTGAGCACAGATTACCGGCACAGTTACCGGACTGAGCACAATGACAAATGACATGGAAATCTTGGTTGTATGTGGTTTGTGAAGAAACACAGAGTACACCATCTAGATGGTGTACTCTGTGGTAGAAATCTAGATAGCAGTCTAGAGTGAGCAGTAGTGTAAAAAAATACTTATAGATGGGAAACTGGCCCGTAGCGCCCTCTATTCATAGGGTAGCGCTACCTTGAGAATCCCGCCAGTACATCTTGCACAAATCCGGTTGTGAACTTCGCTAACAGCCGAAAAAGAAGATTCCTATAATTTTACAGCTTTTTGCGGTATATTCAAAATTACTGTAATTTTACTTTTATCTACGATGCATTTTTTGATATTTCATTCAAAATTTCTCAACATTAGCTTGATATTACAATAATAGGGAAGAATCTTCCTTATCACGTAACTAATAAAATATCTTTGTACGCTGATGACACAAAGATATATACGAATCCAATCACCAACCAACAAACCCTCCAGCTGGACTTAAACTCCATCTCCAGATGGTGTTCCCAGTGGCTACTTCCATTGAACACGGAAAAATGTGTTGTGCTCCGAATTGGTAAAAACAACCCACTACTACCGTACTTCGTAGACAGTCGACCATTAAATTCGGTGTTTTCCTATAACGACCTCGGAATTATCGTAAATAGCAACCTAACTTGGTCTGATCATATAACTTCAGTTTGTAAGCGCGCGAACACCAGACTCTATCTCATTCGTAAGTGCTTTTCGAGTGTTTCGTTCCAGTCGTTTTGCAAACTGTATACTATCTGTCTGTATATGTCCGACCAATTCTCGAGTACGCCGGTCCAACGTGGTATCCAGACCTCGTTCGCGATAGAAATCTTTTGGAAAATGTTCAAAGAAGAGCCACTCGACTGTCCCTGGGACACCGAAGACCTTCCTACGAGGAAAGACTCTCTATGGCCAACCTAACTTCCTTTGAACTTCGCAGACACCGCGGAGACCTCATTACCACTTTTAAAATATTAAAATTTAATTTTGGTAATCTTGATATGATGTTCACCTTAAATCCAGATGACCGCCTTAGAGGACACCTTTTTAAACTCAAAAAAGAAAACTTTACCGTCAGATCAAGACAGAACTTCTTACCAAACAGGGTATTCGACAGCTGGAATAATCTTGATGTATCCACAGTTTCTGCACCATCGACCAACTCGTTCAAAAACAGACTTGATCGTGCGCTGCTAGAGCACTTATAATTTATTTGGTATATTGTGTATATTGTACTTATTTTCTGTTTCTTTACCTACTAGTACCTAAGTTTTCTTGTGTAATTATCTTTTTTTGGGCATAATAGGGATTTGTCCCTCTGCCCTTGTCTAAATATAATAATAATAATAATAATCTCGGAGTAGGCGACATATACTTTTAATCGTTCGAAATATTCGGAGTATATGTGTTTATATTGGTGAAGTGTGAGATTTTTATATAATTTTAAGTAATTTAAACTATGAAATCAAACAATTTTAATTTGTTAAATCTACATTATATTAAAACTTAAAGTGACGCGTTTCGCTAACACAGTAGCTTTGTCAAACGAATGAAGGTATAATGAGAACTTTTCAATTTATACAGTGCCTTAATGTACTAAATTATACGGATATTTCACAATAAAATTATAATCTATTTACAAGGAAATGAAATAAAAAAGGGAATGGAATTTGTCTAAATATGGGATTAACTATAAAGTATTTAACAAGTTTACCTGGAAGTTCATTCACAACTATCCTACAGCTACATTTCTAGGTAAAAAGGTTTAATAAGGGAGAATTGTTAATATCAAGTTGGTCGTTAAGAAGATTATCTGAATATTTGTTTTTATTTATCTCTATTTATCTCTCTGTTCATTCAAACCTCAATTTTCAATTAAAAACTCAACAGAACTAATTAATAATATTCAAGATATAAAACTAACTCACTTGTCTAAATTCATATCTTTCGATGTAACAAATCTATTCCCTAGTATACCTCCTGATGAAACTATCACTCTTGTTGATAATTTGCTCACTTACAATAATACTAATCCCATAATTCAGTCTGATATTATAAATCTATTGAGAGTTTGTTTAAATCAAAATTATTTTCATTTCAACGGAAAGGTTTATAGCAGTAAAGAGGGTTTGATTATGGGCAACCCTCTCAGTCCCCTATTATCAGAAATTTTCATGGATAATATAGAAAAGATAATTCATAAACACCCCCTTAGTAGAAAATTTGTTTACTGGCACCGATATGTAGATGACATTTTAACTTGTTTCACGAGACAATTAGATAACTTCATTACTCACATTAACTCAATACATAAAAATATCAAATTTACAGTAGAAATTGAACAAAATAAATCCATAAACTTTCTAGATCTTACAATTTCAAATATAAATAATAGACATGACTTTTCTATATTTCACAAACCATCACATACAGACATTACAATTCATAATAGTTCAGTCCACCCAGTCAGTCATAAATTAGCAGCTTTCAATAGTATGATACACAGACTTTTAACAGTTCCTTTGAATATAGACAATTGCAATAAAGAACTAAATATAATAAAACAAATAGCGGTTAATAATAATTACGATCCAAATTTAATTGACATCATAAATAAAAAGATACGAAAACATACTCTAGAACAAGTATTTCCTCCTGATAAAAATAAAAATAACAAATTTAAAAGCTTAACTTACTTTGGAATACCATCCTTGAAAATAAAATCATTTTTAGAAACTTTAGACTTGAATATTTGCTTCAAAACCGACAACAATTTATCCAAATTCATTAAAAACAACAAATCCAAATCTTCAAAACTAAATAAATCAGGAGTTTATAATTAAAATGTGGTAGTGACAACTGTGATAAAATTTATATAGGTAGAACTTTTAGGAATTTTAAAACTAGAATTTCAGAACACAAACGTAGTTATGACAACCAAAAATCAGATTCCAACTATTAAAATCATTTATTAGCAAACCAACACTCTTTCGATTAAAATTTTGAAATATTGCATATAGAATTCTTTTTTTAATTTCTTGGGAAATTAAACCACAATATTTTTGAATTCTTTATTTCAACGTTTCGGTAGCGTTCCAGCTACCGTTTTCAAGAAAAAATAAGTAAAAATTGATTTCCCAAGAAATTAAAAAAAGAATGAATAATATACCACAAGGAACATACAGAAGATATTGCATATAGAACCTATATCCTTCAAATTAAATCTTTTAGAATCCCTAGAGATAAATAAAAACAAATATTCAGATAATCTTCTTAACGACCAACTTGATATTAACAATTCTCCCTTATTAAACCTTTTTACCTAGAAATGTACCTGTAGGATAGTTGTGATTGAAGCTCCAGGTAAACTTGTTAAATACTTTATAGTTAATCCCATATTTAGACAAATTCTATTCCCTTTTTTATTTCATTTCCTTGTAAATAGATTATAATTTTAATTGTGAAATATCCGTATAATTTGGTATTAAGGCACTGTATAAATTGAAAAGTTCTCATTATACCTTTATTATTATTATTATTATTATTACAAGTAATTCGGGGTGCAAGGCTCAGGGACACTTAGCTTTCGCCATTGTATCCGTTTCCCCCCGATTCGTACTTAAGCTATGCTTAGGCTGCTTCAGAGAGATGTGCACTAAAGCCAACACTTTTGCAAAATGCAAGTATGTTGTCAATGCTAGTCTCTTTGAATAACTCTGAGTCCAGGATCGCTGCTCCCAACCATCTATGTCTATGTACCATTAGGTTGGGGCACTTGCATAGGAAATGACACGGGGTCTCTTCCTCCTCTCCACACCGTCTACACAAGTTGCTATGTCCCTGTGTTTTGTGTGTGTAACATCGCAGCTCGCAGTGCCCGGTGAGTATACCCAGAACATCTCTTGCCTTGCGTTTACCAATTTTGATGATTGATTTGGCCCAACTGGAGATGAAATCTCCCGTCAGTTCTTTACACCATCTGTGACCCAGGGATTCCTTCCAGGTTTCCCATCTCTTTCCAATTATCTCCTTCGTTATGGTATTGCATCCTTCTCGGTACGGTATTCCTACCTCCCTTTCTGGATGCTCTCCCGACTTGGCTCCTTGCTTAGCAAGTTTATCGGCTCTTTCATTACCTCTATAACCCGAGTGTCCCGGTATCCAGGTAATAACGACCTTGTTGAATCTGGCTAGCTCATTCAGTGTGTTTTTTGTCTCCCGAACGAGCTTTGACTTTGTGCATGGGTTTTCCAGAGCCATAATGGAGGCCTGGCTGTCCGTACATATGCAAATGCATCTGCTTTGGACTTCTGCCCTTACCAATTGCCTAGAACACGCCTCTATCGCAGCCATTTCTGCTTGAAAGACGGTGTTTTCCGGTCTTAGGCGACAGGCTACATCATCCCTTCGCCTCGGTGCACTGATTCAGAAACTGGTTCCTTCTCCGGTTTTGGAGCTGTCTGTAAACCAGATTTCCCCGTGTTCGGGGCTCTGTTTTTCCTCCCATTCCTCCCTGCTTGGTATTCGCGTTTTATATCGCTGCCCAAACTGGAGAATCCTGGTTATTCTATCCTGAGGTGCATCGAAAACTGATCCCCTCAAAAAATTTTGAATGGTTCTGTGCCCACTTTCACCTCCTTCCCATTCCTTGCTGCATTTCAGTCTGTATGCTGCTCTGGCTCTTAACCTCCAGATCCAGACTATTTATTTCCAGCAACATCCTGATGGCAGCCATGGGCGTACTTCTTTTTAGACCAAAAATCCCTCGTAAAACGGCCGCCTGTATGTGATCCAGGCTACGCCTTGAGGTCTTTTTTTCCGTCTCCTTCCACCATACCAACGCTGCGTAGGTCAGTTTAGGTATCAGTATCGCTTTGTAGATCCACAAAGCTTGCCGAGGTTCTAGCCCCCATCCTGTCCCTATAGCTGACCTGCACTGCATGAATATGTTAAGGACTTTCCTTCCCTGCAACCGCAGGTGTTGTCCCCAGTTAAGTTTCTTGTCTAGGTATACCCCTAGATATTTCACTCCCGAGGCATACGGTATAACCTTCCCATAAAATGAGATTTCCTTTTTGACCCTGCTTTTGTACTTTCTTGTGAAGAGCACTATCTCTGTTTTGTCAGGGTTGACTCCCAGAGACTTGCTCCCACACCACTGCCTGACCTTTCGCAGGGCTCTTTCCATGAGATCAGGTAGTACCTCCTCATACTTGCCCTTGACAAGTATTACAAAGTCATCCGCGTACGCTACGGCGTGTATTCGTTCCGCCTCCAGTACGCGTAGTAACTCGTCGGATACCATGATCCACAAGAGCGGTGACAAGACCCCCCCTTGTGGACAACCTTCGCTAACTCTGCCTTTGACAGTTTTACCATTCCATTCGCTGAGGACGCATCTGTCGCTCAGTGATCCCGTCACCCATCTTGCGATGGTTATCGGTATTCCCTGTTTCGACATTGCGTTCTCGATGGAATTTCTCGTGGTGCTATTAAAAGCTCCCTCTATGTCGACAAAGGATCCAATAACAGTTTCCTTTGCCTCAAACGCTTTCTCAATGTAGTTCACTACTGAGTGTAGCGCAGTCTCTGTGGACTTACCCACAGTATATGCATGCTGTCTCCGATGGAGTGGTCGATTAATCAGTATGTTCTGCCTGATATAAGTATCATCCAATATCTCCAGAGTTTTCAGGAGAAAAGATGTCAGGCTAATAGGCCTGAAGTCTTTCACCGTGAAGTAGCTTTTCTTTCCTGGTTTCGGAATAAATGAAACCCGAGTTTGCTTCCATATATTTGGTACAAATCCTATGGCCACGCATCCCCTCATGATACCCGTTAAAAATCCCAGTATGCTTTTACAGCCTTCCTGAAGCATTTTTGGGAAAATACCATCAGGTCCCGGTGTTTTATACGGTTCGAAGGAATTGATTGCCCATTTTACTTTCTCTGGTGTTACGACTTGTGCTGCCGTCACCCAGTCAGCTTTACTCCTTTGTCCTCGCTTAACTGAGGGCTGAGGGTTTTCCTCTCTGACAAAGTCAGGGAAGCTTGCCTTTAGAAGAAGAGTAAGTGTGTCCTCTTCTGTTTCCATGTACCTACCCGTACCGTCCTTTAGGCATCGGAGGCGTACACTATTGTCTTTGGTCAGGATCCTGGCTAATTTAGCCGTTTCTGCCAGGTTTTCCATGCCCGAGCAGAATTCCTGCCATTTTTCTGCCTTTGCTTTTTCTAGTTCCCTCTTGAAGTCTCTCTGTGCGTCCTTATGGACAGCCCATCCTTCTGAGGTTCTTTTCTTTTTGGCTCGGTTAAATGCTTTACGCACCTCTGACCGTTTCGCTTCCAGTGTCTTATTCCACCAGGGGGTGCTATTATGTTGCCTCCCCGGTTTAAGACTACAGTTGTTTTCATATGTCCCGATCATAGCCCTACACACCTCTTGCAAGGTATGCTCTAGGTCTTCGTCGGTACCATATCTTCCTTTCAGTGTCCTTAGTCTATCGGCCAGTTCCACCTTATATGTCTCCCAATTTGTTTCTTTGGGGTTCCTCTTGTACTCAACCTTCGGTTTCTTACATTGTATTCCAAAGGTTATAGTACGATGATCCGACATGGATGGTTCTTGCTCGACCTTCCACCCATGAATGTTTCTCCTGATGTTCATGGAAGCCAGTGTTAAGTCCAACACTTCTCTCCTGTTGGAGGTGATAAATGTCGGCTCGTTGCCCTGGTTCAGTATGTCCATCTGTGTTCCATTGATATATTCTAACAGTTCAGCCCCCCTGTCGTTAATATCGGTACTACCCCAGGCTTCGTGATGAGCATTTGCATCACTCCCTATGATAAGATCAAGGTTCTTGCGCCTGCAGTATTCTACAACTTTTTTCACAACTAACGTTGGTGCCTCTTCATCATGAGGGAGGTAAACGGATGAGATCACCACTGTCCTCTTCCTACCCTCTTCATCCTCATATTCTATCCTTACGGTTGTACAGTCCCTGGAACTCAGCTCCTGCAACAAAAGACCATTAATACCCTTGATGCAGATGCATGCTCGTGCATCTCCTTCACTTGTGCCCACAAATAGATCCCCACTTGTGGTCAACCCCCTAATACGCCCTCGGTATAGCCAAGGTTCTTGTATTAGTGCTATATGTGTCTGCAACCTAGCTGTGCTCCTCGCTAAAATCGCAGAGGCGCTTTTGCTATGTTGCAAATTAATCTGAGAAAAGCCTATCTTCGTAGTAGCCATTTAGAGCTACTCCGCCTGCTGGCCTTCCTCCTGAGCCTCCTCCCCGGACATGACAGCGGTCTTTGTGTTCAGCAACCTGAAAGTTGCCACTCCCACACCCGCCGTCAGCCTGAGGTTTCGGCTTTTGAGTAGTGTGACCGACGGTTCATCTAGGCCTAGAATTAGGCAACCTGTCGGTGCCTCCTTCAGGACCGCCCATCTGGCCACGTCTACTCCTTCATTTTGCCTCTTGACCAGCTTCAAGAAGTCTGAGGCATTCTTTACCCCCGCAGGGAGCCAGGTCATCACCTTCGTGATCCTGAGCTCCTCGGGTGCTACTACTCGAATTTTCAGGTCCTGCATCCCTAATTCAATATCCCCCGCTGTTCCCTTCAGCCATGCCTCCGAGTCCCCGCTTTCGCAAACGAAGACCAAGGTGCCTGACCTCGGGAACGATTCTACGAATCTGGGTACAAAGGCCCCTCGATCGCAAGCACCTTGCTAACAATTTCCTCCTGGATCTTGGCCACCACTTCGCTCGGCATCTTGCCCCCCATGTAGTCCCCACAAGTGAGAACGACCCTAGGAAGGTTTGACGCCGCCGCGGCATAGCTACCATCCAGCTTCGCCTTTTTGAGCGGTTTCTGTCCCCGCTTCTCATTTGCTCCACCTGTTACAAGCGGACTCGATGAGGCCGCCCTTTTTCCCGACAAAGTTGGGGTCCCAGAGGTCGAAGGGGTATCGGAATTGTTAGCGGTTCTAGCCCGCTTTTCTTCCGCCTTCCTCTTCTTCCTCTGCAGCCCAAACTTGGGGACAGGTTTGCCCTCACTTATAGCCCACTATTTCAGTAGTTTCCTCCTCTGGGCCCCACTTAGGCCTCGGTTCAAGCCCGTACCTTCGTGGTTTTCCCCTTGAGGATTTTCCTTTGAAACTTCCGACGTATCTACTCCCGAGGTAGAAGGATTAGGCTTTTTGTAAGTGGTTCTCCATTTTGGTCCCACGAGTACAGCGGATCTAAACGGTCCACCCGACATTGGCCGCTACTATCGGGTAAGGCCTGCATACGACGGGATTCGGCCTGGTGTCCCGAAGGAACCGTTCAAGACACTCTTCCCCGTGCCATGCATCTCTCAGCACGGTATCTCACACCTTAGATTAGGGGATGGATTATACCCAAGTGGTTATCCACCTTCACCACTTGGGGGGTTGTTTGTTGGTCCCTCCGAACTTCAAGGCATCCCTGCCTCTCCCTCCCAGGTGAGAGAGAGAGACATGGCCCCTCCCAAGATAAGAATCCGCAAAAAAGGCATAAGACCCGTCTGCCACAACCAGGAGAGCTCGTTTATAGAGATCCGGCGCGGTCAGATTCGGCCCGGCCTCTCCCACTTCCTCTCATCGAGAGAGAGAGTTTTATGCCTCCCGTTCAGGAGGTAAGCCTCCTCACCGACGTCAAGGTCCTACAACCCCCAGAGGAGGGGGTACCTTTATTCGTTTGACAAAGCTACTGTGTTAGCGAAACGCTTCACTATGGCGTGCCGTTTTGGTATTTAATAACATCGTATTAAAAACAAAAATTAAAATATCTCTATTCTTTCAAAAATTTATATTCCGTAATTATTTTGTTCTAGAATTAAAATTATGTTTTTCATAATAATAATACAGGAATTTCCATTATGAAAAACAGAATAGAAATTGCCGATTTAAAATTATTAAATACATAATAGAAATTCATGAATTAAAATTATGAAAAACATAATAGAAATTCAATTTTCATTATGTATTGAGGTTGCCTATCCTGCAGTAATACAAGTACCTAAAATCGGATACTAAATGTTTTACCGGCAACACTGCTTCTGGAGACAAATAAGAAGAATAATTAAACATCATTTTTCTGTGGTTGTTTGTTTACCTTACTATATAAACTGTAAACGGAGACAACCCTGTAAACTATTGAAAAATCATTATTGAAGTGAGCATGAATTGTGTGTTACGGTATAAAAGTATGGGTTCAAAAGAAGTCGCTACTACTCTACCTACTCAGAATTCGGCGTATTATTGTAGAATCTTGTAGAGTTTTTCAGTCAAGCAATCATATTGCTTCTGATATTTTATCATCTTGCTCAACTAATCTCGATAGAATTGAGAATTCAATTCCTTCTGATACTTTTAATCTGTTAAAATATACTTAGGTATACCAAAACACTTGTGTTATGTTTTTCATAATATTAATTCTCGAATTTCTATTATGTTTTCTATAATTTAAATAGTTGAATTTCCATATTATGTTTTTCATAATAATAATACAAGTATTTCCATTATGAAAAACATAATAGAAACTGCCGATTCAAAATTATGACAAACATAATAGGAATGCAAGAATTAAAATTATGAAAAACATAATAGAAATTCAATTTCCCTTATGAATTGATTATTACCTACAATTTTGCGTTGAAAACCAATGGACAAAGTCTCAATACATAATAAGAATTCGAATTCGAATTTTTATTATGTATTCCATAATCTTAATTCTTGCATTTCTATTATGTTTTTCATAATTTTGAATCGGCAGCTTCTATTATGTTTTTCATAATGGCAATATGTATATTAAAATTATGAAAATACATAATTCTAATTCATTAACAGAATAATAACGGAATAAACATTTTTGAAAGGAGACGTCGTTTGACAAAGGGACGTGATGCAGTTCCTCGCATCTACCTGCGTTAATCCCTTTTCGAACGGAGGGTAGGATTAAGACAGGTCTGCAGTTCCTCACACTATTGTTTGTAGGGTAGCACAATAATGCACCTGTTTATAATAATTTGTCTTCAGTTTCAATTTCTTCAGTTTCAATTTCTAACCTAACCTAACCTAACGAAAATCATTGATTTAATGTTGTGTTTCTGTTTTTTATTTTACTTATATTTGTTCATATTTAATATTTACTAGTGGTATTTCTTCTGCTGCGGTGTGTTTCTGTTTGTTTATTTCATATGTATTTGTTCTGTTTGTTTCTTTTTTATTTTGTATTTTATTGTTATTATTTGACAAAAATATAATTTCATATTGAAACATTTACTAGCAATATGTAAATATTACCTAATCAAAATCCCTCGCACTGTCATTGTGGACCTTGCTACCTGATACCTAATCCCTTACCCTTCGTATGCTGCGAGGAACTGAACACAAATTTTGTACCTACCTGTTAATGTGCGAGGAACTAGACGACTCCGTGACAAAGCTACTGTGTTAGCGAAACGCGTCACTTTAAGTTTTAATATAATGTAGATTCAACAAATTAAAATTGTTTGATTTCATAATTTACTATGGATCTACATAATAATAATAAACGTCTTTTTATTTCCAAAAATTATTAATACAAATGACAGTAATTAAAAATAACGGGCGAAGTTTATTTTTGTTGTGTACTAGACACAACAAAAATATTCTTCCACTTAACCCGATTAGGAACATGTATTTATATAATTATTATAGATAATTTTGTAGAATAATAGCTAATTATAATGCCCTTTGTATTAAGGGGTCGTGTCTAATGCTAGATATAAATTAATTTTATGCCTTAATATTAGAATCCAATTCAAAAATTTCAATCATAAAATTTACTTGCAAAAATAAAATAAAAAATGTATATATGTATGTAAGGAGAATGTAAATATTTAGAGAAATAAACAATAACCATGACAAAAATCCTAAAACTCTTTAGTTAGTTTTGACTTTCCAAAATGTGTCTTTTAAGAACTGATTTAAATTTCGAAATATTAAATTTTTTAAACTGAGGAACAACTTTATTGTACAAGTACAGCATTAGTTTTGATGTCACAAATTGTTTTATAAACAAATAAGTCATTAACTTCATAAAAATCAAAATCAAAAGTTTATTTAATTTTTAGAAATTTTCAATATCTTCAGAGGGTTTTGTTTGTGGAACGGATTCAATAAAAAAAATATTTATTTCAGTAAGGTTGCGTAAATTATCTGGTATGTCGAATTTTGTATCAGGCAAAAATTTATTACGTCTCAGAATTCCCCACATTTCCCTTGGGGTATTATTATTAAATTGATGTATAAAGTAGGCTCTTTTTTCTCTTTTAATAGATTGAAATGTAAAATTGCGTAGATTTTTATAAGTTTGGAAATCAGCCTGAGATTTAGTTCGCCTGTATTTACTTAGGGCTTTGTTTCTTTCAGCCATCATAATTTTTATAGGAAACGTTAGCCAGGGCGCTTTCGGCTTTGTAACCCTTGAAGTGCCAATAGGCACGTGTCTATCAAACAAGTTATTCAGGCAGTTAACTAAATATGAAGTTTTGGCATCTATTGTTTCCTGATCAAAGATTCTAAAAAATGAAGTGTTGAAGAGATCGCGTTGGAAATTTGTCTCATCAAAATATTTAAAATTTCTATAAGTAATAAATTTTGGATTCACTTTTTTATTTATTTTTAAATTGCAAAATACCATCGAGTGGTCTGATTTTAATTTTTTCCAAAACACCCTTATTGCAATCAGTACCTTCGGGAACTATCACATAATCCAAAAGAGTTGCCGTTGTTGTGGTAATTCTGGTAGGTTCTTCAATTATTTGTTGCAAAGTAAGTGACTCCAAAATGAAATTAAATTTTTTTACATTTATATTGTCGTAGTCCAATAGATCCAAATTAAAATCACCCATACAGATAATATCAAGATCTGTGGAACAGAAAGAAATAAGACTATCTTCAAATTCATCTAAAAAAGTATCTGTATTCTGTTCATGGGGTTTATAAATAACACCTACCGCAAAAGATGTTTTATGTAAAATTACTTTAATCCACAGTTGTTCCCAAATGTAATCCTTTCTAGTGATAATTATCTCGCTTCGTATTTTACTTTTAACATAAATACATAACCCTTTACCGTTGCAATTTCTATCAGCTCTAAAGAGGCGATAGTTGCTAATATTTAAAACTGAGTCATTAATAGATTTTTTCTACATTCATGCAAAAAACAACACTTTTGTGAACCACATTTAATGCAAAAAGTGGTACTTTATTGCACTAGTGCAATAAAATATTTTTTCTCCGATCGTGGGAAAAGTTACACTATTTTGACCTGTTTTCTATGCGCAAAGCTCAACATTCCAGAATAGTGAGCAGTTGCTAAGCAATTAGAGAATAACAGTGCGGTAATATTCTTACCGCACTGCTGTAGCGTGCGGTAATGTTACAAATGGATTATTACAATAAAATGGAACAAAGTATGGTTTTAATTTTCATATTGATAAAGATGATATGAAAGAAATAAAAGGAATATCTAATTTATAACGATATTCTTGAACACAAATTAATTTTTGTTAATATTTACATTTATTGAACAGTTTGTACAATTTATAAATTATACTGGAGGGCATGAAGAATTTATAGACGTTGAAGCTGCATGGCTAATTGTTTGGTTTATTTCGTTACCACCACTTCTATATTCCAATATGAACATGGAGAAATGTATCTAAGCTTACTTGATTACATTTTGAATGGAATATTTTTTAATAAATTTTTCAAATGTAAAGCAACGATCGAAGAAAAAATAGTATGTATAATTCGTGGGAAAAGCATATTCCCAAACTCCTGTGTTACCATCATCACAGTCGTTTGGGAATATGATGCTTTTCCCACTAATTATACAATATACTATTATTGCACTCATCTGTCATTCTTGTGTCAGTTTTGTGATGATTAATGACAAACATAAACATTTAAATTAAATAAAAATCCATAGCGAGTATCTGATCCTGCTTTAATACAAGAATAATATATGTATATCTTACTACTTAGTCTCAACGAAATACAATTTTTGCAAAAATCTTTAATTATTTAAAATTTAAATGGTCAAGGCGGAAACCAGCTATGATTGAGTACTGACAAGGTGGAGGCCATGAAGATAAAAAAAAGAAGAACGGGTTGAGTTTGATTAGGTTAGGTTAGGTTCTTAACATATTTATATTCTAATTTTCCAGTTTTTGCATGAATTTAGAAAAAATATTGTATGCAACTCTTGCAAAACGTGTTTTTTGCACTCGACGTGTTGTCCAACTCGGCCTAAAGACCTCGTTGGACAATTTCACGTCGCGTGCAAAAAACACTCACTTTTTGCACTTGTTGCATAAATAACTATTTTCAACCAGGATTCGCATACTAAAAATATGTCAAATTCATTTCGTAGTATAATTAGTTTTAAATCTCGCATAGACGGTACTAAAGATCTAGCATTAGCAAAACCAACCTTCAAAAAAGGCATTTTTGTATTTTACATTAATTTAGATTTAATTACCTAGTAGATAACCAAAGCAGTTCAGTGATTTACAAAATAAAATGTATTTATCGCCAACTGTCAGTAAAGTCGTCAATTATCAGATTGATTTCCGGAAGTAAACAAACAGTTTACCTTATCCTTATACCAATAATGTACTTTACCTACGACCCCCCTTGTAATCAGTCAATAACACACAGTCGGCGCTAATGTAATGACGTCTATTACGCACGGTAAAAAAAACGCACAGCTGTAAAGTGAATCGCACGGCTTCCCTAGCAACATCTTAACAACTGTCAATAGACGTCGCCATTTTATTCAAAAATCTGACATAAGCCGTCAAAACATCAAACTTAGGTATAGGCTGCAATAGCGATTTGCGTAAGAACTGTCAAGAAACTTTTAAAACACTTTTTTATTATCCTTATAACTTATAATGGTTTGTGTATTTTGTGGAAAGCTTTATTCAATTAAAAAATGTCGAGTGAAAGTGAGATGGATTTAATATTATCATGGAAATCGCAGAAATAGCCAAATATTGTTGATGTTTTTCAAGTATTATCAATAATAAGAGTATAAATACATGTAGAAGTAGGTCGTAGGTAAAGTATAGTACGTAACTGGTGTTGTAGAGCATTTTACGCACTCACGGAATTACGCACTCGCCGCTACGCGGCATCGTGCGTAACTTTTCCATTCGTGCGTAAAATGCTTCTTACCACACACGTTACGTAATATACTATTATCTGCCTTGCGGCAGGTAAAGTGACATATGAGTCAGGTAAAGTGACATATGCATCAGGTGAAGTGTTTTCACTTTGACATTACTCGAAAATTATTATCTGTCAGTGTCACGCTTCTCCCTATTATGAAATATGCCTAAGTTTCTTATATTCCGAATTCTGATCAGTTGGCGATAAAATTCTGTATGCACCACGCCAGAAAAGTGTCTTTATCGGACTCGCCTGTTATTCGCCTCGCTTCGCTCGTCTCATAATTTCAGACTCGTCCGATAAAGAATCACTTTACTGCCTTGGTACATAAATAACTATTATCACTTATAATTGCACAAGAGGTTTGTATTTTATCGGGTAAATTTGGATTGTTTAATGAGAAACTGTTTCCTAGCAATTAGACGAGAACAACTGTCAACTATTAAAAACGCGACACCGAAGGTGGAGCGTTTTTAGGTTGACAGTTCTTCGAGTCTAATTGCTAAAGGAAACAGTTTAGAAGTTGAACAACACAAATTTACCCGATATCAATACAAACATCGAGTGTAATTCGGCAGGACAATTCAATGAATCGACTCATTGTTAGTGTTTATAAATTCAATAAGTTGTTGACAAACATGTCAAATTATCTATCATGGTAACAAATGCATAAAGTGAAAAAACCACAAGTGCATTTATCGCTGAAAAAGTTAAAGCTAACTTTTGCCGGTGTCAAAGTGACAATTACACTGAGGCATATGCGATTTTTTATACATGAGTTGAATTGTCTATAACAAAAACGATACACTAAATTGTGTAACAATTGCACTCAACTTGCAGGTGCTCCGAAATTATAATCTGATATTTTTAGTTAACGTTTAACATGCTAAATTAGATAACTTCAAAATGTTACTAAAACATAAAGGACAAAAGAAAACTCAAAGAAAGTATTTAAGTAGTAAAGATTGTTTTTCAAACACTAAGCTTGTTACACTAATCTATTAACATCTTCCATCGTAACAATCTTCAATACTTCAGGAAAATTTTACCATAATTTGTCCACACCCTTCCTTTTTTTTCAATTTTGGTTAACGCTGCTTTTAAAATGTTCAATTTGTTAGATGTTAGGTCCTCTCTGGCAACAATCTTAGTTGGTTTTAATAACTTTTTAGCATTATAAATAACTTGCTTAAAATGTACTGATGAAAACCTAACTAATATTGGTCTCTGCTTTCTTTCTAATTTCTTCCCTATTCTAAATGACGACTCAATTGCATTTTCATCGATTTTTAAATTCATTGTACTGGCAAACAAATTGATCATTAATTCCTTGCAATTTTCTCCTCCATTCTCCTTCAACTCATAAAATAAAATATTGCGACTTCTGTTGACTTCCTCATGTTGTTCTTGTTTCCTAACTAGACTTTGTATAACTTGGTCTTGTTCTTCCAGTTTTTTGTTAATCCGTACATTCTCTTCCTTCAACTTGTGAATATCATCTTTTAGTTTTTTACTAATTTTATCTGTTATAGTTTTGGCTATTTTTCAATAAAATCATCTGACGTACATAACGTTGTAACTAGTGATTTTACTAATATGTGCAGTTCGTCTTCTCCTTTCGCAGAAGTCTTTCGAGTTCTAACGTTTTCCATTATTAAAAACAATTTGCAGTTTATACAAAGTTATAGTCTACTTACAAAAATGATTTTTATTTCAGTCGGTATCCCCACACTAACTCTTTTCACTTTCAAAAGGTAGTATTTATTTTCGCACGTTTTCTCACAAATTTATGAATTTAAAGCGCAGCACCTAAACAATACGTCTACTCACTTCGAGCACACATCTATGATTTCTATCATCAAGTAAAAGCCTCATCTATTCAATATTTAAGTAATTTAGGTTGAAAGTGTCAAGCGATATATTTGGACGTTATTTTATAAACAATAATAATTGATTCAAATCTAAAAATGCAGCGGATTTGAAGAGGTAGGTAATAGATAATGAGATAAGATCACGCAAAATGTGCTCTGTTCCTCAATGCTCATCATATATTTGGATATTTCACCACAAAATTCCCTTTGAATACCAATGCAGTTAAGAAATGGCAGAAATTCTTGAAGATAGGGAAGACTATCTCAAAGTATATGCAGTATATGTTTGCAGCAAGCACTTTCTAAAAAGATGATTTTTTTGTGGTAAGTTCACTAATTTTCCACGTACCTAACTAATTTTTACATCAGATTCTCTTCACTTTAATTTTTTTTTTATTATTCAACATATAGTTAACTCGACAATACACAGGGAGCGGTTGAAAAATGGATCCTTTCCTAGCCAGAGCCTTCCAGTGAATATATTGTAATATTGTATATTGGTGATGGTGAGATATTGATTATTGTATGTAATTTTGAATGTTCTTTCTAACTACATTTATTTTGAAAGTTGAGCGCCATGAATATTTTTATCTTATTTTGTAACGCGCCCATATATAAAGGCCCAGAAAAAGAAGAAGAACAGTGACATAACTGACTTTTGACCTACCACTTAACCTTTTATTATTGATCCGATTTTGGAACCACGTGCAACCACGTGTTCTGTACAATATACTTTTTGGCGCACTTCTTTGTTTCATTTTGGGCACCTGCTTATTAAATAATCAAAATAAGTTTAAATAAATAACCCCCCTACAATTTCTATTTTTATTTTTTTATTATTTTATGAGATTTATTCTCAGGGAGGAGCGTGGTCGTGCCACTTTTAACAACCTTTCAACTGATCATACTGTAGTATGTGTGATCGAGGATAAACGTAATTTTAGAAAAATAAATTATTTGTTTGATTCGAATTATTTTAATAATAATGCAACTTAATCAACTCATAAAAAATAAAAATGTGCAACACATATACAATACTATTTAAGAAATAAAATGTGATGGAAATCAAACTATGCGACGATGTGTTGGGAATGAGATAATAATAATATGAAGGTGAGTGCATAAACAATGCAAAATAACCTAAAAATTATGTATTTATAAATTAAGTTCTTGATAAATTTTGCTATATTAATATATTCAACTCGGTTGAATTATTAACGTAACTTTTAATATTGTTTTATTAGACTCTGACGTATAAATAGTTATATTGTACTCACACATACTAGGTGCACTGGAGTCTATTGGATTAATGCCTTGTATGCTATGAAGTAGGCACTATCTTCTAAAATGAAAATTCCTGATAAATTATTCCTCCTCAACCGATAAAGTAGCTCGGTGAGAAGATACAACGAAAATAAATAAGTACTGTGTATTCAATACTTCAAACTACTTGTCCTCTAAGTTCCTTTTTACTTTTTAGATTCACTTTTCTGTCAAAACTTTTTTATTGAAGTTATGTCTAATGGAATTTTAGAAAAAAATGGCGATGCTTAGGGCCACCGCAGACTGCAGACTTTTTATCAGCCGGCAGTTTGGTCGGCGGCGGAATGTATTAAATGGTATTATCAAAGTCTATATATTATTAAAGAAGTCAGCTCACTCTTTTGATCGTCGGAAAACGCCGGCATTTTTTGCTGGGAGTCGTAAATCATGTGCGACACCTGTTTTTGGTAGTATACGAGGGGACGGATGGTGAATTCATTTGTGAAGGAATTTACCGGGTGCAATTAGAAAATATGTTGACTTTATTCTTGTTTTGAGAAATATTGGAAACTTATATAAATTATATTTATATATATATATATAAATATAAAATAGCTACTATTATTGGTAAGTAGCTTTTTAGAAATTTTGTTTTAACCGAGGAATGATTTGAAAAAAATCATCAACATAGACTTCCGAGCGTATATCTGATAATACTTAATAACTAATACAGAATGAACATAAATAACACAGTTTAGCATCTACTTGGGACAAAACGGATACAAATGAACAATTATTTAGGTCAAGTCCATTTGAAGTGTACTCTGTAGCGTTGTATTGAATAAATAAATAAAAATAACATGAACATTCTTAAAAATTAATAAATACTTGAATATTTATAAATTTTTTAAGATTTTCAATTTAGGATGTTCCTTATTCTTTCTAAATGTCCTTAGTGAGGAATTTGCAAATTTAAGTGTGTAATAGATTCGCACCCTTGTATATAAGGACAGCAGGTATTCCCATGGGAAGTTTGGGCAAGGATGCGAAAATGCTACAGTGGACAACTTGGTCTTCAGCTTCATTCCTACATCATCCTGCACACATAAATCATTGAAATTTTCAGTGAATATATTTTCTAAAGAAATCATATATTCACTGAAAATTTTTGGAGGAACTGTCAAGCCTCCAAACCGTCCCTGCCTTCTACCTTCATAGACTTTTTTTTCGCAGAATGATGTGGATTGGTCAGAATCTTCCTTATTACAAAAGTTTAGACAAATTTTGCATTTGTGTTTAACAAAACATGATAATTGTTTATGAATTGCAGTATTGTTTCTACAGAAATCAACGCAACAATAATTCCCACAAGAAGGCATCGCACACAATCAAAAACACAGCAGATAACGTTCGCACAAATTAAAATTCAAAATCACTTTCTTGGGCGCACCCGATACAACGCTCAGCTACACCACCGTGTAAGTCAAACAGAACTGAAAAAATCAATAAATACACAGCGGCTGTGCCTTTCGCCGCTGAGAGGGTGAGTGTCGGCAGGAGGGGGATTCTCGGGTCGTCGAGAGAGTGGGCTGACTTCTTGAATATATAGACTTTGGTATTATCGACCGATACTGAATCGCTGTAGTGTGCGCATATGCATTCCTCTCCATACTGATTAAGAAGCCGACCAAACTATCGGCCGATAAAAAGTCTGCAGTCTGCGGGGGCCCTTACACTTTAAAGGATTATGAGCACAAAACAGGTTAGACTGTTTTGTGGATTATGAGAGACTAAATGACAAATCCCTCGATTTTGATCAATAGGATTCCAGGGTAGGAGATCTCTGAAGGCGCGTGGGTGCTGCCATAGATAAAAAATACTTATAGATGGGAAACTGAACCGTGGCGCCCTCTATTCATACGGGTGGCGCTACCTTGAGAGTCCCGTCAGTACCTCTGGCACAAATCAGGTTGTGAACTTCGCTAACAGCCGAAAAAGAAGATTCCTGTAACTTTACAGTTTTTTGTGGTATATTCAAAATTACTGTAATTTTACTTTTATCACAGGTTATAAAAGAGAACTGGGGGCTTATTTTCGTTTCAATCGAATTTGATTCGAATGCGACCTTACGTCAAATTTTCGAATGAAATGCAAAAAATATATTTGCAAATTATTACAATTCCCACAATCTCTTTATTTTAGTTGGTTGCTATGGAAATGTATAATCACAGGCAGCAAAGTAATCACTTTCGTGCCTATGCAGCAAAGTAACCACTTTGCTGCCTAGGCAGGAAAAGTAGGTAATACTTTGCTGATTGATATGTCAGCAAAATTAATATTTGCTGCCAATCGGAGAAAAATACAATATCCTCATGAACAATCGGAGAAAAAATTATATGTTCAACTTGGCAGCAAAGTAGATTGACTGCCTTGGCTGAATTTCTAGCCTAACCAAAACTTTGCTGCCTAGTTAAACAAATAACTATTTCGTGTAATAGAAATTGGTCCGTATGCGAAATTTTTCAATCGATTTATTTCGACTGGGTTGGAACCAATCGAATTTAAAATTCGTGATCGAATTTGAGTTTTGAGCATGCGTAAAAGCGATTCTCTGACTTTTCCGACTTTCAATTTTGACTTTTACTTTGGTAAGGTTATGATTGTTGTTTGTTGATATTATAATTTTGATATATGTTATATATTAATAATGGATGATGCTATATTTAATTTGACGGCTATAGGAGCACTTGAAGAGGCTGAAAACTTGGCACAACACGGTCGAGTATAAAACGAGCAAATTGACCCGTTTGAAAGTCTTGTAGAAAATAAATCCATAAAAATTTATAGATTAAACAAGGCAACAGCCGAGCATGTTATTAATTTGGTGTCCCATATATTGAGGAACCCAGAAGACCATTTAGTTTAAGTGTACTTCCCACAATGTTTGTGCCGTATTGAATGTGAATTCTTTAGTAAATTTCCCACTTTTTAGGTCTTGGGAATCTAAGAGGAAAGCAACAAGATGTTCCTTTTGATTTGCAGTGAAATGACCGCTTCTTTGCTTTTCCATTTTTAAAAATGTATATTTTGCTAATTATTGAAACTGACACTTCAAACTTTAAACACAAGGCAGGACTATTGCAGGGTTATTAGAACTCTACAGTTGGTACCGTATAAATTGCGACGTTGTCACGTATAGTCATTCGAATTTCAATTCCGCATACGAATGTTAATTCGATGACTTCTCGAAAATACGTTAGGCCAATAGCTGTTTTCGCGGAGCACATCCTGAACGTATTCGGAGGGACTACGCATGCGCAATTGAAATTTGAGTGTTCGTGAAGTGCTTCAGAATGTGTTCAGGATAAAAAATCCCGTGTTCGAGGAAGACTTAGATTCAATTTCAAGTATGCTCGGAACGTGTTCGATGAATCCTAGGATGATAGCTGGGATTTTTTGTTCCGAACAGATTATAACCTCAAAACTTTGGTTGTATGCTGTTATATGACTTGATAGTGATTACTTTTTAATTTGCGTTTAAAACTTCAAAAACTTTTGGATTAAATATATTTTAATGATAAATAGTGTTCGTTGAGTTGTTTTATTTTTTTATTTCATTTTTACTTCATTATAGAATTCGTTTTTAAGTTTTATTTTATAAACAAATCTGCTAAAAGGTAAGGTTTTTATTTCTATTAATTTAAATTGATCAGTATTATTTTTAGATATTGAATTTAATCTCCAGTGATTTATGTCACTTCAAATTCACGTTCGCGCTACATCTAAAATTCGGAATGAGTCTGTAGGCACGCATGTGCATTAAAGAAATCCAGTATGTACTCGGTTTGTGCTCTGGATGTGTTCAGGATTTGCTCCGCAAAAATAGCTAATATCAATCGAATTGTTTCATTCGAAATCATTCGAACACGAAATATTTCGACTGAGAACGAAAATACACCCCCAGATGCGAAAGCTTGACAGAGAACAGTAAAAAAGAGAGAGATGGGTGGACATACCCATTTAAAGGTCCATCGTCGTATGTCGACTCCGTTCGGGCTGCTTCGCGAAACTTTTCAACAGGGTTATCAATTTTGATCAATTTGCATAATATTTCCCTTAATTCACGATCATAGGTCGAATATGTTATAAGCATTATTTTTAGTGTGATAGTTATACACATACAAATATTCGACAATTACTTGTTTCAAATCAATTTCATTAACATTAAAAGAATTCTACAATTTAATAGTTATTTATGATATAAGTGTGATTCACATGAGTGCCTTAAAAGGTACTTTTAACACGTATATCATACAATATTTTTTCTACAAACGTTTAAAAATGCAATAATTAAATTTTAAAAACTTTTATTAATACATCCAAAGGAGATAATTTCAAATTGCATCGTATATTACGTACCTTAGCAACCATTTGATATTGTGGTGTCAACCTCGACTGGAAATTCCATTCCTCCTTATCCACGGAAAATGGTAAAACAGCAGTGCAGGAAATTAATTTGTCAAATTGCACAAATTGTACTATTAATTAATATTAATGTTAATAAATAAAATCTAAATATTTTGACGTTTGCTTTCAAAATTTGACAATTAACTTTTACCAGTGCCATAAAGATTTTATGGCACTCAGTGCCTTAAAGTGACATTTTTAATGCTTCTATGGAGTGCTAAAAATGGCATTTTTAACACGTTTGTAGAAAAAAGATTATAATGTATAGAAATCATACCATAAATATATACTTTTTTTCACAAACCATCTTTGACAACTATGCACAATAACCGTGACGGCTTGGCTCAAAAATCAAAATACAAAACGCCATTTTGACACTTCAGTTTGAAGGTTGTCAATCCGCGATATTATTTGTGTTATTTGACTAATCGATTGTAGGTTGTGGTAATATTAACTGAAAATAGTGTACATTAGTATATTATTTTTATAAAATTAATAAACATCACGGGGGAGTGTATTGTTCATACAGAGACTGTCCAAATAAATTTTATTCAGAAAAAATTGTGAAGAACCGGCACTGGAAACTGTTATTGTTCCCAAGTCAACATTGCAGTTTGGTAAGAGATTCTAAAAAAAATTTTTTTATGACAGTTGAGGAATGGACCCTTTTTATGTAACATTTTTGTTGAGTAACTGGATGCATTACACAAAACAAGCCACGCCCCGTGTGTAATGATCCATTACACACGACTATCTGGCCAATCACCGTCAAAGAATGCCATTACACACGACTATGTTCGGTGTAATGTTTGAATCAGACTCGCTATGAAATGTCAAAATTTGACTTTGACTGTACCTATACCTACCTACCGAAGGTGATTTAGAGCTGACTTTTTATTAGAATGGATACAGAAAGTGAGAACGAATTCAACTGCTCAAATTTCACCATCAATATTGTAAGCAATAAATGAATTTTCATTGTAGCTTCCAAAATGGAATTGTTTGACATAAAGCATTAAGTTTATTAAATAAAATATTCTCTGAATATCTCGTTCGTTTGAATTGATAGGTTGTTACGTTTTTTTGTTGGTCTAAACCTTTAGCATAATAGACAACGTTCATGTAGTTTTGTTCATAATTAAGTAAACATTCCTACCTTAAAGTTAAGTTAAAGTAGCTTTTAAGTCCCCAATTTTTAGTTTTATTGGTAACTAATCGATTCAATTCCATAGTAGTCAATTCATACCTCTCCAATTTTATCAATATAAATAGAAAATAACGACTTTCAATAGAATTACTTTCATTAGCCATTTAGTAAACAAAAGTTCCGAACAGCTGATCCTACTTCTGTCACCCGCATAATGATTCTTCTTTTACGAACTTTCAGGGGACTGTGGTCCGATACGCAAAGTTATCTATGGTCGTGGTATTCGTGGGTAAATAGTATAGTGTAACATTTCGTCAATAGTTATAGGAAACTTGGGGATAGTGTAGGATAGGGTTTAATTTGTGTTTGGACAATAGATGTAAGTACGGGATTTTAGTACGCTATGATCAGGTAATTCATACCCGAGATCACGGAACATGTCTGCTCCGTACAGCTCGAATGAGGGTGATCCTCGAACAGAGTTTTGTTCTGACGGTTGTCGAAAATTGTAGACGTGGCCTTTTTGGTTTGGTGTGTTAGGAGTGGCGAGAAGTGTGCCGGAGCCCCTTTGAAAAAAAATATACCAATATGAATGATCCACATTCATCCCGTAGGGGGATATAGTTTTAGGGGGTAGTTTGGTTTGAGGGAGAAGGGAATAGAGTGCAGGAAGTAGGTGGAATAGTATTTGCTCCCCAAACCTCATCTGTGAGAGGCAGATGGAGTATTAATCCCAGGCACACGCCATTTTGTTGAAGGTAGGTCACTTTACTTTTAAACTGGATATATCAGCCCCGTTGTGGCATGGTTGCAGATAGTGATGTTAGATTATCGTTTGTAGATCTTGCTAAGGCCTTAATCACCAGTAGCAGCACAAGGAAGACACCCTATTTTGGCCCAATAGGTAAGACAAATTGTGTTTCGGATTCATTTTGCCTATTAAAGTTCAGCATAATTGTGCGGAGGAGGTTACTTCACCTGATTATGCGTTGAAGCGTTACTTGTATATAATTTGTTGGGGAAAATATTTCCTTTTAAGAGGTAGTTAAATTAAGGGTTTGGGTTATGGATTTTATGGGTTTCATATTAGAGCCACTATCGTACAGATAGTGCAACAGAAGTTAGTTTGATTCTTTTAATTGGGCAGATAAAAGAAGGTATCATTCTATTCAGGTAGAAAGGGAAGTAATAGGGGTGTATGAATATTGAACCCAAGTTACAACACTAATTAGTGTCTTTTATAGGGTTTGGCTTAGATTTTGTTATTGGCTCAGCAGTTTTGACGTCGTCTCACTCGGCTAGGTTTCGGTACTTGGATCCTGGCTTCCTAATGGATTAATTTGGCTTTGGGAGTCTCCAGTTCCAGTTTTATCCGGTTATATGGATTATTGAGGTTCTGGTTATGCTGGAATTCCGTTTATTGATGGTTGCGTAGATGCTGTCCCAACTAATCATCTGAAGGCTTAAGTTTTGAGTCAATGAGGGTCATCAAGGAGTGACTACCAGACCGGACATTGAAATAACTACTTGTGGATGGTCAAGTATTATCACCAGCGGGTGAAGACACGCAAGTTTTAGTTTAAGTTAATTCTTTTCCAGGTTTTTTTTTTATTGTATTATAGATAGATTTTTTGCTAGACCATTTGTGAACGTACAAGTGGCTTGTAATTTCTTTTATTAAGATCGCGGATGTTCATTATTCTCGGCGAAGGTAGAACGTTGCGTCTGAGCTCAAACGGATCGTGTCCTTAACGCTATTTGGTAAAATCTCAATAGTTGGTAAGATTTCCCACATCATTATTACATGTATATGTATATTATTTTATAAGCCACGGTATGGATATTTGCTAAAGGTAAATTTGTGTGATATAAACAAACAGGTTTTCATTTTCATAATTTTCAGAAGGTACTTACATTTAAACCGGGTTCTGGTTCAAATCCTTCTAAGCATTGTATCAATAAAGTTTGGGGTTAACGGGGCATAAGGATTTATATATTTTTTTTGTTGTGTAGGATAATTCAAGATTAGCCTATTATTATTGTTGTATTGGATACATATTGTATTTTCACGTTGGGTTAGGGGTATTTCGGGATTTTAAAGTTGTTGAGTAGTATATAAGTAGATTTGTAGGACTTGCGCAAGCGTCCTCTATCGAAAACTATAACTGAGACTACTGTAGTCTCCATTTCAATCTCTGTCAAACCAAACCACCAACTAGTAGATAATTATATATATATTTTTTTTACTTGAGTTATTGTGTTTGATTTATTTAGTATACTCCTAACTGGGGGTAAACTACGGTTAGGGACGTAATCATTGGTATTTTCTCGGGTACGGTTTACCTGGCGCCTTGGGTTTAGATAACTTTTATTGATTGTTCGTTACCAGCATACGAACCTCCCTTCTTCGACTTAGAGTCTAGCGGGTAAAATACCTTGTGGCACAGATCGGCCTAACGATCAGCTGGTAACTTTAGTGTTTTATAGTAAATTTTGTTGCGAGCCACAAGTTCGATCTATCCGTCAATGATAGGTCGCTAATGTAATATTGGTGAGTGCTGTCGTGCACGAAGTTCGATTTTACGTTACATTTTTGGCGCCCAACGTGGGGCATTGCGTCGCGAAGTTTTTCGGTCATAGCATTTTTTTTGTTGGTGGTTTGACTAACTTAGTTAAAGTTCTTTTAAAACAACTTACGGATTCGTAGTAGATTTAGATTTTGAAAGATAAATTTTGTCAGCTAGTTGGATTTGACCAGAACAGGTTCTGAGATTTGTTTATAGTTTGAGATATCCGGAACTTAGTCCTTGACAAATCGATAATTTAATCAGATTGTGGTAAATAATTAGTAAATAAGGATACTTGTATATTATTGTATTTAGTGAACTAGGTAGAGGATACTCAGGGAACGTGTATTAGAATACGTTACTCCACTGACACTAATAGGCATTGACAGCTTGAGACACTGATTTTAGTTGTAAAGCGGGTATATACTATTACGTGATGGCTTCGTATAACTTTAATATAAATAGACTTAGTCAAGATGAATTGATTTATGAGGTGAAAATAAGGGGGGTAGCTACCGGAACTGTCGATGAAATGAGGAAGAGTTTGGCTATGGCTCGACGGTTAGAGAAGACAGGCGAAAGTTTCACGCATCCAGCTTATCCCTACAAACCTGAAGAGGACATACAGGCTGTACAAGCGAAATTGGATGAATTGACACCGCTGGTCGCCGATTTTAATGACACAATATCGAGTGGAACCTTCAAGAAGTATGAGTCAAAATTACATCATGCACTCTACAGGATGGATCACATTCCGGAAGACAAGACCGAGCGTCCGATTCTAAGGTCGAGAGCATTGACATTATTGAACGACCTATACCAGAAGGCAGCAGATCCCAGGATTTCGGAAGACGTGCCACCACAACTTAGCTTACTGCAACAAACTAGTTTCGACGCGAACATTGATCCCCGTAGGAGGTCATCGGGCACATCATTGAGTCCCGCTCGTAACGAACATACTGTAGCACCTCGTGCCTCTACTTATGTTACACCGTTGTTACCCAATAAATGGGATTGTAAGTTTTCTGGAGATAAGAAAGGTTTATCGTTGAGCGCATTTTTAGAACGCGTGGAGGAATTGCGTATTGCTCGCCATGTTGAAAAAGAAACGTTGTTAGAATCGGGAATAGATTTGTTTACTGGTAGGGCTTATCAATTTTATCTGGCTTATAGGGGTGAAGTTTCATCATGGGATGAATTGGTCGTTTTACTGCGAGAGGAGTATCTGTCTCCATCTTATAACGAGAAGCTTTTCGAGGAGATCCGAAGGCGGACACAAGGCCCGGATGAATCTATCGGACTTTATTTAGCTGTAATGTCTGGGTATTTTAATAGGTTAACTTGTACGGTGTCTGAGGAGGTTAAGCTCAAGATATTGCTCAGAAATATAGCTCCGTTCTACCAGAACCAGTTAGCGTTAGTGGACGTCACCTCAGTGTCACAGTTACGAGAATTAGGTAGAAAACTTGAGGCCAGAAAGGAGGCGGTAGAGAACTTCGTTCCACCTTCTCGTAAATTGCATGTTTTAGAACCAGATTTAGCTTATGTTCAAGTGACGGAAGCGGTAGAAAATCTTGCGATAGCTAGTACATCTTCAGTAGCAGTCCCGAGAAGTGATGTGAAACAGGTCATCTGTTATCATTGTAAGCAACCAGGTCACTATGCTAGGGGATGTCTTAAGAAGTTTTGTTATAAATGTAAGTTGGAAGGAGTGACAATTAAGTCGTGCCCAAGATGTAATAAAAAAGAGGGAAACGACAACCGACATGCGTAGGTGATCGAGGTAGGCATGTCGATCAATCCTTCTCGGTCGATAGATTCAAGGTCTTAGTGGATTATGTTATTGAGCATGCGTCGGCAGATGAAAGGCCATACATCACTGTAAATGTTTTAGGTAAGTCTCTATTAGGATTGCTTGATTCCGGAGCATCTCGTTCTTTAATAGGTGGAAAGGGTTTAGCTCTCATTCATGAGTTAGGATTAAAGATAGATAAGAGTCGTCAGACAGCTTGTATAGTAGGTAATGGGAACCGTTGCAGTGTTGCTGGAGTTGTGGAGCTGCCGATTACACTCAAGGGTCGGTTCAGGGTGATTGAAGCCATTGTAGTACCGGAGATTCCTCATTTGTTAATATTAGGGATAGATTTTTGGAAAATCATGGATATTGTGCCAGATTTGCGTCATGACGAATGGAAATTTTCCAGCGAGCCAGTGGTTTTGAATTCAGTGGTTCATGTTAATGGTCAAACACAGTTGTCATCTTTGGAAAGATCCAGGTTGCAAGCCGTTGTAGATAGGTATAGAACTTTGATGGGTGAAACCTTAGGATGTACTAATCGGGCAGAACACGTCATCGTTACCAATAGTGCTCCAATTAAACAACGCTACTATCGTGTCAATCCGGTGGTTCAGAAGCAGATTGACCAAGAACTAGATGAAATGCTGAGGCAGGGTATCGTTGAACCTAGTAATAGTCCCTGGGCGTCACCGATTTTACTTGTGAAAAAGAAAGATGGTAGGTTCAGATTTTGTGTAGATTTTAGGAAGTTGAATTCAGTAACCGTCAGAGATAGCTATCCGCTACCATTAGTTTCAGATACATTAGACAAATTGAGAGATGCAAAGTATTTATCTAGTATAGATGTTAAGAGTGCTTATTGGCAGGTGCCAATGGCAGAAGAGTCGAAACAATATACGGCTTTTACAGTACCTAATCGGGGGTTATTCCAGTTTCGTCGACTTCCGTTTGGTCTTCATAACGCCCCTGCTACGTGGCAGCGCTTAATTGATAATGTGTTGGGTCATGATCTAGAGCCCCATGTTTTTGTATATCTGGATGATGTCGTCATTGTTAGTCAAACTTTTGAACAGCATTTGCAGATTTTAGAAGAGGTTTTCCGCCGCCTTCGGGAGGCGAATATTACCATCAGTTCAGAGAAATGTCAGTTTTGCAGACCAGAGATGAAGTACTTAGGTTTCGTTGTTGACCGTAATGGTATTCATGTTGATATTGATAAGGTGAAGTCCATGCTTGATTTACCAACACCCAAAAGTGTTACCGAGGTTCGTCGTTTGGTAGGTACATTTTCGTGGTACAGGCGTTTTATTCCGGAGTTTTCGTCTATCATCACTCCGATAACTAGTCTACTTCGTAAGGGGGCTAAATTTGAATGGACAGAGGCATGCGCCGAGTCGTTTAGGGTTATCAAGGAAAGGTTAGTAGCGGCACCCGTGCTTAGTTGTCCGGATTATTCATTGCCTTTTGTTGTACAAACTGATGCTTCAGGTCACGGAATTGGTGCAGTGCTTTCCCAACCCCACCCTGATGGAGAACGTGTCATTTCGTATTTAAGCAGGTCGTTGACGCGTCAAGAGCGTAATTATTCTACGACGGAACGAGAATGCTTGGCAGTGTTGTGGGCTGTCGAGAAGTTGAGACCCTATGTCGAAGGAGTACAGTTTACAGTCGTAACTGATCATTATAGTTTATTGTGGCTTCAGAATTTGAAGGATTTGAGTGGACGTTTATGTCGATGGTCGGTTCGTCTCCAACAGTACGATTTTAAGGTGGTCCATCGTAAGGGTAAATTGAATGTCGTACCTGATATGTTATCTAGAGCCGTACCTATAGTTGATAGTGTCAAAAATGTTTTAGTAGATCTTAGTTCTGACGAAAATGTAGTTAATACCTGGAAAGTGGAAGATGACAAGTGGTACCAGCTGATGATGGATAGGCTGTGTAAATCTCCAAAGAAGTTCAGTAATTGGCGGTTGGCTAATGGACGTCTATGGAAGTATGTAGAACCGTTGTATTCAGAGTTGTCTCCTCCGTCTGATTCATGGAAATTAGTTGTCCCCAGAGTCGAGCGTAAATCAATTATTTTAAAGGCCCACGAGCCAGCTACTGCGGGTCACCCCGGTGTTTTTAAAACCTTTTGTAGGGTAGCCGAGAAATTCTATTGGCCAAAGATGCGGAGCGACGTTGCTAAGGTTGTTAGACGCTGTCGAATCTGTGCCGAACACAAGGTGCCACAGTCCATGCCAGTCGATAAGATTGCCTCCCATCCTAAAGTAGGGCGGCCATGGGAAATGATCTGTACGGATCTCATGGGACCCCTTCCTCGGTCAAAACAGGGAAATAGCTATATTCTAGTTGTTACTGACTATTTGAGTAAATTCACGTTAATGTGGCCTCTTAAGAAAGCTACAGGTGTAGCAATTTGTCGTAAAATCGAACAAGAAGTATTTTTAGTATTCGGGGTACCGCGTACCATCATTTGTGATAATGGTGTACAGTATCGTAGTAAGGATTTTAGTAATTTAGTTAGTAAATATAATGTTAACGTTAAGTTTAGCGCACTTTATAATCCACGGGCAAACCCGACGGAGCGGGTTAATAGAGTTATTAAGAACATGATTTCCATGTATGTATCAGACAATCACAGGACTTGGGATGTAAGGTTACCGGAAATAGGCAGTGCACTACGTACGAGTACTCACGAGGGTATTAGTTTAACTCCGTATTTTGTTAATTTTGGGCGTAACATGATGTTGTCGGGAAAGGATTACGAGGAGAAAGATCTAGTGGGTGTTGAGGATGGTACACAGAAAGGAACGTTGAGTCGTAATGTACATTTCAAACAGATGTTTTCAGACATTAGGGAACGTTTGGAGTTGGCGGCAGAGAAGAGTTGTGATAGATATAATCTCCGTCGACGTCACATCGAGTATTTACCCAACCAGTTGGTTTGGCGCAAGAATTATGTTCTCTCTGATGCCACTAAATATTTTTCGAAGAAATTAGCGCCGAAGTACGTAGGACCATTTTACATCAAGAAGAGGATTTCACCATGGACTTATGAATTGAGGGATGACAAGGGAGTCTCGAAGGGTATCTGGCAAGTTAAGGATTTGAAGACAGGTCCAGATTTGGATGAGTCCCTATCGTTTAGTCAATAGTAAGAATTTTTGCGCACTTTATGAACGCCGTAGTACTGTATCATAATAATATCGCCGTTGTACATAGTACTGAGTAATAAGATCAACAGGTCGGTGAATATAAGATCGCTGTCTCAAGCTGTACGGTGTCATAGTGGTTAATTTAAAGGATCGGTTTAAGGTGGTACAAGGGAACGTCTCTAAGCTAGTGTAATAAGTGTGGAAGGAACGTCGCGTTGGTTGAGATACACATTGTGTGTCTGTGGGTTGGGGACTTTCGGTTGGACAAGTCCAAATCAGGACTCAGATATGGGTTGGTTGCCTTACGAAAATCGAAGTCCGTTGGATATGGTTAGAATTCCACATAGTTCACCTAAGTTGGTACGTTCTAAAAGTTAACCTGGTAGATCACTGGACCATTGACAGAGGAGTAGTTTTAGAGTCGTGAAGTCTCTCATGGATAAACTTTTCAATAAGTGGTAAGCATAGTTTTCTTGAAAGTGTGGAAGGAACGTCGCGTTGGTTAGGTTACACGTTGTGTTTCTGTGGGTTGGGGACTTTCGGTTGGACAAGTCCAAATCAGGACTCAGATATGGGTTGGTTGGCTTACGAAAGTCGAAGTCCGTTGGATTTGGTTAGAATTCCACATAGTTCACATAATGTGAACGTAAAGTTAACTTTGTAAATAACGAGTTGTGAAGTTTCCCATGGGTAAACTTCTTCAAGTAGGGGGGGATTTGTTACGTTTTTTTGTTGGTCTAAACCTTTAGCATAATAGACAACGTTCATGTAGTTTTGTTCATAATTAAGTAAACATTCCTACCTTAAAGTTAAGTTAAAGTAGCTTTTAAGTCCCCAATTTTTAGTTTTATTGGTAACTAATCGATTCAATTCCATAGTAGTCAATTCATACCTCTCCAATTTTATCAATATAAATAGAAAATAACGACTTTCAATAGAATTACTTTCATTAGCCATTTAGTAAACAAAAGTTCCGAACAGCTGATCCTACTTCTGTCACCCGCATAATGATTCTTCTTTTACGAACTTTCAGGGGACTGTGGTCCGATACGCAAAGTTATCTATGGTCGTGGTATTCGTGGGTAAATAGTATAGTGTAACATTTCGTCAATAGTTATAGGAAACTTGGGGATAGTGTAGGATAGGGTTTAATTTGTGTTTGGACAATAGATGTAAGTACGGGATTTTAGTACGCTATGATCAGGTAATTCATACCCGAGATCACGGAACATGTCTGCTCCGTACAGCTCGAATGAGGGTGATCCTCGAACAGAGTTTTGTTCTGACGGTTGTCGAAAATTGTAGACGTGGCCTTTTTGGTTTGGTGTGTTAGGAGTGGCGAGAAGTGTGCCGGAGCCCCTTTGAAAAAAAATATACCAATATGAATGATCCACATTCATCCCGTAGGGGGATATAGTTTTAGGGGGTAGTTTGGTTTGAGGGAGAAGGGAATAGAGTGCAGGAAGTAGGTGGAATAGTATTTGCTCCCCAAACCTCATCTGTGAGAGGCAGATGGAGTATTAATCCCAGGCACACGCCATTTTGTTGAAGGTAGGTCACTTTACTTTTAAACTGGATATATCAGCCCCGTTGTGGCATGGTTGCAGATAGTGATGTTAGATTATCGTTTGTAGATCTTGCTAAGGCCTTAATCACCAGTAGCAGCACAAGGAAGACACCCTATTTTGGCCCAATAGGTAAGACAAATTGTGTTTCGGATTCATTTTGCCTATTAAAGTTCAGCATAATTGTGCGGAGGAGGTTACTTCACCTGATTATGCGTTGAAGCGTTACTTGTATATAATTTGTTGGGGAAAATATTTCCTTTTAAGAGGTAGTTAAATTAAGGGTTTGGGTTATGGATTTTATGGGTTTCATATTAGAGCCACTATCGTACAGATAGTGCAACAGAAGTTAGTTTGATTCTTTTAATTGGGCAGATAAAAGAAGGTATCATTCTATTCAGGTAGAAAGGGAAGTAATAGGGGTGTATGAATATTGAACCCAAGTTACAACACTAATTAGTGTCTTTTATAGGGTTTGGCTTAGATTTTGTTATTGGCTCAGCAGTTTTGACGTCGTCTCACTCGGCTAGGTTTCGGTACTTGGATCCTGGCTTCCTAATGGATTAATTTGGCTTTGGGAGTCTCCAGTTCCAGTTTTATCCGGTTATATGGATTATTGAGGTTCTGGTTATGCTGGAATTCCGTTTATTGATGGTTGCGTAGATGCTGTCCCAACTAATCATCTGAAGGCTTAAGTTTTGAGTCAATGAGGGTCATCAAGGAGTGACTACCAGACCGGACATTGAAATAACTACTTGTGGATGGTCAAGTATTATCACCAGCGGGTGAAGACACGCAAGTTTTAGTTTAAGTTAATTCTTTTCCAGGTTTTTTTTTTATTGTATTATAGATAGATTTTTTGCTAGACCATTTGTGAACGTACAAGTGGCTTGTAATTTCTTTTATTAAGATCGCGGATGTTCATTATTCTCGGCGAAGGTAGAACGTTGCGTCTGAGCTCAAACGGATCGTGTCCTTAACGCTATTTGGTAAAATCTCAATAGTTGGTAAGATTTCCCACATCATTATTACATGTATATGTATATTATTTTATAAGCCACGGTATGGATATTTGCTAAAGGTAAATTTGTGTGATATAAACAAACAGGTTTTCATTTTCATAATTTTCAGAAGGTACTTACATTTAAACCGGGTTCTGGTTCAAATCCTTCTAAGCATTGTATCAATAAAGTTTGGGGTTAACGGGGCATAAGGATTTATATATTTTTTTTGTTGTGTAGGATAATTCAAGATTAGCCTATTATTATTGTTGTATTGGATACATATTGTATTTTCACGTTGGGTTAGGGGTATTTCGGGATTTTAAAGTTGTTGAGTAGTATATAAGTAGATTTGTAGGACTTGCGCAAGCGTCCTCTATCGAAAACTATAACTGAGACTACTGTAGTCTCCATTTCAATCTCTGTCAAACCAAACCACCAACTAGTAGATAATTATATATATATTTTTTTTACTTGAGTTATTGTGTTTGATTTATTTAGTATACTCCTAACTGGGGGTAAACTACGGTTAGGGACGTAATCATTGGTATTTTCTCGGGTACGGTTTACCTGGCGCCTTGGGTTTAGATAACTTTTATTGATTGTTCGTTACCAGCATACGAACCTCCCTTCTTCGACTTAGAGTCTAGCGGGTAAAATACCTTGTGGCACAGATCGGCCTAACGATCAGCTGGTAACTTTAGTGTTTTATAGTAAATTTTGTTGCGAGCCACAAGTTCGATCTATCCGTCAATGATAGGTCGCTAATGTAATATTGGTGAGTGCTGTCGTGCACGAAGTTCGATTTTACGTTACAAGGTGAACACTCAGTCATAGAAAAAGTATAGTATTCTACTTTCGTGTAATGGCTATTAGTCACTCGAATGATTACGACGTTCGCCTGCGGCTCACGTCGCAAACTTCATTCTCATGAGTAATAGCCATCATTACACGCTCGTTAAATAATATACTATTAAACTGGCGACATCGCTGCCATACCGAGTTAAAGGTCCAAGGTCATAGAAATCGGAGTTGAAAATCCTTCGATGTTTTGCCGGGATTCGTATCTGTTCTCTTTTATAATCTGTGCTTTTATTGCAAAATGACATTTACGATCCATTTTTCGATATTTCATTTAAAATTACTCAACATTAGATTAATATTACAATGATAACAATGATAACAAGTATAATTAAATGTCAGAGATCTACTACCCTGGGTGCTGCCACATAAAAAGTCCTGTCAGTACTAAAATTAGTAATTTAATGAAAACTGTAACGCCGGTTAGTAGTAGCTATAGATAAAAAAATACTTATACTTAGATGGGAAACTGATCCATGGCGCCCTCTATTCATACGGGTGGCGCTACCTTGAGAGTCCCGTACACAGCACACCCCCCTCTAGCAGGCTAACTCCTTTACTAATTCTTAGATCTAATATATTAGTATTGATCCCGTCCGCCGCGCGGCGATAGTATACATGGAGCACAGAACTAAAGAAATCTGTGACATACTAGAAAAGGGTAAATTATCCCTCATGATATAGTCCGAACAAGGAGCAAGAAGAAGAATAACTAGAAGAGCGGGAAATATGAAATAACTAATGCTCGTTTTCACCAACCGTCTCGTAAAGTCAGGTAATATCCAAGTCGAATTTAGGAATTTCTAAACGCAATTCACGTTTCACCACGCGCATTTAGAAATTCTCAAATCCGATTTAGGTATTACCTAACTTCACGAAACGGTAGGTAAAATCGGGAATAAGGGCAGGATATTTAAGTATTGAATATAAGATGGATATCCCTGAATTATTTCAAAGTGCACATATTTTTTCACACTCAAACGACTGCAAAAAATTCCAATATGTACACCAAGAAATAAACAAAATACAGGAGTGTCTTTATCTTACATTCAACAAACTGGCTATTGTTGCTAACTATTTTTCAAAAAATGAAATATGAATATACAGTGAGATACATAAGTATAATTCTACGTAATATATAGTATGGTTCATACAACAGCCTTTTTGGTGTGCGTCATCGTTTGTGACGTATATTCGGGTTTTGGGTATGTCGTTTGTTTTATTTGCTATTTTGACACATATCTAACCCTAAATTTGAAAATATGTTTTTCCGTGTATCTAGGCATATTTTTGTATTATTCGAATAAATATAACAATAATTTTCATATTAACTTTTCATAAATAATAATTGACCGTGAACAACAAAGTCCAGACCTGACAAGAACTGTCAGTGAGACAGTAGAAAAAGATGTCAGACACATTGACAATACGAAAGGTATATCTGCATCCTATTTTAAACAGAGAAATTTCTCCCGATTGATAGGTCGCGCTTGCGCTTAATCTGAACATTAACTAATCAAATTTTGGTAAGTCAATGATTAGTATTGACGTTTGTGATACATTTGAACGGTTCATTATTGCGATATTTTGATTGGGATTAATCAAAGACCTGACTTTTTTCCATTTCTTTCCACGTAATGTGTTAGAAAGACATTAACAAACGATGACGCACACCCATCCTGAAAATAATATATTATTTCTTGATTTTAAAACTGCATTTTACAAGCATATTTTTATTCCTTATCCATAAGTAGAAAAAAATGTGTCCTTCACGTTATAAATTCCAATGATATTTTTGGAAACTTGGTTTTCAAAGAAAACTTCGACGTTGTTCATAAATTTTATATTAAATATATATACATAAAATATATATTATGAATAAATACATACATATGGAAGTCTTCTTGCACCAAGTCAGCACCCTTTTTATATGCATGTCTTTCGTTGGGAGTTAATTGTTTTTGACGTGTGACTTTAAAGTCATTCACTTGTACCGTTAATATTAAATGAGTTTTTTTTAACGATATTGATATGCTTGTTGTAAATTGGACTAGAGAAGGTATTACAAACAACAAAACATCAAAACACAGGATGACAGCACATGAGACGTATATCGTATATTTTAAAACATAACCTATATATTATGCATTTAATTCAAAACAGCTCCAGACCTGATTAAACAAATGTCAAATGATGACGACATAAAGGGCACACACACACACACACACACACACACACACACACACACACACACACACACACACACACACACACACACACACACACACACACACACACACACACACACACACACACACACACACACACACACACACACACACACACACACACACACACACACACACACACACACACACACACACACACACACACACACACACACACACACACACACACACACACACACACACACACACACACACACACACACACACACACACACACACACACACACACACACACACACACACACACACACACACACACACACACACACACACACACACACACACACACACACACACACACACACACACACACACACACACACACACACACACACACACACACACACACACACACACACACACACACACACACACACACACACACACACACACACACACACACACACACACACACACACACACACACACACACACACACACACACACACACACACACACACACACACACACACACACACACACACACACACACACACACACACACACACACACACACACACACACACACACACACACACACACACACACACACACACACACACACACACACACACACACACACACACACACACACACACACACACACACACACACACACACACACACACACACACACACACACACACACACACACACACACCACACACACACAAGCAGTATCGAGGATCCAACAACGTGTATGACTTCAACTTTCTGATGGGCAACTAGCGGCATGTTCTATATATTATTTTGTAATATCTTTCACACACACACACACACACAAATAAGCAGTTGTCAATAGTTGTCAGGTTAGGATGTCAGCGCTAATAATATATTATGTGAAAGAATTTGCAACTACTACTAACGGCGTTACAGTTTTCATTAAATTATTTTAGTACTAACGGGACTTTTTATGTGGCAGCACCCACGCGCCTTCAGAGATCCCCTACCCTGGTTCACACCAGCTCACCTTTCGATCCGACATTTTGGATTTTGCAGCGCCATCTCGCGGTTCGTGATTTTTCCCTATTAATTTTTCATTTTAGACATATTTTACAGATATTATAGGTTAGGTCATTCTTCTTTTTTAAGCACACAATTGTTGTGTTCTTTTTACAGTATTTCGTACAGCTCTGTTGAGATAATTTTCAATCTGAGCGGGTGAACAAAGTTAGCAGAAAATCTTTAAAAGAATGCTCAAAAATAATAAGTTGATGAAATCTAGGTAAGCGTACTGTATATTGTTTTTTTATTTTGTTTTCAATAAAAATATGAAAGTAGAAGATATCTTGGTATGTATGTATCTGGGATAACATTCACTTAGACCTAAAAGATCTATTATGCCCCCTTACTTCTACTTAGTTCCTGGGGAGAGTCTCTGAAACTAGTAGCTCCTTTAGTCCTATTTCCCGGAGGAATTTCAGGATATATGCAGGCTTCAACTTAGGCAAATGTTCCTCTTCTATCCAGTAATCTCCCAGGTACTGTGCTCTAGGATTCTGGAGTGCCGTTCAGTTGGAAAGTATGTGGATGGAAGTTTCTTCTTCCATGCCACAATATCTCTGCATTCTTCTTCCTCCACTATTTTGAGTTTTTTCAGGTGCCCATTCAGGCGACAATGTCCCTGTTAAAACTCTCAGCGCAGTTAAACTTTGACTTATGCATTCATTTGATCTCAACAGAGGTTGTAGTCACCCAGAAGAATCTTGATTGTCTAAGCTCTACTAGATCTTTCCAATAGTTGGATCTTCTCTTTCTTCCTGCTTCACTCATTCCTTCCAATATTACATTGGGACTGATTCCGCAAAAGGGTTCTGGCCCCCAGTAAGGTATTTTAGTCCTCCTCTTTGCTAGTTCATCTGCTATTTCATTTCCTTCTATTCCAGTGTGTCCTAGAATCCATAGTAAGGTAACTGTATTGTTCTCTCTTAGTTCATTGAGTTTGTCTAGGCATTCCCACACCACTTTGGAACTGATTACACAAGAGCTCAGTGCTTTAATGGCTCCTTGACTATCTGTCATTATGATAATGTTTTGTCCTCTGTATCCTTTATCAATATTAAACTGGGCACACTTTCTTATGGAGTGGATTTCCGCTTGAAAAATACTTGGGGTTTTCCCAAGCTTTCGGAGTGTTTGGTTCCTGGCCCGAACACTACTATCCCCGTTCCTCCTATTGCTTTTGAGCCGTCTGTGTACCATTGAATGGTATTCTTCCCAAGTCTGTTAATGGTATTTGGATCCCATTCCTTCTTGTTGCTTAGTTCTGTGACGAATTTCTTCGAAAAGTTGTACTTTTTCATCATACCGTCTTGTGGCATGTCCCAGGTTGTCTGATTTCTAAGAAGTGAAGAGGTTTTTTTTTAATGATTCCCTCTCTACTTCTGTATCTGTAGAGTAGGGAGGGCGAGTGTAGGCTCACAGCACTTAGGCCACATGTGACCCATTGTACATCCTCCCGAGGAGTTGTCCTCCTAGGTCATCGTCCATCCTATCCAGAGGTGGGTAGCTATTTGAAATATTTCTATTCCAAATACCTATCTAAAATAGAAATACCTATTTTGTATCTTTTATTTTGATAGTTATTTATGTAATAAGGATCATAATTTTCGAAAAATTAAAAACTGCAAAATATCAGAAGCAATTTTTGGTGCCAACAACCAACCAGGATTACAAGTTTGCCAACATTCATCAACTACTGATGTAAAAACTGTAGAATCCATTCGAATTAATATTACAAATTGTAGTAATTGTTCTTTTACCATTTATAATAAATAGTTTTGTACATAGTTATGCATTTGGAATAAACTTTTTTGATCAAACCATTACAATTTTTACTTATAGAATTTCATTATGGTACTTAGTACCATAATTAATTCATTATGGTACAAGTCGTGAATGTTATGAATGATAACACGGCGTGTGCCTTAATGATTGTTTATGATTCGTATTACATACAAAATTTTATCTGATGGCATTTATATCAATACATTTTCGAAGAATTAAAAACTGCAAAATATCATCAACTATCATCAACTACTGATGTAAAAACTGTAGAATCCATTCGAATTAATATTACAAATTGTAGTAATTGTTCTTTTACCATTTATAATAAATAGTTTTGTACATAGTTATGCATTTTGAATAAACTTTTTTGATCAAATCATTACATGTTTTACTTATAGAATTTCATTATGGTACTTAGTACCATAATGTGCTTCCTTATGTCATCAAAATTGAGTGACATAACGTTGTCATTATGACATGCCATCAGATAAATATGTTTTTAAACCTATTTTACCCACCTCTGATCCTATCCTTCTCAGGAAGGTGGACAGGTCACTAGGAGACATCTCCTTTATATCGGCAGGTGTAGGCCAAGACTCACCGAACACACACTCTCTTATTGACGATAACTCCGGACACTCGCATAGGACGCCTGACAGTCTCATATCTTCCTGTTCACACATCCTGCATAGAGGTGTGTCCACTAGCCCCATAGTACGGAGGTGTTTCCTTAGTTGACAGTGACCAGTCAGAAATCCCACTGTTATGCTTAGGTTTTTCCTGGTCATCGCCAAATATTTCTTCGGCGCCATCTTCCCATCAGGGTCGCCCAGGGCGATCCTGGCAAAACTGCATCCTTTGATTCCCTCCCATCTCTCAAGGGATTGAGCATGGGTGTAACGTACTCCTGTCGTGCCCTTTAACCTACCTCAGGATAATATTGTTATCTGCTAATGCGATAGCTAAATCTTGGTGGCACTCTAGTACTAGCCTCGATATAACACGTTGTCTGTTCAAGGCTAATAGGGCTTGTCTACTATCAGTGCAGATTATTATGTTTTTGTCAGAAATTCCTTTTCTGGTTAGTTCTTTTGTGGCGATTGAGATACCAGCCAGTTCTGTTTGAACCACGCTGGTATTGTTTCCCATTCCCCACTTAATCCTTAGGCTTAGTGCTCTCGAGTAAACTCCACATCCTGAGTCTTCATTAATTTTGAACCATCTGTATAAATGCGTATTGCATCTGCAGCATCTGGCTCTGAGTTGTGTTTTATTTGTATTTTGTAGGGTTTATTAAACAAAAACCTGAGTTTAATTGCATCATTGGCTGCCTGCAGCAGAGGTAGCGCTGTAAGCCGCAGGTCCAGAGGGGTCAGACCAGTAATTAGTTCCATTGCTGCGGTTGGTGTTGTTCTCATGGCTCCTGTGATGTTTAAACAAGCCATTCGCTAAATTTGATATAATTTTTGAATGGCCGTTGCTTGTAGAACCTTTGGTCCCCATGCAATTGCTCCATACTTTAACATAGGTCTTATTATTGAAGTGTAGATCCAGGTGACCACACGGGGTGACAGACCCCATGTGCGTCCCACTGTTCTACGACACTGCTCATAAGCCACATATGCTCTTTTTGCTTTGCTGTGTAGATGAGAGTTCCATGTTAGTTTCCTGTCGAGGGTAATACCAAGGTATTTCACCTCTTCCGAAAAGTTTAGTTTGCTTTTGAAGATTTCGGGAGGTTTTAAGTCCGATAAACTTCTTTTCCTGGTCAAAGGACCATCTCAGTCTTCCTGGGATTGATCGACAGTGAGTTTTCCTTACACCATTTTTCAATCGCACAGTGTGTTCACAAATTTGCCTGTCTGCAAGATAACTATGTCATCTGCGTATGCAATTGTGTAGAATCCATTGTTGTTGAGGTGATTAATCAGGGTGTCCAGGACTATGTTCCACAGAAGGGGTGATTAGACTCCTCCTTGGGGACATCCCCTCATGACCAGTCATCTTACTGTGATGTCTTCTACATTGATACTTATTGCTCTACTGGAGAGCATCTTTAGTATTCATTCTCCTACTACCAATGGTACATTCCTGGAGTTGAGTTGCTGGGAAATTATTGGAAAGGTTGTTTTATCAAACGCTCCCTCGATATCTATGAATATACCCAGGGTGGATTCTTTGTTGTCCAATGATCTTTCGATTCTGCCAACCAATTGGTGAAGGGCCGAATCAGTGAACTCCGGAGTATAAGCATGCTGATTTGGATGAAGTGGGTTGTGAACTAGCACTTCATCTCTTATGTACCGCTCGCATAACCTCTCCATTGTTTTTAAAAAGAACGATGTGAAACTAATTGGTCGCAATGCTTTTGGTAAGGTGTAGTTCATCCTAACTGGTTTGGGTATAAATACCACTCGTACTTCTCTCCACTTACTGGTAATATACCTCAGAGCCAAAGAGACTCTGAAAATTCCAACCAGGTGCGGCATAAGAATAATATCCATTCCCCATTGAAGTAGGGCTGGTATTATTCCGTCAGGTCCTGGTGACGGTGACGGTGAAGGGGGAAAAGCCCGATATGGCCCACCTAATCTTGTCCTCATCAATTACTGCACTCGCAGATTGCCAGTCGTATTGTGAGGTTGTTGTTGGTACTTCCGTCCAGTTCGACGTTCCAGAAAAGACAGAGCCTGGGAAGTCAGTTTCCATAAGAATCTCAGCGCTCTCTTGGAGGTTGGCGGCCTTGTCGCCATTTTCCCTTGTAAGGATGGCGATACTCTTATGTTGGTCGTTTGAGATCGCCTTCTGTAGCCTAGAAGGCTCCAGGCTTCTCTTTGCTTTTGTCTGCAGACTTTTTTGAACTCTTTGAGGTTGGCTTTATATACTCCCCAGTCCTCTTTGAGTGTAGTTCTTTTTGCCTTGTTAAAGGTTGTTCTCGCTGTCTTTCTGAGGTGTTCCAGTTCAGGGCACCACCAGCTATTGGTCGTGCCACCTGTCTGAACCATCCTCATCGGACAGGATTCCTTATAGGCAATGTCCATTTTGTCTTGGATAGATACTGTGTACCTTTCCAGTTCCTCATTATTTCTAGGAGTCAGGACCTCTGTTTCCCGAAGAGCATCTCTTAAGAGTCGATTGTAGAGTCGATGTAGAGATTCTGAGATCCTGGCTTACCGTGTAGGTCAGCCAGCGGTGGTCTGACATAGAAATATGATCCGACACTTGCCAGTCCTTAATTTTGTTTGATATTTTGGCTGTTGCCAGCGTAATATCCATTAATGTTCGGCTACGGGCGTCAATAAATGTCGGCTTGCTGCCCCAGCTCAAGTGGTGGGAGTTTGAGTCACAGCCCAATATCAGCTCCACTCTCTGGTTGAGGCAGTGATCCACTAGTACCTCCGTCTCTTTAGTCGGTGGTAGGGTGGCTGCATCTGAAGGTAGGTACACCGATGCAAGTACCAACGCCGTATATTTGGCTCTTCCATCTGGATATTCCATCCCCAGCTACTGCTTTTGATTGAGGTGAGCAATTCTGTCCAGCCTCGGGATTTGTTTTTCTCGTATTTTTGTTTGAGTTCATTTGTGTTCCCACGAGTAGCAAGGGAAGGGCTGGTCACCTCTGACAGAGCCCTGCATTACCAGAGGAAGGCTAATTACAATGGGGTTCCACCCGATTCCCCAAGGGGATCGTTCGTGACCGCATATCACCCTGCGGCCATTCAGCTGTCGGCACGATTCCTTACACCTTAGCTTTCTACTTAGTCTGTATCTTGTTCTTTCTGCAACACTTTCCACTACCGTATGTAGAGGGGTGAGGTTGAGAATCACTTGTAAGGCTGCCATTGGGCATGTTCTCATTAGAGATGGGCGATACCGTGATTTTTGAATATCTATGATAACTGATATGGTTACTTTTTAATATCAGTGATTTAAAAGCGTGACGTGATAACGACTTCTGATTGCGAATACTGGGTTAAGGATAAGGAATACTAAACAAAATACCCGTTAGGCACGATATCGTCTGCAGCACGTGTAATTCTTATGGAGGTATAGGAATTTCCACCTTATTCACATGACGCCGTAATAAGGCACGATATCGCCTACAGAGCGTGCAATTCTTATGGAGGTATAGGAATTTTTCAACCTTATGGTGTATTTGGTGTGGGATTTAGGGATTTTCAACATTGGGTGTGCATTTACCGAAAATAGCCGAAATCCGCAAAAGCGTTATCACGTCACGTTTTTTTTCTATAGTTGGTAGCAGTCGTGATTCGTGATTTTGCAATATCAGTGAAAAAATCACAGTTCGTGAAATATCTGCCACCTCTAGTTCTCATTGCTAACACATATACAGGCTAGTCTTTGAATTCTCTCGGCGTCAATAGACTAGTTCTACTACTCCACGCAATGGCTCCATAAGTGATAATTGGTCCCACTATGGCAGTGTACATCCAGCTAGGGATTTTTGGTTTGCAATCCCAATTTCTCCCTGCCAGATTTCTACACACCATTAGAGCCATTTTCGCCCAGTTCTAATTTGAATGCCCGTTTGTCCAGTTTGACGTTTATATAAAGGTTAAGATTGTGCCGGATTACGATTCAAATCTTTCTGAAAATATTCAAATATGCAAAATTATATTATCAATAACATCATAATCGAAAACTGTTCTTCTAAAAACACAGGAAATTCATTAATAATATCAGATGATAGTTCGGATGATGACATGACATAACAAGTGGTTTTGAGGATCCTAAAAATTGTGTCCGTTTTGCTTAAAAGTCGTGCCGACTGAGGCGTCACGCACAAATGCTTGAAGCCCAAATAAACAATAGAAAGCGAATAACGATAACTATAATTTTGTCAAAAAGTTGTGATGGTAGTAGAGTCGATAGTAGAGTTCTATAGTATGCAGAGTCCCAGCTTATGTCTATGATTACTACTCGTGACAGTCAAAATGTCAATTCTCTATGTCAATTTAACCCAAAATGTCGGAAAGTAGTGAAAAAAATATTAATGAAATAGAAGAAAGTACGGATGGAATAGTGCTGAACAAGAGGTATTCCATTTATTACACTTTATATTTGTTAAATACTAATTTCAAATAATTAAATTTCACTGATGTTAATTAATAACCTGAAGGAAACATGACAAATCAATATAATGATTTCTTCCATAAGTGAATAGTTACTGATTAATATAACGACCAATGTGTTTCATTATTTTCTAGCACAAAAAAACGAAATAGAAACAAAAAGAAGAAAAATGAAGAACAGGAACATATTGACCAAAACAAAGAGATTGTTCAAGTTGAAAATAACCTCTTATCAAATCCTATTAATGCAATTTCAATTAAAGAGTTAAAAGCAGCCATGGAAGTTTTTACTTTATCACAAAAGCCGGCAAAAAATTCCGAAGAGGCTCTTAAGAAAAATTTTCAGTTTTGGAACACTCAACCTGTGCCTAAGATGGGTGAGCTGATATATTTATTATTTCACCAGATTCATTGATTGTATTGTTTGAATATATCTTTGGTTCTTCATTGGATAGAACAGCTCCACACAAAAATTGTCCACATATTATGTACTCTCTCAGGATCTGTGGTTTTGTTACTTATTGGCAATCTACACAGCCATTTTTCCAACACACAAGTGTGTTTGCGGCACTTGTCCTCTGGCAAATTAATTATCATACTATATAGTGTACATGGTTAATTTTATGTACCACTTTTAGATGAAAAAATCACTGTTAATGAAGCCATTGAGCCCAATAAGGAACCATCTGAAATAAGGGATGAACCATATAGTTTGCCAGATGGATTTAAATGGGATACTCTTAACTTAGATGAGCCACTGGTATTAAAGGAACTTTACACATTACTTAATGAAAATTATGTTGAAGATGATGACTGTATGTTTAGATTTGATTATCAACCAGAATTTTTAAAATGGTATGTAGAATATTGCATTTTTTATAGTCAGCTTATTAATAGAATTGAATTAGTGTGGATTTATGCAGACACAATTATCAATTAGCATTTAACAATTATCAATTATAAATTGAACTACTCATTTCACTATAGGCGTTTTCGATTATTAACTTTTGGCTGCTAGTAGCAGCTCGTAGTTACAGAATTTTGTTCGTTTATTACCGGGCGTGACGCCTAATATTACTTTCCCCCTTTCCCCTTGCCCCTTGAGCACATACCGAAAAGTATGGGCTTTAAGCCATGGACATTAAATGTTTGACGTTTGTCAAGTTTGACGTTTATTTAAAGGTTAAAATTGTGCCGATTACGATTTAAATCTTACTGTAAATTTTTAAATATGCAGAATTATATTATCAATAACATCATAGTCAAAAACTGTTCTTCTAAAAACACAGGAAATTCATTATTATCAGATGATAGATTGGATGATGACATGACATAACAAGTGGCTTTGAGGATCCTAAAAATCGTGTTCGTTTTTCTCAAAAGTCTTCACGACTGAGGCGTCACGCACAAATGCTTGAAGCCCAAATAAACTAAAGCAGCATATGTGTCAAAATTAGAAAAAATATATAATCAAAATACTTTCAAAGTATAACGAATACTTAAACTTAACATAAACAGCTTAACTGAGATCCTATTTCAATATCACTTAACTACAGTTTACAAAACAGTAAAAAAATTACCGAAGTGAACTTAGCAGCCGAAAATTAGCAGTCAATTCCCGAAGTTACACGAACGATCATAGACGTAGTTGGATATTTTTTTTCAACCGGCACATAACAAGGCATCACATACATTGTTGAAAGAATAAAAAAATATGGAGAATATAATTTAAAATGGAAAAAAGAAGAATCGACCGATACATGTTTCTATTTTATTAATACAATCAAATATTATAATATATTTTAGTTCGAAATTACACAGTGTATCAACTCAAAGATAATGGAAAATCAAATTATGTGATACTTTGTAAAAAAGGATATAGTGACAAAGAACACTATGTACAAAAGGAGAATGGCTTCGGTGCCGTCGAAGGGGTAGAAATGCTACCCCCAATATTTAGAAAAATGATTTCAAACCGAAGGAAACGAGAAGCCAGGTTGAAATTTACACCAAAAATGTAGTCACTAATGAGGATACCACATACGGAAGGAAAATCGCTTCGGTGCCGTCGAAAGAGTTGAAATGCTACCCCCAATATTAAAAAAAAATAATTTCAAACCGAAGAAAACGAGAAGCCAGGTTGAAATTTATACAAAAAATGTACTTACTGATGAGGAAGGAAAATCGCTTCGGTGCCGTCGAAGGGGATGAAATGCTACCCCACATATTTAAAAAAATAATTTCAAACAGAAGGAAACGAGAAGCCAGGCTGTAATTTATACAAAAAATGTACTTACTAATGAGGATACCACATACGGAAGGAAAATCGCTTCAGTGCCGTCCAAGGGGTTGAAATGCTACCCCACATATTTAAAAAAATAATTTCAAACAGAAGGAAACAAGAAGCCAGGCTGTAATTTATACAAAAAATGTACTTACTGATGAGGATACCACATACGGAAGGAAAATCGCTTCGGTGCCGTCGAAAGAGTTGAAATGCTACCCCCAATATTTAAAAAAATAATTTCAAACCGAAGGAAACGAGAAGCCAGGTTGGAATTTACACAAAAAATGTACTCACTAATGAGGATACCACATACGGAAGGAAAATCGCTTCGGTGCCGTCGAAGGGGTTGAAATGCTACCCCACATAGCCCAAATAAACGAAAGCAGCATATGACTCCATTTATGCACACAATTAACAATTATCAATTAACAATTGCGAAGTTGGCCAACTTTTAACTTCTTAAATTAATTGTACCGAATCTTCATCTAGTGCGTAACTAGTACGCAAATCTTGAAATTTATCTCACTTTTTTCATAAAAAAGTGGTTGATTTAGGGTTATGTTATGTGTCAGCATCATTATTAAAAGCAAAAAAGTCTTATCTTTTTCAATTATACTGTATACATCTTCAAAATTGTTCCAATAGACATGAAAATGTAGGGTTATTGTAAATAACCAGAATCTCGGGTTTGTGCGCGTGCTTACTATTTTCTCCTAATTTATAATTGTGTCTGAATAAACGATGGCAGTTTTACTAATTGTTAATTGATAATTGTTAATTGTGTCTGCATAAATTCACACTTAGTTGTAGTGCATTGTTGATACAAATTTATTTAGTTATATGAAATTATAATAAATGTAATTTATTAAAGATGCAAAAGAAGAATACTTTGGAAAAAATTTTTTTAATTGTTTTTTCTAATTGTATGCATTATATTAAAGACAACCTTTCTATTTGGAAAATCTAACCATTTTCCCAATCAGAAATCATAATAAATTGATAAAATTAATAATGCTCTCAGTCTAAACAATTAACAAGGAATGTCAATCAAAAAATAACATTACAAAATTTATTTTTAGGGCATTGCAACCACCAGGATGGAAAAGAGAGTGGCATTGCGGTGTTAGAGTAGTAAAAAGTGGTAGATTGGTAGGATTTATATCTGCAATTCCTGCAACGCTCAATATTTATAAAAAGTAAGTAATGAAATTTTTGCTGATGCTAAAAGATTTATTTAATTGTATATTCCCAATATAGATGTCAAGGGTAATGGTAAGAATCTTTAAAAATCAAATACCATAGAATGTGAACGCACTCCTCGTGTCGCCAGTTGTTTATCATTCAGCGCGAATTTCAAACTTGAAAATTATGTTACACAAGTTTTGAATTTGTTCATAATGGACCAAGGTTAACAATAGGAAAAGTTATTAATGAAAAATATATTATATAAGTACTTTAAGCATATTTCTTTTGCATTAACTGTTTTAAATTTTTTAGGAAACAACAAATGGTAGAAATTAATTTCCTCTGTGTACATAAAAAACTTCGTGCTAAACGAGTAGCTCCTGTATTGATTAGAGAAATTACTCGTCGAGTTCACCAGAATGGTATATTTCAAGCAGTTTACACAGCTGGAATAGTATTACCGAAACCTGTTAGTACTTGCACATATTGGCATAGGTCTCTGAACCCCAAAAAACTAATTGAAGTCAAATTTTCCCACTTGTCTCGTAATATGACCTTGCAAAGAACTCTCAAGTTATATAAGCTACCCGATAAACCAAAAACGTCTGGATTTAGGAAAATGACGCCAAGCGATATACCTCAAGCTCACAAGTTACTCGAAGAGGTATGTTTGATTTGTATGTTTTCCTTTTTTATTATAATGCGTAAACGTTGAGTCCCTTAATTCTGGGACACCCGCTATTTGAATTTGCATTTTATGTAATGCATACTTACTTTACCAATACAAACAATTTAATAATGTCTTGTTTCAGTATTTAAATCGATTTGATTTGGCACCGTACTTTGATGAAGAAGATTTTACTCACTGGTTCCTACCTAGAACAAACATAATTGATAGTTTTGTGGTTGAAACGAATGGCGAAATAACCGACTTTATTAGTTACTATACACTACCATCAACAGTGATGCATCATCCAGTTCATAAAACTTTAAAAGCAGCATATTCATTTTATAATGTATCCAAAGGGACTTCTTGGATACCGCTAATGACGGATGCCTTAATATCAGCAAAACAACTAAATTTCGATGTATTCAATGCCTTAGACTTGATGGATAATTCCGAATTTTTATTGCAACTGAAATTCGGTATAGGAGATGGTAAACTGCAATATTATTTGTATAATTGGAAGTGTCCCAGTATGATGCCCAGTAACATAGGTTTGGTGCTTCAATAGGAAATAAAAATTATTAATGAATTTGGTGTTTTGATACAAGACATACATTAACAGGTTAATTGTCTTTGATTCTAAACAAAATATTTTGATATTTTGAATTAATCAACATAAATTATGTATTTATAAAATATATCATTAAACATTGATTAAATATTCACAAAATATTATATGATTATTTGTTTTTTTTTATTGATAGATCTTGTTACCAATATGCACAAAAAATCGAGTTGACCGACCACTACAAAACGCAATGAAAAAACCAATTGGGATCGATTAATTATATTATTAGGGACAAAAAACCTTAATAACACTTTTGTCCTGATGGTCAGTCATTTGTTATTAATCAAGAACTTGCAAAATTGCGGAAAATAAAAAAATCGTTACGCTTATCATTTTTTAAGGTAAACTGGATAAAAATGAACACTTTTTGACTTGATATTTTTCCTAAAATTGCTTTGTTTTCAAGTTATAGGCAATTAAAAGTCAAAAATTGACTGAGAAATGGGCTTTTTCAAATTTTCAAAATGCAAATTACTCGTGAAAACATATACTATTAGATGGTATTTTTTATTTTCTTGCTACATTCATTTACCTTGTCGAATTCGTCATACCAAATTCGCGAGATTTACGGATTCCAAGGCGAATTTGCCGTAACGGAGTGCGTAACGTGTACTGATTTGCGAAACTATTTTTCGATTAATAATGTTGGATATAATCAAGGATGTTAGTTATTGGATTATAATACGTTTTTTTTTTGCTATCGTTAATGCTTTATTAATTCCTGCTACAAAATATAATATGTTGTAATAGTACGTAACGTGTGTGGTAAGAAGCATTTTACGCACGAATGGAAAAGTTAGTAATTCCGTGAGTGCATAAAATTCTTTACAGCACGAGTTACGTACTATACTTTACCTACGACCTACTTCTACCACCTACTTGTATTTATACTCTTATTATTGATAATACTTGAACAACATCAACAATATTTGGCTATTTCTGCGATTTCCGTGATAATATTGAATCCATCTCACTTTCACTCGACATTTTTTTAATGAATAAAACTCCACAAAATACACAAGTGTTTTGAAAGTTTCTTGACAGTTCGTACGCAAATCGCTATTGCGACCTACTTAAGTTTGATGTTTTGACAACGTCTATTGACACTTGCTAAGATTTGCTAGGGAAGCCGTGCGATTTGCTTTACAGCTGTGCGTTTTTTTTACCGTGCGTAATAGACGTCATTACATTAGCGCTGACTGTGTGTTATTGACTGATTACAGGGGGGGTCGTAGATAAAAATTATTAAGTTATATATTATATAATCAAATTAGTAGTTTTTCTCCGATCGTAGGAAAAGTTACACTATTTTTACCTGTTTTCTATGCGCAAAGTTCAACATTCCAGAATAGTGGGCAGTTGCTAGGCAATTAGAAAATAACAGTGCGGTAATGTTACAAATGGATTATTACAATAAATTGAAACAAAGTATGGTTTTAATTATTATATTGCTATAGTTGTTATAGACAGTGCCGTTCCTGGCGGGTATGCAGCGAATGCCCCGCACGCAGGCGCCCAATTTAAGGGGCGCCAAATTCAACTATTCGCTACTCTTAAGGTTTAAACCTCAAACTAAAAATAATTATGAAAATTGACATCATCAAAATTTAAGCATAGTAGGTGTATAGGGGCTCACAAAATTATTCTTGCACGCAGGCGTTCGCCACCCCAGGAACGGCACTGGTTATAGAAGAAATTAAAGGAACTTCTAATTTATAACGATATTCTTGAACAAAAATGAATTGTTGTTAATATTTACATTCATTGTACAGTCTGTACAATTTGTGAATTGTACTGGAGGACAACGAGAATTCATAGACGTTGAAGCTGCATGGCTAATTGTTTGGTTTTTCTCGTTACCACTTCTATATTTCAATATGAACATATAAAAACTTATCTAAACTAAACCGTGGGTTTTGTAGAAGATTGGAATCTTGTGATTGGATTCCAATCATTGGAATCATAGAGAAATATAACGTCTATGACTAAACCAAAGTCTGACTAGCTGGCAAAAAGCAAAACTTGAGAGAAAAACAAATCTGCGGGAGGCGCGAGCCATCTTCTTCTTATATATCATTCGATAACATGTAGGCCTTTTGCTTATAGTCTTTACAGACAAACCCAAATTTGATAAAGAGCTTGTTACTGATGAAAAACACTTATATAATACATTTGATTTTTGATTATATGATAAAATACCACTTCATGTTAAAATACTCTTTCTTAGTTTACCGCAGATTATAAAAAGAAACAGTTCACAGAAATGTTAATTGCTGGTTAGACAAATGTCATTAAAGAAAGACCATAGATAATCTTAGAAAGACTCAAAGCATGACTCAAAGACCACACCAATAACATAACCTCAATCAAAATCAAAAATTACATCAAAAATACTTTTGGTGGAAAAACTACCAAATATTTGTGAATTATGGGTAAACTAAATGTTTCTATTATGCGCTACTTGACTCCAGAAGATTTTAGGGTTTTAACTGCAATCGAGATGGGAATGAAAAATCATGAACTAGTTCCTGCTGCTATGGCTGCTTCTATTGCGAATCTTCAACATGGTGGAGTAAACAAAATACTTCGAGAGCTATGTAAACATCGTCTTTTGAGTTATGAAAGAGGTAAACGTTTTGATGGTTATCGCTTAACTAACGGAGGATATGATTTTTTGGCTCTTCATTCACTTACAAAACGAAATGTTATATCTTCATTTGGAAACCAGATAGGAGTGGGTAAAGAAAGTAATATATACACAGTAGCTGATTCTGAAGGAGAACAATTGTGCTTAAAGTTACACAGATTGGGTAGAATATGCTTCAGGAAAGTTACAGAAAAGAGAGATTATCATAAACACAGGAAATCTGCATCATGGTTATACTTGTCGAGAATATCAGCTACCAAAGAATTTGCATATTTGAAAGCTTTATATGAAAGAAAATTCCCTGTGCCAAAACCTATTGATTTTAATAGACATTGTGTAGTTATGGAACTCATAGATGGAACATTATTAAATCATGTTCAAATATTAGACAATATAGAAGTTCTTTATGATGACCTTATGAATATGATTATTAAATTCGCTGACTCAGGAGTAATACATGGAGATTTTAATGAATTTAATATTATTCTCAACAATGAAGGGAAAGCTATTATTATTGATTTTCCTCAGATGATTTCAACACAACATCCAAATGCTGAATACCTTTTCAATAGAGATGTCAATTGTATAAAAGATTTCTTTAAAAAACGTTTTGCCTATGAAAGCGAATTATTCCCAAAATTTTCTGATATTGATAGAGAAGATAATTTAGATGCTGAAGTTGAATGTTCAGGATTTACTAGAGAGATGGCAAAACATATTAATAAAGAATTGGGTTATGAAAATAGCAGTGATAGCAGTTGTGAAGAGGATGACATAGAAAAAGACATTGTATTGGAAAAACATGTTAAAACACCAGCTGCAACTCTAGAGTATGTGTTTGATCAATTACAAATTGAAAAAAAATATGATGACACAATAGAAGAGGGTAAGTAGTTCTTTTGAATATTTTAAAGTCAATTTTAAACTGCATTACTTAACCATCTTTCTATTAATTCATGAAAAAATGTAAGAATTTGATGAAATCATAGAATTTTTCAGCTGAAAACTACCCCCTTTCTGACTGTTCAGTGGATAATTATGATACAAGAAGTATGTTATCAACTACATCTACAATACCGCCTGATGAGATTAAAAAACGTCTTCAGAAACAGTTGGTTGCAAAAGAAAAAAGACAGCATAGAAAGAAGTGTGTCGCTAAAGGAGAAGCTAGTGCAGTTACTCGAAGTAGAAGAGAAAATTCAAATGCAATAAAACTCAGTCAAGGTACTTGGTTTGATTAGTATTGTTAATAAAGAAGTTTTATAATAAATTAACTCCTGAAATGCTTCAAAACATTCGATGTAATTTCTACAATTGTATGGACACATGACAAATGACACATTAGCCAACATAGGCGTTGCGTTTCATTTTTTAGAAGTATTGCATTTTAAATTAAGACTTTTTTTGCAAATATAGTGTAAATATCGGCAAAAATCGTGGACGATCTGAATACACCTTTTAAATGCCTTGGAAGTGGAAGACAGTAGGTTGACAAATGCCTGTATCCAAGGAATACAGACACATATAGGGGTGTAATGTTTTCTGTGGACCACTCTGTATTTAAGAGCATTAAATCAAACAATAATTACAAGTATTTATTCTTTATTATATTCGAACTTGACAAATTATATGATATGTTTGACAAAAATAGGTTATGTACCACTACAAAAAGGGTTACTCTCGTCGATTATGTTAATTATATACATTAGTTCAATCAAACATTGCTCACTAAGCTTGCAAATATTTACGTAAAATATCTTCTAACATTCAAACTACTGTTAATATTTCTGCATAATATAATGTATATATGTTAAAAGAATAACGTTTCAAACCGGGCGCATGATTCTTGTTAAATTTTATAAATAATCGATAAAAGTGCCAAATATATTGAAAATTACTAATGTACGATGTAAAAGATGTGGAACAAAATATGAAATAGGAAGCTCAAAATTATAATATATACAATTATTTTGGTATCTATTATGGTAAAGAGATCTACTGAAATGTATTACAATATTTAATCACTTTATATATATAAATAAATAAATCGAAGCAAAACATGTCTCGTAACGCGGCTCTTTCTTTTTGGTTGATTTATTCATTAAGTGAACATATATCGAACAATCTAGTTAACTAATTATTTACTTAGTGAAAGCTTTTTTATACTTTGGGGATATTCTGCCACCCCCTTGAGGCTGTCATCAAGTCTTATTACCGCTGGAAAATGTCACTGGCTCTTAGACTAATAGGAGATTTTGTAAGACGCCCGTCTCGAAGAAATAAAAAACTGATTCTTACTGGATTACAAATTACAGAGAAATTCTTGAAAGTATCTCAACTATGTCTGCTACAAGAATAATCGTAAAATACTTTTGGAACCCTTTGCAATACAGTTTATAATTTTGATATTAATTTCATAGGTGAGGAATATAAATATTCTATTTGTGTCTTTCATCGATTATTCATAACGTTTAACCAAGCAAAATTGCAAAATCTTCAAATAATTGAAACAAAAGTTGATTAGATGAAAATAATAATAACCTTCATGTGTCTGTATTGAGATAACTATATGACATTCACAAGTATCGACCAGCTTAAAACGCTTAAAAGTTATTTAAAACAACCACTAACTTATTTTATTTGTAAAATCTCCAAGTTTGTGATAACAAAACTCACATTCAGCTTGGACTTTATAAAATATACTCAACACAACAAACATTAACATTGTTTTTCATTCCGACAGAAACACTAAAAAGCAACACAATTTAATAGAAAATATCAAAATTTAAAAAAATCAGTCAGTACCTAATACACAAAAACTTAAAGGTTTATATCTACAATCTGGTAATGCCGACCGTAAAATAATCAAAACATTTTTAACGGATTCTGTACTTATAAAGTCTGTCTTTATGTATCATCTTTAAATTTTTGTGTGGTTTACAAAAATATAATCAGTCGAAATTCAGGTGGCTAATCGGCCTATTCTACTGCGACCTCTTCATATCTATTGTGGTTAGCACCGTACTCTTTTCGATAGACAGATACCGTGTGTCTTACGTATATTAGTATACAGGCTGGACTTTCTTTGCTGTGAACTACTCGATTATTATTAAGGAATATTTATCAAGGAACAAGCCAATATAGCATCAATTCGTAAAAAATCTAAACACAAGTAATTGTTAATATATGAAATAATTTTGCGCAGCTGCCATTTTCAAAATTAAACACTTTTCCCTTATATTTTCCAATATTATCACCTTGATTTTATTAAATTGATTATTTTTGCAGCTTAAATTATCCATATTTCAAATTGGTAACATTTCATGAAACATTCAAGGGTGGGAAGAAGAAATTTGATTGTTGTGTACTAATTTCCCCGGACTATTATAAGAATTGAGTGTTTAATAAGATACCAAAAAGTTTCAGTCCTTCATTCCACCCTCCAAATTTCTCTCACCGATCTTCCGGTAGATATAATAAAATGGTAATTTGTTCCGACTTTCCCTTACTACTGATTAATTAAATTTGTTAATGGGATTAATACAGTCTAAATTATTTTGTTTCAAAATAATCGCCTCACGCTTATTGTATAAAGAAGGTAGGTTTGAACCATGTGACGTCATCTGACAGATGCCCTGAGGTAAACAAGTATTTGTGGACACTATTATTTTCTTTTATTTAGTGCTATTTTGGACGTTGCTTTAACACATTTCAGCTTCCTTCTCGGTACTGTTCATTTAGACTGATCGCAGAAGAATAAGCCATTATTTAGAAGTTTGATCTAATCTTCGGACATCTATAATGTGAGATCGGCATTATCAAATTTTACGAGTACTTAAAAAAAATATGTTTCATCGATTCTTCAGCATTTTGTCATACTTAAACGAATATAAATGCAGCGCCACTAGAGCATGTTCGCACAGTACAGTTTTTGTCCGGCTCCGAGCGTACCCTCAACCATTTTCCATGGCAATGTGGAGCAGAGAGAGCCGACCACCTCGTTACATGACCTTCAACACCGTGACCTTGGCATCTCCAATTTAGCTCTTCATGTAAAGCATCAGATTCGCATCGAATGCAGGCTTTGTCACCTATAAAAGAAGAAATATTACATGTTTATTAATTTGTTATCTTCTTAGTCAAAGAGAAATATATTATTTTGTCTATGCTTCTAGTATTCTCTCGCTTTGAGTAGATCGGAAATGTGCTATACATTTGTTGATGTATGTATGTATGTAACATTCACTGAGACCTAAAAGACCTATTATGCCCCCTTCTACTTAGTTTCTGAGGAAAGTCTCTGAAACTAGTAGCTCCTTTAGTCCTATTTCCCGCAGGCTTTAATTTAGGTAAATGTTCCTCTTCTATCCAGTAATCTCCCAGGTACTTTGCTCTAGGATTCTGGAGTGCAGTGCAGTTGGAAAGTATATGGATGGAGATTTATTCTTCCATACCAAAAAATCTACATTCTTCTTCCTCCAATATTTTGAGCTTTGCCAGGTGCCCATTCAGGCGACAATAGTTCATTGAGTTTGTCTATAGGCATTCCCACACCATTTTGGAACTGATTGATGTAACCCACACACTCAACTTTTTTATTGTTTTCAATAGATCTATTCGGATGTTGCGAAGCAAGAGGCCAAGAATCCGAAGAAGAAGTATTCAATTGGCGAAAACCACGTGTCACTATATGGCGCTGAATATTTCAATATTTCTGCTATAGGGGTGAACAACAAAGCAGTCTGTAGCACGTGGGAGGCAGCAGTCTGTAATTTAATGCTGTTTATTCTCTTTAGTTTTCTATGTATTTTTCGAGTTAGAGGTGTTTTTAGTGGTTTTAGCAGGCTTTATTTCGTTTATTTTCTAAACAACTAAATTAATCACCTTTATTGAAGTTTGAAACAAAACTAACAGATGTCGCCCACTTCGTAGTTTTCGCCAATAGATCAGTTGCCTACCTTGTAAAAACCTAACCTAACCACTAACCTTCTTTCAGTGCTTTATAATTATCTTCTTTTCGGCACGCTTTTGAAGCTTTGAGTATTTCGAATTCCACGCAGTATCTGTAAAAGAAGAAATCATTATTGGTTAAGATTAAAAATTTGCAGGGTTTGCGTTGTTTAAAATTATTGCTCAGTATAGTGTTTGGTAGTGCAGCTGCTTATAACCCGGAAACAAATTAGATTTCAATGACCAATTCACGGTACTTTTTTAACAATATAAAGAAGCTGTGTGAAAGTGATTTTATATATCGACTTCGATTTGGTTATCCGTATTGAATATTCGCCATATATAAAAGTAATTAGTCATCTCATTTAGCTTAAAACTGCTTCGGTTGTGAGAAATTGAAGTTTAAGAGCGCATCAAACCATAACTAGCAGATGTTGGGGTTTTTACGGAAAACCGATAATTTCCTAAAGAGCCGAACGTTGTTTTATACAAGGTGAAGAATCACGATTGAAATTCTCCAGCGGAAAAGGAGACTTGAAAATTCATTTGACAGACGTGCATAGTTATTGGTTATAAGTAATTTCAAATTATAATAGTTATTTATGCAACAAGTGCAAAAAGTGACTGTTTTTTGCACACGACGTGAAATTGTCCAACGAGGTCTTTAGGCCGAGTTGGACAACACGTCGAGTGCAAAAAACACGTTTTGCAAGAGTTGCATACAATATTTGTTCTAAATTCATGCAAAAACTGGAAAATTAAAATATAAATATGTTAAGAACCTATTCTAACCTAATTAAACTCAATCCGTTCTTCTTTTTTTGTATCTTTATGGCCTCCACCTTGTCAGTACTCAATCATAGCTGGTTCTCGCCTTGACCATTTAAATTTTAAATAATCAAAGATTTTTGCAATAATTGTAACTCGTTGAGACTAAGTAGTAAGATATACATAATATATTATTGTTGTATTAAAGCAGGATCAGATACTTGCTATGGATTTTTATTTAATTTAAATGTTTATGTTTGTCATCACAAAACTGACACAAGAATGACAGATGAGTGCAATAAAATATTTTTTCTATGACTGTTGAGAAATGGACCCTTTTTATGTAACATTTTTGTTGAGTAACTGGATGCATTACACAAAACAAGCCACGCCCCGTGTGTAATGATCCATTACACACGACTATCTGGCCAATCACCGTCAAAGAATGCCATTACACACGACTATGTTCGGTGTAATGTTTGAATCAGACTCGCCATGAAATGTCATAATTTTACTTTGACAGTACCTACCGAAGGTGATTTAGAGCTGATTTTTTATTAGAATGGATACAGAAAATGAAAACGAATTCAACTGCTCAAATTTCACCATTAATATTGTAAGCAATAAATAAATTTTCATTGTAGTTTCCAAAATGGAATTGTTTGACATAAAGCATTAAGTTCATTCAATAATATATTCTCTTAATATCTCATTTGTTTGGATTGATAGGTAAACACTCAGTCATAGAAAAAGTATAGTATTCTACTTTCGTGTAATGGCTATTACTCACTCGAATGATTACGCAAACTTCATTCTCATGTGTAATGATACACGCTCGTTGAATAATATACTATTATTGCACTAGTGCAATAAAGTACCACTTTTTCCATTAAATGTGGTTCACAAAAGTGTTGTTTTTTGCATGAATGTAGAAAAACACCATTTTCGAATAATGTGGGATCTAGCACTCAAGTACTATTTTTAATTAAATAAATATTGTTGAACAACTCACCCGGTACCTACTTTTTAATTTATTGTTCGTGTATTGGCTGCCTCAGTATATTTATATTCTCTGTAGTCATTGGAAAAAGGATTTTTTTTCCAAGAAAATGAAGTTTCTATAAGGAAAGCAACAAAAGCTTTGGAGTTTCAACGAGATTGTGAGGTAATAATATGTATGTATCCATTGGGACTGCTTGTCAGTGGGGCGAATAAGACTTTTTGTATGGAATAAGTTACTGGTTGCACCTCAGAGACCACAAAGGTGTCGTGTTTTCAGATTTGGTCAAACTTCGGATGTCTAAGGAGTAGGTATTTTCCAAGTTTTTAACAAAATCTTCGGGGAATGATAAACAAACAGCTCTCGTTGATTTGGCATTTTCATTCTCATGTGTAATGATACACGCTCGTTGTACCACTTTTTCCATTAAATGTGGTTCACAAAAGTGTTGTTTTTTGCATGAATGTAGAAAAACACCATTTTCGAATAATGTGGGATCTAGCACTCAAGTACTATTTTTAATTAAATAAATATTGTTGAACAACTCACCCGGTACCTACTTTTTAATTTATTGTTCGTGTATTGGCTGCCTCAGTATATTTATATTCTCTGTAGTCATTGGAAAAAGGATTTTTTTTCCAAGAAAATGAAGTTTCTATAAGGAAAGCGACAAAAGCTTTGGAGTTTCAACGAGATTGTGAGGTAATAATATGTATGTATCCATTGGGACTGCTTGTCAGTGGGGCGAATAAGACTTTTTGTATGGAATAAGTTACTGGTTGCACCTCAGAGACCACAAAGGTGTCGTGTTTTCAGATTTGGTCAAACTTCGGATGTCTAAGGAGTAGGTATTTTCCAAGTTTTTAACAAAATCTTCGGGGAATGATAAACAAACAGCTCTCGTTGATTTGGCATTTTCATTTCAACGTTTTATAATAACAAAATAATGAATTAATTTTAAAACTAATTAATTCCTTAAATTAGGTATACAACTAATTTATTTATTTATGATGAAGTATATTTCTGAACAATTTTTTTTCGTTTTTTCTTATTATTCAAGTTTAATTTTTATTGAATTCTTCATCGCTGTCCTCAAAAACTCACGCTATCCAATTTTAATTAAAACACAACGTAAATAACACGCTTTGCTTTTCAGGGCTTCCCTTTTGTCCTTTTTATTAGGGCCATATTTAGTAACAGAATATCGATTGAGTGATTCTTACAGTTAATTATTTTGGTATGTATGAATTTATTTATTTTTGGGGTGACATCCACTGAGACCTAAAAGATCTTTTGTGCCCCCTTACTTCTACTTAGTTTCTGAAGAGAGTCTCTGAAACTAGTACAACCTTTAGTCCTATTTCCCGCAGGAATTTTAGGATATCTGCAGGCTTCAACTTGGGAAAATGTTGCTCTTCTATCCAGTAATCTCCCAGGTACTGTACTCTAGGATTCTGGAGTGCTGTGCAGTTGGAAAGTATGTGGGTGGAGGCTTCTTTTTCCATGCCACAATATCTGCATTCTTCTTCCTCCACTTTTTTGAGGTGCCCATTCAGGCGACAATTTCTCATTAGGATCACTGTGAAAACTCTTAGCGTAGTTTTACTTTGACTTCTGCATTTATTTGATCTCAACAAGGTATAGACACATAGACATATTTTCCCCTAGGGGGTAGGACTGGAGAAAATTCTCAAAATGCTATCAGAAAGGAACTAGATTTCCTTAAGCGCAATTTCCATTGTTCAAAATGCTATCAGAAAGAAACTAGATTTCCTTAAGCGCAATTTCCATTGTTCAAAATGAAAATCCATACATAATTCCAATTTTCTCACTTTTTTATTGTCCATAGGAATGAAATGTGTATCACATCAATCACTTTGTACACTACCAGACAAAGAAAGCGTTTTATTGAGGCTCAAAACGACATTCACGTAATTAACATGCAAATCCTAAGGGTTTTACAATATAAATTGCCACATTACTAATTAGGACTGAAATAATTTCTCACAAAGGCTTTTAATGATTAGGGCTGCATAAATTTCAGATTATTTTCCATGTTCTTTCGATATTTAAGCTACAAATAATTAGCTTAAGAACGAAGTTAAAATGGAGTAGGTATTCTCTATTTTTTCAAATTTCATTTTACTTCATAAATAGTTTTCCCAATCTGGAATTTAACTGAGCAGTTGAATTTCTCTATTTTAATAATTTGTTCTATTATTAACCTATGTAATGGACTAATATTTTGAGAATCCAGAGATAGTAGTTCAACAAAAACTTGTGCAACATAATATTGTATAACCAGCAATATTATTTGAATTCAAATGCCATTAGTTTAAAATTCGCGGTCAACAAAAAATGACTGATGACATAAGGAGTACGTTCAGAATCTATGAAGCGAAAACAGACAGTGTACTTGTCAGTCAGACGACGAGGTAAATGTTTCTCGTGTTGCGTTTGTGAGTGCTGTGGTGTATAAGTATAGCTCTTACACTTAACTTAGTTTATAATGTTTATTATTTTTATGTCTGAATCCAAAGGAAGTTACGCAGCATTTCCAGACATATTCGACTGATAGTTATTTCATAAATCTAATTGAAATAGATGCAAAATTTCGGTTGAACGTTCCGTCCAGCTTTTTGTAGTTCAAAGGATAATCTAATTGGATTTAATTGTTTACATACAAAACGTTTCAAGGGATATCGGATATAGCAATGGTATGAAATTTATTTCGGTCGTCTATCTCAACCCATTATCTTTCACGTGTCGCACATTAGGACCAAAAGACAAAATAATTACTGGGAAATCAGAGTAGCTCAAATGACCTCTAATCGTCTGTACAAGATTTCCAAATTAGTGCGGGATCTCTGGAAAATAAATCATTCACAGGCGTAACAATATTTATTTGCGAACAGTTTTTGCTTGTTAATGAATTCCAGTACAAACAATACGTGAGCTTTATTAACTCCTTGACACCCATTCAGTAAAATGGGTTTTTTTAAGTGTATAATAGCATTGTCTAATAAAAAGAAACGACAAATCCCAAAGAGAGTGAGTTCCAAAACGTCAAGAAAATTGACAAAGTGTTACGGTCATTTCGTGTCCGTAACAATGTTTTAAGATTAATTGGCATTTCTTTTTTTTATATAAATTGAAATTCATGTTATTTATAAATATAGATTTTTAAATTTAGTTCCCACCTCTAGCTTAATTTGCAATACGTTCAACAGGTATATTAATTATTGATTTTCTTAGAAGTGAGAAAGATTTATGATAACATATTAATAAAAGAGAGACAGGTATATAAGTTTTGGTCAAATAATTCCAAGTGTTAGTTTTTGAAAATAAAAATGTTTTTTGGGATCTCTCTCGAACCTCCAACTTTGAACGAGAAGCATGTGTCTGAAGGAAATGGAAATTACTACCTAGAGAAGCAGAACATATTAAGTATCAAGGTATGCAAATTTCTATGTCAGAATATTACCATTATATTGAGTTTGCTTTGCTGGAATCAAAAGGATACAGTTTTTTTTGAGCCCATATTTTTTTGGTACAAAGAAAACATAGTTTTTGTGGGACACATACTTTTCGGTCGAATGTGTGGAAGTTGGAGGGCCCTACTTCTGCCTAAATAAAAAAAAATAATGGTAATGATTATCGTATAATACATTTAGTCTTACGATAGTATTTCAGTTTTTTTTGTTATATATTAGTTACGAGATATTTTTGTTTGATAAAGAAAATTGCTGATTAATATTTTCTTTGGGAATTTATACGAGAAATAAATCGGTAAATTCAAATATATAGTGGCCCTAAGGCATTGGTACTTTTATATTCTTAAGATATAAAATTTGATTAGTTAAAATTAGATCTAGTGGATAAAATTCACGAGGAATACCGGTTAAATCGAAAAATAATAGTTCAGTTTTCATTTTTTTTGTAATAAAACTTTTTTTTTACTTTATTTGATGCTTGCTCTTTGTTGAATGAAGAGAAGGCATATTTTATGGAAGCTTGGTTCTGGTAATCATCTGGTAATGAGAATTAAACTAAATTGATTTTTATTTTAGTAAATTGACCAACTTTTTTTTTCTCATCTTTATTTGTCAATTTTATTTTAAATTATTGATTTACACACAGTTTCTTCATCCAAATTAATTCAGTCCACCTTTGACATAGTACAAATTATATTCAGTCTCATCAATCTTAATTTCTGTATAGAATATTAAAAGTTATAGTCTTATCAACTTGTAACATGGCCTAAGTTTGGGACAAGTTCAAGCATTTTTACCAGAACGTTGCTATCATTAGTATTCTTTAGGGTCATATCAGATTCTCCTCGTGTGTGGTGTTTTAGGCACATTTACCCTCTGGCACCTAGAAGTAGTCCTAAGCTGACGGAGCTCCGTGAGCTGAAATAGGCTCATCCTCGAAAATTGTCCCTATAAGATCCTAAAGACCACGGAAGTGTGGCCGAAAACACAGGCACCAATCTGATCCCATCAAGGAGGAATAGCACGGAAGAGAACACTTCAAAGATAAGTAAAAATGATTTGAATAGTCACCAAATTAGAGGCTCTTTAACAATTTAACACTCAGAATTTATTCATCTTGTAAACCAAAATATTTAAAGTTTGTTAGATCTCAACCTTTGTGAAACTCAACTTTGTTTTTTTTATATATATATGTATGATCCAAATTGTCCAACTTAAAGGTAGAAAACATTGTAATAAAAATAGTAAAAAAAAAAAGGAAATAGGAAATAAAGAAACTGTGATACTTTTTTTTGTTCTGCATCATTCTTTTTACAACCTCTAATCAACGAGCATTGAGTTTAGATAGGTGGCGCCCAATTTTTCGGAAGTTTATTTTTTTTTTAGAGCTCATATTATTTCAGCTAATTCATTATTTGAGTATATAAATACGGGAGGACAGCGACGTGACAGTTGTTCTCCTCCTATCTAAGCTCTTTGTGAAATCTGCTCAAGGGTACGAAAACTACTTCCCTGAGTAATAGCTGGATATACATCCAAGAGTGGTATAGTTTCATGGCACACCTCTGAATGAATTTCTTGCCTGAAGCTAAATACCTTTGAGTATTCTAACACTTTTGGCGCCCAACGTGGGGCAGGTTTTTGTTGATTAGGAAGAGTAAAAAGGAATATTTTTAGTAGATATTTTTTTTTTCCAAGTTGGTGACATTTACCTTTTTTATTTTTGATATATTTTGTTTATTTCTGATATTTCTGTGTTCGAATATAATTTATGTGTTCTTGTTCATAATAGACTTAAACTATTCTTTGACAGAGCAGAAGCACCGGTATTTCACACAGAAATGTATATCTTGATAATTTAGTTTATTTTTCATTAAATATTCAGAAGTAGCGATATACCCCCATTTTGGTACTATTGATAAAATTTTATTAAAACACTTGGTAATATATTTGACTACTCTTTGTATTTGGATAAATTTAAATTATTTTACTGAAGGAATTGAGACTAAGATTTGGTTTAGTAATTGAATAAAAAAAAATAAAAATGTCTTCAGTACGTTTTAAAGCTGAACATCTTTTAGCCGATGAATTGATATATGAACTGAAAGTTAGAGGACTTACGGTTCCAGCTAATCATGATGAAAAGAGAAAATTATTAAGGGGTGCGTTAAGCCAAGAATCTGCAAACCGTAGTTTTACAGCTGCAATTGTGAATTTTGATTTTAAAACTGAAGTCACTAGTATAGCGAAAACAATTAAGGATCTTGAGCTCAAAGTAGATAGTTTTTCAGGAACCAGTAGAGACTTAGAGTATTTTCGTCTAATATCCAGATTATCTCATGTTACAGGTAGAATCAACCGTTTAACGATTGTTGATGAATCAGAGGAAAAAATTAAAAGTGAATTAGTTAGTGACGTATTATTATTAGAGGGTGAACTGGAACTTAAAGTGAATCCAGCACCCAATGCAAATTCCACTCCTATACAGTCTTCTGGGCAGAATTTTCCATTTGTTAAAACAGTTCCTGTTTACAAGTGGGGAATTTATTTCACAGGTACCGACAATAGAGAGTCAGTAAATAGTTTCTTAGAAAGAGTTGAATGCCTTCGGTTAGCACGAGGTGTTTCAGATGCAGAACTTTTTTCTAGTGCCGCAGATTTATTTAAATCTAAAGCTTTTACATGGTACCTGAATAATCGATCAAAATTCACATCTTGGCAAGAGTTAGTATCTAAATTAAAATCTGATTTCCTACCATATAATTATTATGATGATTTACTGGAAGAAATCAAAAATCGTAAGCAGGGTATAAATGAAAAGGTGACACTGTACATTAATTCAATGGAAGGTCTTTTTAACAGGCTGGATGTAAAACCTGATGAGAAAACTATGGTTAATCTAATAAGAAGGAATCTATTGTCTAATTTTATTCAGCCTTTAGCATTAATTGATATTAGTACAATTACTGAATTATCAGATAAATGCAAACGTTTAGAGGAGTCCCTCACTTGGTCAACAGGGAACAATTATAGCCAGGGTAAAAAGGGAAATTTTTTGGAACCAGATCTTAGTGCTCCTAGTTCCTCTAGGGAACATTTTGTTAGGCCAAACAATACCTCCAAATATAATGTATCTTATGTTTCGAGAAATGTCGTTTGTTGGAATTGTAAGGAGTTAGGTCATTCCTTCAACAGCTGTTCTGTGCCGCGTAGTGTATTTTGTTTTAGTTGTGGTAAAGGTGGAGTAGTAAAAAGTAAATGTCCAAAATGTTCAAAAAACTTAGCGGAAGGTACCACAGACCTGGCAGTGGCTACCAGTTCAAAGGTAACACCAGGCAAAAGTTCAAAGAAGATGGAAAACAATCCAGAACAGGGAAACAAATCTCAGTAACCTCTTGCAATTTTTCAAATACTTCTTCAAAAGTGAATAAATCTGTTAAATTGAATAAATCACATATTCCTACGGGTAAAACCTCTTATAGTGAGTGGAAAGAATGGTTATCTATAGTAAGAACATTTTATAAAAATTATGCTAGAACTCCCACATATAATGTAAATTCAATTTTAGTAAAAAAAATAAATGACAATAGGCCCTACATGAAAATTAAATTGTTGAACAATCATATTATAGCATTGATAGATAGTGGTTCAAACATTTCACTGTTGGGTTCACGTTCTCTTGAGTTTATTAAGGCAGCTAACTTAGAAATTACGACTGATAAGGATTTAAGGGTAACTACTGCTGATGGCAATCTACAAGAAAATTTAGGATTTATTGAGACTTTAATCACAGTGAATAATGTGTCAAAAGCATTGAAGTTATTTTTAATTCCGTCTATTACTCACCCCATTATTTTAGGGATGGATTTTCTGAAATTATTTAATGTCAATATTGATTTTAATGAATTTTCATTGAATGTTAGTTCTTTCAATCTGTCTGTTATAAATTCAATACAGGACATTTCAAAACTTAGTGATTCAGAAAGAGAAAAACTCGATTCAGTGATCGATAAATTTAAAACCATTGGGAATAGTGACAAAATAGGTCGTACACATTTACTTACTCATTTTATTGATACAGGAGATTCTATCCCTTTTAAGCAAAGACAATATCCACTTTCGCAGGCTATGCAAGAGTATCTTTATGAAGAAATTGATAATCTCTTAAAACTTGGAGTAATTCAGAAAAGTAATAGTGCATATTGTAGTCCTCTATGGTTGGTAAAGAAAAGTGATGGAAAGTTTAGAGTCTGTTTTGATGGGCGCAAATTGAATAGTGTAACCGTGAATAAGGATGCTTATCCATTGCCTCTTATTGACACTGTGCTGAGTAAACTTAGAGATGCTAGATTTATTTCCTCAATAGATCTGAAAAATGCTTTTTATCAAATTCCACTGGAGGAAAGTTCAAGAGCTAAGACAGCTTTTGCAGTTCATGGTAAAGGGCTCTATGAATTTGTTACCATGCCCTTTGGACTTTCTACAGCTAGTCAGAGTATGTCCCGCCTAATGGATTTGGTGATAGGACCAGAACTAGAACCTTATGCATTTTATTATTTGGATGATATAATAATTACCACCCCTACGTTTGATAAGCATTTAGAGGTTTTAAATCAAATTTTTATACGCTTAAAAGAAGCAAATTTGACAGTAAACTTTGAGAAGTGTAATTTTTGTCGTTCGTCTTTGAAGTACCTTGGATTTTTAGTGAATGAATTTGGTTTGAAAAGTTGCCCAGAAAAGGTTTCAGCTGTTTGTGACTTTCCTGTTCCTAAAACTACAACCCAAATTCGTAGATTAATTGGGATGGTTAGTTATTATAGAAGGTTTATTAAAGACTTTTCGAGTATATCAACTCCTATCACGGATCTCCTACACAATAGAAGGAAAGGTCAGTCCATTACCTGGAGTCCTGAAGCACAGGATGCCTTTGAAAAAATTAAAAATGCCTTGACAACTGCACCTGTATTAAGCAGTCCTGATTTTACAAAGCCGTTTTTTCTTATGTGTGATGCGAGTGATTTTGGTGTGGGTTGTGTCATTTTTCAGTCAGATGATGGTTTAGAACATCCTATTGCTTATGCAAGTAAGAAACTCAATAAATGTCAAAAAAAATACACCACTACTGAAAAGGAACTTCTAGCAGTAATATTTGGTATAGACCATTTTAGATATTACTTGGAGGGTAGGCATTTCACAGTGATCACTGATCATTCATCTTTGGTATGGTTGAACAATATGAAAAATCCCTCACCTCGTTTGGCAAGGTGGATCTTAAAACTCTCTCAGTATGACTTCTCAATAGTACATAGACGAGCCTCAGGCACAGTTGTAGCTGATGCTCTATCTAGAATTCATGATGTAAATGCATTGGATCTTTCTCTTTTGAAACCAGATAAATGGTATCGTAATATGATTAAAAAAATTGAATTGAATCCTGATAACTATCCCACATTCAGGGTTGATAATAATATTTTGTATAAGCATGTCTTTAGTACGCTTGGTACTAGTGGAGATTCAGACTGGAAAGTTGTTGTTCCTACCGCCAATAGACAGGAAATTATGTCACAATTCCATGATGATCCGACTGCTGCACATTTGGGTGTATATAAGACTTTCTCACGTATTTCTGAGTTGTATTATTGGCCCGGACTTAAAAAGTCGGTTTATTGTTACATTAAAAGATGTAAAGTGTGTGCATCTTGCAAACCCAGCCACTTGCCTCAAGCGGGATTAATGGGTTCATACCGAAACATAAACTTCCCTTTTCAATTAATTTCATGCGATTTGATTGGACCATATGTGAGATCAAGGAAAAATAATCAATATGCCTTAGTAATAGTAGATTGGTTTACAAAGTTTGTTTTAGTCCATGCTATGCCACAGGCAACTTCTTCGGCCATTGTAAAATTTATTGAGAATAATGTATTTTTGATTTTTGGAGTACCACAAATAGTTGCTTGTGACAATGGTAAGCAATTTGTTAGTAAGATTTTCAAAGGTCTGATGGAAAAATATTCAGTACAGAAAATCTGGTATAATTCTAACTACACACCACAGATAAATCCAGTGGAAAGGTATAACCAAACTATTATTAATTGTTTACGTTCATATGTTTTTTCTGATCACAGAGCATGGGATGAAGAACTGTATCGAGTTACACAGGCTATTCGTCTATCTAAAAATGAGGTTACTCAGCAAAGTCCAGCCTTCCTTGTCTTTGCACGTAACATACCAATTTCAGGGGATTACTTCGGAAAAATATCAGAGAATGCAGATAATGTTATTTCAATTGGGGATAAGATTCATAGATTGGAGGATGCTCAGGCCATGCCCAGGATATTTGATAAGGTTAGGAAAAGGATTCACGATTCATATGTGAAATCAAAGAAAAGATATGACTTGCGGAAACGCGACATTAGGTTTCACTTAGGTGATAATGTGTTGAAAAGAAATTATGTTAAATCTGACAAAGCAAACAATATAACTGCGAAGTTTGCTCAAAAATATATTCCGTGTGTAATCACAAAAGTAGTATCTCCACTCATTTATGAACTCAAAGATAAGTCAACTAATAAAAAATTAGGTAAATGGCACATCAAGGATCTAAAAGCGAATGATACAGTTAGTGATAATGATGAACAGGTAGCCATGTGATTCATGAGAAGCTGAATCTAACTTCAAGCATCTTCATGAGTCATTAATCTTACATTTCTTTCTTGTATTTTTGTTTTTTTTGTTGAATAATTTCCCACTTGGTGAAATGTGACTATAAATTTTAGTATTATTTCTCATCTAACTCTTAGGGTTTGTTGGATAATTTTTTTTCATGTAAAAAAAAAACTAATTACGTTCATTAATTGTTTTGTATTTTGGCATTTATATTCATTGTGAAGCTAGACAGTGATGGGCTCCTCAAAGTGGTGACCTAAGGGGAGTCCAGATTGAAATTAATTATTCTAGTGCTGATGAATAACTTCAAGATTGGGGTTATTTTATTTGTTTACTTTTTTTTTCAAGAAAAAAGGTGGCACTTATATGCTAGAAATTGAACAGATAAGAATAAGTTGAATGAATTTTTTGTGTACCTTAGTAAATAATAAAAGATCACCTTTTCATCTCTTTTTTCATTAATCTTTGAGAAATTTTATTTATGGTGCATAGGTTTGCTTATAATGTTAACAGAGTTACCAAAAAAACAGCTTGGAACTTGAACCGTATACTACTTGTTCATCAAATTTTTTAAGTAATGAGAGGACTCATTGACAAGCACTACTTCTTAGGAAAATCAGAACTTATTTGGAATATAGGATTGATATTTAACTGGATTAGTTTTGGGTATTTATACATTCCGTGAATATTAAAAGGGATAAGTTAAATTTTATTATTAACTTGAGTAAATTCAGGTTAGTTTTTTTTTTTAAGTATTTAGAGTAGATTCAAGTCAGGATTTTGGATATTACCCCACCTTGGGATGACGTCATGTACGTTAGTGAGGGAATAAATTCTAGACCTCAGATTATTAACCTTTCCCTTGGAATGACGGTGGCCAACGTTAGGACAGGAATAATATGTGGTTTGGACCAACTATGTCTGATTTGAATTTCGTTTTCAGAGTTTTTCTTAGAAATTTTTGTTCGTGTCAACTCTCAAAAATTTCTCCGACTAGTGGGAGGGTGTTACGGTCATTTCGTGTCCGTAACAATGTTTTAAGATTAATTGGCATTTCTTTTTTTTATATAAATTGAAATTCATGTTATTTATAAATATAGATTTTTAAATTTAGTTCCCACCTCTAGCTTAATTTGCAATACGTTCAACAGGTATATTAATTATTGATTTTCTTAGAAGTGAGAAAGATTTATGATAACATATTAATAAAAGAGAGACAGGTATATAAGTTTTGGTCAAATAATTCCAAGTGTTAGTTTTTGAAAATAAAAATGTTTTTTGGGATCTCTCTCGAACCTCCAACTTTGAACGAGAAGCATGTGTCTGAAGGAAATGGAAATTACTACCTAGAGAAGCAGAACATATTAAGTATCAAGGTATGCAAATTTCTATGTCAGAATATTACCATTATATTGAGTTTGCTTTGCTGGAATCAAAAGGATACAGTTTTTTTTGAGCCCATATTTTTTTGGTACAAAGAAAACATAGTTTTTGTGGGACACATACTTTTCGGTCGAATGTGTGGAAGTTGGAGGGCCCTACTTCTGCCTAAATAAAAAAAAATAATGGTAATGATTATCGTATAATACATTTAGTCTTACGATAGTATTTCAGTTTTTTTTGTTATATATTAGTTACGAGATATTTTTGTTTGATAAAGAAAATTGCTGATTAATATTTTCTTTGGGAATTTATACGAGAAATAAATCGGTAAATTCAAATATATAGTGGCCCTAAGGCATTGGTACTTTTATATTCTTAAGATATAAAATTTGATTAGTTAAAATTAGATCTAGTGGATAAAATTCACGAGGAATACCGGTTAAATCGAAAAATAATAGTTCAGTTTTCATTTTTTTTGTAATAAAACTTTTTTTTTACTTTATTTGATGCTTGCTCTTTGTTGAATGAAGAGAAGGCATATTTTATGGAAGCTTGGTTCTGGTAATCATCTGGTAATGAGAATTAAACTAAATTGATTTTTATTTTAGTAAATTGACCAACTTTTTTTTTCTCATCTTTATTTGTCAATTTTATTTTAAATTATTGATTTACACACAGTTTCTTCATCCAAATTAATTCAGTCCACCTTTGACATAGTACAAATTATATTCAGTCTCATCAATCTTAATTTCTGTATAGAATATTAAAAGTTATAGTCTTATCAACTTGTAACATGGCCTAAGTTTGGGACAAGTTCAAGCATTTTTACCAGAACGTTGCTATCATTAGTATTCTTTAGGGTCATATCAGATTCTCCTCGTGTGTGGTGTTTTAGGCACATTTACCCTCTGGCACCTAGAAGTAGTCCTAACCTGACGGAGCTCCGTGAGCTGAAATAGGCTCATCCTCGAAAATTGTCCCTATAAGATCCTAAAGACCACGGAAGTGTGGCCGAAAACACAGGCACCAATCTGATCCCATCAAGGAGGAATAGCACGGAAGAGAACACTTCAAAGATAAGTAAAAATGATTTGAATAGTCACCAAATTAGAGGCTCTTTAACAATTTAACACTCAGAATTTATTCATCTTGTAAACCAAAATATTTAAAGTTTGTTAGATCTCAACCTTTGTGAAACTCAACTTTGTTTTTTTTATATATATATGTATGATCCAAATTGTCCAACTTAAAGGTTGAAAACATTGTAATAAAAATAGTAAAAAAAAAAAAGGAAATAGGAAATAAAGAAACTGTGATACTTTTTTTTGTTCTGCATCATTCTTTTTACAACCTCTAATCAACGAGCATTGAGTTTAGATAGGTGGCGCCCAATTTTTCGGAAGTTTATTTTTTTTTTAGAGCTCATATTATTTCAGCTAATTCATTATTTGAGTATATAAATACGGGAGGACAGCGACGTGACAGTTGTTCTCCTCCTATCTAAGCTCTTTGTGAAATCTGCTCAAGGGTACGAAAACTACTTCCCTGAGTAATAGCTGGATATACATCCAAGAGTGGTATAGTTTCATGGCACACCTCTGAATGAATTTCTTGCCTGAAGCTAAATACCTTTGAGTATTCTAACAAAAGCTGCCAATTTTTTCCGCGTTTCCTGGCTGATCCCTTCAATTTACCCAGTAGAAGCATGAGGGAGTCATGTGTCAGGTGTTTTGATAAACTAAAACGAAAAATTGATGACAGGATAAAAAGTAATAGTGAACCATTATACTATTCATTAAGAAACAAACTTGTAAGGAAGAAATATGTGGCGACGATGACAAAGCTATATAATCCCTTCCAAACCTATCTTAATCTATGGTTGTGGAAGTTGGGTGCTCACAGAACAACAAAAAACCAAATTACAATCCATAGAAATGGATTTTCTACGGGACATGAAAGGAAACCCAAAAAAGACAGAGCGAGGTGAGGAATTAGAGGTCGAGACGATTGAAGACAACAGAGAAAGATGGAAAACTCGAGACAGTCGAGTCAAAATCAATAAATAGAAGAATTAGAGGCAGGCATTGAAAAAAATAACAATAACTGGAATGAGGGAAAAGAGCTTGCATAAACGCACTTATGTCATCAGTCATATTTGGTTGAACGCGAATTTTAAACTAATGGCATTCAAATTTAAATTAAATATTGTTCTCAAGATATCTTGTTTCGAAATATTAATTTCAATTAGATTTGTATCAATATACGTAATATATAGTTATATATGTACTCAATTAAAGGCATTTATTTTCTCTTGTCTCTGTTTGGTATGAAAGGCATTGCATACTTGTGGAAATTGCGGATCCCGTTGAGACTCGAATATACAGTGAGTGAAAGCGGAGTCTGTGGACTGTCGAGAGCCTCGTCAAGGAATTTGAGAGATAATTGCACATTTAGAGGATTAAATTAGATGATAAACATTTGGTCTTGTAACACTAATGAAGGTGTTTCTCTGTGATTGCATTATTGTTGAGTTAAATATGAAGATTTATGTCTTGTTTGTTAGAACATTGTGAAATTCCTAACCATGATATGGATAGAATGCAATACCATTAAATGTTATGAACTTTTTTTCAATTGGGATAATAGTATCTCTTAAGTATGAAACTGAAATCTTAATTAATAAAACCCACCTAAATATATAAGAAATTGAAATTTTATGCTTCTTCTTTTATTTTTAGGTTAAGGGCTCATAAAATAAAAAATATATATATCGAATATCGAATAATATCAACCCGATTTTATATTAACTTTGCCTGTCGTTGCCTACAAAAGCAAAAAAATAACAATAGGGTCGGGTGGAAGAAATGCTCAGAGCAAACGGTGAAATTAAATACCGAATGATGCTAACTGAAATCAAATTGAAAAACCAATTTTTTAACAGACGTTGTTATTGGATTCTTCCCAAATCATGTTGAAATTTTCTTTTAGCGAATATTCGGAAAAAAATCCTTTAAGATGGATAATTTAGTTAAAGGGCGCACACGAAACATTCAATTGTATAGTACACTCAATAACTTTTTTGTGCACGTCATCGTTTGTGACGTATATCCGGGTTTTCGGTATATCTATGTCGTTTATTTTTTTTTGCTAGTCACACAGCCACATGTGACCCATTGTACATCCTCCCGAGGAGTTGTTCTAGGTCATTGACCATTCTTTCCCCAGGAAGGTGGACGGGTCACTAGGAGACATCTCCTTTATGTCGGTAGGTATTGGGAAAAGTAGAATTCGATAGATGGCGCTCCGAAATGTCAATGTCATCTTAGTAACGAGTAAAGCAAATCAGCTGCCGTATAAGCCCTTTGATATTTAAGTGGTTTTATTTTGCTGTTTTAGTTATTTTCAGTGAGTGTTTTGTGAAACATTTGATTTTTCTTTGATTGTACTTTAATATTTTGGCCCCTAATATTTATATTTTAGGAGTAATAGGTTGATATTTGTCAAAAATAAAACAAATTTAGGTCTGATTTCATGTTTTTATTTTATTTTTGATATAGTTATATCTACAAAAGTTACAGGGAAGGTACGTTTGTATTGAGTAATATTTTATTTTCTCCTTGTTTTTGTAACTATGGATTAGGTATACACTGACTATTCAAATTCATTTGAATTTGTAAATGCTAAGAGTTCTTCTAGGTTCAAAAATGAGGGACAGGCAGTTTTAAATGCTGGCCATATATTTTTACATGGTATCTATATAGGAAATAAGTGACACTTTTATAAAAGTGCAATGAAAACAAAAAATAAAATAACATTACCTCTTCCATAATATCTCTGATTATATAAGAATATAACCTCAGAAATGATCACAGTTGAGTCGAATAGAAAAACACAGTTTTAAGCTTGTCACTGACACAAAATTAAACAAATAAAGTTCGAATTTACGGTAATTACGTTGACTTGCATATAATACAAAAACAATGCAAAACGGATTGTTTTACTCGTTGCGACAATTACAATTTTTTTCCGCCAGAGGTCTCATTGAATTCTACTCCGCTTAATGGGCCAAGACTCACCGAACTAACACATGCCTGACAGTTTCATCTTCCTGTTCATAGAGGTGTGTCCACTAGCCCCGTAGAATCGTTTGAGAAATATTTACTTTCAAAAACAGTCAGCGTATAATATAATGGCCACCCTGGATGTGCGGAACGAGTATCATAATGTCATAATTCATTATTCTGGGCTATTGACAGAATTTCAAAGTAACAGACATGTCTAATTTATAGATTCCATAAATGTACTATTAATAATTGTCGAATGTGAATTATTACAAGAACATGTGCTTTATTTGATAAAATAATAATTATCTATCTCGACCATAATCCATTCGCGACTACAGAGTACCTAATTTAAATTTCTTATATACATAAAAACGTCATATGCTGCTGCAAAATAATCCGGATTGTGCTCAAATTTTTTGCGAGTAGCTTTTCTGTTGTCACCTGTCAATCTCAGGCGCATTTGACTGTGTAAATACCGAACACTTTAACTTTCCCGGCGCGGTTATTAATTCCACAATCACCAGCGAACTTGGGAAACTTCCATTTAAGGTATGGCTCAATATATATATAGTATGTCAGAAATGCCACACGATGAAATATCGTTTGTTGAAACGGAGGAAATTGGCGAATTTATCAAAATGTCTGATATAGTTCATCCTATTGAACTTCTCGGTTAGATATAGATACAGGGCGCTCTAATAGGAAATCCTGTTATCAAATACCAAAACACAAGGTTTAATTATTTCCCACATTAGTGTATCTTACGCCTGGGTAAGTTTTTATTGAAAAAAAATTATTAGGTCCCGAAATAAGATCAAATCGAGTGATAGAGCCAATATAAACTCCGTCAGCGAAAAATTCATCATTCGAAATGAATTTCTTGTGGAACAGCATCTCACTTATGGGGAAAAGAAATCAACCGAGATCTGAGTAAGCTTTCATAACGAAGGCCAAGGCTCGTGAAATATGTTGGAACTTGACTTTCAATAAGCGATTTTATCGCCAGAGTTGTTATAAAACTTCCACTCTTTAACACGTTCTCAACTCCGAAATCTCTCTGGGACGTGACGTCAATACCAAGTGGTAAAGAAGTATACTGTTTGTTAATTAAATAAGCGTGGACTATGGTTTACAATTTTTCCAAAAATATTTTTTACTAGAAACCGCGTCAGATAATAAATGAATGAATTTTGACAACTGCATTGACATTGACAACTGTTAACAATAGATGAGTTCAGTCTAAGGTCAGTGTGGCTAACAAAAAGTGGTTTCTCCTGACAAGAATGACAGTTGAGATCTACCGTTCAAAACATAATATTTGCATGTTTTTTATCATTGTGAACATCTACATTGCTTCATTAAAATAATGAATTGAATACACCCCCGAAGCGTATATCTTGAAATTTGAAATGACTTTTTAGCTGAATATTCAACATATCGGTGAACAATACCCTAATACGTAATAATACGTAACAGAAATTGGTGTAAATTATGTGGCTGTGGTGTAATAAACAATTCCAAATGATTTTAAAACAGTTTTTGGAATTCGCACTCACCAAAAATGACTAATGACATAAGGAGTACGTTCAGAATCTATGGAGCGCTTATGATAATATGAACTTTTGATTCCGATTGACTGTTCCAAAGGACATTTCGAAAATTAAAGAAAAACATGAAAAAAAGTTGTAAGTGTTCCCTTAATTGATTTGTTCGTCTTATTTTTGTTCACCACAAAACAGTTTCCAGGGAATTCGCAATTCGGCAATCGTGTCTGCTTTTTTTCGGCGAGATTGGAGAATGTTAATCGATTTATTGAAAGAAAAAACGATTGGAAGCAAGCGATGATCTGAGAAATGAACAAGGTTTCATTTGTTCCAAAAAATTCGGTAACAAGTATTAAAAAATAACAGTTTAGTTCATAGTTGAAAATAAATATTAATAAGCTGGCTGTAGAGTTCATTCAAAATAGGATGCAGACGTACCTTTCGTATGTTCGTATGTCGCGTATGTGCCTTGTCGTTGTTTAAATGATGGACACCACGTCTAAGGATCAAATTGTTTAGATCTGTAGTTTGCGTTTGCCAGGAGAGTTTCTAGACATTCTGTATAATATTGATCGCTTACATTCCATAGTAATTGTTGATACTGTCTATATTCAGAGATCTAATTGTGATCATTTCCTGAATACGTGCGAACAAAGGAAACTTTTTCAAATTTGTTTCAAAACTCAGTCAATATGTCCTATGATCTATGGCCCGTGTCCAAAATGGTCCAATCGGCCTTTGTTCTCATCACACAAATTAATTGAAAGGGTTTCTATAGATAACGATCGTTACATCCTCCTACCACCCCCTTTTTGGGGGGTTGGAATTGGTAGAAGTTGTGTCGTGAATTTACTTTTGTGAGACAATATTGAGCTTATCGGAATTTAGTGACATAATTAAAAGTTCACGCTAATTAACTCTATGGGTTATTTTTTTACGTAGACGCTTACCAAAATGGACTTTTGAAGCGAAAAGTGTGAAATGGCTAAGCAGAAAGAAAATAAAAAGCAAAAACTTATTCGTCAACAATCTTTGTATACGTAGAACTAATAAATATGAAGTAGTAGGAGCTCGGGACATAATATATTGAATAAAAATTCCTTACTTCATTAAATCAGAGCCAAAAACTATCAGATTTATGTGTACTTACGTTTTCTCAGGATCGTATTGTGAGCTTTCAGAGGGGTCACTAACAAGTAGATTTTTTCTGATATCGCTAGTATTATGCATCGATCGACTGTGTGATAAAGAGCCAGGTAGAAGCATTGCAATTTCTGAAACAAAATAGATTTAGTAAATTTTATAGTCGGTTCGGTCTCAAGAAAAACCACCCATCCGTGTGTCTTTCGTAGTATAAATGTAAAGCGGAGTTAATAGTATACTGGCTGGACTTTCTTTGCTGTGAACTGCGTTAGTTATTATATTTATATTTTATTATTTATTTATATTACTTTATATTTATTGAAAATGAATATCACAAATGGGTTGTGTGGATGGTTGTAGCAACTTATCTTTTGCACAATTAAGTTCGCAAAACGGCCATTTATCATGAAATATTTGATAAACCCTATTATAAATTTGTGAATGCTGTTTCATATTTTGTTTAGAATTTCATTCCAATTAGTTTGATAAAGCTTAGTAAGTCTGTTATCATAATAGAATGCAAAAATGGTGATGTATTAAAATTGTAGATAGCTTCAAGCTCCATATTTCAAAATTATTTACAACGTTACAGGGTGTTCAATAACTCGGTTGCAAGATCAAAGTTATGGTTTGGAGCACACCGAAAGAATAAGATACGCTTCACTACCCCATCACAAAAAAAGGTTGTTATCTATTATACAGGGTATTTGACAAGCTATTACCAATTTTACTTTAAAATCACAGCAAATTAAATGCCCTGAAATTGACAGAGAAATTAAAGATGTGAGGCAATGGAGAAGAAGAACAAACAACTCCAGAAGACACAGACATATATTAAGTCACCATACATTTCAAAAACTTCAACACGTTTATCGGAATATTTTTCCTTGGCTCTTAAACGATCACCGGTTTACGAGTTTATTCTTTTTATTTGGACCATACTGTAAATGTTTGTTTTGTTTTAAATTTTTTTAAAAACTTTTCTTTCGTTTCTGTTAAACCCACAAGATTATCATGTACTTACGTATAAACGTTATTTTTAGTAATTCCGTTCTGTATACATTTTTGCATTCATATTTCAATTTAAATATAGCCTAGAGTTCCATTATCGAGATAACGTTCCTCATTTCAAGACAATATAAAAGGCCAATTTGTCTCCCTTTTCTCGGCTTTTCTATTTCCATTCTACTACTATTCTCTACTACATTCTGGTAAAATAAAAGGTAATTCGCATTTCATCTTTGCAAAATTTTAAACAAAACGCTAAAGGATGAATTGCTTGACACAAAGGGTATTTGGAATATGTGAATATTCGTATTATGTACGTAGCACGGAAAAAACTTTATAGATATTTGAAGCACTTCAGAACCTCCCTTTTATGTGGACTGTGGAGTGTTTGAAATAACTATGTATATCCGGAGACTACCAAACAAAAATTACAAAAAAAAACAGTGCTAGTTGTAATATTAGTTTTAGCTCAAAGTTATTTTCAACAACAAACGATATATTGGGATAAGGGTGCTTCAACGAAAACTTGACACCCTTCTAGAAACTCTGGTCATCGACTCTTTTATACCTTCTAACAATCAAACCTCTGCCTACGCTGGTCCAAAAACTGTCATAATGTAGTGGTTCCTCGTCCTGTTGAAAATTGGTTATTTAAGGAAATTGAGATTTCTGTCAATAACCAAAATCAAACCAAAAGGGAGAAACATTTTGCCCCGTTTTTCCTCGTTGAACAATTAAATTCTTGGTAGCACCCTTCTTTTTGATTTCCATATTTGATTGACGTCGTTAGTTTTTTATCACCAAAGTTTAATATAGAAACAGTTGGGAAATTCTATCATATCTCTACTGATTAATTAAAAACAATTGACTTAAACGTTCACGTAAACAGATATTTGACTTGGTACGTAACTTTGGCTGTAAAGTTGTACAGCTTCATCCAATTATACATCAGGGTTAATAACAAACTTTAGTGAATATCAAGAATGGAAAGTTGAAACAGAAAAAAACTTTTTATGTCATTTTTTTCATGTGTAGAGTAAAGGTTGGTGGCTATTTCGAGATTATTGTTTAACGCTATCCGAAGAAGTGTGGGGCTTATAACAGATCCTTGTCGTGTCCAGTGGCGTAGCTAGGAACCAAGGGCCCTGGAGCAAATTAAAAAATGGGGCCCCACTGCTATGTTAACTGATTATGTTTTATCAAATAAAAATATGAAATATACAAATACTTTAAAAAGATAAGCTACTTAACTTCTTAAGCTCTTTTTTGTGCACTGCAGGGCAGTTAATAAAAATGTTAAACAGTAACAACATAAATTACAATTAATACTTAATGTAGGTTTGGCTAATAAAACGAAATAGAGAAGATTTAAGGGTTTATTATATAAAGGTCGAGCCTACCAACTGACTTACAATTTTTTCCCAGCCTTAGTTTTCGCAAAAGTATCAATGACTTCGTCTAAATCCAGGCATTTATGCACGCCATTGGGCGGCTTTTTTCTTCAATGGGATTAAAAATATGGGTCATCAAATTAACATTGGTTATACTTTACTACTGTTGCCATTTTAGCCGAAATCTATAGATTTGACACGACTTATTGACTTAACGGACATCAATATGAGTGGTAAAATCAAATAAAATTGAACCACTATATTCTATATTGACCAGTACAAAAAAGTTTATTGACATTAGCTTACTTACTCCTGATACAGCATTAATTTTTTAACCGTTCTCGAAAAAAAAAATCTTTCGAATTCACAATAAAACGCACATCGATAAATAATAAAACGCACATATCACTATCCGTCAAATTGACAACACTGCCAACCTACAGAAAGAAATTAGGCGAATTCCCTAGGCATAACTTTTGAATTTCTCTCAACTGAGTTTTCATGATTAAAGTGGGGTTGTAACCTGTCATCTGGTAAGGATTCGAGGGCCCCCTGAGCTTGAGGGCCCCGCCTAGCCCATAGGCAGTTACGCCACTGGTCGTGTCCAATTCTTTTGAGTTCTATCAAAGGATATGTGTCCATTTCTCTGTATGGAAAATTTCCTATTGCAGACAAATATTTGAACGAAAGTTTTCCATGAAACCCCACCCTATACATTAAAGCATTGCAAGTAGAGTTAATTGAAAACTTTTGGAGATAACATTCAACCTGTAGCTTAAGAGCTATTACAGATCGTCAAGCTCTACATCCGCTTTGGAAATTTCCTTCAATGGATGAAATGACAAAATCATTTAATCCGGCTTATCTCGTAGCTAAATTATCTGTAACTGGAAATGAAATAGAATACTGTATTTTTTTGGAATAATCTGCATTCAATTAAATGGCAAAAACAAAAGCAACATTGGATTGTACAAAATCCATTGTTTCGATATGGAAAACAGCCATTCTTTATTATTCTGTAAATTTCATTTGGCTTTAACCAAGAATTTCTCACAATAGGTTTTGATCGTTTGTTTTTGTGAGGTAGAAAAATTCAAAATATTGGATGCTTAACAAACGGCAAATAGAAATCAATATTGCGCATACAGTGATGGAAGTGAAACTCGGACAAAATAGTTCGCTGTGTACGCTGTGACGTACACACCCTAAAAGAGAAGTTAGCTACATAGGGAAGAAGAGAAAAAAATGAGACTTAGTAGCCCGAGATTATTAGATGCATGAAAAAAATTGATATATTTTCATTTCCTATTTAAATGTGTCGTCTCCAAAGAATGATTTTCCTGAAAAAGCACCCTATAAGTATATAATATAATTTTAAAAAAACATTATAAAAAAGATTCAATATGTCTAATTATTTTTCAGGTCAATAAACTGCTTCTCTTTGTTCAAATATAAACCATTCACGTTAATCGTAATTCTATACATGAGCGCACTGCTCCAACAAAGTAAATATTCAGTCAAATCAAAATAACGAACACATAAATACAGTGCGGGACTTCTATTTGTGTTCGAGTGTTATCTCCATGACCAATTATTTGTAGAATGGTTATTTCATGCATTTCTGTTAAATGAACGATTTTTTCTGCTATAATTACGTAGTGTTAACGAAATTCAGACGAAAAATAGCAGTGACACTGATCACTATCTGTCATGCAGGCAGACAATAAGCTGCTAAAGCTATAAGTTTTATACGGAAAGCTAAATGGGATATAAGTTTTAAGTATGCTATTCCATTTGGCTGTTACACCCTGTATATTAAGTCACTGTTTGGCCTATCCAAAATATTAACATCAAGTAAGTTTCACATAAAATGTAACTTCGGTCTAGATCAGGGCCTCTTAAACTTTTTTATATAGCGACCCCCTTCAAGCTTAGGAAATTTTAAACAACCCCCTCCTCCTCCATATTTTCATTTATAGGCCCTACATAACAGTTTCGCATTGCCACTTTTTTCAAAAAATATTTATAATAAAACTACAATAGTATTTTGTATGTTTTTTATTTGTATTTATATTTGTACGTAGTACATATACTAATTTTAAAATTTTATTTATAATGATTGAAAAGTATCAGATCTTTGCGACCCCCTTTCAGTAGTCTCGCAACCACCCTGGGGGTCGCGACCCACAGTTTACGAAGCCCTGGTCTAGATAAAATTTTTTCCATATATATTTTTCCATTAAAGTGGAATTCTTTAGAAACAGTTAGTTTTATTTATACCAGTAACATCAAATGAATCTTTTTACTATTGAAAGTTTCCAACAAATTGTCAACAACAAGCGGGAAACCCATTTATCATTTTCGTTCTTGAAAACTCTGACAAACGAGGATTAACAGAGTGTCGAGAGTATGAACGAAAGGCGTGAGTGTAGCAACAAGTTTTGAGTATTTATCATTTCGCGAAATTTCGAACAGGAAAATTTATTGTTGGAAATTAGACGCTTAGAAAGAAAAATAGAACATTTATTTTTGTTAGTAATACCGTAAAACAAAGAATAGTTCACAATCAAATACGAAATGGATATTGATGCGATAACAGTGAAAGAAATAAGGTGCGAATGTTATAAATATCTTCACCATAGTGGTGTATATACAATTTTTTCCACTACTAGCCAAATTTTGGACAAAAATTATGAAAATAATTGATATTTTACACTATTTAAATGCTAAAATATGATAGAGTTCACAACACAACACCTTGAGTATAAGAGTTATAATTGTACACCACATCACTCACAAACGCAACACGAGAGGCGTTTATCTCGTCGTCTGACTGACAAGTGCACTGTCTGCTTTCGCTCCATAAATTCCTGGGTTCAATTGCATTATTAGCTGCCTGCATCAGAAAAAAATAATAACCACTAATAGAGAAATTCAACTTCTCAGTTGGGTAGAAGAGCAATAATTGTCAACTTCGCAGCCAGTAGTGGAAAAACAATTTTGTATCTCATGCATTCGCTTAACAAAATCTTGATTAACGAAAATGTTCTCCCTGCAGGTAAAATTTAATTAATATCGCTCCTGCAATTACCAACTGTGAAGATAAATCAAACAGGTCAGTGGAGACTATTATATTGAATGTCAGTACAAAAAAAATACGTAAAACTTTTGTAACGTTAGGAAAATACATCAAAATCACAAAATTGATTGGTTTTCGAGCTAGTTTCAGATTGAAGATTTAATTGAGCAATTCGTTTCACCTAAAATAGATTTTAATGAAATTTCCTTTAACTAAAATGCTACACAACATTTATGTTGTTACTGGCTCAACAAATAAGAGAATACGAAATTAATAATACTGAACTGTTGGAAACCCTCTTTTAATAAAGCTTGACTCTTGGCCATATCTCGGGAATCACTCTTACAGGATGATTCAAAAATGATCAAACTATTTTAAAAGTAATGTAATTTTCCTATATTTTCTATTACTACCCACTTCTTTACCTTTAATAGCTGGATCTGGGTGATGATGGCAATTGGAAACTTGGCAACCACGTTTCTGCTCCAAGCTAGGACAATGCCTTCCTCCATTTTCAGGACGCACCTGTATCAATCTAGTTCTCGTCATAGTTCCGGGACCACAATCTGTGTCACAGGTAGTCCATGGGCCCCATTCCGTCACTTGACAGTCGACCACTGTAACAAAACAAACATCTATTAAAATTGTTTAATTAACAAACTGGATATCGATTGAGTGCTTTTTCGCCATTCTATTCTATTCTATTCTAATTGTAATTTCCAGATAAAAGTATCTGTGAATTTATATTGATTACACTTCGCCGAAAATAACTTTGGTTAAGTAAGTCCTGTGAATTTAGTGGAATTTTTGCTTGAGCATATAAATGAGAAGTTAACTTCAAGATGAGCTGCATGTACATACTGTCTTTTCAAATCTACGATTGTACGTGCAACTGTCGGATTGTACAAGTAAATAATTCGAGAACTAGAAGCTTCTCAATACCGCGTGTGTACTATAAATATCACACACAAAGAGGTTACGTGACTTTATAAGATTACAAGGAACAGTAGAATGAGATTAGAGTTTCCTTATCCTAGCTTTATTTTTAAATTGAAGTTCAGCACATTTTACTTGAAAAAAATATACTGAAATCAATAATCGCGTTATCAGGTACATTTATTAACCTTATAAAACCTAGGCAAAGATGAAGAGGCCTTAGAACCATTAGCCACATATCAATATTTTTGGCAATAAGACCTGAATCACTTTTCCGTATTCTCCCTGTGTGACTCTTTACTACATTTTGCTGGTATATACCAAACATTGAATTTATAAAATTTTGTTGCGTTCAATATTCAACACCTCGACTTGATTAAATTGAAATCATAATTTAAATATCCCTCAAAACTCATTCGACGGGATCCCACAACGATGTGCATCAGCAAAACTGAAGTTCTACATTTAAAATTGAAAATACCACAACCCTACCTTTCTTCTCAACTTTCTCGTTCGAGTGCTTTTTGTTGGAGTTCTCAGAGTTGTGTTTTAAATCTACATTCGCGAAGTTTGCGTTATAAATTAGTAGATTGCATTTTTATAGCTTTGTGAATAACAAATACAACATTTTGTGTTATGAATAATTATACAGAGTACTCAAATAAGTGTTAATCTTCCATTTTTACACAGTGTGTTAACTAAATGGTGTGAAAATTTGATTATCACGACAGCTCGACAACGCTCATTCGTCTGTTGCAAAATTAAACTCATGAAAAACGCTCTGGTAATGGAATATTCTCGAATGATAAAACCATACTTTCAAATGATTGCTTTTTCCTTCAGCACAACATTAATTTTATTTCCATCCACGTAATTTTCCCATCTAAAGAGGTCGGTTTTTTTTTCATACCATTCTACACAGATCAAGGTGTAGAATTGTATAAACTTCTCCAATCTCGAAGGATGAGTTCGATATTAACCGCATCGGCTTTGTATTTCACGGGTAAACGTTTTTATATCAAGAAATATGAAAAAAAATAATATTTTTAAACACGAAGCACAGAAATGAAGCTGCAACTTTTACGAAAAAAATATAGAGCGATAAAGGAAGGCTTCAAAAAGTTCGTCATTGTAAACTCTTACGTAAAACTTTAATCCGACAAATGCATTGTTCAAAGTATGACCTGGAAGTTCTCTTCTAAAACGTAAAATTTTTCTATGCGATATTATTCGCAGCGAAAACATGCTTATGTTAGAATAATTATGGGTGGAAATAGAGAGTGGTATGAAAAGTCACAACTTAAACTTGAAAGACATCAACCAGGATAGGAGTTATTTAATAGAAAAAATTATTAACCCAGGTCAATAATAGACAAATTCGAATATTTCAAGAATCCAGGGATAGTAGTTCAACAAAAACTTGTGCAACATAATTAAGTATACACAGGAGATTGTCTTTAACGTATTTGCTGCTTGAAATTATTTGAATATTGCCATAAGCTTTAAATTCGCGCATAACCAAAAATGACTGATGACATAATAGTCCAGGGAAGATCCATAATATTAACGGAATTTGGCGGGGACGATCATAGAGAGATGCGGTTTTCTGCATTGTGTTCAGGAAGGTCCCAGAAAAAAAGTCAATATGGTGGGATCCACCGGTTTTGGGGAAAATGCCTTGTGGGCCGGAAAAAGCATTTTCCAAATGGACGACTGTAAACTCGGAAAAATCGGTCGGAAATTGTTACTCGGGGGTTTTCAGGCCCGCTGAACTCGATTCTGACATCAGAATTACCCGGGGGTGCTCGGGGGTGGCTCTAAATGGGGTGTCTGGGGGTGAATTGAGGGCTATATGTTAGCATGCATGAAAATCGCTCCAAACTCGTTACTCGTGGGTTTTCAGGAATGCCGAATTCGTTTCTGGCATTGGAATCATCCGGGGGCTCACGGGGGTGGCGCTGCGAGGGGTGCGGGGGTGGTTGATTGGGGGAGAAATTCTAGGGTGCATGGAAATCGCTCCAAACTCGTTACTCGGGGATTTTTGGGGATGCTAAATTCATTTATGGCATTGGAATTATCCGGGGGTTCACGGGGACGCCTCTCCAGGGGGTGCAGGGTGCTTGATTGGGGGAGAAATTCTAGGGTGCATGGAAATCGATCCAAACTTGTTACTTGGGGTTTTCGGGATGCCGAATTCGTTTCTGCCATTTGAATTATCCGGGGGCTCAATGGGGCGCCTCTCCGGGGGGTGCGGGAGTGGTTGATTGGGGGAGAAATTCTAGGGTGCATGGAAATCGATTCAAACTTGTTACTTGGGGGTCTTCGGGGATGCTGAACTGAATTCTGCTCCTGGAATCATCCGAGGGCTCTTCTGTGAGGTTTGCTGGGGGGGATAATTCCAATGCCATAAATGAATTTGGCATCCCCAAAAACCCCCGAGTAACAAGTTTGAATCGATTTCCATTCACCTTAGTAATTCTCCCTCAATCAACCACCCCCGCACCCCCCGGAGAGGCGCCCCCTTGAGCCCTCAGATAATTCAAATGGCAGAATTGAGTTCAGCATCCTCCAAAACCCCCAAGTAACAAGTTTGGATCGATTTCCATGCACCCTAGAATTTCTCCCCCAATCAAGCACCCTGCACCCCCCGGAGAGGCGCCCCCGTGAACCACCGGATAATTCCAATGCCATAAATGAATTTGGCATCCCCAAAAACCCCCGATTAACGAGTTTGGAGCGATTTCCATGCACCCTAGAATTTCTCCCCCAATCAACCACCCCCGCACCCCTCGCAGAGCCACCCCCGTGAGCCCCCGGATGATTCCAATGCCAGAAACGAATTCGGCATCCCCGAAAACCCACGAGTAACGAGTTTGGAGCGATTTTCATGCATGCTAACATATATCCCTCAATTCACCCCCAGACACCCCATGTAGAGCCACCCCCGGGCAATTCTGATGTCAGAATCGAGTTCAGCGGGCCTGAAAACCCCCGAGTAACAATTTCCGACCGATTTTTCCGAGTTTCCAGTCGTTCTTATAATTGTGCAAGTAGTGATCCATTTGGAAAATGCTTTTTCCGGCCCACAAGGCATTTTCCCCAAAACCGGTGGATTCCACCATATTGACTTTTTTCTGGGACCTTCCTGAACACAATGCAGAAAACCGCATCTCTCTATGATCGTCCCCGCCAAATTCCGTTAATCCGGCTGATTTTAAGGTATCTTCCCTGGACTATAAGGAGTAAGTTCATAATCTATGGAGTAAGTGAGGAGCGAACAGTGTACGTTAGTCAGACGACGAGGTAAGCGTTTGTGAACGCTGTAGTATAGAGTGCGAAAAATATATTAAATGTTTCATTTACGCTCACTTTAAACACAAGTATAAGTCTTAAAATCAAAAAATATTAATACACTTATCCACAAAATCTTTCATTTCTATTTCCTAGCTAACTCACCGCAAACGTGAACTGTCAAAGAAGCTACCAGCCAATAAAACAGCATGAATTCGAGATTTATGATGGACTGTTATTGTCGTGCCGCTATATGTTATTAGTTTTAAACTGGCGCCTTCTGCCACGACTAAAAATCTGAATATCTACATGGAGTTTCGATCTACTTATCTACTCTCCATGAATTGTAGTTCGTGTTTAGCAGAAGCACACCCGAAAAAATCTTATTTTTCCTTTTCTCTGCTAGAGAATACAGTTTAATTAGTTCACACTGTCTACAGTGAGCTGCCTCTATACATTCAATAAATCTTCACCACACCCCTCCTTTATTTTGCAGTTTCTACATAGAACATTCCGAAACTTTCGATTGCTCCTATGAATTTCCTACGGCTCCCTGCAGGAGCTCTTTTGTAATAACAAGTTGAGTGACAAGCCGAAATCCGTCTCTGTTCGATTTCCCGAAGTTAAGTAGATTAATAGAATGCTTACCTGCCACAGATTGATTTGTGGGAGGAAAATAAGAGCAATTTTCCCTAAGCACTGGAAAAAAAAATGAAAAACGAATCTTGGAATTGAAGTTTTTGTAGAGATGGAGGATTACGAATTACGTTTATTGAATAAATTGATCGGTCCAATCTTCTCCAATTATAAAGGGAATTTAATATAAGATTGCGATAGAAATGAATCAATTTGATATAAAAGAATGTATGCCTTTCTCGGAATAATACATAACCTCAACAATCAACCTAGGCAACAAATGCCTTATCAGAAGTGAATTCTGTTTTATGTCTTCTATCCACAGATAACGAATACTTCGGGGTAGTAATTGTGTAATAAAAAGAAAAAAGTTGGTCAGGATCACGGATCACCCTGTATGCTACGCCAATATTACTTTTATAAATGAGTTTTATCTACGTTAAATGTAGATTTTGCTACAATTTCAACAGAAATTCATACCTACATGTTTTTCACTACTTTTATACCAGTTTCCGAATATATTTCAGTGCCTTTTTTTTGATTCCCGATAAATTGCGTATATCCAACGTTATTTCGATTTTGTTTACACAGCCCTTTAGAATTTCGGAACGTTCGTTTTATTAACTTGTCCTTTTTAAAAGGACCATTTGTTACAAGCTGTTCTGTTTCACTTTTGAAATGTAATCATGACCAGAAGGTGTATAAGCGTAAATCGACGAAATAACAAATCTTCTATTCTTTCTAATTGATCGCACCAGTCAGCTGACAGTCTAGGAAACACGTTGAAAATGGATGGTATGAACAAAGAAAGTTGAAGCAAATGTTATTAGAGTTAATATAATACCCTTCTTGGTGTGAAGAAATGGAAAAAAGGATGGTTTGTGATTAATCCCAATTAAAATTACGAAAGGAACGTCTGCATCCTATTTTGAGCAATGTAAGTTCTCCCAAGTGGTAGGTTGCACTAAACTCTAGAATCTAGAATCTAAACATCAACTAATAATAAAATTTTAATTGTGATACACTTAAACGGTTCATTATTGAGATATTTTATTAGAACTAATCACAGACCTGCTTTTTTTCCATTTCTTTCAACGTAATGTGTTAAAAAGTCAATAACAATCGATGACCCACGCCAAGAAGGTTAGGTATATGAACTCTATCGACATATGCATAAACTTTTAAATCTAAATCCTTAAGGCCTCATGGCGAGTCAACGAAATATTGTGGAACGTTCTCTACATAGAGAAATATAATATATTGAGAGTTCTCAACCCTGCAGTAACAGTTGGCATCACGTTGATCAAAGCGCACCCCGAAGAGGTGGTGGAACTAATTTTTGAAGGCGGGATATTTAAATTGGTTAGTTTGGATAGTGGGCAGGTAAATTTTACAATTTGTCTAGAAATTGTTTATTATTATAATTATTTCATTATAAAAAATTGAATTATATTTAATATAATTTAATTTTTTATAATGAAATGATTATAATTAATAAACAACTTTCAAGACACATTATTCAGATAAATGAAAAATGAACACAAATTTAATTTTTTTATTAAACTGCACATAATAACATGACATAATCTATCAATTTATGGAACATGAACATACTTTTACCACTTACATTATATTTAGGAAAGTTAAGCCAATATCACATCAAATTGCACATTATTTCAAAATTTTTCACTAAAACTGCAAAAATTTCAATAAAAACGAGTTAGAAAGTAGATTCTCCAGGAACAGGTCTGAAACAAAATAAATAAAATGCAGTACCATAACTTACAAATAAAAAAGAATTATTTTTGTTTATTAGTTCTCTTGCGAAGGTAAAACAAATCTTGATAAGTATTTTGCATAATGAACCTGTAAATGCATTATTACCAACCAAAATGATATTTACACAACCTTTGAATCTTGGATTTAGAAAGAAATCCTAAAATTATGAACCACTGTTTACTGCTGTTTACTTTGATTAATATCAGATGGAAGTTTGAAAAATGTTTTATTTTTACTACGAAGTGGCCAAAAATTTTACTATCGCAATTTTTTGCAATACATTTATAACGAGTTATATCTGGTGATGATATTTAGAAGGTTCACTTACTGTTATTTCCTTTCTTAGAACTAAAATCCTAAATAAATCTATGAGTAAAATAATACCACTCACCATTTTGTTTTGTTGACACTTTCTTGTTGTCTTTCTTGTTTGACAAGCAGAAGCTAGATTCACACCAGCCAATGTATTATTGATATTGTATATTTTTATTTTTAATAACTTAAAAGTTGATATACTAGGATATTTGATAATATTTATCAACATTGAAGGATAAATATTGCAGTGTAATGGTATTTATAATATTTTGAACTATTTTATTCCATTTCCCTTATGTAAAAAGTCTTGTAGTTCTCGCGACCGCAGCGACTCGATGCGCGGGTGGTGGCGCAGAAACGTTATGCCGTATACCACCTATGCTTCAATCCGTCTCTTTTTTATTTGTCTATGGTTCTCTACTTAACAAAATTGACACTTGTTGAATGATGTGTCAGTGACAAAAATAAGAAGCTTGCAATTGCAACGAAGCTATACACGTAGGTTGAGAAAAGATGGCACCACTGTGCCTTTGTTTTTTTGATTTTTCTGGTGTTGCTGGATGCAGTTCCACCCAATTTATAGGTAATTATAAGAATTAACGGCTTTAAAATAGCGATAGGATCTTTAGTGGTCCAATTAAAAATATTACCGGATGCGTACCGTTTCTGGATTAAGTTTTTTAAAGTTGAATTACTTTATAATGGATACTTCCTTCTTTTTCCAGTCGCTAAAAATAAAAAGAATCTAATTTAAATATATCGCATGCAGCTCCAGCACTCAGTTTTGTTGGTTTGTGGCTCGAAAAAATTTAGTTTCGCTTCTGGAACAAATTGCAAAAATTTAAATAAGAGCGAAGCATTTAAATATGTGATTTTAAAACTTTTCTGAAGAACTTTTAAAGCAATTTATTTTCAACTATGCGCCATGTAAATATATATACGTATAGAGATGTCGAATAATAAAAGTTGAAATGGGAACTCGTTAAAATCCAATTTAAATTATTTGGAAATTTCAATCGTCCAAGCCGTTCGGTACACTGTACAAACACTGTCATAGTTTTGACGACAGAAGAACTGGGATCTTCTCGTTCTGTGACCATAAACCTCCCTACTCCAGCCTAAAAATTGCCATATTTGCCGCCGTCTTTACAAAAAGATTCAAAGGTGAAAGGCTTCCATTGATGCCGACCCGTGCAGTTCCTTGCCCTGTGAATAACAAAAAGGGTTCAGTTTAGTTAATATATTTACTACAGAGGTGACTTCTGTCCTTCTCCAGTAGATTTAAGTTCCATAGGTATCTGTAGAGTAGGGAGGGTGAGTGTAGGCTCAAAGCACTTAGGCCACATGTGACCCATTGTACATACTCTCGAGGAGTTGTCCTGTCCTTCCCAGGAAGGTGGACAGGTCACTAGGAGACATCTCCTTTATATCAGCAGGTATACCAAGACTCACCGAACACACACTCTCTAATGTTGACGATAACTCCGGACACTCGCATGAGACCTCCTCCTCCTCTACTATTACCAAAGCTTGTCGATATTCTCCCTCGACAACTACCCTACGTGAACATAAATCCTCAATAATATTTCAAAATTGTGAAACGTTCAACATATTTTAACTAACCAATGTATATAAGTCATTACAACTCTATTTTAAAAGGGATCCCCCTGCTGAGACGTTTGTCAACTAGATTGAATCGCTTTCTTCTTGATAATATGTCCTATTCATCACGACTTCCGAAAACAACTCCCATTTCCGTTTACAAATCCATCTAAATTGTAAACTCCCAACTTCGAACATCTGTCCTTATTGATATTTGGGAAGTTTCTGATCAAAGTTACACTTGGTAGTTCGAGAACATCGATTAAAATATATAATCCTTTATGAATTTGAACGTCGTCTACCTGGCCTATTCTTACACTATCGATGAACATTTGACAGAACTAGTGACTGAATAACAGAAATGAAATGGTGACATGCCAAGAGTTCCTTTATAGAATTAGTATGAATGAGTATTCAGCATAAAAGTCATTTTAAATTTAAGATATACGCTTCGGGGGTGTATTCATTATTTCAATAAAGTAATATAGATGTTCTCAATGATAAAGAACATGCACTAATCTTCTGTTTTTAATGGTAGACTTTAACTGTCATTCTTGTCAGAAAAAAAAAACTTTTTGTTGGCCACACTGGCCTCAGACTGAACCATAGGACTGAACTCTTCTTCTTCTCCTTCTAAATGAATATTCAACTGTAAATTTTATTTAGCACTCACTTGAAATGTTTTTCAGTTTTTCCTTCTCCAGTGAAACCAAACAAACTACGGACACTTGAATTTACCTGCCGATTAATAAAAAAAAACATAAAACTACTGTCAGTTTCTAAATTTCCCTCGCCGACATTAGTTCACTAGGGATTTCGAGTAACATAAAACCGATGGAGTTAGATTTCAGCGGATTACCTTTCTGAGACGAGGAATGAATTGCCGTACAGAAGTCAGTTGAAAAAATAAAGAACGGAGAGGAAGAGGATCTACTGAAACAGATGTCACCAGAGCTGATGGATGAAAAACAATGAAAAAGTAGATCTTATCATAAGATTCCTATGTCTTATTTGTTATGTAACTAAAACAGGGTCGACTATTTGAAATTGTTTTTGCTGGAGATTTCAGACAATAATAGAGACTTTTAGCTTGTCTTGAATTTCTCACGTATCCGTATACGTAACGAACTGCGCATGTGTAGACCCGTTACGTCTCAGCCGATACGATGCGTTGAAAGTATTGTTACGTGCCCTACTCCGTATACTTAAACGTATACGTATCCCGACCAAAGTCAGTATTCCGTGCTATTAGTGCTATTTTACTAGTCTTCTTCTTCTTTGATATTGGTTTAGTTTAATATGCATCAAAAATAGATCGTTAAAATCATCATCGTTCTCGTCTAGCAGCCTCCATTATACGTTTTAGAAAAATATAAAAAGGTAAAATAAAAAAACTTTGAGGTTATACAATTAAAGACAGAACGAAACGATACGCTGTCTGCTAAAAAGGTTTTCTTGACAATTTCTTTATGTCAACGTAACTCCAATACGGATGCGGATACGTGTAAAAACTTATGACAAGCTAAAAGTCCCTATTATAAATGTCATCTACAAGAATTGGTTATTTAAAAAACCCGCTTAAAGAGAAAATATTTCTAATTTTGGTACTCCATGTTTCCAGTTTCCAGCTCACAATAAAAAAAACAAAAATAAAGAAAAGAAGAAGAAACAAATAACAGAGACTGTAATGCAATATATCTAAACATTTATGAATTTACGACAAAAACCATACTAGACGAAGTAATCCATATTCACAAAATTTCATGACATTCGGTTAAACGGCAAAAGATAAATGTGGTCAAACACGGGTTTTTTATATAATATATAAAGATATATTTTTGTTTTCGTCAACTGTGGACAACATTTTCCAATTTTCAATACAGGATATACGAGTATAGCTATTACCCAAAAAGCAATAGAACAATCCCCTTCGAACGAGAGAAAAACTGACGCTAAAACAAAAAGCCGAAGTATGTTTTCGATAGTCAATGATGATGTTATTCGCTTTCTGGTCAGGACCGGCTTCAACAAACAATGGACAATTTTTCTTATTGTATACGATAAGTTGTGAAAAATAAGTATACTTCATTCAAACAAATGATAATAACTTTTTGATAGACACTACTCAGATTCAATGGTTTGATCTATAGCACATTGCAAAGCGTTCTTGGTGTGCGTCATAGTTTGTGACGTATATCCGGGTTTTGGGTATGTCGTTTATAATATTCGCTATAGTGACATATAACTAACCTTAAATTTTATGAATAAACTCATCAGGATCGTATTTAGCTAAAGGATATGAAATTAATAATTACCAGGTTCTTTTTCTAACTAAAAATACTTGAGAACTCTCAAAATTCTGATATTTTGAAATACCTTCCTAGTATAAAAAAATATGGTGCTCAAAATTGCTAATGCCGTTCCAGTTTGAAGCAATCCTATCCTACCTGTGAAAGTGTATTCCATTATCCGCCCCATAACTTTTGTTAACAATTCATTATGGATAAAGATTGATGCGAGCAGAGGCATTTCATTTATTCCTGGCCGCCACCCGTGCCGTGGTTTCATAGAGTCCTTATTACTTTTTGGCATGCTACAAATAATGCTGTTAGCAGAACTGTTAGTGATCGATGGTAAGTTACGATTACGGCTACTGGTTAATAAAAGAAACCATTCGTGCAACGTGAGTTTAAGCAAATCAATAAAAACTGAAACGAAATAGATTTTTTACTGTTTATTATAAAATTTGTGAAGATAATACAGTTGAAAGCAGTGCTTGTTATTAACAATGGTATTATGCTCAAAAGAACCTACCAAAAAAGGAATATCTGGCAAAAACATAATAATCTGCTCTGATATTAGGCTAATAGGGCTTAGGTCATCATATAAACTTCAACAAACATAATTTTAGTCCTAATAAGAATTCACAAATTTTAAAAGAAGTTAACTCTAAGAATTTCAATAGGTTGGATTTTTTGGAAGATCTACAAATTGACAAAGAATTAAAGAGCAATGATCTTTGTTTAAACACACAAGTACAATTAATAGTATATTATTAAACGAGCAATTTATGATAGCCATAATTCACGATGGGTGACGTTTGCGTCACGAGCCGTAGGCGAGAGGGGCAATTCATCCAAGTGAATTATGGCCATAAATTTCGAGTAGAATACTATACTTTGTCCACAACACTTGATTTCTTTATTAAATAAAAGTCAGTAACGATTTGGTTATACTAACCTCAAAATGTTCTGAGAGCTACATAAAAATATAATTTGACATATATAGAGATGGGCGATACTGTAGAAAGTATCAATACGACGTACCGTTATAAATATATTGTTTTAAAATACTTAATTTTAGAAAATATCGCTATGAAAAGTATCAATACTAAAAATTACAATATTTTATCGATACGATATATGTCAGAAACAAATTTCTTGAACAAAATACACAGATTTAATAGTTTATTTCATATTGTAGGTACCCCCATCTCTAGTTCATAATACACTGTAGTGTATTATGGTTCATAATTCACGACAGTTGATATATGGGTACCATATACCTTTTGTTAGGAGGTAAAATATCGGCTTATTATTAGGTGGTCGTGGACAAATAGATCTTATGTGCCTTTGCATAGACGATTAAAAGATTAAATTAGTACATCCAAACAAGTTCTCTCTATGATGATACTAATTTTGATCCTCAACATTTCAGATTAGTGCTGTATTTTGAGGTTTAGTTATCATCAATTAAAATTTTCCCAAATTTTTACAAAACTCTTGATTTTTTTTTTTGGTTGTTTGGAGTAGTGTTTTTGGACTCTTGTTTGAGTTGTTTGTTTTGAATTGGATTTGGTAATGGGTTCTAGACCCTAAATCCTTTTCTGGATCTAAGAATATTTGAGAAACGGGTTCTCATTAGACCACAAATCAGATCATTCTTAGTGAGAATAGCTTTAATACTATTTTTGAATATTACTTGTTTGCATTCAGCTGATATTGAAAAAATTTTTCTTTGTATCAAATAGATTTTCATTGTTATAATGTTTGTTTTGTTTAACGATGAGATTGGTTTTGAAGACTTTATTACATGAATGTTTATTGTATTTTGGTGGTTTCTTCTTGTGGTTAATTCAGTTATCTTTTTTGAATTAGATTTGGTGAAGGGTTCCCATTAGACCCATAATCTTTTTCTGTTCAGAATTGGATTTAAGTAATAGGTTCTCATTAGACGCTAAATTAATTCCTTTATCAGTTAGTTAGATGATTATTTGTTGATTGTAACGGATTCTTATTAGACCGATAATCTTTTTCTGTTCTGAATTTAATGAGTTCTCATTAGACTTTAAATCAAATCTTTTTCTCAGTACGGATAATTAGTTGTTCTTTTTGAGAGATTACCAATTTACAGATTAAATTGTTTGAAATTGTTCTTTGATATTGTCAATAGTGTGGAATCGCTGGGAACTCATGTGTAAATTATCTGTTATTGAATAAGAAATAGCAAGGGGTTTTCATTAGACCTTTAATCTTTTTCAGCTTTTTGTTTTTTGAAAAATGAGGTTCTCATTAGACCTTAATATCAGATTATTTTACAATTTTATTCAGGAAATTTACATATTAGTTTTAGGTAATTACCGGATTACATTATTTGAAATGATTTTAACAGCTTGAAATAAATTCCTTGAAAAATTTTACATTTACACCTCACTGTTACTATGTTAGTTTTAGCTCACTTTAGATAACTTTAACTACTACTAGTTCCGTGTAGGTTTCTTGTTAATTTCAAATTAATGATTATTGCAGTGTGTTACTTCAAATTCAGTTACACTAACAGGTATACCTGGTTAGAAACTTTGACAAAAATGCATAATAGTTAACGACAGTACCCCAAATAGGGGAAAATATTATAAAAATTTCATGTGATTTTAATTTGAAAAAGTCTTAATTGCTTCATCAATGTATTGTGAATGTTTTACTGGATATGGGTTTTTTGTAGTTACCTGACGAGTAAGTAATTCCTTACAATTTCCTAACTTTAACTTATAACAACTATTACTTACTTGCAGGTAATGCACTGATGATGGCATACCAGCCGAAAGCGCTTTGCAATTTTAAAATTTAAATTTTTTTGCACAGAATACAAAAAATTGTGTTCTTGACTTTTTAGTCATGTGTACTCAGCTATAATAAAGATATTCACCATACTGCTTTTGACAGGAAGGATATACAGGGTGGTCATTAAGTAATTGTAAAAAAATATTATTGTTTGTTTTTTAGCATAATTTTTTGCTTTTCGATGTGTATATTCAAATATTTGACAGTGGGGGTTTCTAGATATAAGAAATCATAATGATGTCTTGCTCTTGCTTGATTACCAAATTAAATATATAATGGAAATCACTTATTTAGTACTGCAATCAAAAATCGTCTATTAAAATTTACTTTTGCACATAAAAGGCTGTCTAAAAGCGATTGAAATATAAACAACGAATCACTAATTCTGCTGTTTTGATCTCAAATGGAATGTCAATCGACATAACTGTCTGTACTCGTCAGATTTCTATTCATTAATTTTCCATGGAATCAAATGTTTAGGTTGTAATAATACATCGTATTGTACGAAGTTAACAGAGGTTGATAATATAAATAATTATAGTAATGGAAATACAAACAAATGGTTATGAAAATAGGAAATAATGGGAATTGACAAAAAAAAGTGGAATTGGAAAAGACGGTAAATAACAAAAAAGAGTTTGACGTGTTCAAACTTCAGATCTACTACGAATGGCAGTTAAAAACGCGTAGTTGCTATGAGATGATTAGAAGAGGAATTTTTTTGATACAGGGGCTCGATTCTCGACTTTTATTCACATGGGTGGAAATAATTTTCACATGGAAATATTAAATTTGGTATTCTCCACAGAACCCCGTGAATATTTTACACAAAAAGTCCACGAATATTTTCACATGGTAAATGTCAATGTGAATGTAATTTCCAATTGAATTACTGTCATACAACATAACCAATAACAGACAACTCTGTCAATAACATACATGTGAAGATTCAAACTGACTTTCTTAGCAGTAGCACATCTTGTGTTTGTTGTTTTGTTCTAAAACTTCTAATGGTGGAAGCTATTTTACTGCTTCATTTGGAAGTTTTGGAAGAGGTGGAAATGCTAGAAAATAATCCACCTAGAGATTTTTGGTCAAGGTGGAAGGACATAGCAGGAGATACTTTCATAAACCTTAGTCTTAGCTTATATCATTTTCAATAAAAGTGATTAGCATGTTTTTTGTGTATCTGAGACATGTCCAGTTCCTTTTTTTTGAAACTGCAACCTTATCCGCCATAATACTTTATTATTCTCAATTCTTCAGTTTCAGACATTTCAGTAAATTTATTTTGTTTATTTTGATGTCAATAGCCCAGGGATCTCAACACAACAAATCCAAAATGATGAAACAGGATTGGTCAATAAATAAGTAGTGGAATAATTTTACATGTGAATCTTTTCACATGAGGTCGAGAATCGAGCCCCAGGGCCCATTTTTTCTAAAGGTACATAATGTAAAGGTTATTCTTTAAGACAACTACACTACACTACCTAAATCTTTTCCTCCCACTTTTCAGCTCTTGCATTTTCTGTGCTTTTTTTAATAACCCTCTCTTCAATTTCCACCTACCAAATTTTAGATAACAATTTTTTTTTCACCAAAAAAATGAACTAATTCGCCTGGTGTATGAAATTTTCTTCGCTACCTTAATATAAGAATGAATATCTCTTTTAAGGAAAAATATATAGCACATAAAACTCCGCAAAAGCAAGTCAAAAGGTTCTAAAAAACGAACATCGTTTGGAAGATAAGTGGAATTGGTTTAGTTTACTGTGGTTATATACATACAGACACTTTAAGAAAACTTGAAATTTCCCGAAAATTCACCACAGATAAAGCAATCAATTCAATATCTTTTCACAGCATGATGTCACTTTCCAAAAATGAATTCTAGTTTTAAATTAGAGGCATAATAGATCGTTAAGAAATATTCAAAATAAACAAAAGCAACTTTTTTCAAACCTTCTTAATTTGTGAGATACAGGATGTTTAAAGGTGCAGAATAAATACACATTTTATTTTATATGTTGTTCTACTATAAAGTCGATTTGCAAACTCCCCTGAGCTAGCGCTATTATTTGCCAGGAAGTTTCGTAAGGGCTGCTGCTCCTAGTACAATAAATCTCGGTGATTGATGACGGTAGGTATATACTGGCGATATTTTGAAGTCCCATATGAAAATGAGTTGTTCATTAAGTTTAAAGTCTGGGATGTTGTTGGGTAACCAACCGTGCGTAAAATACGAGTATGGCGCTAATAAGAAGGTATCCGCTTTTCCGCAGCTTTCCACAACTTAATTAAGTGGGGAAAACGTTTCGACAATCAAAAAAAATTGGTCTCAATATGGAATCAGTGAAAAGAAAATTTCAGTTAAACGATTTTATTGACAATTCAACTCATGTATAAAAAATCGCATATGCCTTAGTGTAATTGTCACTTTGACACCGACAAAAGTTAGCTTTAACTTTTTCAGCGATAAATTAACTCCAATGTTGAAATGTCATATACTTGGAAATGTTATTGTCACTTTGACATCGATAAAAAAGGTGCATCCTTTTTTATCGCGATAAAAACCTCTCTTCCTCAATTTCTAGTAAGCGGACGTCCCTTTTACACAATGACAATTAGATAATTATTTTTGTTGTTCATCGATATATTCTGTCGTTAATTTATCTTGCCAAAAAACACTCGAGCTTTTCTTTTATCAGATAAATTTCTCTTCAACTCAAAGTTTTGCCAATCACTAAATTGGCTCGAAAAACTGACATAAGATAAAATCGCTCCACCTTCGGTGTCGCGATTTTATCATGTCAGTTTTTCTCGTAAAATTAGTGATTGGCAAAACTGTTTCGTTGCAAAGAGAAATTTATCCGATAAAAAAAAAGCTCTTGTGTTTTTACTGTTGACAATTCAACTCATGTATAAAAAATCGCATATGCCTCAGTGTAATTGTCACTTTGACACCGGCAAAAGTTAGCTTTAACTTTTTCAGCGATAAATGCACTTGTGGTTTTTTCACTTATTCATTTGTTACCATAATAAATAGTTTGACATGTTTGTCAACAACTTATTGAATTTCTAAACACTAACAATGAGCCGATTCATTGAATTGTCCTGCGGAATTACACTCGATGTTTGTATTGATATCGGGTAAATTTGTGCTGTTCAACTTCTAAACTGTTTCCTTTAGCAATTAGACTCGAAAAACTGTCAACCTAAAAACGCTCCACCTTCGGTGTCGCGTTTTTAATAGTTGACAGTTGTTCTCGTCTAATTGCTAGGAAACAGTTTCTCATTAAACAATCCAAATTTACCCGATAAAATACAAACCTCTTGTGCAATTATAAGTGATAAATGCACTTGTGGTTTTTTCACTTATGCATTTGTTACCATGATAAATAATTTGACATGTTTGTCAACAACTTATTGAATTTCTAAACACTAACAATGAGCCGATTCATTGAATTGTCCTGCCGAATTACACTCGATGTTTGTATTGATATCGGGTAAATTTGTGTTGTTCAACTTCTAAACTGTTTCCTTTAGCAATAAGACTCGAAAAACTGTCAACCTAAAAACGCTTCACCTTCGGTGTCGCGTTTTTAATAGTTGACAGTTGTTCTCGTCTAATTGCTAGGAAACAGTTTCTCATTAAACAATCTAAATTTACCCGATAAAATACAAACCTCTTGTGCAATTATAAGTGAAAATAAAGATAATGTTGTCGATAATGTAGTGATCGTTAAAAAATGATGGTCCTAGGTGCCATTCTTCTCAACAAAATTGAACAGATCAATATGTCAACAGGAAGCTGGAGGAATTTCAATTGACCCAAACAAAAGCCTGGTCAGTCTAAGTAAGGCCGCTTAAAAATGTGCAAGTAGTTCAGTTTATTTTTAAAATGATTAATGTGTGTGAGTCAATTTGCCACAAACTTTTACTAGAATCTGTTTGGATGTAGCTTATGCTACCCATTGTACATCCTCCCCGAGGAGTTATCCTCCTAGGTTATTATCCTGTCCTTCCCAGGAAGGTGGACAGGTCACTAGGAGACATCTCCTTTATATCGGCAGGTGTAGGACGATAACTCCGGATACTCGCATAAGACATGTTTGACAGTTTGATCTTCCTGTTCAAACATCCTGGATATAGGTGTGTGTCCTCTATCCCCATAGTATGGAGGTGTTTGTTTTGCTCTTGGAACGTGGAATCAATGAACAAATAGTGATTTAGTGAAGATAGATAGTGTAATATTCAAGATAAATTAAAACTATTATACTGAGTGTAAATAAATTACTGTTTGTTACTGATAAACTCACAATGACATTCTTCCGTTTATTCCATTTCAGTGAGCTAATCCCGGAAAATACCCTAAACTACATTTAACTCGTTTAAAAATAAAAGTGCACGAAATAAAAAACTTCGACGAATATTGCTGCTTAAAAATACAACAAAGCTCGTAACATGGCGTGCCGTTCGCGTCGAAATATATCCATTATTTTTTTTCTACTTTTTTCTGTCGCAAACGAAATTATCCAGTACGGAAAGTTAGGTTCGAATTTTGGGATAACGCCTAGACCGAAACACATTTCCAGCGAATTTAACTCGGATGATGGAAATTTAGTAGGATCACCGGCACGAAAGTTGGAGTTTCAGACAACACGTTTTTTGGTTACGGTTTGTTTCTCCACTTTGTTTTAATCTAACAATATTTTGGCCTATCAGCATTCAAATTGATATTATGAAGATGTTCGCAAATTGATTTGCAATAATGAACCTTTTAAATTTATTACAAACATTATATATTAACAAGCGCAACTTTATTCAAAATAGGATGCAGACGTAGAGTTTATTCAATAGCCTTTTTGGTGTGCGTCATCGTTTGTGACGTAGGTATAACCGGGTTTTCGGTATGGTTCATACAACAGCCTTTTTGGTGTGCGTCATCGTTTGTGACGTATATTCGGGTTTTGGGTATGTCGTTTATTTTATTTGCCATTTTGACACCTATCTAACCCTAAATTTGATAAATAAAATCATCAGGATCGGATTCAGCAAAATTCGACAAGGCTATGAAATTAATAGTTACCAGTTTCTTTTTCCAAACTGAAAATACTTGAGAACTTTCAAAATGCTAATGTTTTTCCGTGTATCTAGGCATATTTTTGTATTAATCGAATAAATATAACAATAATATTCATATTAACTTTTCATAAATAATAATTGACCGTGAACAACAAAGTACAGACCTGACAAGAACTGTCAGTGGGACAGTAGAAAAAGATGTCAGACACATTGACAATACGAAAGGTATATCTGCATGCCTATTTTAAATAAAGAGATTTCTCCCGATTGATAGGTCGCGCTTACGCTTAATCTGAACATCAACCAATCAAATTTTGGTAAGTCAATGATTAGGATTGACGTTTGTAATAAATTTGAACGGTTCATTATTGCGATATTTTGATTAGGATTAATCAAAGACCTGACTTTTTTTGCATTTCTTTCGACGTAATGTGTTAGAAAGACATTAACAATCAATGACGCACACCATAAAGGCAATTGAATGAACCATACCCTTTCTAATGTCCCACTGACAGTTCTTGTCAGGTCTATACCTACTTGTCTATACTTCAATTATTTTTTTTTCAATTTTTGTCTCAAATTTGGCTAGTAGTGAAAAAAAAATGTATATCTTTCAACAATGTTTATTAGGAATGTACACAGCTGCACTAATAAAGAAAAATAAAAGTATTTTTCTTTAACCTAATCTCTCAACTTTGTTTCCCAGGCACTTCTTTGGTTCCAAAGCTCATAAATAACTTTGGCAAATCGTATACTGGCTCAAGTTTTCGGCTTTAGTTAGATTCTACTCGAAATATAAAATAACCATCTTTGCTGTAGAAGCAGGTAGGTAGAGGAAACGAGATACTTAAAACGTTAAATAAATTCATTTCAGGATGTACAGAAAATTTATTAGACTTGTATATTAAAAACTAGATTTGCGGTGCATACTTATTATACTAGAATTCAAAATACAGGATTATGGAGATTTAGTTTGAAAAATATTTCCAGTATAATATGTGTTGTATGTTTCCGTTGGGAAAACTTCTTTCAACTACCAGCTGCATTTTAAATACCAGGAATCTGCTATTATCTCCTTGTTTATCTCAATTTCTACGTGTTTCTTTGAATTGGCGGTTAATTGTAAAAAATTATAAGACCTTGTGAAATTATTGTTGTGCTCACAATTCAGTACATGACTAATGATGGATATTGCAAGTGTCAATCGGACAATCTGTATAGTACATTCAATAGCCGTCTTATGGTGTGCGTCATCGTTTGTTACGTATATCCGTTTTTCGGTAGGTATGTCGTTTATTTTATTTACTATTTTGACATAATATATCTAATCTTAAATTTGATAAATAAAATCATCAGGTTCGTATTCTGTCAAATTCGGAAAGGCTATGAAGTTCAGCTTCATTTTTTAGCTGAAATTACTTGAGAATATTCAAAATTCTGATGTATTTCCGTGTCTCTAATATTATTGTGTTATTTAAATAAATATAACAATTAGATTAATATTCACATTTCATAAATAATAATATTGACAGTAAACAACAAAATACAGACCTGGCGAGAACTGTAGGACAGTAGAAAAAGACACATTGCCGCTACGAAAGGTACGTCTGCATTCTATTTTGAATTACAGATCATTTTATATGCGTAATCTATTTTGAGTATAAATAGAAGCTACTAAAACTTTCTAAAAGGACAGTAATTTCAAAATTAATTACTGCGTCAGCTTCATGGTATTTTGTGAAAGATGTCTGTGAGATTTCTAATGAAATATAACTTCAATATTACACCTAGCTACAAGTTGAAGCTTTATAAAGGAACGTTCACATTATAGTCCAGTAAACGAGGAGTAGAATCCGATATCCACTAGGGTAGACCAATTTTGGTGACTATTTTTACGGTTTAAAGTGATTTGTTATGTCTTCAGAAATCTCAGAATATTTCTCTTTAATGGCGATTGAGCATCTTCAGCCTGTAGTGGCTTCTCAACAAGACTGATTATTTTACTGTTTGGACTTTTCAGTATCTGTATTCTTCACTGAGTGAGTGGAGATTTTGCTTGGTTAGTCAATCACAAAAATAACAAAGAAAAAATATCTGTTTTCTCTGTAGGCTTCACTCTTTCCGTCAAGAATTTGGCAAGAGAAATAAAACCCGTTAATTTTTGGTACCCAATAGTTACTACTGATGTTAATTGGATTTAATAGTATATTCTTCAACGAGTGCAGAATGATTGCTATTATTCACGTGGATGAAGTTTCCAAAGCGAGCAAGAGCAGCGAGTGAGTTTTGGAATCATCCAAGTGAATATTAGCCATTCTATACACAAGTAAAAGACTATACTTTCTCCACGATGAAAGAAAGGTAGCTACCACTAGGCTATAGAGCTTATTTAATCGAAACTCTTACATTTATAAATGAAATTGGGAATTATAACTGAATATAACTACTGTTGTCCATTTTCTTTCCATATAATACGTAAAATTATAATTATATCATTATTTTGACGTTTCAAACGACGTGCTGTCAGAATCGATTTGAGTTATTTGGTATTTGACGTTTTAAAAAAGACGATTTGATTTATCCATTTTAATTCATTTCAGAGTGAATTCTGATAATAATAGAAAGCTATTGGCTAACGAGAGTGAATTCTTTTTCATTATTCACTGATGTGAAGAATTTATATCATTATGCAGCTAAATATGTAAAAATAATTTGTGGTTTATTACTTTGCCGTGGAGAAAAATATTTCTCAATACATTTTTAACCACTTATATTTAATGTTTGCAGTTGAAGAACTTAATCGGTTCTGTAAATTATCAGAAACTAATCCTGGAAAACTTCCAAGACTCGCGTAGTTACTTAGCAATTTAATTATTATTTGCTCGCAAAATTGAGAATAACCTTACTTTATTAACTTTAAATCCGAATTAAGCTTTAACGAATAGTTTTTCGTTTTAATAGTTATTTGTTTAACTAGGCAGCAAAGTAGTAGTCAATCTACTTTGCTGCCAAGCTGAACAAATAATTTTTTCTCCGATTGTTCATGAGGATATTGTATTTGCAAATTATTACAATTCCCACAATCTCTTTATTTTAGTTGGTTGCTATGGAAATGTATAATCACAAGCAGCAAAGGTGCCTAGGCAGCAAAGTGACAACTTTGCTGCCTAGGCAGAAAAAGTAATACTTTGCTGATTGATATCAGTCAGCAAAATTAATATTTGCTGCCAATCGGAGAAAAAAGTATTTCTTGAACTGTTTTATTCTGATACAAATATTCTTAGCACTTTTCATAAATAATAAAGTACAGACCAGAGAGAAATGTCAGTGGGACATTAGAAAAAGACATATAGAGAACGATTGAATAATATCCAATTCATTTAGACAATTCTACAACGATTACTATTATTATTACTAAGTACTTAGAGTATTCATGTCTTTTGTTCGACACAGTTCTCATCAAAACGACTTTCCCTTTCTTCTCTAATTAGCATAGTGAGTGGTTCTTATATAATTCGATTTATAGCGCTTCTAGATTAATTTGGGGTGCAATCAAAGACATTATAACGAGGTGAATAGAAAAGAACATTACGTAATATAACTAAATCAGCTTTATACTAGCTTTGACAAATCCACATAAAGCTTGGGTCGGGTGTAAGATATACAACACTGATTAGTTTATACAAGATGTATGATATTTCCTTGACATAATGTTTATAGCGAACGGAAACATAAATACTTAGTAATGGGGCGTCGAAGAAGAAATAGAATAGTTAAAAATAGTATATATGACCAACGCAAACAAAAGTATGGTATGAGGTGGATCTGACGACTAAAATAAGAAGCTTTTAACAAACTACACGCTAGAGGATATTCTCCGACAGAGAACAATCTTTAAAATGCGTATCTCTTTTATTTTTAAATGTATTGCTAAAATTTCAATACAGCCTTCTAACACAAATTTGGCACTCAAATAACCATGGTTTTAGTCGATGTTATATGGGAAATATATTGGAAAGTATATAAACAGATACAATTGGTTCAAGAATGGTCAGTGAAGACGATTTGACCAAAGGCTGGACATCTGTATCTAATGTAGTGTTTTCCGATGACAATCATTTTAATCGTTAATAACAATATTGTTACGAACTCAGTGATTTAGAAGCCGGTCCTGTCGTGAGCTATAAATTTTGGCGAATGCGACCTTTCTTGAAGATTTCATAATAGAGTAATATTCCCGACTGTTCTCGAAGCGTGAGAAGTGGTAAATTCAAGAAGATTCTAAAGTTCGCGAAGGTTTTTGAGTGAGTCGAACAGGTTTTCAGTATAAAGTGAGTGAACAGATAGATTAGGACAATTATTATACAAAGTGTAGATAAATTAATAGACATTAAGTAGTGTGTATATAAATTAAGTTTATTATAGTGTGTGAGTGTTTCTTCAATAAACCAGTAATTATAATTAGCCATAGTGAGCGTATAGTTTCATCCCCCGAGAAAAACTGTTTAAAATAAATAAGAAAAACATTACAATATAAAGCATTAAAACCGGTATTATGGAAGTTGCAGCAGAAAGGGGGGTTTTACGAATTCCTAAATAGAATAGATCACGAAACTACTTTTCATTCCTTTGGGTATTTTTTTCAGTTTATGATCATTGAATTTTTGTCTTTTAAATTATATGTTTAGTCTATGCTTTAAGCAATTCTAGTTAAATAAACTACAGATCTACAGATATTTCATTATTAGTCTTGCATCCGAGCTATGTCTTTGAATATATAAGTAATAGTTATTTATGAGCCAAGGGCGCAAATAAGGTGTTTGCGGCCCGCCGTGTGGAAATTAAAGCATGTGGCGCAGCCGAGGGCTTTTTAACCACGCAAAGGGCCGCAAACACCATTTGCGCCTGTGGTACATACAAGATTTTATGTACGATCGCGAGTAATTATGTAATTCAGATATTATTAAAAAAAATTAGAATAAATTAAAGATGCACCTGCTTCCAAAGTCAAACAAGCAACAAAACTGGTGGTTGTTTGTAAAAGTTATTTAAGTTCTTATTGTTCAGAAAATGTAAATATTTTAGAAAATATCAATTATTCTTTTTCAAACACCAACACCTCGACCAACAGCAACAATTTACCTTCTATATTAGTATCTAATTGTAAATAATGTAAAATTGAAATTAATATATCAAAATTGGAATAAAGTATTTGAAATTTTTTACTGGTATTTATTCAACTGTTTGACACCTGCATGGTGGCACATTGTGGCCCGGCGGGTCGAAAAGTATCAAATTGCGCCCGCAAATTAGAGCGCAAATAGGTACTTTGTGGCCCGATCGTACATAAATGTCTTTTATACTTCTCAACCTGAGTAATCTAAATATTGACTAAAACAAACCTCCACAGGCGTCTTTAAAATCTGCACAGCAATCTCCCAATTTCAAGCAAGCGTGATCACAATAACACGGCTTGTCGCTAAGGTCCTCGATAATAGCGTTAACAGGAGCTTTTTGTACCACACAGGATGAATCTCTCCCTGTACAACAAAGTTTTGCTTCACGACAACTTCCGCACATTACGGCACAACAAAAACACGCAAAGATCATAAAACCGAGTAAAAATTGCATCTTCTAAACAATATTCTCGAAATTATTTTATAAATGTTTTTTTTAAATAACCACGTGAACTTCGAAGTGCGGTAGGATAAAGAATTCTTGTTCGTTGTCAACCGGCCTTCGGCTGAAACTGGAATGCGAAAAGCGATGAACACTGAAAAGAACAGAGAGCAGCTTGCGGCCGCAGGAATTTCTGAGCAGTTAGGGGAAAACGTGGGAGTGCAGTTTCAATGGTAAAATAAGATGAGTATAGGTATGTGTGCCCGCGGTTCGCTGTCCATGTGGTTGTGTTTTATTTATGGTTTATTGTGTCTACTTATTATATTTTTGTCGCGTGCCGAACGTTGTGATCAACAACAGCATATTTTACATTGTATTAATATGTAATGCACTCTAAATACAGAGCCGTCCTTAGAAAATTTGAGGAAAGGAGCAGTAATTTTTAGCGATGCCTTCCTGACTGAACAATGATTACCGGGGGAGTTAGTTCAAAATACTATTAATTTGATCATTTATGCCATTATAGGTGTACCATAAACCAATTTTATCGGTCAGCTGGAGCTAAAGCTTGTAATTACATGTGGTGTAAGCCAGTTGATTGTCAGGCAGACTTTGTGGAACAATGCCAATGTAATAAATAATAAAAACTTCAGAAATATTACATGGTGCAGTCAATAAACTATCTATGAATTGGATCAAATGATTAAAATGTCAAACGACGAAAATAAAGGAGTTATATATGTTATTCCACCGAAAGTGAAAACTGAAGAACTACAGATTCAGGCGCACAGAGAGATCAATTGACTTATCTAGCTTCCATGGGTTAACTAATCAATTTTACGTGGGGGAAGGTTAACTACCACTTGATAGAAAGCCTAAATCGAGGAATCACTGATAAATTACTTAGGTACTAAAAGCATTAAGCGGATTTTTGTGACGTACCTACTGCTCAAGCTGCAGTGGGAAAACACACGAAACATTTAAGTGCTTCTTACAGATAAGTGCAGCTTACGAAACCTGTGTAAGCAGGCATCAGTGCTGTAGTTGTAAAACATGTGTAACTGTTAAAACTACATAGTCTCTCAACCTTATGAGTATAACAGAGACCATAAAAAGAGAGATGCATACATATTAGGAGGTAGCGGCTTAAGTCATCTTAAGTTAAATTACGGTGAAATTTGAAACTTCCAGAAACTTGTGTATACGAGATGCTATTGACCAATAGGTGGCTCTATGATAAAATCTTAATAACCCTCAAAATAAACATAACAAAATACATTTTTACTTATCAAAGTTGAATAAAAATTTCTACCTAGATAACTAACCCAACCAAACAAAATTTTACGAGTATAGATAAGTATATTTCAAAATAATTTCTGGACTCAGTTTCTGGTCGGATTTATAATAAAAGTAACAGATCCGTATTAGATAAAATTTAGATACCAAAACATAAATTAAATTTATTTTTTGATAAAAAATAACTGAATTTTACAAGAACAAATCTAATTGGCAAATGTTATCAAAGAATGTTCCTTTTAAAAAAGATACGATACTGTGTTATTGTTATATACAGGGTGTTTTCAAATGACACTTACAACGTTTGCATATGTATATTCCTTTAGTAAAACTGGACAAAATGATATAAGCTAAATTTACTTTTTGAAAAACAGGGTGTTGAAGTATTGAAAAATTGAATGTTTTAATTCTATTACTTTAAAATGGATGGATAAATTGATTTTACATTTGGTAGGTTGTTTTTAAATAATGTGAAAAGGCATATTTTTATAAAAAAACATTTGTCAATTCTTGATCCAGTGGTGTACATTTGGAAAAATATGTCACTTTTCTCCTCCCATTTTTAACGCTACTGGTATTTGTAGCTATTTTCAATGGAGGAGTTCAGTTTAAGGTCAGTGTGGCCAACAAAAAGGGGTTTTTTCTGACAAAAATGACATTCATGTATACTGTTTAAAACATAAGATTTTGCATGTTTTCTATAATTGCGAATACCTATATTGCTTTATTAAAATAATGAATACACACCCGAACCGTATATCTTGAAATTTAAATTGACTTTTTAGCTGAATACCTACACAACATATCGGTGGCCTCTATTAATTTTGTATTCCTTAATTTTTTTTACGTAAAAAACACATAACCTTTGCACATCAAAAAATGTGTTTTCAAGATATAATGTTTTCATGATGTCTGCAACCTAATTTATTAATAATAAAATAAAAAAATATCTTGTTTTATTAACCTTTAAATTAGTAAAATATGTATCAGAAACTAATTTGTGAAGCAGCAATTAATGCATCTTGAACATTGTGAGAAGACTCTCGAAAATTTTTGTCCAAAATTTTTTTTTTATTGAAAATGATGTTGCAAACTTCATGAAAACATTAAATATCTTGATAACTACTAATTTCTTTATATGTGAAGGTTATGTTTTTTACGTGAAAAAAATAAGGATCATTGATTGAAAATAGCCACAAATGTCAGTGAAAAAAGGAAGGAGAAAAGTGACATATTCTTCCAAATGTACACCACTGGATCAAATTTGACGAATGTGTTTTCATCAAAATATGCCTTTTTAAATTTAAAAACAACCTGCCAAATGTCAAATCAATTTATTCATCCATTTTAAAGTTATCAAATGAAAACATTTGAATTTTCATAACTTCAACACCCCGTATTTGGAAAAGTAAAAGACCTAATCCTTATATCATTTTGTCCAATTTTACGAGAATTTTCTACATGTATACGTTGTAAGAGTCATTTGAAAACACCCTGTATATCGGATTAACGTCCACGTGCTGCTTGTTTTTCTTTTGATTCAATCCTATTGTATCATAGTTAATCGCAGAGCCGGACCTAGGGCGTGGCGAAGGCGGCATTTGCCACGGGCGCAAACGACCTAGGGGCGCAAAATGTGTTCCATTTTGAATGGAGATTTCCTTTTTCTTGACTATCAGTTCTATATCTCAGAGATGAAAAAAAGTTGTAAAACATCTCCGGAAATGATGCGTGACATATGTATAAACTCTCCTCCCACTTCTGCGGTAATTCCACCGATTCCGCGAATGACGCCCATGTTGCAGAAAGTATTCCTTCTACTTCAACTGAAAGTACCGAACAAATAGAACTGAACTATTCTATTCCAGACAATTCAGATTCGGACAAAGAAAATTATTCCGAAGAATCAGGAGTTACTGAAAAACCACTTGAACTAGTTGATTTCAATGACCCTACAACATGGCAAATAACGAAAAATAATATAAAAATATTTGTTGAACGGGGACCTCTGAATGTGGCGATGATCTCAATTTTTTCCTATGAGTGACGGTGATCGACGTTTTGATAAAAAATGGTTCATAAAGGTTTTGCCAAATGGAGATACAGGAACTGGCTTATTTATTGTAAGAGGATGGATGCTTTATTTTGCTTTCCCTACTCGCTCTTTTCTGGAAAAAAAGATATTTGGACTACAGGTTATCGAGACTGGCAACATCTGAATCCTTTACTTTCCCGTCATGAAGTTTCTTTAAGTCATAGGGAAAACTACATAAAACTGCGAAGTTTTGAACGAATAAAAAAGTTCTTCGAAATATAATCAGTGAATGTCGGATATAAAAAACATGTATTTATTGAAAAATGAATTTCTTCAAGGGCGCATTTTGAAAGTTTGCCACAGGCGCTAGAATCCTAGATCCGGCTCTGGTTAATCGTAGGTATTTTACTTTCCGTTCGCTACCCACTTAGGTATATCTCTACTGAAAAAGGATAATATGCGTAAGTTTTTCTTCAAAAAACAGTGATTAAGACTGTCCAAAAAAAGTGAGTTTATAGCAATTAATTGTCTGTGAACTATTTTGGAAACATGTAGGCTCTGTTTGCATATCATCTTTGTGACTGCAACTAACGAAAAAATAATTCAGAACCATCCATTATTAGCATATTTATTTGATAAACTGTATTCTATTCCATCCAACCACTATTTACGTATAATAATCAAAAGAACAACAATTCTTCAAAATACCAATCCACGCAACTACAACAAGAATTAAATACTTGATAAATGCGAGATATAAACCTTTTCACCCTTTACCTAAGGGTGGTGTCACAGACTGTGGTGGTGTGGTTATTATAAATGACCTTCAAAAACAGGTAGATTTATTTCGAAAATAGACTCACAATTAATACAGATTGTCGTCAGTTACATCTAGCGTTCAAAAACATAATCACTTGAAATAAATTATAGGTATCTTTCCTAATTCGAAGTGAAATATTATATTCAGCGCCATCTACTCGTTAAATCTAGCTTTCACAATACGCCACTTAAACGTCCAATCCGAACCACGAACTACCGAAAAACTGTTAAATTTTTAGCCCATAAGGCTGTCAGACTATTAGGGTCCCCGCAGATTGCAGACTTTTCTGACTTTTTATCGGCCGATAGTTTGGTCGGCTTCTTAATCAGTATGGAGAGGAATGCATATGCGCACACTACAGCGGCTTTAAATAGCCGCAAGGTAACATCCAGACTAGTAGAAGAATGTCAGAAAGAACTAAATGAACTAGCAGACCACATTAAAGTAAGATTGGTGTGGGTGCCGGGACATAATGGTATTTCTGGAAATGAACAAGCTGATGAACTCGCAAAAAGAGGTTCAGCAACAGCATATGTTGGACCAGAACCAGCTCTTGGGACCACAAAAAAGGTAGTCCGAGCGCAAATACAAAAATGGGTGCAAAGCCAACATAGACTTCATTGGAGGAACACTCCGAAACAGGTACACAGCAAAACCTTCATAGGTGACACATGTGCAAAGCGGGCCAAAGAACTACTGAATATCAGCAGGAATAAGCTAAAAATTATTACAGGTTATCTAACGGGTCATACCCCATTAAAAGATCACCTGCATAAAATAGGGTTATACAACGGGGACCTCAGCTGCAGACTATGTGGCATGGAGATCGAGACCGTGACCCATATCTTGTCTGACTGTGAGGCACTGAACTCGAGGAGACGGGCAATCTTCGGAGAAGCCAATGTGCCACCTGAAGCATATGGCACACATCCAATGGACCTATATCGTCTACTCGAAGGTACGGGGATAACTGGATGGGTGGACTAAATATGGGAGCAGAGTACAATAAGCCAATAGGCTGCAGTGCTCCCGGCATCTGAACGGCTCCCAAAATGGAAAAAAAAAAAAAAAAAAAAAAAAAAAAAAAAAAAAAAACACTACAGCGATTCAGTATCGGCCGATAATGCATTCGTCTCCATACTGATTAAGACGCCGACCAAACTATTGGCCGATAAAAAGTCTGCAGTCTGCGGGGGCCCTTAAGAATACTGGACAAATTATCCTCTGAGATATTACCCAAAGGAAGGAAAATAAGAAGACGTCTACACATAACCTAACTTTTACTGTCAAATTTTGGTCAACAATAAATTGTTTTGTTTTAAATGTATAACACGAAATATATAAAACATGACGACTAGTAGTCCTGATCCAGGAATAGTAGAAATTTTATCTAAACTTGATGAGGGTAACTTATTATCACTAGCAAGAACTGTCACTCAGGGTCTATTAAAAATATATACCACAGAAGGTAGGACTTATTGAAAACAATTCCCATTTAAGCAAATGAATAATTCAAACCATCTTTCAAATTTCATCACTAATTACCTGTATGTCCCAAAAATCATCCATGTATTAAATTAGTGAAAAGATATTGATATGATTTCACCTTATTAGACTATTTATAGAATATTTAACATCAGTTATCATTAAACCGAGTTTAGGTGTTTGATACAACTCGCCCTAAAGATTTCACTGATCTCGTTTTTTATATCTTTCAATGAAATATTTGTTTTAGAGGCAATAAAAGGCATTTTGAAGTATTCACCTGATACGTTAAGTATACTAAGAAGAAAGTCGATAACAAGGGAAATATTATTTTCATACTTGGATGACAAAAATGTAACTGTTCGATTGCCAATAACCAAAAATGAACTAATTGATAAAATTATCGAATATTGGAATGAGTCTGGGACCAATCCTGAAAATTCAGAGAGCAAAAGTATTAGTTGTAGAAACAATGAAGACAGTTTAGGTGGTTCCAAAGAGGATAAAAATAGTATTACAGCACTAGCTGAACAATTTGCTAGCTGGTTTTATGAACTTTTAAATAGTAATAATGTTGGAGCTGAGCATTTTTATGCTGATGCAAAGTTGAAGATCAATCTGCTATCAAACAATGATCATAATATAATTACTGTAGAAAATAATCCTGAAAATATAGCACATGAAATATTGAATCTTAAAATGCAACATAACCTTCATTTCAATCCAAATATTAGCAAAGAAGGTACACAAGGTAGAATGGATTCCCATGGATTAGTACTGATTCTTGTATGTGGTACACTTCATGTCCAAGAAACATGCGTTGGTATATTTGAACAAGTGTTTGCTTTGGCTAGGGACCCTTTTTGTGATAACAATTGGAAAATTAAAAACTCTGAAATGAATTTGAAAAGTAAAAGTGCAGTTCAAGGACAACCACGGTTATGTGAAAGTGAATTAACATCTAATTTATTAACCCTTCATTCTAGCTAAGAGAATTAAAATGATTTAGTTCAAAGTTGTGACTATTTACTTTATTTACATGTAAAACTGTGCCTGTTGATTATCTTGAAATAGCCAATAAAATGTATGGTGGCCATCACCTTGCTTAAGCCAGCTACTCACTACATGGGACTTGATAACATGAAAATTGCCTAGCTACTTGTACTTTCCGTACGCAGTCGGTAAATTGAACAAAATCAAAGGCAACAAATAGCAAGTCAAGTAGCAGTGCCACACTTATTCGACAAGTTTTTACAAGTAAAAAACTAGTAAATAGTGAATGTTGCTATAGCTTCTCTTTACTTTGTATCTTTTTTAGAGATATGACATTCAACTATTTACCAAATATTCAAAATTTTCAAAAGACATTCAACAAAAGTTCGCGAATAAGCCAGAAGGTTCCTTTAGAATATCCGCCATCATGTCTGTATTTGGTTTCATTAAAAGATATATGCACTGCACATTACAACAATTGCTGCTGCCTCTGTTTCACTATAAATTTCCACGATTGTAATTATCTTTCACAAGTACTTGCAGTATCCGCAAAAATTGGCATTTGCCAAGTAGCCGCGTAATGTATCGACCATACTTGAACTTGTACATGATCAAGTATCACGTAGTGAGTAGCCGGCTTTAGAGGAGGATAGTGTTTTTTTGTAGGTTCTGTCTTTCATCGAATAGCTGTTTATGATAGTGTTAAACGTAACATTTTATTTTATGAGTGAAGAAGTTTGCAAAACAAGTGAAGCAACAGTCGGAGTTGCAGACTAACAAAGTATTAAACCACAAACTTCAGAAAGGACCAAATAAGGAAAGAGTTTGGAAAAAACCCAAGAGATGATTTTGTAGTCAAATTTCGCAAATTTTTCGATGTTGAATGTAAAAAATAGAATTATTTAAAAAAAGTGTATTTTACAAAAGCACACTACATGATAAATTGGTATTTTTATTCTTACTTAGTCTAGTCTATACACATATGAATCCTTAAACATACTTAAATCACAGATGAGTTTTCAATAGAATAATAATAATAATACCAAGATAATTTGGGATAATAAAATAAAAACAGCAGCATCAACAAAACATTTTCCATGTTTTATCCGTAATGCGACAATAATAAAATTATAATAAAAAAAAAATTATGTTTATGGTGACCAGTTCCTGAAATACGAAGGATCTGATAGACTTTCAGCTAGAAGTTCATCGATTGAAGAAGTTATGCTCTCCAGTTCAAAATTATCGTCGCTACAGTCTTCCAAAATAAAATCGATACTGCTGTCATCTGGTCATGACTGTCATGAGTCGAGGTTAATGTCTATATCGTTGGGTAATGCATCACATTTTTCCAAACAAACAAACGGATTCAAATCGAAAATCTTTCCCAATTTATCAGCAGTCATATGAAGATAAACTCCGTTCATTTCAACGGAAGTCATTACTTTATTCAAATCTACATCTTCTATAGATTTTCCATAAAAACTGTATTCGTCCATGGGAACTACAGAAGTAGATGAAGTGGATTTCCTCGCTGTTTGTTTTGTAGAAATTATGCTGGAAAGGTTTTGATTATCGGGATCTCCAACTACGAAAGCTTCGTCAAGAACTGTACGCAGAGCACTTTGGAATTTATCTTCAACGTCTTGTGCAAGGATTACGTTATCCGCTGATTGGCCGTGCTCCTTGCGGCAATGACTCAGAGCATCCGTTTTACTTCTGAAACTAAACAAATGATTTTTAATACTTTTTATTCTCAACAAATCGACTGATACTTACTTTGCGTCACAATCTTTGCACACAAAAGCCCTGAAATGGTTTCTCATGTGAGCCCTAACGTTACCCACACCACTTGCTGTAAAATCTCTTTCGTAAGAACATTCGGTACACTGATAATGCTTATAAACTTTTTGACTGGAAACAAGAGATGTCGTAGCAGTTTTACCATGTACCGTTGAATCCGATTTTGATGTTTCCAATTGTGAATCTGTCAAGTTGTCCAAGATGCAGACGTATTTTACTGGCACTCCTGGATGGATGCGTTGAAAATGCATTTTCAAACCGTTCATTTTGAAGAAACGTTTTTGACAACTACAGCAAGTATACCTAAAAAATTATAAATCTCTATAGTAGTTACTATTATTCAATAAAATAAGATTAATATATTTTATTCTTGTTTTGATTATTACCTGTAAACCCCGAACGTCTCTCCTTTGTGTAATTCCAAATGGTGCTGCCTGATTTTAATTTCGGAACCAATTTCACTACATATCGCGCAAGCCACATAATCGTCAAGTTTACTTTCGCATTTATCCTGGTTAAGTATTTTGAACTTGATGTGCATGTGTTCGTGTTGGCTGGATATGTGCGAAACAATAAGCATCTCCGAATCGAACATATAAGGACAATATTCACAACAAAAAACGTCTCCAGCTCGAGGTACGTTTGTGTCGGTTTTGGTAACCATCACCAAGTCGTCCATGTTGTTTATAGGCTAAAAAAATTACTTAACTGAAGTTCAAATGGTTGTTCAATTGGACGTAACAAAACCTCCATGTAAAATGATAATATTATAAAGCAAATCTCAGTACCTACAAAACTTACCTCTTGATTGGTTTCTGGCGGTTCCATCACCTGACAAGACATTCCTTGGACGGTACCATCTTGCTCCGATTCGTCAATCATGTCCGGAATTATTACCTCTGGCACGAGCACTTCCGCAATACTCGCCTGAAATGAATATATATTTGTCATTTGGATATTTTAACTAACAGCGTTGGGGATTGGTAAGTGATCCACTTTTTTCTGATATTCGTACTGTTCTAGGTCAACTATCCTTTTTACGTGACAGTCCTCTGTCCTCCCATTGGTACGTTCATTATTATTTACCTTTTAATCGTGTCTATTTACTATAAAACTATAACTGCATAGTTATGAAGAAAAAAGTATGATATATAGTCACGTGGTAAATATTACTGAATCCAAAAATTGTTAACAATATTAATTACACCAAAATAATCACCTGCTAACTCAAGACAATCGACATACTATTTAGAGGCAGCTGATTTTATTCGAAACATAAAAATGATCATCTGATTTGAGTATAAAAATTTGAAAGGTAAGTCAATTGCGATTTTTTTTACCTTTTTAAATGCTTGTGCTGCAGACTTCGCTTTGTTTATTTCCTCGTCAATTTCTTTTATATGCAATAAATCAGAATATTGAAGTTCGCTGGTTACAGTAGGTCCGGTTTCAACAATATTGGGAACTCTTCCCGAAATATGAGCTGCATTAAAATGGTTAACCATGTGACTTCTTGTAAATGAATCAAAATTACACAAACTGCACTTATAAGGGACGCAATTCCAATGGAAAATTGCGTGTTCGTTTCGCTCTTGCTCATTTTTGAACCTAAAATTGTGATATTAATATTTTATACCAAATAAATATACAGGGTGATTCATTAGTGCTATACAGTGAATCCTCAAATATAATATTTGAATAAAATTTTCTATATTTCCAATATATAAACGGTCTAAGAATTTACTCACCATTTGTTGCAATATCGGCACAACACCGTGTGCTTATCGCCGCTAGATGCCTCTACGGGAGCTGAAAGGGAAGCGATAATTTTCACACATTGTATTCTAATTAACATCTGTATCCAAATTTCCAATTTGGGATTTCTGGGCATTGTAATAATATTGTTAAGATCCAATTCGTTTTTATGTTCCTTAACGTGTTTGGCCATGTATTTGTATGTGATGCTTTCGTCTGAGCAAATTCCACATTTAAATCTGTAATATAAACAATTGTAGTTAACGGCTTTGTAGCTGAATAGCGTCAGTCAAAATAGCGCTAGACAAAAACGACGAAAGACAAAATAGGGCTTTACAAAAATAACACAGAACAAAAGAAGCGGCGGACAAAATAGCTCAGGACGAGATAGCGTTGGATGAAAACAGTTCAGGACAAAATAGCGCCACACAAAAATAACGCAGAACAAATAAAGCTACGGACAAAATAGCGCTAGACAAAAACAGCTCTGGGCGAAAACAGTTCAGGACAAAATAGCTCTGGACGAAAAAAGTTCAAGACAAAATAGCGCCACACACAATTAACACAGAACAAAAGAAGCGACGGACAAAATAGCGCTAGACAAAAACAGCGCATGACAAAATAGCTCGGGACGAAAACAGTTCAGGACAAAATAGCGCTGGGCGAAAACAGTTCAGGACAAAATAACGCTAGACCAAAAAAGATCAGGACAAAATAGCGCTGGACGAAAACAATTCAGGACAAAATAGCGCTAGACAAAAACAGCTCTGGGCGAAAACAGTTCAGGACAAAATAGCTCTGGACGAAAAAAGTTCAAGACAAAATAGCGCCACACACAATTAACACAGAACAAAAGAAGCGACGGACAAAATAGCGCTAGACAAAAACAGCGCATGACAAAATAGCTCGGGACGAAAACAGTTCAGGACAAAATAGCGCTGGGCGAAAACAGTTCAGGACAAAATAACGCTAGACCAAAAAAGATCAGGACAAAATAGCGCTGGACGAAAACAATTCAGGACAAAATAGCGCTTGACAAAAATACTTCAGGACAAAATAGCGTCACACAAAAATAACGCAGAACAAATAAAGCTACGGACAAAATAGCGCTAGACAAAAACAGTTCTGGGCGAAAACAGTTCAGGATAAAATAGCTCTGGACGAAAAAAGTTCAAGACAAAATAGCGCCACACAAAATTAACACAGAACAAGAGAAGCGACAGACAAAATAGTGCTAGACAAAAACAGCTCAGGACAAAATAGCTCGGGACGAAAACAGTTCAGGACAAAATAGCGCCGGGCTAAAACAGTTCAGGACAAAATAACGCTGGGCGAAAACAGTTCAGGACAAAATAGCGCTGGACAAAAACTCAGGACAAAATAAGGCACAACAAAAAAAGGGGCAGACAAAATAGCTCAGGACTTAATAGCACGGGGCGAACAGTTCAGGACAAAGTAGCTCTGGACAAAGCAGCTCAGGACAAAATAGCGCGGGGCGAAAACAGTTCAGGACAAAATAACGCACAACAAAAAAAAAGCGGCAGACAAAATAGCTCAGGACATAATAGCGCGGGGCGAAAACAGTTCAGGACAAAACAGCTCATGACAAAATAGCGCTGGACAAAAACAACTCAGGACAAAAACAGCTCAGGACAAAATGACGCACAAAAAAAAGCAGCAGACAAAATAGCTTAGGGATGAAAATAGTTCAGGACAAAATAGCGCTATTCAAAAATAGCTCAGGACAAAAATAGCGCTATTTTGACTGTTGCTATTCTTCTACAGAGCCGTAGTTAACATTTCGACCATATTTACTTGTATGGTAGAAATTAATACATACCTATATATTTTCTTTTCCTTAAACAAATGGAATATGAAATCTGATATCCTTTTAGATTTGAATTTGTTACAAACAGGACACTTCAATTGTTTATTTAATGGCTGACCAAATTCACCGAATAACTTGATCAAATTTATTTCCGAATAGTCATTTTCACCAGTGTCATTAACATTTTGTACCATTCGAATATCTTTTTTTTCCATAGCATCCAACAACTGGGTTTTAGGTGAAGTTTCTGTAATATCTTCTACGTTAAGAATATCTACATCATCTTCTATAACAATGACATCGGAAGCGTTTGGGCGCTTGTTTTCTTGATTGATCACAGGTTTTTTTTCGTTTTCCACTACATTGTCTTTTCCCAAAACATCATCATTTCCTGTTGCCACCGCGTCTATCGACAAATCCAAGTTGGAACACTTCATTGGAGAAGTAGGAATAGATGGAGGTGTTTTAAGGGGTTTTTTGGAAATTTTCGAAGTAACAGGAGAAGATTCATCAAAAAGAATACCTCTGCAACAAAATATTAGTCATAAATATCATGGCATATCTTTCAAACAGGACACAGTGGAATAGAAGGAAATGAAATAGCTCCCCTTCAGTTCCAATTTAATATTCAAACAATGTTTTTAGATTGAAATTCAAGCTTACCTGATATGTCGAACTCTAGGCCTGTCTCTTTGCCACAATGGAGTAGTATCAAATGAATCAGACTCTTTATCTTCTTTGGGTTCGTCTTCAATCTTCCTATAAACATGTACAATGTTGATATCTTGATTACAATGTTCTTGTGTGAAATGTTCAGTGAATGTACTTTTATCGTTGGTCTTGTAGACGCATAAAGCACATTTGTACTGCGAATCGATATCGTGTTTTTCCAACACGTGATTATTGATGCCTTCTTGGGTTGCCGATCTAGTTTTACACATACAACATCTCCAAGGTTTGTTGAATTTATTTGGATTCGATACCGGAGCGACCGTTGAACTTTTAACATCATCATCATCGTCTGAGAATTTCGGTTCCGATTCCATGCATCTTACGGTTATTGTTTTCATTTGCACATCACCGTGAATATCGTGACAATGTTTTTCAACTCTATGTTTCAAATTGTTTGCGAAATCACAATAATGGCATTTGTAAAGTTGAAGTCCGTGTAATTTGAGATGTTTAATCAGACCGTCTGCATCAGTTGAAGTCAACTTTACTTTGCAATGGACGCAGACGAATGAGGTATCTTCACTGTGTAGTGCAATAAGGTGATGACGAAGGTTTCCTTCTTCCGGGCAAATGTAACTACAGTCTTGAGCACAACATGTGTAACGAGTATGGGATGGGACGAATTCCGGAATGTTGACTGTAGCATCTGGAAAATTTATATAATAAAAGTTGTTTGCTATATTGTGGTCAAGGGAATGAGTGTAGATTAACCAAGAAAACAATTTGTGGTTCTTAACTCCATCAACTTTCAAATTTTAAAACTGTATATTATAAAATAGAAGAGTTTGGTGCAATTTCTTGTATCCGAATACTTAGTTAGACTCTAATAATGACCAGAATGTGCAAGAGGTTCATTCCTCTGTGCAGAATGAAACCAGTGCGTGTTTTGAAGTGGTAGCGTGAAGAATATTTACCTTTAGCTTCCGATTTGTAAGTACCTCCCATTCTACTACCAGATGAGTGTGAACTAGACGCCAAATTTATCATTTTATCAAACATTTTTTCATTTTTTTCCAAACATGGGACCGGATTAACTGGAGCTGTATCAGGAACTGATTTTTCTTCGGAATGAAATTGTAAATGCCTCACCATATTTGTTCTAACTTTTGTTGTGTAAGAACATACTCCACATCTGTAAAGATAACAATTTACTAAAATTGAAATTACATTTTGTAAACTATCATAGTGTATTTTTTATCATATTGATAACTGAAGAGCTCTTTATATCGATTATTGTTTACCTTAAATCAGAACTGAATATGGAACGCATGGGAATTTTGTTGATTTCATCGGGAAGATAAATGAGTTCAGACCCTGAAACAGGAGAAGCAGGTTCCACAAGCGCACTATCTTTCGAAGGTAGCTCGGTTAATAAAAACTTGGGTTTTATAATATATTCTTGATTACTTAGAGAAACGTCCTCGCTATTCAAAGTAGTCTGTGTTGTTTGACTGATGTTATGTCGATTTTTCATGTGACTCCTACAATAAAGATATAAATAAATATACAGTCGTTCTTGACTATAGTTAGTAATAGAGTTCAGTCTAAGGTCAGTGTGGTCAACAAAAAGTGATTTCTCTGACAAGAATGACAGTTAAGGTCTATCATTCAAAAAAATAAGATTTTTGCATCTTTTTAACATTGCAAACATCTATTTTGCTTTATTAAAATAATGAATGTGTAAATCTTGGAATTTAAAATTACTTTTTAGCTGATTACTCAACATATCGATGGCCAATAATTCCAGGAACTCTTGGTACGTCACCATTTCATTTATGTTATTCAGTCACTAGTTATGTCAAATGTCAGTTATATTTATTTTTGTTGATATTCGTTCAATTGTGTATGTCCATTTTCGATTAGATTTTTGTAGCATTTCTAATTAGCTGTATCTCTAATTAGCTGTATCTCTATTCTTCTAATTACTTTTTTCACTGACATTTGACAGAGCTAGTGACTGAATAACAGGAATGAAATGGTGACTTGCCAGAAGTTCCTAGAACTATTGGCCACTGATATGTTGGGTATTCATCTGAAAAGTCATTTTAAATTTCAAGATATACGCTTCGGGGGTGTATTCATTATTTTAATAAAGCAATATAGATGTTCGCAATGGTAAAAAAACATACAAAATCTCAAGTTTTGAATGGTAGACCTTAACTGCCACTCTTGTCAGAAAAAAACACTTTTTGTTGGCAACATTGACAATAGACTGAGCTCTTCTATTCATTCAAAACATTGCGGTGATAGATTCGAAATAAAATATTGTAATGTCTTACCTGGCTTGACTGGGAGATGAAAATTTGTTTCCACACAAAGAACAAGTATATCTCAATATTCCATGAGATTGAATATGTTCGCAAAGAGCGTGATGATATTTAAATTGTTTTTTGCAATGTACACACATGAATGGTTTGTGGCGATTATCGGATTTACATTTGACGGACTTTGATACATGTTTTTTGAAATCGTTTGGATTAGAACAAGAAAAATCACAGAAAGCGCATCGAAATAGTTGATATCCCAGTAACCCGCATTGCTTTTTAGACTTATCCGACTTTGCATTATCACTTTCGTCCTCTGAACTGTAACCGATACTTTGGGAATTCAATGATTCTCCCAGATCTAGTGGATCAATGTCACATTCCGCTGAATCGTCTCGATTATTGTCATCATTCAAATTAACATGTTCTAAAGGAACCATATTTTGTGATGTCCTCGAACTTTCGAATGTGCATGAATTTTTAGCCGTATCTTCTGGTATAATTGTATCTGTTGAGCAATTTATATTTTGTGTTTCTATCCAAGAGATATTTGGACGTTCGTCTATTGATTCTTCAGATGTGGAAACTGGAAGAGATACTTCTTCAAATTCTAATGGATCAACTGGTAAGTCTGGTCTGGAAGATTCCACCTGTTAAAATACACATAGTAATTAAAAAAAATACATTCTGGATAGTGTCGATTGTAATACTTACAGCAGTTGAAACGATAGCAGGTGAAACCGTTTTTTGTGATTTATCTAAGTTAATTTGAACTAAAGAAGGTGGCGCCATTTTGCTCACTTTTAATAACGAATTCGTTCCAGTAGACGTAGTTGTAACAAGAAACAGACTATTCGTCGAAGTAGTTATAGTTGATGCAGAGCTAGGAAAAAATATTGTATTTGTAGATGGTGCTGTTGTGGCCACTTGCGTCGTATTAGCAAAATGATTAACCGTAGTTGACTCATCAGGAGATGCTGCTGCTGTAACGGTAATTGCTTTTTCACCATCAGCAGCAGAAGGTATTGTAGCTATTTTTCGCATTTTTCGAAATGCTTCTGTTGTGTATCCCAACGTTATCGACTAAAAATTAATATATTTCATCAATAGTTATTAATAGAAAAAGATGGCAAGCATTTTGATAGGTATAGTTATCGAATAGTAAATAGACACGATTAAAAGTTAAGTAAGAATGAACGTGTCAGTGGGAGGACAGAGAACTGTCACGTAAAAAGGATAGTTGACCTAGAGCAGTACGTTTATATGTTGATGAGGTAGAAAGTGAGGGTATGTATGTATATGGGGTTCAAGTACAGCCCTTGTTAGAAATATAGTGTGAATAGACCAAGTGAATCCTGAAAATTTCATATAACTATCTGAGCGACTCCCAAAGGACCCGGACTTCCACTAGTTCATGTGGAATAATAAATTGAAAATTAAAACAAACAGAACTTACCGGTTTCGGAGTAACTAATCGAAACAAAATTTCTGGATTCAAATTTTGATGTACTTTAGATAAGTGGTGATACATGACTTGAAGTTCATTTGAATTAGTCTTGCAATATCCGCATTGGTAGACGGATACATCATGAGCACTTGACCAGTGCTGTACAATTTTAGAGGGTTTGATTCTACTACTACAGTGTTCGTGACCACATGTAATAAAAGTATTGTGCTGGTGAGCGCTAGCCACATGTTCGCGAAATTCGTTCTCAAATAGGAATTGCATGTTGCAGTCTAAAAAAATTGATAATTGTTTGTATTATATATATTATTATATAAATTAACTTACTTGGTTGGCATATGTAAGGATTACATAAAGTTTTTGGATCGATTTTAGCATCTGCAATGGCAAACTTCTTGTGAGCTTTCGGTATAGGTAGAACTATTACTGAATAATTTTGTACCGAATGTTCTCTATCTTGATGTAAGATAACGTAATCTTTCAAACAAGCTCTGTATAAGCAATACGAACATGCATATTTGCATCCAGCATGTCTGATATCAATGTGTACAGCTACATGTTCCCAGGGTGTTTTTAAATCGCAGTAGACGCAAGGGACCATTGAATCTTTTTCGGAATTATGAGCTTTCAAATGTTTTTCTAAAACTTCTCTGAAATTCGTCGTGAATAGACAATAATAATGAGGGCACTTGTACAGTTTTCCTACTTCTTCGATAAATTTCTTGATTGCTTTTTGAGTTTTTTTGGGTTTTGCCAATTCCGCTGAAGTTAATTTGGCTTCTTTAACTACAATTTGCATGTTGGATTTCAAGATTGGAGCAAGAGGTGGTAGTTGAGGTTCGGGATCAGCCAATGACATAACGCCTGATATTTTGAACGGGAAAGGATTGTTATCTTCTTCTATATCGTTGGTTATGTTCGTATCTGTGGAATCGATAGATCTTTCAAAACAGTCGTTTTGTATATTGGTTTTATTATCATCCACGTTTTCACTTTCCACTTGCTCTTTTTCATTTTTAACCACCGATAGAGCGTCTCCACTTAGTTTTCTTATTCGCAGCATTCTTTTTGGAGGTTTAAAATTGCTGTCGAGAAAATCTGCATGTTGTGTGATTGTATGTTTAAATAAATTTTCTAAAAGATTCGTATCGGGTTCAGAAATAATTTCCAAACCGCAGCTTTCGCACAAAGTGGAATTTCTCAAAGTAGTCGAATGGTTTTCTTTGCAATGTATTTGAAATTGTTCTTTATTTTCGGTGGAGTAAACACAGGGTGGAACAAGACAACAAAACATAATCGATTTTTCAGTTTTAATCAACTTGATTAATCCGCAAATTTCTAACATTTCGATTGAAGCATCAAACGGTCTAACATTGGTTAATTCGTTAACGTGCGTCAGCGGAGGAGGACCCTCGTACTCTTCTTCATTATTCGACCCAACATTCAACTTATCATCAGCACCTAATTTACCTTTCAATTTTTCTATCATGTCTAGAATACTCTTATCATTCTTTTGAGAAACGTCGTATGTGGGAGTGGAGACATGCGTTTCTGTTTCAAGTATCGGATTTTTTATTTGCAAAGCCGCTACTTTGACTGTAGCAGGATTTTTTTCTAAAACTGGCATAGATAAGGGTGAATTGATTCTTACTGTTTGATGTACCGTGTCGATAAAATCATCGTTGGGTTCCTGTTTGACTATGACTTCGTTTTGGTTAAGTCGATTACAAAGTTTATCTATGAAATTTAACGAAGTTCTAGATCCCACTGATTTGTTTAGTTCGTCCATTTTTATAAGACGTTCTTGTTCTATTTTCTTATTTTCTTCTTGTATATCCGTTTTGCAAGTGAAAACATTCATGTCTATTTCTTTTTTGATTTGTTCTAACGGTTCTTCAACATTTTCAATACTTTCTTCTGTTGTTACGTTCTCCGTTATTCCACCATTCTCTTCAGTTTCTTTAGGTGACTCTGTAGTTTCTTTTTTGTCTTCGCTGTTCATCCTCTTTTTACTGACATTATCATTTGTTTCCATGAGTTCTTTCAATTTTTCTTGAGCTTTTTCTTTGGCTGCTCTTTTACTTCTGAAAGGTAATATTTTTTGTGGGTCTATGTCATCTATGCTGCGTCTAGCATTAACTTTATTAGCATCGACATCTTTTTTTGCAGAATCAATTTCAGTTATAGTCGAAGGAGGATCTATTACAAGCAATTTCTTCTTCGATTTCGGACCAGGCTTAATTCTCGGTTTTTTCTTTGCCGGAGATGATTCTACTTCTTCAAGCGAATTATTTTCATTTCCAGTTGTACTTTCTTTCGACTTAATACATTCGAGTAATTCTCTAGTTCGATTACTGTCATTAAACAATTTAATAATTGCTTCGTCAAAAGTAGCTGTCATATTAACTTTGTGAATAGGAGGCCTTGTTAAATGATAAATGTTTATGTGTTCTTCGATGGTATTTTTATTCATTTGTACATAGTTGCATTCTCCGCAAATGTATCCGAATATAATAACGGAGTTGTATGATTTACGTACTACCATTTTTTCCTCGCCTTTATGATTATTAGTCATATGTCCTTTGAGGGTTTTTCCGCTACAAAAAGAGACGCCACAATTTGGACAAATATGTCTATATTCACCGGTATGAGTTGTAATATGATCGTAGAAAAATGTAGGTATAGCGAGTGTGCTAAATGTACAAAACCTACAAGAATAAGCGATTCTGGCACTAGGTTTCATCATCTGATACTTTTCGTATTTTTCCATATTCATTTTAGCATCTTCAAGTGCTTCATTAGCTATAGAAGGAGTGAATCTGGAACACATTACTTCTGATTCGGGATGCGCGACTTTATAATGACTCGCTATGTATCTTCCATGGAAATCGCACAATCTACATTCGTATGATTTTTTATTTTTAAAGTCTACATAGTGATCTTTCTCTGGAGTCATGAATATTTCTTTTGCAGGTTCTTCGGGATCCGGTGATTTTTCTTCGTTAGATTGTTTCTTTTTTTTCTTTTTAATTATACCGGAAGCCCAATTACTTCGCGGTCGTTTTCGCTTCTGTAACTTTATTTTATGAATATTATCCGGATTTTGCGTTAAACTTTCCTGGTCTGATTCGCTGTAAGCGTGATCTTCGACATCTGAAAGGTCTTTTGTTGAAATTTCAGTTGCCACTGAAGATTCTTCGTCGCTTTCAGGATTCGTCATACTTCTGGTTAATCTTCTGTTAGACACCGATTCTTCCATTGTAACATCCGGTATTTTATGTATAATCACTCTTACGGTTTTCATTGTTCTAACGTCGTTAGCGGTAGGTGGTTTTAACTTTGGTTTAGGTCCGGGTTTTTTACGAATTTTAGCAATGTCTTCTACATCAGAAGAAGTATCAATAGTGCCTGTATCCAAAACAGAAGGATCATCTTTCAATAAATGACACATACGTTTACCGGAAGCAGTTAAAACTCCATCTCTGATAAACATTTCCTGGATATCCTCGTGGAGTTTATCCAATTCGGATCTACATTTCTTTTTAGGTCTATCGACAAGGGTAGCAGTCCTTTTTCTGGATTTTATTCTTTCTCCTACTGTTACTAAAACTTCATCATTTCCATCAACGGTTTTTTCTAAAACGTCTAAATTATCAGTTAATTTCAAATTTTCTTCTTCGTTAATTATTGTATCTTCTTGAACGTTATGTTTAATAGGGGATACTGATGAAATACGTCTACTTCTAAGTTTTCTTTTAGGAATAATTTCTTCTGCTTCTACATCGTCAGCTGTTTCTTGTTCTTCGACATTATCTTTAGTTTCATCACTTTTCGTATCATCTTTTACTTCACATTCAGTATCTTCTTTAGTTACTTCCAATTTATCATCAACTTTACTTTCTTCCAAATTATCTTCTTTGCTTTCTTCTTTTTTAGGCGATTCTTCTTCTTCGGAACTTTCGTCTTCGTTAGTTTTAATGATTTTCGTTATTTTAGACAATTCCTTTGAACTAAATGTATCGGAAAATGTACTGATAAGAGAATACAATGCAGTTTTCTTTTCTTTTTTATTATTACTGCCGAGAAGGTTAGCAAAAAACTGTGCCAGTATTCTTTGTTCAGCGGGAGGATTAGACGGTTCTTCGATTTTGGACGTTTCCACAATCGAATTATCTGACGCATCCTTTCCAACCACTGACTGATTTGAAGATGTTTTTATTTCGGACTCTTTCTTTGATTCAACTGCCAAGGATTCGGATACTTCCTCTGACAACGTTTCACTAACCGCTTCTTCAGTTTCAACTACTACAGTTTTTTGTTCATTATGTTCTATCGATTTAGAAGACTCCGTATTAACTGAATCATCTATATTTTGTGAACTATCACATTCGGATATTGTTACATCCTTTTCATCAATTTTTTCTTTTATACTTTCGCTTTGTTCTTTCTCGTCTTTTTTCTTTTTAGGAATTCGGAAACTTTGAACTCCATAACCCTTTCCGGTTTTATTTCCTTCTTTGTTTGCATACAAACTATCTAAAGGCGATGCAAATTTGTCACTTTTTTCTTTAATCGGTGTTTTCGTACCTGAAGGAGACCTAGATGGTGAACGATCTTTATTATTAGTTCTAGAATACAACCGATCAAACTTTGACTCGTATCTATTAGCCTTGACATTTTCTCTAGTATTTGTTTGGCCTTTATTCAATCTCGGATCCTTATTATCTTTTTCGTTGGATTCTTTTTCCTTTACGTTAAAAGTATCTCTATTAAGTCTAGGGTCTCTAATGTCTCTTGATTCTCTCTCCCTCATATCCCGAGCATCTCTAACAACTCTTGGATCTCTACTATTTTCACGAATTTCTCGATGTTCCTTATACGTCGTAGGACCTCTGAAGCGTGTATCAAATTCTCTCCGATCCCAAGACCTACTTTCTTCTGATCGCCATCTCAAATCATCTTTGGGAATAGAAGAAGGCTCTCTATTAACCATTCCGTATGGTTTCTGTCCTTGAAAATGAGGAACTTCTGGTGATAAAAGTGGAGGGTTAACATTATACTGATTGTGAGAAGGTACATGGTTTAAAGGTTGAAATTCCAAGTTAGGTGCAGCATCAAATCGATTCGGGTTATTATAATTATTAAACGATTGATTGAACCTGGGATTTACAGGCGGCATAATTCTATTGAGAGATAAAAGTGATGGTGGAGATTCGTAACGTGGTCTTCGTTGGTTAACAAAATTGAAATCGTCTCTAACGTAATCAGATATAAAGTTATCCCTTGGAGACATGGGTATGGAATTGCTTGTACCAGCAGAAAAATTATCTCTTGGAGACAAAAGTATAGAGGGATTCGGTGGGGAAATAAAATTGTCTCTTGGGTGAACAAGTAGTGGAGGGATCGAAGTAGTATTATTAGAACGGGGTGGTGGTAACAGTGGTCTTTTATTTTGCACCAAAGGTTGTTTCAATTGATGTGCATATTCAGGATCAAGTTGAGAACACTTCACTAAGCTAGCTGGAGGAGGGGGAGGTAGGTCTGTAAGTTTATTGATGAGCGGTATTTTTGGTGGAGATTTAATCATATTCTGCTCGATACTATCTGCTACGACTTTATCCACATCAGCGTCGACGGTAGGTTTTCGAGGTTTCGGATTATATTTATCTGCTAACCGTTTATAAACTGGTTGAGGTGGTTTTGTTTCATTTTTTTTCTCATTATCTATGATAGAAGGCTGATTTTTTGCATTTCGAGGATCATTTTTTACAACCACGTTACCTTTATCTTCAATACTTTTAACTGCAGTTTCAACTTTATTGGGAGATTTCTTGTCATTGCTGGCTTTTTCAGAAATAGCGTTTGCTAAAACTGTCGAAATCTTTTCTTGAAAATGTTTCTTGCCGGATAAATCGAAAACTTTACTTTTTTTGCTTTCTTTCGATTGCTTCAATTCTTTAAAATGTTTCTTCTTCTTCTCTCCTTGTACTTTTACATCTATATCGGAAAGAATGCTACCGAAAATACTTGAGGGCTCTTTGATTACTTTTGTACTAAACTTTTTTTGAGAGCTTGTTGTTGGCTTTTGTTCGGAAACTGAATCATTCTTTGTTTTTTCTTTATCCTGATTGGTATCTTCTTCCGTTGGGTTCATCGATTTTATTTTTTCGAAAATAAGTTCAGTCGCAATCTTATTTCTGATATCATTTAATTCTTTCAGTGAAGCAGACTCGTTAATTTTCTCTTGAACATCCACTTCCAAACATTTTAAATCATCAAGACTTATGGGGGGTTTTGAAAAATCATGTAATTTATCCCCATTGGGCTTTTTTTCGTTCAACTTTGCTTTCTTTAAGCTCTCCGCCGCACTGCTGTACACGTCGACTTTTGGAATGCGAGATTCGGACTTCAACCTACAAATTTAAGTTTAGTGGGCATTAAAATATTGATTGATCTTGGCTACCCATGATATACAGGGTATACCTATGATATTTTTTGGAAAAAGCAGGAATTATAAACTTTATGTTCGCAAACCCTAACTGCCAGCTGCGAACTGAACGATTATAATTTATAATTCCTCCTTTAGACCATACTTTTACATTAGTTAAGCTGCTGTTAGTAGTTAACTGAAGAAAGTCTATATTTTTCGTTATCTAAGGCTAAGAAGGAAAAGCATCTAGTGCCATAAATGTTTACCTTTCAGTTGGAATTGAAATTGGCTTGATATCAAAATAATCCTTGGGATCAGGTGGAGGGCTTGCAGGATTATCATCTATTTTTGCTTGGAATGGTTTATGGTTCTGTAAAATTAAAATAAGAACGATAATAGTATAATAAAAAAGTGATTGATCAAGTACTTACCACTTTTAAGTATAGCTTTGAGATAACGTCTTCACATTTGTTTAACGTTTCGAGTTTAAGCCTGGAAATAAAATGGTTTGGTTCAAACATAATAGCACACACAAGATTTGTCATACACTTTGTTTGAAGTCATTCAGTAATGTGTGAACTATATTGAAAATAGTTATGACTCTTAATTAACACTGTGTCAGACCATATAGATTACCAATAGAAAAAATAGATGGCACATAAATCGAAAACGCTATTAGGAATTTTATAAAAAGTGGAATAAAACACTGTTCAAGGACAACATTTTTATTCATAAAAAAATACCAACAATGTATGTGATAATTTATTATTTAAATATATAATAACAATTAAGAGCGCTTTCAAACGAGACACTCTGTGGCCGGCTACTACTATCCATTTAATAACCAGGAGTAATTTGAAAAGCCTTACTCACACCACTAAAAGTTGAGACCTTTGGCGGAAAACATTTATTGTCGCAACGAGTAAAGCAATTCGTTTTGCATTGTGTTTGTATTATATGCAAGTCAACGTAATTACCGTAAATTCGTAATTTATTTTGTGTCAGTGACAAGCTTAAAACTGTGTTTTTCTATTCAACTCAACTTTCATCATTTCTGAGGTTATATTCTTATATAATCATACGTAATATAACAAGTGATATGATTATCATCGATGATATTTTCGAGTGAAACCGAGCTACAGATTTAACGAGTCCGAAGGACGAGTTAAATGTGCTGCTTCGGTTTTACGAGATATATCTTCGATTATTAATCATATCACGAGCTTATATTTAATGAGAGAATATAATGAATTTATAGAATTATATTATATGAAACGATTAGAACACCTTTTTATACTTTCAATGTGACAAATTACCCTTAGGAACGAACCAAAATAAGGTGATAATTTCTTTGTATTTTATCATCGCTGTGATAGACATGTATCTAGGGAGATTCTCAAAATTGATTGGTGGAAAACATGTCACGTGACATATGAATTATATTCTCAGATATATAAAGCCGCGTCCACATTATGTCGAATGGTGTTGATCGACAAGGTCGATCGACAAATCTCATTCGACATGTTCGACTTTCAACTCGTCCACATCGTCAGTATATGTGGACGTGTTGACCGACATACATCGCCGACATCAAAACTGAAAATACTTTGAATTCGTTTTGCGTCATTAGAATTTTCAATTATGAGTGATGAAGAAGATGCTGTAGTGGCAGCTGCCGTTACAATTATTTTTGCGGTTGCTGGAAACCAGCAACAGCGTTTTCGTCGACCTGGAAGATTTTGGGTACGACCCAGCCTTGTCAATGGTAGGAAAAAATATCATACAAAGGAAGTTATAAAGGATTTACTGCTAGATGAGGCTGCTCCTCATTCCAATCCATATTGAGATACTACACTGCGCACAAAACTAACCAAAATGAATAGGTACGTTTAGGAAATGTTGAGCAACATGCTTCGACACGTCCAAACTAGCCATGTCGATTCGACTTCCTTTTATCCGTACCGACTTGGTACGGGTTTGCATTCGATTCGACCCGACATGGATCGACAATGTCGGGCGACCGTCCACACTGGATCGACATTGTCGATCGACCTTGTCGATCGACACCATTCGACATAATGTGGACGCGTCTTTATGGAAGAGGTTACGTTATTCTATTTTTTGTTTTCATTGCACTTTTATGAGAGTGCCACTTATAGCGTTTTCCATTGGCATGCACTAAGTTGACACCAAGTTCGAGCGTACTCTACGCCAGTGTACCGATAATTTGCACTGAGTGCAGGGCAATGGATCACAGAAAAGTTGTCAGTTCACATAATTAATATAGTTTTGAATTTTAGGAGCAATGTTCATTTTTTAATAATTAGTTCTAATTCGGTATCATATCCGAAGATAACGATGACAATAATAAAAAGGCTGCTGCTTTTCTTCCGAATTTGCATCATTCGCCGCCATTTTGCACTCTAGCACTATGCTCGAAACTACCTCCTGAGCAGGTGCCGAAAAAATTGCACTCAGTGCACATTCGCTTGCACTAGTTTTCCAATGGAATAAGAAACACTGGTGCAGTGCAGCCAATGGAACACAAATTTTGCACTCAGTTCAGTTCCAGTGCACCCTAGTTTTGTCAATGGAAAACGCTATCATTTCCTCTGTAGGTGCTATGCAAAAATATATGGCCAGCATTTAAAACTGCCTGCCCCTCATTTATGCACCTAGAAGAAGGCTCAGCAATAAACTTTGAATAGTTAGTGTATACCTAATCCATAGTTACAAAAACAAAAAGAAAATAAGTCGGTATTAAAGATTTGAAATATTACTCAATACAAACGTACCTTCCCTGTAACTTTTGTAGATATGACTATATAAAAAATAAAATAAAAACACGAAATCAGACCTAAACTTGTTTTATTTTTGACAAATATCAACCATACCTATAACTCCAAAAATAAAAATATTAGGAGTCAAAATTTAGTTTAACAACACAAAATACTAAAGCACAATCAAAGAAAGAGCAAAATTTTCACAAAACACACACTAAAAATAACTAAAACAGCAAAATAAACCCACTTAAATATCAGAGGGCTTATACGGCAGCTAATTTGTTTTACTCGTACCTAGGATGACATTGACATTTCGGAGCGCCATCTATCGAATTCCACTTTTCCCAATAGAGGGTTATTCATCTATATATTGTTTTTAAACTAAGAGAAGCTCTTTAAATACAACTGACAATGGCATTTGTCAGTTTTGTGTTTATGAATTATAGTAAATACAATAGCCTTCTTGGTGTGCGTCATGCGTTTGTGACGTATTTCCGGTTTTTGGGAATGTCGTTTATTTTATTTGCTATTTTGACATATAGCTAACCTTAAATTTGTATTCACCCAAATTTTAAAATGCTATGTAATTAATAATCAAGAGAAGTTTGAACGTGTGTTCCTATTTTGTCCACTTGTTATGTTTAAACAATATGTTTATCTTTTAGTTCGAAAAGATTCCAATGAATTAATATCATAGATTCGTAAAATCCATAATTACTTCCTAACTGCGTTTCGATGCAAGCGAATTTCTTCATCCATTAGTGAGACATCGTGTATCAAAATCATTTCTATATTTAATTGAATTTAAATCGATTCAGATAAAAAGTTTCCGCGATTGAAAATATTTTAATTTCAACCATGACTTGAAATTCAACAGTTACAGCCCTTATGTGAGCCACGACACTGCCTCAACAGTTGCAAACTCCTTTTAAACCCTTATTCTACGACCTTAACGACCAAAACCCTTTTATACCCTTTTTATACGTTCCCCTGTCCAAGGTAAAAAATTTATAATATTCAAATATCCACTTTCTATCTTTGCCAAATTTTGCACATGTCCCGCTTCTATACTACTTCATGGAATTGAAAACATTTTGAATGTTTTTGTTTTGTTTTGTCCACTACTCATAAAACGGTAAACAATTATTTCTTTTGTAACACGGCACGATATTTTAGATTTATAATTTGGTTGTTTTGTGTTGATATAATAATTCTTTTTATTATAAACAATCTTATATACCTTTTAAAGTGCCTAAGCAATGAAAATAACTATCAAGATCCACACGTAGTGCAGAAAACGCTTGTTTATCTCAGAGCAACTGTCATGTGGACTTATTTTTTTAATCCACTTCTTCCTCTACGCTAGGACTCAGCATTTAGCTTCACTGCCATAGAAGTACACTCTGAGGAGTTATAGATAACCTCAAAATATGAAAAATATACTTCCAATTCCCCAAACAACAAGATTTTTCTCATCATCTGATTATTTTCACTAGAGGTTGGCGCTAATTTTTATTGTCGCTTCGTATCTTTATCAATAATGATTGCTGTCAGTGTTATTATCTTAATTTAGGTTTAAAATCCATGCCCTGAGATACCAGTGAAGAGATTCAGCTTATCTTTATTGACGGACAATCTAGTTAATCTTGCTTCAATAAAGGAATTTCGTGCCACTCCCAGTCGATACATTTGTAATACCAAACTACTCCTAGACCTAATGAGTACAATCAATAAGCTTCTCCAGGTATCGATAACCTGTCACTTTGGATTTGGGTTTTGCAGAAAAGGAGGACAGTCCCAGTACATAAGCACTTAGCTTTAAATCAGGGAACTATCTTGGGCCAGATAGACCACAAGGCAAGTGTCTACTGGAATAGGATACCAGAATTAAGGCAAGTCAATTCCTTTATATAAAAGCTTCAAACATCCTCAGATGCCTTGATAAGTATGAACAGCTCCAGATTCTTGTATATAACTGCTTTAAAGTATTCAAAATGGGTACTCAAACTCAACTCTTTTCCGTGGTTAGTGCGTTAATAAGGCAGTTTTAGCGAGGATACCGTTGAAGTGATTAAGTAACCGAACACTAACCGCGTTGTTTCAGCGACGAACGGTATCATAGGGGAAGGTGTTGTGACGTATTATGCTGACGTCATTATTTGATACCGTTGATCTGAAACACTTCAACGAGTCAAGAGGTAGGTTACTGGCGGTTACTGAAAATTTTGTTTACAAACATGTGTCACATGTATGTGAGCTTAGAAGTATTATTACGTAACATTTGATTTGCCATTATTCTCAATTATATTTAATTATTTTTATTAATTATATTTATTAAAAACAAGTTTTCGTCAAAATATAGCTCCCAAATTACTGGAAGTAATGGAAGATTTAATCCCATCTTCTTAATTTTTCCAACTAGAACGCACAAAACAAAATCGAACCCTGAAAGCCTAAATAACCAAATGTAAAATATGCCAAGTTAACTGTTTTACCACCGTTTGTGTTTTAGCGATCTTTTCCAGTTACTGGTAGTGGGGATAACAAATTACATATCGGAACGATACCGACACCGGATACTGAAGCTTCAACGGTATCCTCGCTAAAACTGCCTATATGTCAAATAAAAATCGTTTACCCTTGCAACAATAGGTAGGTACGTTCGGCAACTGATCTATTTAAACTCCAAAACTCTTCTTTTCTTTGAACCGTTAGTTTATTGTGGAATTGAGTAAAAAGCGTTGTTCTACAGAGAAATCAACATTCAGATGACAGTTCAAGGTTGCCAATTCCACTGTCATTGTAAATGATTTAAAAATACCAACACAATAATTATTAATTCACACAGAACTGCAATATTTTTCGGATCATAGCGCACGCTCTCTAAAGGTGTTATCTGCGTGTGAATTCCACTATTTGTGTAACACCTCGGTATGGTAGGATTTTAGCATTTCGAATGCGAAAACGAATCGCTTTAGTTCGGGTTTGGTGTTCTGTGTTACAGTCCAAATATTTTCGAAATAATTCCATTTGTCATTATTTACGTAAATCACTAATTAAAGATAATATTACTAGCGCACTCTCCATCGATTGCAGTGCATCAATATATTTGATTCAATATTAATTCATCTTTATAATTGTCAGAGGTTTATGAGAACATTATGTGATTTATCTTAAGTATAAGTTGGTACCACCTGTTGACATGTGTCAAAGTAAATCTAGACTTAAGTTGCCAACTAGAGTCTAGAACTCGTCGTTTGATTATCAACGCTTCAGCTCCTGCTCCCAATTAAGATATCAACAATAATAACGATAGGTGCCTACAGAATTACCTACTGATGCTACTAATTCGTTTGAATATAATGTAACTAAATATATAAGTGTAGGAATATATCGGTAGAAACGAAAACTTACTTTTTCTTTCTATCTGTAATCATAGCATGTAAAGATTCCATTTTACTAAGCTGTTGTTCTCTATTTTTTTTGTTTGGATCCTTGAGCTGACTTATCATGTTATTTAAAAATGGGATGTAGCCCTGAAGAGCGTCGAGCTTTTTATTGTACTCTTCTTCCGCCATGTTGAAATATTTCTAAAAAAATCACATATATTTGTAAGCAGCTAATAGATTTCATTAATGACATCTAGTGTATAAGGAAGCATAATATATTTAATCCTGAATTAACTAAAAATTAAATTAAAATTACTCAAAATTTATTTTAAATATGTACCTAATATAGGTACAGAGCTAGTAACAAGAAAATCTATGTACCTATCATCTCTTTGATTGATTTGACCATCTGTACAATTTCTAACAAAAATATCTATAATACCAACATAAAACATTCAATAAATATGAATTATATTAAACATAAATTAATTTCAGTTCGTTTAGGAGCAGCAAGCAGCCATGTTCATACTACTGTACACGAGTCAACGACTACAGCGGACTGGTCTATCCGCTCTTTCTTTGTTAATGAAAGTTTCATACATGCTTACCTTATACAATCACACTATATACATTTATGACATCGCTACAACACATCAATAAGAGTTTACTTATACAAAATTTTTAAATAAATTTTATTAGGTCTTTTCACTGACAATATTTTTTGTTGAACTTTACACTAAAACCACATTTTCTTCAATACAATAGGCATATTCTCTACATTACACCCGACCCATCCAAAGGGTCGTGTGCGCAACGAAAAAGTAATATCCGACATACGACGGGTAGAACCGAACGTTTCACCACTTCCACCAATAAAATCCCATTTCTGAACTCGAATCACCCATATTTGCTTTTGCTTGCTTACGTCTCACGTTCACAGTTCACATTTTATCATAGTACACGGTTGATGTTCAAGACAAGTTGGTTCGTGGGTTAGGTTATTTTTTAGAATAATAATTCGTAGGTGACGTTGATAAAAAAATAATCATTTGGTACTATACAGTGTGTGTATGTATTCTGGAAGAATCTATGAGTGCAGCGTAGTTTAAATATAATAAAACTGTAAAAGATGACTACATAATAAAATCTTGATTCGAATTAGACTTCTCTAGTAGAGGTCATCGACATTTTGTTGATGTATGACTAGAAAATATAATTTATGGAAAAACTACTAAAAGGTTTCTACCTGCAGAAGATCTTCTAATATCAATATTTATCTGATAGCATGCTGAATTAAAACTGGTCAATAAAATTGGTACTTACTTAGTTTGTAAAGCTGACAACGCCCAGTTTTTTTTATAAAAGGGTAATAAATGCCTACACATTTTTAAGCTGGATTGTAACATTAGAAGTTGTTGGTGTACTTATATAAAAAGTAAGTGTTGTGGGAAATACTTTAATTTATCACAATATCAAACATACCTCAAAAAATCAGCTTTTTTTTGATAGTATTTCCATTAATACATGTCTAGAACTGAAATCTAAATCAGAAATGGTGGATTTTATTTACATATATATTGTTTTGTTTGGTTTCCAAGGATAATGCTCATGCAACTGTTAAAAAAATATGTCAATTAGTCCCTGACAGTCCATAGTTTGTGTAGATTTTGGTAATGGAATATAATTTTTTTAACAAAAATGATGGCTTAAAAAGCTCAAGTGCAAAATAACTAGTGGACGTTCAAAAGTGTTTATAGATTCACAAGTTTTCACTAAGATTATATTCTTTATTGGTGAACAATGAGCTACTCAATTGAAAATTAAATTTACTACCTATAGGTATCAAGCTATTTATCATCATTTACAAACTCTCTAGGATAGAATTAATTCATTCCAAGAATGCTTAATTCAATGTTTCCATGAAATCCCAGTAATATGCAAACTCATAGGCAAGTAGTATCATATAGGAGATTATAATACTTTAAGTTTGCTGCTTGATCTCTTTCTGTACATTATTTTTTATTCCTATAAAGTAACTTGTGTTATAAATTATCTTGAGTGATATAAATCTTATAGTTTACAGCTATATGAGGAGGACCAGAAAATGAGTATGATTTATTGCTAAATTATAGGTGAATATGGAAATGTTTATGTGATGATTGTTTTTTATTTGTAACTAAGTATACTGCAGACTAGGTACCTGGTTTAATATATTTTATTTTATCATTCCATTTTTCAGATTAATCAACTAGCGAAGTAAGTACCTACAAGATTTATGTTATCATTTCATAGTTTGTATTCATAAAAAGTTTTTGATGAGATACATTGATCCATAATTCAATTAAGACAATCTACTTGATGTAAATTAAATTATTTTAATTCCTCTTTCTTCAAATACAGCTTTTCCATTCATTAAACTACAAAAAAAACACCATGACTTTTTGTACAGTACCCATTTGCACCTATACTTTTAAATATGGTTTTGTATTATTCAAATACAATTATTGTTCAAATGTTGATAAATTTATTGAAGGATTGAGTTAACTGTATAAACCCTCACTTCGTGGAATCTACTCATCATATGGTTTTAAATGAAACTAACTGTTTCTAAATGACTCCACAATATATTTGAAAAAATGTGTAAATTGCAAGTAAATTATTGACAATAATATATTTGAAAAAATGTGTAAATTGCAAGTAAATTATTGACAATAATTTACTTGCAATTTACACATTTTTTCAAATATATTGTGGAGTCATTTAGAAACAGTTAGTTTCATTTAAAACCATATTATTGAAGGATGATTATATATTTGTTCTAATTCTATGAATTTGTGCAATCATTTTTGTAAATTTGTATGTTTTATATTTTCCTTCAGCAACTATAATAAATGTTGTTTAATACAGTAATAAAATGTACATTTATGAATATATTGTTTGGGGGGTACTTCTACATTGTTTTTTTGTAATGAAGTCTAACTTTCGAAAAGTTACATATTCATATTTTTTACTAAAATAATTCATGCGAAAGTGGCCAATATGTTGGTAATTAATATATCTGAAATTGTTTTGAAAAGAACCTAAATTATATACTTATTCAATAACTTCTTTGCAAACTTTGTTGCGTCTCATTTTTGTTCGTTATCTTTTCTGGTTAGTTATCTATTGTAAATGATTGCTGATCAAACATATAATTACACAAAAAATGTTATCTGTAGGCCAATATTTGATTTAGCTAGGCTTTAAATTGGGAAAAACATCTCCCCTAAGAATGTAAATTTATTCAGTCTATTTCTTTGGTAGGTTTTGTAGCATGAATTGCTTGTATTATCTATAACTCTATTGTAGTTGATGAAGGCAACATTACTTTCGCACTGCAGCTGGAATTTTTGTATTGCAAATAATTTATTCAAAAAATGTGTCTATCCCTTGATATCAAATTTTACTCTTTTCTATTGAAAGCAATTTAGAATTAGACACAGAAAAAGGGTTCATGCACATTGAATATTGTAATCTAACAAAGCTATGTACAACATAACAATGGGTTCTTGTGAAAGCTACATGAAAGAAATTAAAAGATAGGAAAAACATAATGATCAGATGCCATTTTCACAGGCGCCCTAGAATACTTTCGGTGCAAGTTCACTATATTATGAGAGTCCTAATGGATGAAATGGTCAGACAAGACATTTACAGCTTAGTACCTAAGCAAAGATAGGAAAAGTCGTAGTAGTTATGTGCTATACACACATACAAATCTAATGGGATGGATAGACGAAACAGATTCTGTCCAAAGTAGTTTATAATCGGATATTAAAATTCTCTAATCCATGGCGCGGTTCGGGCAGCAGCTTGAATTCAATTTCATTACTTTTATACATTTAATGTAGATTTGGTGCTTCCTTCTATATTGTTTTATTAGCTTGGATATTTTAAAATTTATATCTGAATGGTTATAATCAAAAGGATCATCAAAACAAAAAACATTCATATTACAACTTGACAGTTGGACATCTACTTTTTTTAAGTTACCTTCACCATCAAAGACATTCATAGATAACCTACTAAACTAACAATCTGACCACAGATATCTTTACGCTAACCACACAGTACACTCTCCATATTATTTCTCTATGACACTCTCGCTGTCAAGTCAATCCATATCATAGAATTTTTGCTTGTGATTTCCCATGTATGTATATTGTACTAGGGGGTTGGGTAATCTATGATGTATATAAATAAGTGTTGTGTTATGTGTTGTGAAGGTAGTCAAGTGGTCTGTCTGAAGTATGGGAAAAATCAGTTTACAAATAAAAGCCACCCTTGAGGGAATTGAAGAATTGTATACTAATCATCCAAATTATAATTTCCTATTGAAGATAAGATGTACAAGCTGTGGACAAGAATCTAATAAATGGCATGATATTTCAGAGAGTAACAAATATCCTGGAAAATCGGGCAAATCAGAAAATAATTTCATAGCAAAATGTCGACTCTGTGCACGAGAAAATTGCCTTGACATTGTTCCGGGTAGTAATGGTATTTGAAAATTTTTATTTTTTTTTTTTTTATAAAAGTAGGCTTCTAGTGATGTAATAGCTGTTTGAATTACTAAAAAAGCCGGGCAGAATGATAAGTCCTTTGGGAAGAAAAAAACACCAAATGTACCCAGTTTATTTTTCCTACTATTTTATATTTAGTTGAAAGATTTACATATTTTTACTTGCATACACTATTTTTTCTACTCCTATATATTATTTGGTATGCACAAAAATTTCAAGAACCTACAAGTAAAACGCTGAGAAGTGTCAAACCATTTTTGCAAATGCATCAAATTTTTTATGGGTGATAGATTTTTAAAATGTTTTCAATTTGTGCATGTATATTATAGGTAAATACACTAGTGAAGATTTGGGAAAATTCAAAACTCTTGTATCTTTTGAATGTAGAGGAATGGAACCGTATGAATTTATACCAGGTGAAGGATGGATTGCTAAAGCTGAGGAAAGTGGGAAAGTATTTGACAATATTAATTTGGATGAAAAAGAATGGGTAGAATATGATGAGAAAAGCCAACAATCTATTGGAATATATGAATTTGAATCCAAATTCATTTCAACTAAATAAAATTTATGAATAATAAAATAATTTTTCTGTTTTAATATATTTGCTCACTTTAAAATCCTTCACTTTCAATATTTATTCATGTTGTCAAATCCAAAGCCCCCATGAAAATGAAATTGGTGAGAAACAGCTGATCAAGTCTAAATCCAGTGTAAGCAGATCTCTCGAAATAAGAAAAAACTCTTTAGTACCAGAAAAATTCCAATGAAATTTCAGAAGCTAGCTTTTCTCAGGAACATGTGCCTTATAAATCCTCACAATGTTCGATACTATTGAAACCTGTTCAAGAAGCAAGTACGAGCACTGGTTCCGGCAGTGGTGCTGAAGACTAGGGATGCAATTTTGAGGTAAATGTTTCCCAGCAATTTCTTTTGGCTACTTTTACTATCAATATTTTCCCACTACCTGAAATAAATACCAACATGACCAACATTACTTTAAAATTGAATATAATTTGGAATGTATTTTTTATTCGACATTTTACTTTCAATTCAAATTGAAATTTAATGTAAATATGTACCGCAGATTATACAAGAGAACAGATACGAATCCCGGCAAAACATCAAAGGGTTTTCAATTCCGACTTCAATGACCTTGGACCCATCTTGGACCTTTTACTCGGTATGGCCGCGATGTTGACAGTTTAAAATTCAGAATTTCTTACCAAATTGCAATGTTGACTTATAACAGTTTCCAGTGCCGGTTCTTCACTTTTCTTTCCGAATAAAATTTGTTTGGTCAGTCTCTGTATGAATACACTCCCCCGTGATGTTTATTCATTTTATAAAAATAATATACTATATAATGTACACTATTAACAGTTAATATTACCACAACCTACAATCGATTAGTCAAATAACACAAATAATATCACGGATTGACAACCTTCAAACTGAAGTGTCACAAATGGCGTTTTGTATTTTGATTTTTGAGCGAAGCCGTCACGGTTATTTTGCATGGTTGCCAAAGATAATCTTTTAAATTGTAGAATTCTTTTAATGTTAATGAAATTGATTTAAAACTAGTAATTGTCGAATATTTGTATGTGTATAATTATAACTATGACACTAAACATAATGCCTATAAAATATTCGACCTATGATCGCGAATTAGGGGAAATATTATGCAAATTGATAACCCTGTTGAAAAGTTTCGCGAAGCAGCCCGAACGGAGTCGACATAGGACGATGGACCTTTAAATGGGTATGTCCACCAAAGAGTACACCAACCACTCTTGTACTCTTTGATGTCCACCCATCTCTCTTTTTTACTGTTCTCTGTCAAGCTTTCGCTTCTATTCTCTTTTATAACCTGTGTTGTATGTACCTTAATTTTGATTGGGGATAACTCAAAATATAGATTGTACTGTCAGGATTTTAGTTTTTCAATACAACTGTCAAGATATATAATGACATAAAATCATTTGTGAATTGCATCAAAATTTATAGAAAACATTAAGGTTTCGATATTGTAAAGTGTACGAACAATGTCAGGATTAAATAAACTCTCGGTTGATGCACTTGAACTAGCTAATAAAAGAGTTTTAATGAGAGTTGACTTTAACGTACCTTTAAAAGATGGTAAAATTACCAATAATCAAAGAATTGTAGCAGCGATGGATACCGTTAAGTACGCTCTGGAAAAGAAAGCTAAAAGTATAGTTCTTATGTCTCATTTAGGAAGACCAGATGGTACACCAAATCCAAAGTACTCAATGAAACCCGTTGTAGGGGAGCTCGAAAAATTGCTAGGTAAATCGGTTACATTTCTACCTGATTGTGTAGGTCCGGAAGTTGAGCAAGCATGTGCAGACCCTGCTCCAGGCTCAGTAATTTTATTAGAAAATCTACGGTATCATTTAGAAGAAGAGGGAAAAGGAAAAGATGCTAGTGGTAACAAAGCCAAAGCAGATCCAGGTAAAGTAAAAGAGTTTAGACAGAGTCTTCGTAAATTAGGAGATGTTTATGTCAATGATGCTTTTGGTACAGCGCACAGGGCACATTCTTCTATGATGGGAGAGGGTTTTGAAAAAAGAGCTGCCGGATTTTTACTAAAAAAAGAACTTCAATACTTTGCTAAAGCGTTAGATAATCCAGAAAGACCTTTCTTAGCTATATTGGGTGGTGCCAAAGTTGCCGATAAAATACAATTGATTGAAAATTTACTGGACAAAGTCAACGAAATGATAATCGGTGGCGGTATGGCATATACATTTCTAAAGGAAGCCCAAGGAATGGAAATTGGTGGTTCTCTATACGACAAGGACGGAGCTCAAATTGTTACAAAACTTTTGGACAAGGCGAAATCAAAAAATGTACAAATTCATTTACCAGTTGACTTCATTATTGCCGACAAATTTGATGAAAATGCTACCGCAAGCTGTGCTACTGTTAAACAAGGTATTCCTGAAGGTTGGATGGGTCTGGATGTTGGTGCCGACACCATAGAAAAATTTCGAGAACCGATTAGACGAGCAAAGGTTATTGTTTGGAACGGCCCCGCTGGGGTTTTTGAATTTGACAAGTTTGCGTCTGGTACCAAGGCTATAATGGACGAAGTTGTAAAATCCACTCAAAATGGTGCCATCACCATTATTGGTGGAGGTGATACTGCAACTTGTGCTGCTAAATGGAACACGGAAGAATTAGTTTCTCATGTTTCAACAGGAGGAGGTGCAAGTCTTGAATTACTAGAAGGAAAGGTTCTGCCAGGCGTTGCAGCTCTTTCAGATCCCTGAACTAAAAAATTATTCCATCAAAAAATTCAATTGTTCATCAAATTGTTATGAAAAATTTTTAAAAATAAAAAATTAGTGTCATTTTAGGATTAATTCATTGGAAGCTTACATTTATTCAACATTTTTATGTATAAATCGAAAACCACCAGAATGGTACTTGGCTTTATTTGGGTTTTTGTTTCTTGACAGTCCTTAAACCAATCTGGAACTGCCTAGAACTAGTTGCGCACTTTATTCAGTCCTTAGAACTGTTTTTGGACCGACCGTTTAAAATTGAACCGTCCAAGAACTCTAAAATGAACTTGAACGCCAAACTGTGCCGAGACTGCACACTATAGAATTCTACTATCGACTCTATTCACTCGTCTTTTGTCGTCGACTGACTGAGCCGCTTTCGGGTGTAGTGCATCACGCTTCGGGAGTACCATGCACCGGTGATTTGAAGAGTACTCTTGATTTTCGTGCACCCGAACGCTCCGGAACCATGACCATTGACCGCCAACTTTTTAAATATCAAATAATGTCACTCCGTGTTTTTAGACTTTTATACCCTTTTCATCCAGAGACAGATTTTATCCATGACCACATTCTTTTTACGGAATTTGCTCGAGCAGATCAGCTGCTCTGTTCACTTGAATGATTTTGCGTATTCTTTTTAAGAGCTCGTTTTGAACAGAGCTTAACTATCTCTTCCCCCCTTGCCCCTAACTGCACTACCTCTAGAGGGGGCTCAGTTCTGATTACTTGCTCCGTTCAGTTAATCATAACCTCAAAACATAAGGAAAACAATCAGAAATTGGTTAATTTTGATGTTTCAAAATGTGTGAGCACTTACTTGACTTACACAAATAATTTCATTGAAATAAGAATGAAGGATAATGAAACAAACTTATCCTATGATATTGGTGTTAGTATAGAAAAAAAAAAGAGCAGAAACGAGTAAAGTGAACATCATATTCAATTTTATTTAACTAAAATAATTATTTTAGACATCGATTTTTATAAAATACTTTATTATCAACCCAACTAAGATGTCATACTTTCATATTTTTATTGAAAACTAAATAATAAAAACAATAAACAGTAGGTATGCTAACCTAACTTTCCTCAACTATTTTTGCGCATTCTTTTAAGATTTTCTGCTCACTTTGTTCACCCGCTCAGGTTGAAAATTATCTCAACAATGGTTTTATCATTGTCTAATATAAAGAAATAGTCTGTCAACCTCACGTGTATAACAGAGACCCTAAAAAGAGAGATGCATACATATTGAGAGGTGGCGGCTTACGTTAAATTGCGGTGAAATTTGAAACTTCCAGAAACTTTCGTGTATACGAGATGCTATTGACCAATAGGTGGCTATGATAAAATATTAATAACCCTCAAAATAAACATAACAAAATACATTTCTACTTATCAAAGCTGAATAAAAATTTTTACCTAGATAATTAACCCTACCAAACAAAATTTTATGGGTATAGATAAGTATATTTCAAAATAATTTCTGGACTCAGTTTCTGGTCGGATTTATAATAAAAGTAACAGATCCGTATTAGGTAAAATTAAGATACCAAATCATAAATTAAATTTATTTTTTGACAAAAAATAACTGAGTTTTACAAGAACAAATCTAATTGGCAAATGTTTTCAAACAATTTTTCTTTCAAAAAGGATACGATACTGTGTTATTGTTATATACAGGGTGTTTTCAACTTACAACGTTTGCATGTTTATACCTTTAGTAAAATTGGACAAAATGATATAAGTTCATTTACTTTTTGAAAAACAGGGTATTTTTATAAAAAAACATTTGTCAATTCTTAATCCAGTGGTGTACATTTGGAAAAATATGTCACTGTTCTCCTCCCATTTTTCACGCTACTGGTATTTGTACCTTTTTTTAAAAGAGGAGTTCAGTTTAAGGTCAGTGTGGCCAACAAAAAGTGGTTTTTTCTGACAAGAATGACAGGTAATGTATACTGTTTAAAACATAAGATTTTGCATGTCATTGTTTTCTATCATTGCGAACATCTATATCGCTTTATTAAAATAATAGAATACACCCCTGAAGCGTATATCTTGAAATTTAGTATTGACTTTTTAGTTTTTAGCTGAATACACAACATCGGTGGCCTCAATATTAATTGTGTATTCCTTAATTTTTTTCACGTAAAAAACACATAACCTTTGCACATCAAAAAATGTGTAGTTTTCAAGATATTTAATGTTTTCATGAAGTCTGCAACCTAATTTATTAATAATAAAATAAAAAAATATATTTTTTTAATAACCTTCAAACTACTAAAATATGTATCAGATACTAATTTGTGAAGCCGCAATTAATGCATCTTGAACATTGTGAGAAGACTATCGAAAATATTTGTACAAAATTGTGCTTTTGCCTTTTATTATTGAAAATGAAGGAGAAAAGTGACATATTCTTCCAAATGTACACCACTGGATCAAAAATTGACGAATGTTTTTTTATCAAATAATGCCTTTTTACATTTAAAAACAACCTGCCAACTGTCAAATCAATTTATTCATCCATTTTAAAGTTATCAAATGAAAACATTTGAATGTTCATAACTTCAACACCCCGTATTTCGAAAAGTAAATGAACTAATCCTTATATCATTTTGTCCTATTTTACGAGAGTTTTCTACATGTCTACGTTGTAAGAGTCATTTGAAAACACCCTGTATATCGGATTAACGTCCACGTGCTGTTTGTTTTTCTTTCTTTTGATTCAATCATATTGTAGGTATCATAGTTAATCGTAGGTATTTTACTTTCCGTTCGCTACCCACCTAGGTGTATATCTCTATTGAAAAAGGATAATATGCTTAAGTTTTTCTTCAAAAAAGAGTAATTAAGACTGTCCAAAAAAAGTGAGTTTATAGCAATTAATTGTCTGTGAACTATTTTGGAAATATGTAGGCTCTGTTTGTATAATATCATCTTTGTGACTGCAACTAACGAAAAAATAATTCAGAACCATCCATTATTAGTATATTTATTTGATAAACTGTATTCTATTCCATCCAACCACAATTTACGTATAATAATCAAAATAACAGAAATTCTTCAAAATACCAATCCACGCAACTACAACAAGAATTAAATACTTGATAAATGCGAGATAACTATAAACCTTTTCACCCTTTGCCTAAGGGTGGTGTGGTTATTATAAATGACCTTCAAAAACAGGTAGATTTATTTCGAAAATAGAATCACAATTAATACAGATTGTCGTCAGTTACATCTAGCGTTTAAAAACATAATCACTTGAAATAAATACCTAGGTATCTTTCCTAATTCGAAGTGAAATATTATATTCAGCGCCATCTACTCGTTAAATCTACGCCACCTAAACGTCCAATCCGAACATGATCCGAACTACCGAAAAACTGTAAAATTTTTAGCCCATAAGGTTGTCAGACTATTTCTTTATATTAGACAATGGTTTTATCTATGGTTAGTTATTAATTTTTTGGCAATACGTTTTTACTTGTGGACTGTGGTTTATTCAATTTCGTTTACAATAAATATTAAATAAAACTTTTATAAACATTAACAATAATTATTCATAAAAGCCGTATATAACCTACAAAAACAACATTTTGACGTTTAAGATCTTGAAACTCATGAAAACGGTAGGTGCATCAAGGGAGAGGGACGAGGTAGCCATACTTCAAGAACCCGAACGGGCAAGAGTAGAACCGAAGTGCTACGGAGCATAGATAATACAAGACACGGATAGATAGGACACTGCAATGTTAAGGCCTGAACCTGAGTTTCAGCGCCACCTGTTCGTTTGGAAGGCACTAATTTGAAAAAGTGGCGGCAAATTTGAAGTTATAGTCCATTATCTGCTTCATATTTAATATTCCACTGGCCGCTGTATCAAACACCTGAACTCGGTTTAATAATAATAATTGATTATTATTAAACAGAGTTCGGGTGTTTGATATAATTGTGTTAATAAAATTTAAAATACAAAATTAATTCAATTAATTTATTGGTCTAATTACATATAAATATATAATTTTGATGAATATATAATATATATACACGTACATAAATATATTATTTGTTTGTATAATAAATAATAAATAAAAGTAAAATAGTGAAATTAAATCATATTATGTACAATTTCATAAAATATAAAGTATTATTTGGGAAATGACAAGTATTTAAGTAAAGGTAAGTTTACAATATATTTTAAATAATATAGTAGACACAAAATTTGAAATAAAATATAATATAAAAGGTGGATAACTTTTATGAAATAAGAATTAGAAGTAATATAGAATCAAAACCCTAATGTTTCGCTGGAGCACATCAAAACTAAATTAAATAACAAATATATACACATTTAAAAATAATAAGAAACTATAAAACTTAAAGATGAAATAAACAATTTAATTTGTTTAAATCTTCATTGTATCTGAACAATTTAAACTTGTTACACCTTTCGCTAACAAAGTTGCTTTATCAAACAAATAAAAGTATAATGAAATATTTGTAATGTATACAGTGCATAAATATAGAATTTTAGGAATATTAACAAAAGTGTTACATGGAAATAAAGTACAAATAGTGAGTAAATACGGAAATCTACAAATATTTCTTAAATAAGTGTACCTGGAAATTAATTCACTACAATCATTGTTGAATTATCTTCAAATTAAATAAGTTTAATAGAATTGTCAATAACAATTTAGTCGTTAAGAAGATTACCTGAATATTTGTGATCTCATTTAATCTTTTAGGGTTAAGCTGTAGAGCCTGGTAGTTTTCACTTCAGCTAACAAACCTGAAATATCAATAGAAAAACATATTTTTACAAGAACTCAATTTTACATACATATAGTTATCTACTGATTAAAAAACAATTTATACCTTGTCCAGTAGGCGCAGGAGTGTTCGGAGGCGTCACATTATGAGATTTTCCTAGCTTAGGTATTTCAACATCAACTCCTACTACTCTTGATGGACCAGGCTGATCATATACTACTTCCATACAGCCTAGCTCTGCTTTGGACAATATTGATGGTTGTTCTACTGAAAGAAACAAAACAAATATTATGAAGAAGTAATAGGTTTAAAATACATTATTATCTGAGTGATGTAAAAATAACCCACCTGGGATTTTTGCTGGAACGTTTATATGTGGAACAGCAGTGTCTTTAAGTTTGTTCCCAATGATATCATCCTCAGTAAAATGGCAGTGACATTTGTTGATTTGTATAGCAGGTAGCTACGAAATCCTGCTATTTGCGCCATCTCTTCGTTTGGAAGGCACTAAAAACGTGGTTTGACCTTGGCCATATAAGTGTCTACCCCCTGCTACGGAGCAGCTCCGGAGTGCTTTACGTGATGCACCCGAAAGCGGCTCTGGTAAAACCCGAACAAGCCAATTTCGATTGCGCAAGGTCCGCTATTTACAAGGATATTAGATGAGAATAGGATTGATCAAAAGCTGAAAAGTGTCAGCCGAGTTTGATGACGTCACTGGTTACCCATGCGCGCGAATACGAGTCAAAAAGAGACCAAAGCAAGTTACCAACTCTTGATGAATTTTTTGAAATTATCGAAGAAAGATGCAGAGTTCTTAATTCAATTTCCCCCTCTCTTCCTAAAAAGGAAAAAACTTTCACTAAACTCAACCACTCAGCATCTTATCACGCGAATGCAACACAAAATAGTCGTACAAACTATTCTCAAACTACTCAAAAAATAAAATGTCCTTTCTGTAATGAAACCTCCCACAAAATTTATAGGTGCTCTAAATTCGCTGAAAGATCTCATCAGGAAAGGATGAACTTTGTCAAGTCACACCGCCTGTGCTTAAACTGTCTAGGCTCACAGCATATGGTAGGTAATTGCATGTCTCGAGGATGCTCAGTCTGTTCAAAAAGGCATCATACACTTTTGCATTTGCAATCCAACTCTCAAGATCAATGGTTATCAGGCCAACAGCCTTCTCCTCCTCACTCCCCTTGTAGGAGTCAAACTAATCCCAGAAATTCTACATCTCAAAATTCAAACATCTCAAAATTCAAACATCTCAAATAATCCTAGAGCTTCTCACTTTTCTTCTCACCTTGATAACAATTCAGGGCAGTCCTCTCTAAATAGTGGCTATTCACAATTGCCAGAAAATTCTGAAAATCCCTCTGCATCCGTTAATTTATCCTCAATGACACAGAAGCACAGTGATATTTTGTTAGCTATGGCCGTTGTCACACTCTACTCCAGATATGGTACTCCTATATATGCAAAAGCATTACTAGACAGTGCGTCACAAAACTCTTTCGTTTCTGAAAATTTATTGCAACAAATAAACGCTAAAGTATACAAGAGAAACTTGCATATATGTGGAATTACTCAAGACACTGTGGTATCCAACCGCATGGCAGAGTTTAGAATAATGTATCTTTTGATATCTCTTGTGCAGTGCTGCCAAGCATCACTTGCAGATTGCCTCAAACAACTATCGACACAACCTCTTTTGTTATTCCAGATCACATTACACTCGCTGACAGAGAATTTTTCAAACCATCCAACATTGATTTATTGATTGGTGCTGATTTATATTATAATTTAATAGATAATGGACTCATAACTCTTGGTAGAAACTGTCCTGTACTACAAAACACAATGTTAGGTTGGATAATTGAGGGAAATATTCCACAATGCCCTCGTTCGGGACACACTGTCTCATTTTTTAGTAACACTGTTGAGTCTTCCTCACTAGACTCTCAATTAGACTCTCTTCTCACAAAGTTTTGGGAAATCGAGGATATCCCTAAACAGAAAATATTTTCTTCTGACGAAGAGCAGGCTGAACTAGATTTCAAACAAAATCTCAAAATTTTGGAAAATGGATCTTTCCAGGTAAACATCCCTCTACGCTCACCTGATATACCTACTGAGCTAGGTGATTCATTTCACATAGCAAAAAGTCGTTTTTTAAATCTCGAAAATAAATTTAAAAATAACCCGTCTCTTTTTAATGAATATAAAAAATTTATTCACGAATATGTTTCTCTTGGTCACGCACAATATGTACCTCTCTCACTACACAATAAAAAGTTTTTAAATGAATATTTTCTCCCTCATCACTGCGTCATTAAAGATACCAGTGCTACTACTCGTTTAAGAGTTGTTTTTGATGCAAGTTGTAAGAGTTCAACTGGAACCTCTCTTAATGATATCACTTTGAAAGGCTATCAGGTTCAACCTGATTTATTTGATATCCCCTGTAGAGGTGTGTCCACTAGCCCCATAGTATGGAGGTGTTTCCTTAGTTGACAGTGGCCAGTCAGAAATTCCACTGTTATACGTAGGTTTTTCCTGGTCATTGCCAAGTATTTCTTCGGCGCCATCTTCCCAGGGTCGCCCAGGGTGATCCTGGCAAAACTGCATCCTTTGATTCCCTCCCATCTCTCAAGGGATTGAGCATGGGTGTAATGTTTGGCTAGTTCCGCAATTGTCGAAGTCGTCAGGCCGTAGGTGTCACTGGGTCCAAGAATTTTTAGTTCAGCGGCTTCCCTGGCTAAAGAGTCGGCAATGCGATTTCCTTTACTCCTGTCGTGCCCTTTAACCCACCTCAGGATAATATTGTTATCTGCCGAGGCGTTAGCTAAATCTTGGTGGCACTCTAGTACTAGCCTCGATATAACACTTTGTCTGTTCAAGGCTAATAGGGCTTGTCTACTATCAGTGCAGATTATTATGTTTTTGTCAGAAGTTCCTTTTCTGGTTAGTTTGCGACAATTAAGATACCAGCCAGTTCTGTTTGAACCACGCTGGTATTGTTTCCCATTCCCCACTTGATCCTTAGGCTTAGTGCTCTCGAGTAAACTCCACATCATAGAGAAATATAATATATTGAGAGTTGTCAACCCTGCAGTAACAGTTGGCATCACGTTGATCGAAGCGCACCCCGAAGAGGTGGTGGAACTAATTTTTGAAGGCGGGATATTTAAATTGGTTAGTTTGGATAGTGGGCAGGTAAATTTTACAATTTGTCTAGAAATTGTTTATTATTATAATTATTTCATTATAAAAAATTGAATTATATTTAATATAATTTAATTTTTTATAATGAAATGATTATAATTAATAAACAACTTTCAGACACATTATTTAGGTAAATGAAAAATGAACACAAATTTAATTTTTTTATTAAACTGCACATAATAACATGACATAATCTACATCTATATTATCAATTTATGAAACATGAACATACTTTTACTACTTACATTATATTTAGGAAAGTTAAGCCAATATCACATCAAATTGCACATTATTTCAAAATTTTTCACTAAAACTGCAAAAATTTCAATAATAAAAACGAGTTAGAAAGTAGATTCTCCAGACAGGAACAGATCTGAAACAAAATAAATAAAATGCAGTACCATAACTTACAAATAAAAAAGAATTATTTTTGTTTACTAGTTCTCTTGCGAAGGTAAAACAAATCTTAATAAGTATTTTGCCTAATGAACCTGTAAATGCATTATTACCAACTAAAATGATCTTTACACAACCTTTGAATCTTGGATTTAGAAAGAAATCCTAAAATTATGAACCTCTGTTTACTTTGATTAATATTAGATGGAAGTTTGAAAAATGATTTATTTTTACTACGAAGTGGCCAAAAATATTTACTATCGCAATTTTTTGCAATACATTTATAACGAGTTATATCTGGTGATGATATTTAGAAGGTTCACTTACTGTTATTTCCTTTATTAGAACTAAAATCCTAAATAAATCTATGAGTAAAATAATACCACTCACCATTTTGTTTTGTTGACACACTCTTGTCTTTCTTGTTTGACAAGCAGAAGCTAGATTCACACCAGCCAATGTATGATTAATATTGTATATTTTTATTTTTAATAACTTAAAAGTTGATATACTAGGATATTTGATAATATTTATCGACATTAAAGGATAAATATTGCAGTGTAATGTAATTTATAATATTTTGAACTATTTTATTCCATTTCCCTTATGTAAAAAGTCTTGTAGTTCTCGCGACCGCAGCGACTCGATGCGCGGGTGGTGGCGCAGAAACGTTATGCCGTATACCTCCTATGCTTCAATCCGTCTCTTTTTTATTTGTCTATGCTCCACATCCTGAGCCTTCATTCATTTTTGAACCATCTGTATAAATGGTATTGCATCTGCAGCATCTGGCTCTATGTTGTGTTTTATTTGTATTTTGTAGGGTTCATTAAACAAAAACCTGGGACCAAAAAGGGTACAAAAGTTAGCTTGACGTCGTCGTTTTTCGGAACGAAATCGATCGGTATGAAATTGACAGACCAAAGTGGGGTACCAAAACGGGACGAAATCGCCTAATGTAGGTTTTGTTAGAAAATTAGTTCTTCTTTTTTATTTCATTCACTGGCAATCAGTTATTTGCTACTTGAAAACAGCCATATTAGAGTAATGTGTAGCTTTTAATCTTTCAGTTTGAATATGAAACAGGAAAAAGTTTCACATGTGACAGAATACCCGTCTGATTGATGCTTGGGTATAAAATAATTTCACTAGACAGACGAGAAGTCGACTTATGACTATGCGTGGTTGATTTTTTCATCAATCAAGGCATATTTAATAGATTTGGGACACGACTGTTGACCAAGGATATTAGATGAGAATAGGATTGATCAAAAGCTGAAAAGTGTCAGCCGAGTTTGATGACGTCACTGGTTACCCATGCGCGCGTCGGCTTGCGCGAATTATGAAACTGTGAAATCCGTGGTGTTATTTATTTATTTTTTAAATTTTAATAACAAAAAATAAAGTATTTAATGTATAAGCAAAATTTTTCAACATGTTTTTTTATGTTAAAATCATTCTGGGTATAAATCATGTAAGTCAATATTCCTTTTACCTTAAATAATAATTAATTGGGCGATTTAAAAGCTAGTTCAGGGGATAGTATTCTGGAAAAACATAATGCCATTATGTAATAGCATTTTTATTTGGCCAACTGCAAATGTTAAAGATAATCCGGATAAGAATGATGGAGAATATGTTTACGCACATGACAAATTTTTAAGTGTAATTTTCAATAAGCAATAAAAAAAATGATTACTATTTACTATGTTAAATTATGTTCCACTTACCCCATTTCTTGCTAAAACAACATGTCATGATCAGTTTTTCAAGTTTCTTTCATTATTATTATTTATAAACTGTGTAGGTAGGTTATTCAATATTTCATTTTTTTGCAACTCAAATACCTATATGTACTAAATTTAGAGTAAAAAAGTATAAGTGTATGAAATAGCTTTTATTGATTTCTAAAAAAACTCGAATTGTGTGATTTATGAGGTTTTTGAAATGGCTGATTCAATTTTATACTCATTTTTATTAATCAGCAAATATAATAGGACAAAACTGGTATTTTAACATGAAAATAAAACAACACTAATATCCTTGAAGATTAGAAACATCTGTTGCAATTATCAATAGTTACACTATTACAATACAGTTCGAAATCTGTCTTTGTTTACTACACAGAGAAAAAGAAGATAGACATATAATTGATGGAACACCAATGTCGACAAAAGAACGTTGCTGTGACGTCACTGGTTGAGCTGTCATATTACTGATTGGCATGTCAGTTAACCAATCTTTACCTTACTATTGATTTGCCTAATAATAGAAAATACCAATTATGAGAATATAATTTTTGTCTATGGTTTATAAAATGGAAAAATTGTCGCTCATAGCCACCAGGTGGCTAGCTAAGCTCCATACCAAAGAGTACACCATATAACTCTATACTCTATGGTCTCCATGCTTTCACTTCTTTTTTTTTTAAATGGTCGTCATGGCATGGTCATGGCGTAAAATTTCTTGTTAGTGTATCAGTGTAGTTGTGTATGTTATATATTGTCTAGTCTATTTATCTATGTCATATAATATAAAGAATTCGGAGGAATAATATTTTCAAATAAAATCAGTTTCAAACATGGCTAGGCTGAAATCTAAATTAAGTAAAATTTTTCTTACAGCAGAATTCATAGAGGATGAAAAAATAAGTATAGAAGAGAATTTAAATCAAATCCTTGGTCAGGTAATATAGATTAAAAATTACCCTAAATATCAAAACAATAATATTGTTTTTTAGGTAATGGCAAAAGCAAATTATTTGAAAAAAAATTGCGACAACATTAAGCACAGGAATGTTTCACATATTCAAAAATACATTCTAGAAGTTTATCAGCAATTTTGTCAAATAAACTCAATTTTAGATGTGCTTTTAGAGGAGAATACTGTAATGACATTAGATGTTTCATCTGTATATAATGAACCTGGTAATATATATAATTATTTTTTTGGTAGTGCCTTGCATTCATTCATGATTTTGTCCATGAATATTATAAACAGCAAATAGATTATTTATAATGAACAATTGTTTCAGATTGTAGTACACAATCAAAACAAGGCATTGTCAATAGTACAATTAACGAAATATGTCAGACCTTTACTCCAGAACTTCCTGGAGCTACTGAAACTGAAATGGAAGATAGTGGCGATGATATACAAAACTTGAAAAAATCTTTATCTGAATTTAGTGAAAAACTTGGTTTGAATAAACAAAATCTCTCTGATATGAAAGACTATTATGAAAAAGCTTCCACTGTTTTCCAGACTACTGCTCCTGAAAGTATTTCAATGCCTGGCTGCTCTTCTGCTCAAACTAGTCAACTTTCTAAAAGAGATTTTGAAGTACCTGAAAAAGACATCAGCGTAAAATTAGAACGATTTAGTTTATTAGATAATATAGATAATTCTGAGTCAACAGCAAATATGGTAAGACATTCAGATAGTACTGGTGCAATTTTAGAAAACAATATAGATACTGCTACAAAAGAACTACCAGAAAACTTACATAAATGCACAGCTTTGGAGAAATTGAATAACTTTAAATCAAAAGTGATTAATACTCCTGGAAGTCTGGCATCTTCGCTCGATATAAAATTAATACCATCAGCAACTGTTATAAATAATGTTATTCCACATTCTCAAGATAAGATGAAAAAAAAAAGTAAGAAACAGGACAATATCCATTATGGTAAGTCATAATACCAGGCATTAGTGCTGGTCTGTATTTAACAATTCTTTTTTTTAGAAATAAAACTAAAAGAAACTCCAAAAGTTGACGAAGAGTGCTTAACTTGTCACATAGAATCTCCAGATGAGTTTTATATACATGTTGTTGACACAATAACAATATCAATAGACAAGTTCTCTGCAGATATTAATAAGTATTGTCAGCGTGTTGAGTTAGTTGATTATGGTTCGAAAGAAGAAACTATTGCTAAAATCGGAAGATTTTGCTTAGCCCTTGTAGATCAACATGATTGGTATCGTGTAGAAATTTTAAAAGTGAGTATTATCAAGTGCTAATTCAAATAATTGCAATTTGAATAATTAAATAATACCTATTATTAGTCTAAGAGCCAGTAATGGATAACAATGAAGATGACATAATGTTTTCTTTTGTAGAATTATGAAAAAGAAGACGTTTTAGTGCGCTTAGTGGATTATGGAAACAAGACATTGGTATCTTACAAAAATTTACTTAAACTGACTGAAGAATTCAGTTCCGTCCCTATGCTGGCTATTCAGTGCCATTTTCCTTGGGTAAGCTAACTTACTTATTGTATCGAATATTGTTGAATGTTGTTTATTAAGCATGTTGTTTTTTTTTAGCTATACCCCCCCGAATCAACACGTTTCAATAAGTTGATGACATGGCCTTTGCTAACCATCGATACTCTGAATAATCTTTGTGAATCCGTCCATTTCAAAATAGTTTACGCCCATAGGGAAGAGTAAGTTACTATATTCAATAGTTTAAATTTTATATCATTAATTAGATAAATTCTAGAAATTATTTGTAAAAATCAAAATATAACTGAGCTCCATTGATGTATAGATTGTTATAAATATACTGCAAACAGATTGTTTATTTTTTTTTAGAAATAATTCGGTTGCCATTGATTTGAACTCAACAGAAATATATCAGGACACCATAGGACAACTATTGATAGACGGAGGTTTTGCCGTTCAGATAGTAGATGATTGTAAGTATTATTCTATTGTGATAATCATACACAAAAAAGTAACAAGAAACGCGTTTTGTTAACAACATTTTCAATATTTTCGTAAAAACGCGCTATCCCAATAGAGTTTAGTCTAAGTTCAGTGTGGCCAACAAAAAGTTGTTTTTTCTGACATGAATGACAGTTAAATTCTACTGTTTGAAACATGAGATTTTGCATGTTTTTTATCATTGTGAACATTTATATTGCTTTATTAAAATAATGAATACACCCCTGTGCGAATATCTTGAAATTTAAAATGACCTTTTAGATGAATACTTAACATATCAGTGACCAATAATCCTAGGAACTTCTGGCAAGTCACCATTTCATTTCTGCTATTCAGTCACTAGTTATGTCAAATGTCAGTTATATTTATTTTTGTTGATATTTGTTTGATCGAGTATGTCCATTTTCGATTAGATTTTTGTAGCATTTCTAATTAGCTGTATCTTTATTCTACAAATTATTTTTTCACTGACATTTGACCGAACTAGTGACTTAATAACGGAAATGAAATGGTAACTTAGGTGTTTTCGATTATTTACTTTTGGCTGCTAGTAGCAGCTCGTAGTGACTGAATTTCGTTCGTTTATTACCGGGTGTGACGCCTTGTCTTACCTTCCCCTTGCCCCTCGAGCACATACTGGAAAGTATGAGCTTCAAGCCACGGACATTGAATGATTGACGTTTGTTAAGTTTGACGTTTATTTAAAGGTTAAGATTGTGCCGATTACGATTTAAATCTTACTAAAAATATTTAAATATGCAAAATTATATTATCAATAACATCATAAAAGAGAACTGTTCTTCTAAAAACACAGAAAATTCATTAATAATATCAGATGATAGTTCGGATGATGACATGACATAACAAGTGGTTTTGAGGTTCCTAAAAATCGTGTTCGTTTTGCTTAAAAGTCGTGGCGACTGAGGCGTCACGCACAAATGCTTGAAGCCCAAATAAACGAAAGCAGCACTTGTCAGAAGTTCCTTGGATTATTGGTCACTGATGTGTTGAGTATTCAGCTAAAAAGTCATTTTAAATTTCAAGATATACGCTTCAGGGGTGTATTCATTATTTTAATAAAGCAATATAAATGTTCGCAATGATGAAAAACATGCAAAATGTTATGTTTTAGACAGTAGATCTTAACTGTCATTCTTGTCAGAAAAAAACACTTTTTGTTGGCCACACTGACCTTAGACTGAACTCCTCTATTAAAAAAACCGTGCACTTCACTGGATTCCATTTCTATACCTTGTTTTTAAACTTAGAGGAGTATTTTAAGAAACCTGAAACACACCACAAAAAGTTACTAGATTGGGAGAGTGTTCCGAAAAGGTCGTGTTCCGACTTATAGATCTAATTGACGCTTATGTGAAATATCTATTGTACTGCTCGCATTTTTCGTGTCCAATGGTAGATCAGGGTATGTGTAAATACCTAATCGTAATTGGACTCAGGACATGAGGCCAGACAATGGCGAACACAGCTACCAAATGTCACATTATTGTGAAAACATTCTGGTTATATTATGTAAAATTTTATAAATGACCATTTAATAATTTGAGTGTAAATTTGTATAGTATGTATAAAATATACAATTAGTTCATATGTTAAATTATCCTTTATTTACATTGGAAGTTTAGGTATAGCACAAAATGAAGCTACACAGATTTTGATTTGAAAAAATACGATAATATTGTAGGAACTGTAATTTGTGTAAAACTATTATTAAAAATAAGATTTTACTTGTTAACTTATAAAATTTGCTGCTCTGTCAGTCCAAACTTGATAATTCCCTTTGTTTCGGGGGCACTGGTACTTGGAGTACAATCTTTGGTCCATATTCAAATAGTAACGAAGCAATACAACAAAATAAAAAGTAAAAAACACAAATAAAATAATATGAGGTAATAAGTCCAAACACAATATGAAAAAGCAAACGCAAACAGAACTATAAACAGCAAATGCGCAAAAGTGGTAATAAAGATTGGAATATTTTTATGTAAATAAACATAAATGTCAAAGCTGACAAATAGCATTGTCAGTTCTATCAAAAGATCTGTGTGAATCGGGCGGCTATCTGACCAATGACTAGCCTGCAGAAATGCCAACTTGAATTCAAATCACTCCTCTTAGTTTAAAAACAGGGTATAGTAGACTATTATATCGTTGGAATGTCATAAAATGAAATATTCTATTTCACATTTTGCCAGAGATATGATCTACTATGAATGGACCTTGATAAAAATTTGATAATCTTAAACTTCGAAATATTTTTGATTGTCCAGTTGTCAAATTTTTTTCGTTGTGTCAGATAGGAATTTTTATTTACTTTATCTTGACAACGGTAGCTGGAACGCTACCGAAACATTGAAATAAATAATTTAAAACCATTGTGGTTTAATTTCCCAAGAAATTGAAAAGTTTGTCCACGACCACCTAATAATAAGTCAATATTTTACCTCCTTACAAAAGGTATATGGCACCCATATATCAACTGTCGTGAATTATGGTTCATAATACACTGTAGTGTATTATGGTTCATAATTCTCGACTAGAGATGGGGGTACAATATGAAATAAACTATTAAATATGTGTATTTTGTTCAGGAAATTTGTTTCTGACATATATCGTATCGATAAAATATTGTAATTTTTAGTATTGATACTTTTTATAACGGTACGTTGTATTAATACTTTCTACAGTATATCGCCCATCTCTACATATGTCAAATTATTTGAAGTAGCTGCCACAACATTTTGAGGTTTTTAATATGCCAAATCGTTACTGACTTTTATTTAATAAAGAAATCAAGTGTCGTGGACAAAGTATAGTATTCTACTCGCAATTTATGGCCATAATTCACTTGGATGACTTGCGCCCCTCACCTGCGGCTCGTGACGCATACCACCCATCGTGAATTATGACTATCATAAATTGCTCGTTCAATAATATACTATAAAAAAGGAACATACAGAAGATATTTATTTATGGTTTTACCATTCTTACAAAATAATGTTCATTCAGTATAAAGAGATATATTTTGTGTATACTTTTACTTCATAACTGACTGACTAAAAGTATTCCATTTATACAGTGTGTGTCGGTATATCTACAAGTTATTCAACACCAATCATTTTGGCTTGCAATTAAAAGGGATAATGAGCCTAATCCCATACTAAATCTTATTTATTTGGAAAAGCGTGAAATAAAATGTAGCCCTGCTCAATTTACTGTCCATATGCTTTTGTTTACTTCGAGTGTAACTGAAATCTAAACAAAGTATAGTGATTTAGATGCATAAAGACGTTCTGAGTTTCGTATGTTTTTATTATACCGAAATCTGCTTTTACACGGATTAAAACTTGTTTTTGCAGTTCCTCCTGGCATGAATTTAGAAATACCTTGTATAACAGATGTAAATTTAGTAAATGCACAGTGATCAACTCTTCACGGATGATTTTTTTCCTGTTGCAGGTAGGATGGCTACGTAATGGAAATAATGTCTTTTATGAAGTAAACGTGTCTTAGAAAACAAACTTATTTTGAGGAGAAATACATCAAAGCATGACCCAAACTTACAATCAACTGCCCATTTAGATTTTCGTTATAATTTGACTTGAAATAATATAATATATTTTTAATAGATTTAATACAAAAAATAGAATGTTTAAAAGTGATTATGTTTCAATTAATATAATGGTAACACTTTATGTATAGAATAATAACAATTATACAGCGTGTATAAACAAAAAGTTTATTCTACATTTTGTAATAAAAGCTAATAGTACAGGATGGTCTTATAACTCGGTGGTGAGTGATATACGAGGCATGTTTCTTAAGTTTTGGAATTGAAAAAAGACGTGCAAATATATCGCAATAATTTTATTTTTACATGAAAGCCGGTACCTTAATCTACTTTTCTACATAATTTCCGTGAATATTAAGGCACTTGTCATAACGTAGCACCAGTTTTTGAATACCTTCTCATAAAATTCTGCCGCCTGACTGTATCACAAATGTTTTGACTTCGTTATCGTCTCGAAGACGCAGGAACAAATGGTAGTCGCTGGGCGCCAGATCAGAGCTGTATGGAGGATGATCTAGAGTTTCCCATTGAACAGATTTGAAGATCTTTGGTCCGATTAGCCACATGTGGACGGGCATTGTCATGCAGCAAAACGATACCCTTACTCAATTTACCACGTCTTTTGTTCTGGATTACAAGAAGCATATTGCTCAATGCTGTTCAATAAATATCGATCGGTTTCACGCCTCTAACACTAAGAAATCGTATAACAGCCCGTACTTCACAATCGGCGGGACTTACGATTGTCGTAGGCATCTTGAACACTCAGTAAACAACGTATCGAATGAAGAATCAGACTGTATAGGCGTCAGTGCATAGACAAGAGATGTAGGTAACCAACTCGCATGCGCGGAACGCCGACCGTAGCGCTACGGCGGCGGAATCGCAAAACGGTACTTACTTAAAAAACATGCCTCGTATATATTAATTCCTAGGACTAGAAATATTCGGGAATTCCTTGTCCACGCTTTTAACGGTAATCCAGTTGTACATGGAGTTTTCTTGGCCTCCCAAGGTTTCCAGACATCACTCAACTACACTTCTTTTTGTTGCGCCTCTGTGCCTTAAGAGGCAATTTCAAGATATTGATCTTCTAAAAAGAATCAAACCTGTGAAGCTGTAACTCCAGATGTCATTAGAAATGTCAAAAAAGTATTTAATGTAAGAACAATCTCATGTTTAGAAAGGAACGGTGGATACGTTGAAGTATTTTTAAGTGTTGGTAAATTGGTAAAGAAGGTTTTATGAACTTAAATTATCTAATAATTTCTGAAGTGCTTATTGTCTTCTGATTTTTATCTGGGAATGTACAATTGTGTATATTTTTTTGCTAATTAAAGTACTTAATAACAGTTTCAATATTCAACTTATTTTGTTTTCAAACGGATCAAGGTATAATAAAAACTACAATTTTTACAGTAAATAAATACAGAAACTTCAGGTATATTTTTATGAAAGGATCACAAAGGGTCGTTAGGAAATTCAAACTCAACAATCACTCCGGAAATATGTAAGTAAATAAATTAAAAATGGAAACATGATTAAATTATTTAGTCATTACTTGTACATTTATTTTTATCCATGTAAAGTATTTCTAAAAATTGCATTTTTGATTTCACTTTCTACATGTTATCTGTGTTACGATATTCTGTATATTCAGATTTCATTTACGCCTAAAGTAAACAAAAGCACGTAGATACTTGAATTGCTCAGGCTCTTATTTTTATTTCACGATACTGCAAATAAAAAAATTATTACAAGTAACTAAAGTACATAAACTATTCAATCAAAGTTTATATTGAAGAGTAAATTTTGCGCGATAAGATCCCAATGCCTTTATCAACCATTTTGTGTAGTTGCCGACTATCTCGGGCTAGACCAGTAGGCTAAAAAGCATGGGTTTCATTCACTTCGAAAAGAAGAAGTGTCATGACAAAAATACTGCAAACAAGATATATTTGTTGACAGGCCATATACAGATTGCGAAAAAGCTTATCGAACCATGCAATTTACACAAGTACGACAAGGAAAATATGAAAAAAACAGCTTGAAAGAGAGAACAAATAACTGTGGGAGGTAAGCGAGGGTGTATACTCATTTCCCGAGGCGAGGCAGAATTCACTAGTTGGTAGTATTCAGTAGGTTTGTTCCAACCGCAGTCAGAAGCGATCAGAGAATAGTCGACCATTGCAATCAGTGATAGGAATTACGCGGAAATAACTCGTTTTTTGCTATGACCAGTTATTCTCTGATTGTTTCTGACGGTTTCTGGCTGCGGTTGGAACAAACCTAGTATGTTCCCAACATGTGAAGTACACTATTGCCGGATGTAAGTGTTTAGTTTTTCCTAATAGTGCATAAGCTCGAAAAAAAGTCAACGATAACGAGACAGAAATATCATTTGTCCAAATTAATATGCGCTTCTGGCAACAGCGGTCTAAAAATGGGGCAATTAACATTTGGCCAGCCTCAGGAAATAAGTATACACCCTCGCTGACCACCCACAATGATTCTTTCTCACTCGTTTAAGCTGTTTTTCTCAAATTTTCCTTGTCGCACTTGTGTAAATTGCATGGTTCGATAAGCTTTTTCGCAATCTGTATGTTGTGATAAGCAGCATTTATAAGATAAACCTCAGTAGTATCCACCGATATAACTTGATATAGAGGTAATAAAAATGGGCATTTAGTGGTTCTAAACCAATACTAGGGATATCAAAAACTTCAGCATGCTGGTGTATGAAAAACATAAGCGATGTAATGGAGGAATGTATCGAATTGTCACCTTGATGTTATGATCTTTGTAGTGATGTCGTTTTATAAATTTCAGATGACGAAAACAACGGTGAATTAGAGAGGTTTTTACAGGATATTGAAGATGTAGAAGTTGACAATATAAACGAAGCGGTATTAGGCTATGACCCGAGAGATGAGGCTAGAATTTGTAGATTCACAAAACCAGATGGAACGTGTTATAAAGGAAAACATTGTAAACTAGAACACATTGCTTTACCAAAAGGTAAAAAAATTCTCAATTAATCTCAATATTTTCAATCATTAACTTGTTTTTAGATGGTTTTACAACCGACAAAGAAGCAGTTTTCAGAGAAGCTATGTATCCATTAATTTTACCTCCGATGAATACAACTGTCATGATTCTTATTACAGGTTATATAGATGCTTGTAAATTCTTCGGACAAATTATTCAAAATCCTTATAACCAAGGAAGTAAGTAGTTTAGCACTCTTGTCTATGTCGAAGATTATATTTCACTGTATTAATACAAAATAGATTCAACAACCTGCATAGATATAGGACTTTTCACGATATAAGAAACTGACTTGACTTGAATTGGGCAATAAAATCATAAAAGTTTTCAGGTATTCGCCTACAAAATAAATACAGCTATACTGCCGTGCTTAATGAAAACGCCGTAACCAACAAATTCACGATTTTCGGTATTTGGTATTTTCTAATAAAACAATGCAATCTGCATCCATTTCTGTTACCCAAAAAGCCGTATCTACATTAAAAGTATGCGTTTTAACGTTTATTATTTTGCCGTATATACATTTATTGCACTTGCTACTAATACATCTACCGTAAGCAACAATTTTTAAAAGAAATTGCCGTATCCGCATATTTTTGTGTATATACGGCAAAATAATCAAAGAATAATAGCATCATGGTCTTGAAAAGAGACGTCGTGTAGCCGTAAGTGATAAAACGAGTCAGCTGTTTTCAATATAACCTAGGTATTAGGGTGGTCCAGTTTAAATTCGACGTTCGACTTGTTCTCACCTGTTCTAATATTTTTTCAAAAAGTTAGGTCATACAGTAATTAACAGTATATGTGTTGTAGGATTATTGAAGTTGTGTATTTGGTTGAATATAAATTGATTTTCATATATTTGAATAATATTGTGTATTTTGCTATCTAAAGGTAAGTGTTTTTCAGTTCCAAAATATATAATATATAAAAATATATTGTATATATAATATAATAGTTTTTAAGTTTTTTTTAGTGTGAATATGAATAATAATTCGTCAAGGGGAAAACAAATCTTGGCTTTGTTAAATAAAAACCTTAGAGAACGGTTTACTTCCGAAAAGAAACAGAAAAAAAGAAAAAGTGAGGATGAGTTAGACGTTGATTACCAACCACCCGAAGATTCCTCTATGGGTAAAAAAACTATAAAAGTGCATTCGAATATCAAAATTTCAAGCTCAAATCATACTATAATAAGAACTTCATTCCAAGACCTATCAAATTTAGAAAATGGAACGAATATTTTGGATGCAAATAATAGGGCTGTTCCAGGCCCTTCGTGTGACAAACTGTTCAATTTAACTTCTTCAGAAAACCAATCTCTCTTTGAAAATTCAGATGAAGAGGAGTCACTAATTATTGTTGCTCCAATAATAGAAGTATTGATAGACTTAACAATTTCGGAGTTATCGAAAAAAATTACAAAAAAAGGAACTTTAAGAAAGCGAAAAAAATTTGATACTCCTTTATCTAGTCGCATAGCCATAAAAAAAAGAAAGAAAGTGGTAAAACACGCAGTTAAAGCCCCCTGTCCTACCACTTGTTTTTTAAAATGCGGTTTAAAATTTAAGGAAGAATATAGAAACGCTATTAATCAACAGTACTGGGAATCATCTAAAGACGTTCAAAAAAACTTTTTGTTTAATCATGTAAAACGAACAGGTATAAAAAGAAGAACCGTGGTTGTTACTGCCGAGCCATCAAGAAAGTCCACAACTATTCACTACTTCTTGAAAGATGATACTGGTGACCGCCATCGAGTATGCAAGGTGTTTTTCTTGGGAACAATTGGATATAATTCACATGATGACAGATTTCTCAGGTCTATTATTTCACGCAGAAATGAGGGAACTGCTATCCTTAACAATCCCAAAAGTCAAACTAGAGTAACTCCTAATAAAAAAATTGATCGAGATATTATTATTGAGCACATTAATTCATTTGGGCCAACCATCTCTCACTACCGAAGGGCACATGCACCAAAAAGATTGTATCTTCCATCGGATATAAATATAGCGTATATGCATAAACATTTTAAAACTAAGTACCCTTCAATGAAAGTATCCTATGCGTTATACCGACAAGTAGTTGCCGACCAAAACATATCTTTTGCCAAGCTTGGCCATGAAGAGTGCTGGTCTTGTGAGGTTTTTGAATTGCATTGTAAACAAATAGGTCATGACAAGAATAAGCTACTAGATGAATGTGATGTATGTCGAAAATGGAGCATACATATAAAAAGAGCCAATCTTTCAAGAGAAGCCTACCAAACAGACAGTAAACCTGACCACGAGCCAACCAGTGTAATCGTATCAGCTGACCTTCAAAAGATATGTTAATTTTTTTACTGGATTGGTGAACCAAACTATCCTTTTAATTTTTTGCAGGTAATAATGCTGCCACGGGTAGATATGTTCAAGGAAGTTATTTTCACGCCCAGAATTATTGCTTTTAATGAATCCTTTGTTCCTGTCGGTTCCAGTACAGAAAAAAATAAACCATGTGCAGTATTATGGCATGAGGCGACCTCTGGGAGATCAAAATCGGACATCACATGTGCATTTCATAGATTTTTACTCCTAAATCGTGATGCCAAAAAAATAACATTTTGGCTAGACAATTGTAGCGCTCAGAACAAAAATTGGGGATTGTTTTGTTTCTTTGTGCATATGATAAACGGCAATGATATTTCCGCTACACAAATTGACTTAAAATACTTTGAGCCGGGTCATACTTTTATGAGTGCTGACTCATTCCACCATCAAGTAGAGCATTCAAAAAAAAAAAAGGCAAAGTTTATGACTTCCAAGACTTTATTGATTGCGTTCAAAATGCCAGAGCTGGGAATAATGTTGTCGTTGCCATTATGGAACTTCAAAACTTTTATGATTGGCCTGATTGTACTTCACAGTACAAATTGGGTAAGATGTCTCCTCGACCATATCTTCAATCGATGATGCAGGTCAGCTTCGTAAGAGGTGTTCATACTTTGAATTACAAAAATAATTTTGATGACGAATTTATAACACTGAATTTTTTAACAGCTAAAGCTTACAAGACTGGAGTACCTGCTCCCAAACACAATAAAGAACCGCGTGGCATAACAAGAGAAAGAAAGGAGAACCTTTTAAGTAAACTTTCCGAAATTATTCCATCAAACAGATTGGAATTTTGGAAAAAATTGCCAGTTTCTCAGGTTATTCCAAGTTTAGATGATAACGACATGGATGATTCCGATGATGAGTAAATATCGGCACATATTATATACGTCTTTTTTGTTTATGTTAAAATATAATGTTTTACTTTTTTTTTCGAATTCTGTGTTAATTTTATCTCATAAGTATATTTTTTGTTTTAAATATTGCATGTAATATACCTACCTACTATAAGTAATACCTACATAAATGTATGTGTGTTTTACTGTTATTAATAAACTAAACCATTGTAAGTTATAAATATCTATTATTATATACGGCAAGAAAAAAAGTGAAATGTTATAATTTGAAATAATTAAATTAAATGAAATTACCGTATCTACTAAATATATGCAAATACGGTATATTCATTTAACAAATTATAGTTATATCTTAACTGCATCTGCCGTATGTACAAATGTCACTTAATGGTATAAAAATAGAAACACAAACATTAATAAAAATATTTTGTTGCTTTTACTTGTTTTTTGCCTCAAATCTCAAATTTTATTCTTTAAAAATGGCTATGGCACAAAGTAAAACAGAAAATTTAAATTCTCTTAAAACGAGATTTATGCAGATACGGCGTGTCTTATCGTGCGGATCATACGATTCAACAAAGACATACTCACAGTTTTTGTTTTCTTTTATTACGTTTAATTATAACTTCCAAATGAAATCCGTAAGATGAATAAGAAAGACTTATGCAATTTTGACGGGAAAAAGAAGGATATGTATTTAGTTTTCAGCGATTCTAAAAAGCCTTTTACCAGCAGAGTTTTTATTTAAATATGTCAGTTTTGTCACTTTGACAATTCAAAGTGACAATATGAATAATAAGTAGCAGTTTTCCGTTTTTTTTCGTATCCTTAATGCCCGGATTTATAAAGTTGAGTTAAATATCTCGAGTTACCTCGAGGATTAACTCTCAGGTTAAAATCCATATATCACTGTAAAAATATATAAAAGTATAAAAGAAGGAAACTTCGGTCCATAAAACAGAGTCCACAGTGTCTTCTATGATTCGAGTGCAACCTATAACCTCACATTTTTTGTTAAAAGTGGCATGGAAAATGTTGTAAATATATGAGCTATCACAAGCTCAATAATATCTTCAGTTGAATGTTTAGATAAACGGAAACGTGCTATGAATTCTTTATCATTCCAGTAATCTAAAGACTATTTCTAAAAACCCTAGGTTCTCGAGGTGCCTCAACCATTTGAATAATGTCTTCCTCATCATCTGTTAGGAAGTCATCAAAAATTTCAAATATATCTCTCACTTCATCCATGTCCACATTGAAAATATATATCATAGAACAATATACATATTGGATATGATATATTATCTTCACATTTTAGCATTTTGCGCATGACATCCGCTAACTTGAGAGTTAACCCGAGCCAAATAGTGGGGCAGGGTTAACTCTAACCCCGCTTTATAAAACGCTGTATCACCCACCGGTCAAAGGGTTAACTCTCGGGGCAGGGGTAACTTATAAAACCGGGCATAAGCAAAAAATGGTACTTAGTTCGATGGATTATTTCGAGAATTGGACAATCTTTTTTATCTAGTTCCTGTTTAAATATAGTCACCAGCCTTAGGTGCTATCACCATGGTTTTTTGACATAGCTGTCAAGATACAGTCCACTAATTTTGTTTTATCACGATAAATAAAATCAATAGAATAAGCTATTAAAATAAGCTGTTTTCTTTAACTAACCAAAGGATAAATATTCTGATCAAAAAGAAGAATGAAATCCACACAAGAATGAAAGAAGAAGTGGAAATTCGTCAATCTGCAGTGTAATCTCACATTTGGGTAACCTCTGTGTTTTCTGATTTGATACATATGGTTAGTGACCTTTGAACCCGCACGATAAGAGTGCCTTTGACTATAATACTTTTTTTCTACTCCTGTTTTATAATTGTATAATTAAAAGACTAAAATCTGTATCATAATGATATTCATTATGATACAGATTTTTAAGCCAATAGGATTGCGACATTCGAACAATATTTAATATAGCCATGGATACCTGGTTGACATTTCTGAAATTAATTATATTAGGTCTGCTCCCTGCACTAAAAGTGTAGCACTGAGCTATACGATTTTGATTATGTTTCAACGCTTCTTGCAGTATTCAAATGCAATATACATGGATAGTCATAAATTTAGCAATTTTACACGCATTTTTTCACAGATAGACCTGAATTTTTCAAAATTATATAGCTTAGTGATACACTTTTATTGCAGGTGAACAGACCTATTAAGTGACACTTAATTTGACAGTTGTCAAATAATTTATTTATTTGTTGTACAATTTGTAAAATTTATTTGTTGAAGTTCCTTTAATTTTGGTTATAATAAATGATAATTAATAATTAAATAATTCTCATTAATCTGAGTAGAAAAAATATTGTATGGAACTTTCATGTAATGGCCATTAATACACTCGCATATTATATACGAAACTCGCCTGCGGCTCGTTTCGTATCCTACAATATGCTCGTGTCTTAATGGCTATCATTACATGATCGTTGCATAAAATACTATTATTCCATCTCAGGTCAGGTCAGTTTCACACATATTTGCCAAAATTGTTTGCTAGGCAGTGTATTCTTCTCTTCGGAAATTAAAAATAAATTTAAATGAAATTTCAGGATACACTCTCGATCACGAACTACACGTACTGCAGAAAGAAATGAATTCCACCAATATTGTTAAAACTTACGAATCTTTTAAAATATCTCCCGCTTTGGGAGAAATTGTTATAGCCAACTATTACAAGAATTGGTCGCGAGCTATCGTACGAGACGTAATACCAGGCGAAATGGGGAATGCAGCGGAAGTAAAGGTATTTTTTACACGTTGAAAATGTTTTTCTATCAATTTTCCACCTTCGCAACAATTTGTTAACAAAAAGGAACAGTTGATGTGGCATCGTACATAGGAGTTTCTAGGAAACCTCCAGAAATTTAACAGGTTTTCCTAGTGTTTTAGGGGGTTTTGAATGTTTGTTTAAGACTTTTCTAGAGCTCTCCCTTGTTTTTCGGATATTAAATAAGTTATCTAGGCATTTTCAGAGGTTTTACAAGATTTCACGGTCTTTCTAGGTTCTTTTTACATGTGTTACTTCCAAAACTAATTCTTGTATGTATCTGTTACTTTTGTCCATTGAAATTCCACAAAATTCAACTCATCCATTAGTTCTTGCAATAAATATACTATAGGTATATCACGTTTCCTTTTTTAGCATTCAAAGAGCTGTTTGGTCAGCCTCTTTGTCTAATCCGTAAACTTCTATGGGGATTATCTTCAAAAGCTATCAGAACATAAAGCTTAGAAATATTTACAGTGCCAGTGACGTCCTTTACCAAATTTAATAAATATATTAACACAATACTCGATATATCGACGGGTTTCATGATTCATTAATTTATTCCTTGGATTTGGACCATACTGTATATTCTTTAATAAAATTTGAGCTCTCTCCGGATGTCCCAGTCATCTCTATTCGGAATTAGGACAGGATTTTTGTTAAGAATTGTAGGAATAATATCAGAGGAATTCTGTGACTCTCAGTATTCACCAAAAGGCTGCTAGGTTATGTATAAGCCTGTTTTGTGCATTTGTTGTCTATGATTGAGAGATTTATTGAAATAGAAATAATAATAAAAGAACTCACATTTTTCTACTTATTAAAATTAAAAAAAAACATGTAAATATTCATCTTTACTGTGCCTAATTAACAAATATTTCAGTTATTCATGTTGGATTCGGGCGAAACCATCACAGCACCAATTAAAGAAATCCGGAAAATAAAACCACATTTTCTAAAATTACCATTTCAGGTGAGTACTTTTTTACCGTGTAATGAGTTTCTTGATCAATTAGACACTCCATGAACGTAAAACCAAACACTAAGACACACAAAGATTAAGCTAATTGCGATAGTTCAATCTGCAAGTCTTAAAATCAAAAAAAAACTTCAACTTAAACTACTACTTTTCGAATTATTAATCTCTTTAACGCCCGGTTTCACAATGTCAGGTTATCCTGAGGTTAACAAATAACCCTTGGTTACCTCAAAACAAGTGTTTCACATTGTTCAGTGAAGGGTTCAGGTTATGGTTAACTCTCAGAATATTTAACCACCAGAAAATCTAGTGGTAATAATAATAACCTAGAGATTCTAACCTAACAATTAAAGCTATTGCTGTATCTGTCACGTATGTCACAAAACGTGGTATCTGTTAGCTTATTTTTTGAGTGGAAAATGAACGATTATGAGGTAAATGCGTATAGTAGTGATGAGGAACCAAGAAGACCAAAAATGATAAGGCCCAGATACGATTATTTTGAATTTTGAGGAATATGACAATCTCGATTTCTTCCATAGATTTCGATTGTCAAAGAGATTATACCAAACTACAACCACAGATGGTGTACTCTGTGCTACAACTTCCCAAATAAATTGATTTTATAGGTTAACTCCTTCTTCTTTTTTCCGATTTTGAATGTCACTATCCATAAAATCTGATCATTATACCTAATCTGCTACCAACTGAACAAAAATTACTGTTAAAGACAGAACGCCAATGCATTTTTGTAGAACATAGCTTTAGATAAAGGGAACGTATCCACGATTCCTTGATGTTGAATTATTATGATTTGACAATTGTTGTCAACATTTTTCATAAAAACCTTTTCCAATTAGTTTTACATTGTAACGATATTTTGTACAATAAATATCTATAAATTTAAAAATACATTTCAATACAGTCCACTAACTCATAAAAAGGCCTGTGCCGAACATGCTGGTCCAGATCGAACCGGAAATAGAGTAATTTCAGTAGATAATACAGATTGGAGTTCGCGAGTGATTTTCAGAAATGGACGTCACAAGAAGTCTCAACCTATAAATTCATATTGCAAAGCAGGGCCACAAGCTGCCGCAAATTTAGTACTGCATAATAATAAGTGAAGCATAGCAGGTCCAAGCAGCCGCTTCAAGAATTTTTAAACTGCGAAGTATCAAATTCATGGTACATCTTAATAACGAAAATCAATATTGAATGCCAGTATTGTAAGTGGTTTGGTATATTTTAAGTCAAGCTAATTTTACCAACTCCAATATATTGGACTAACATGGCTCCCAAGAAAAATGATTCCGAAATTGATGAACTAAAGGGTAAGATTAATAAATCCATAAAAAATATTAGGAGAATTGAAAGATACATACATGAACATCGATCAGATGACCCTTCTACTTTTTTAAGAGAACAATTGTTGACCCGAAAAGTAAGTTTAAAGGAATATTTTGATCAAGTCCAAGAATTTGATGCAAAGTTGTATAGTTTAGATTCTGATAAATGTCTAACTGAACTTGAAAATGATGAAATTTGCAATATTTTTTATGATTCTAATGCATTTATAAATTATTATGTTAAACAATGTGATGAAAAAACTCAACAACCAATTGAAACAAAGCAAGACTTCTCAAATATTTCCTTACCTAATATAAAAATTCCCAATTTTAATGGAAAGGATCTCTGTGAATTTAAACCTTTCATTGATATGTTTAAAGCTGTGATTGACAGTAACACCAAATTGAAAGACATCGAAAAATTATACCATTTGAAAAGTCATCTCCAAGGAGAAGCGTTCAACTTAGTATGCAATTTACCTTTAATAAACGAGTCTTATCAACAAGCTTTAACAATTTTAAAAGATGCATACAAAAATGAGACCGCACTAATCAACTCACATATTGATTCACTATTAAATATTCCTAGCATCCAAAAGAGCAATCCCACAGTTTTGAAAGAATTTGTATCAAATATCAAGCAGCATACAGGGGCTTTAAAGATGTTAGGGCAACCGGTGGATGGTTGGGATGTTTTGTTAGTTAGAATTTTCAGTAAGAAATTGGATTTCTTTACAAATCAGGCTTATCAACTTCAGAGAGATAAGTCAAAAATTCCGTCATTGCATACATTTCTAGAGTTTTTGCATCAAAGAATACTTTCCTTCCAGGAAATTTCTCAAACAAAAAAGATTTCCACGAATGATAAGTTACACGTTCATGTTTCTACTAAAGTAAAAGTAGACAAAAAATGTCCATTTTGTGAGTCGTTTGACCATAAACTATATAATTGTGACAGTTTTAAAAATGTTAACGTTAACGACAGAGTTTCATTTGTCAATAAAGCTAGACTCTGTAAAATCTGTTTAAACAGTCATTCTGCCAATTGTAGGTATACATTTAAATGCCAAATATGTCGCAAGAGCCACCATTCATTGCTGCATTTGGAAAAACCTTCTCACCAAGTCGAAGCAACCTTACATACAGATTCAGAACCAGGTACAAGCGTACAGCTCTTCAATAAAAATATACAGTTTCCAAAAAAGGTATTGCTTCCAGTTGCAAAGGTAAAAGTTAGGTCCCATTCAGGGGAATTTATTACTGCCTATTGTTTATTAGACAGTGGTTCACAGGCTTCATTTATTACAACACGTCTGGTGTTGGATCTAGGTTTGCAAACAACTAAGAAAGATTTGAAAATAGTTGGTATATCTGATAATATTAAAAAACTACATGATTATCTTAATTTAAACATTGAATCTATTTTTAATAATTACCAACTAAATATCAATTGTCATGTAATTGACAGCATTACATCAAACCCATGTGATTTTACATTTGATATTTCAAAACTACAAATACCTAGTGGTATTACTCTTGCAGATCCTGATGTTAACGTTAATAATAAAAGAATAGATATTTTACTCGGTGCAGATATTTTCTTTAAAATTATAAGAACAGGTAAATTTAAAATTCCTGATTCCAACATTATTCTACAAAATACACTTTTGGGTTACGTTGTAAGTGGAACAGCAGAATTCCAAAGCAAACAGTGTATTAGCGATTTGTGTTTACATGCTTTTCACTCAACTTCCAAACTCGAAAATCTCATTTCAAAATTTTGGGAAACTGAAAGTGTCCCTAAATTATTCAAGGAATATAATTCTGAGCAATTAGCTTGTGAAGACAGCTTTCAAGCTTCAGTTACAAAAGTAAACAATAAATTTCAGGTTGAGCTTCCGCTTAAGAAAGAATTGTCTTCCCTCAACCTGGGTGATTCATTCACTGTTGCACTGAAACGGTTTAACAATCTAGAAAAACGTTTCAAATTAGATCCCCTTCTTTTTGAGCAATACAAAATTTTCATAAAAGAATATTTAGACTTGGGTCATGCCAAAATATTTGATATTGAAAATTATGACTTGATCAATAATCAAGCATATTTTATGGCGCATCATCCTGTAATTAGAGAAGATAAAACTACCACAAAGTTTCGCGTAGTCTTTGACGGAAGCATGAAAAGTAAGGCAAATATATCAATAAATGATATGTTATATAATGGGGCAGTAGTCCAAAAAGAACTATTTGAAATTTTGGTCCGTTTTAGAACCTTTGAATATACGCTGCTTTGTGACATTAAACAAATGTATAGGATGGTGTGGGTTGATCCCAAGCATCGGTGCTTGCAAAATATTTTATGGCGATCATCTCCAGACGATCCAATTCAATGTCTACAACTACAAACTATTACGTATGGCTTGAAAAGTAGCGCATTTTTAGCAACTCGATGTCTTCATGAACTCGCTATAATTAATAAAAACGGATTTTCACTAGCTTCAAATGCATTATTAAATAACACATATGTAGATGATATCCTCTCTGGTGGTAATACTATTAGTGAAACGATTCAATTGAAGATGCAATTAATCAAACTTTTGGAAAGTGGTGGTTTTCAGCTTCATAAATGGAGTGCCAACCATCCATATATTTTAGAAAATATTCCTGCAAAAGAGCAGTGCTCTGAAAATATACATATTAACAATCACAGCTCCACCGTAAAAACGTTGGGCATACATTTCAATACATTGAAAGACACCTTTGAAATAATTACACCCAAATTATGTGTAAATGAGTATGTTACAAAGCGACATGTTTTAAGTTTTATTTCATCTTTTTATGATCCTTTGGGATTCGCGGGTCCTGTCATTCTTACAGCAAAACTTTTTATGAAAGAGCTATGGCTGCGTAGCTTGAATTGGGACGATGTACTTCCAGAAGATCTTTTGAATAAGTGGCATAAATTTGCTATTAATCTTATTGGAATGCCCACAATCTCCGTTCCAAGAAAAGTAAATTTTTTAAACGCAGTTAAAATAGAATTAATAGGATATTGTGATGCATCATCCTTAGCATATGGTGGTGTGGTTTACATCAGAGCAGTTTTTGTCGATAAAGTTTATATATCTCTTCTTTGCTCGAAGTCAAGAGTTGCTCCCGCAATTAACTCCAAAAACAAGGGTGAAAAACTTTCAATCCCAAGATTAGAATTAAATGGCGCCTTGCTTATCTCCAATTTAACTAACAAAGTAGCTGGTATTCTAGAAAGCATAGCAACTTTCAATGTATATCTTTACTCAGATTCATTAGTAGTTCTTGCATGGATAAAAAAAGAGCCTTTGCAATTAAATCCATACGTTGCAAATAGAGTGGTGGAGATAAAAAACCTCACTTCAAATTTTAAATGGAACTATATTGAGTCCAAAAACAATCCAGCCGATTATATTTCCAGAGGATTGCAGCCGCATGAGCTTAGCAAAACCAATCTTTGGTTTGCGGGGCCTGATGAACTTTCCAATGTTAATTTTCAACATAACAGCAGCTTGGACATTATTGAGCCCAATCCTTTACCTGAATTACGAGCTCATGTCTTCCATGAACAAGTTGTGGTGAATATTTCATTTTTTGAAAATTATTCAAATCTTGATAAGCTGCAAAGAATTGTAGCTTATATATTCAGATTTTATTTAAATGCTAAATATAAAAACAAAATCTCTGAAAATCTAACTGTGAAGGAATTGAATGTCGCCTTGAAGATTATTATCAAGCATGAGCAACAAATTTGTTTCTCGAATGAAATAAAGTCATTAAAGAATCAAGTACAGTATAAATCTAAGTTGAATAGTTTAAATCCCTTTCTTGATCAAGAAGGTATCCTTCGTGTTGGAGGACGACTGCAAAATGCGAATATATCATATGACCAGAAGCACCCCATTATTTTACCCAAAAACAATCATATAACAAACTTAATCATTCAAAGAGAGCATCAAAGACTGTTACATGCAGGTCAAAAACAAATCATTAGTAGCCTTAATTTGAAATATTGGCTAATTAATAGTACTCGAGAGATTAAAAGAAATATTTATAAATGTGTTACCTGTTTCAGACATAAAGCTATCCTTGCAAAACAGTTGATGGGATCTCTTCCAGAGCCTAGAGTAAATGCTTCCCGTCCTTTTGAAAATGTTGGCATTGATTTTTGCGGACCATTTTACATTAAACAATCTAGATTGCGGAAGGTCGTATCTTCAAAATCATACATTGCACTTTTCGTTTGCTTTTCAATAAAAGCAGTTCATATGGAGCTTGTCTCCGATATGACAACTGAAAATTTCTTAAACGCCTTAAAACGATTTATTTTTAGAAGAGGGAAGCCCAGTCAAATTTTCTGTGACAATGGTTCAACTTTTAAAGGGGCTTCAAATCAATTGAAAGAATTTTATCAATCCATTAATCAAAAAGAAATTCATGATTATACTTTACAAGAACAAATAACATTCAACTTTATTCCCAGTTATTCCCCAGTATTTGGTGGGTTATGGGAAGCTGGTGTCAAAAGTGCTAAGTATCACATAAAAAGAGTTTTAGCCAACAATATGCTTACATATGAAGAATTAAATACATTAATTATTCAAGTTGAAGGTATTTTAAACTCTAGACCTTTGACTCAAATTACTAATGACCCTTCAGATTTAACTTATTTAACACCAGGGCACTTTTTAATAGGTGTTCCAATTACTTCATTTCCCGAACCTAATTTAACTCTAGTTCCGTCTAATAGGTTGAAATTTTGGAGAAGGTGTACCCAAATGCAGCAACATTTTTGGGATAAATGGCACAAAAGCTATCTTAACTTGCTCCAAAATAGGCCCAAATGGAAATTTGAGCATCCAAATTTACAAAAAGGGATGTTAGTTCTTCTTAAAGAAGACAATTCGCCATCTTTAAAATGGCCAATGGCTAGAATTGAAGACATAATTTTTGGTAGAGATGGTAAGGTAAGAGTTGTGAAAGTGAAGACTCAAACAGGCACTTACTTGAGGTCTGTAACTAAGATTGCTGTGTTACCAATAAATTAATTTATCGTTCGTTTTCATCACATTGTTGAGTTACCTTGTATTAGTTAAATTTTACACACTGTTGTTCTATTTATTTATTCATATTTTTTAATTTCTTTATATTATAATCTGCGATATGTTCTATGCAAATCAAAAATTTAAAAACTCTTTGATTAATTGGTGAAGTTTTTCCCAAAACTTTTTGTGCCTCCCCAGTTATGTTAAAGACAGAACGCCAATGCATTTTTGTAGAACATAGCTTTAGATAAAGGGAACGTATCCACGATTCCTTGATGTTGAATTATTATGATTTGACAATTGTTGTCAACATTTTTCATAAAAACCTTTTCCAATTAGTTTTACATTGTAACGATATTTTGTACAATAAATATCTATAAATTTAAAAATACATTTCAATACAGTCCACTAACTCATAAAAAGGCCTGTGCCGAACAATTACTACTGAACTTCCGATCAGCTAACCTATAGACGAACTGACAATTGTGGAACGGTATCTGATGGTAACCTTAAAGGTAAGGGTTAATTGACCCGAGGAGTTAACCCGACATTGTGAAACCGGCTGTTACTAAAAAGCGTGTTCCGAAAAAGTAGTCAACAGTCGTGTTCCAAATCTATTAAATATGCCTTAATTGATGAAAAAATCAGCCACGCATAGTCATAAGACGACTTCTCGTCGTCTAGTGAATTATTTTATACCTAAGCATTAATCAGACGGGTATTCTGTCACATGTAAAACTTTTTCCTGTTTCGTATTCAAACTGAAAGATTGAAACATACACATTACTCTAATATGGCTGTTTTTAAGTAGCAAATAACTGAATGCCAGTGAATGAAATAAAAAAGAAGAACCAATTTAAATTATCAGCTGATGTGAATGCTAAAAAGTGTTGAGTGAAACTGGGTGGAATCTGACCAATCATAGGTCTACAGAATTGCCAACTTATATTCAAATTACTCCTCCTGGTTTTTAAATGAGGTATATCCTCATTCGAAAACCAAGAGTGATGACCAATCATAGGTCTACAGAATTGCCAACTTATATTCAAATTACTCCTCCTGGTTTTTAAATGAGGTATATCCTCATTCGAAAACCATGAGTGATTTGAATTTAAATTGGCAATTCTATAGACCTATGATTGGTCAGATTCCACCCAGTTTCACACAGCACTTTTTAGCATTGACATCAGCTGATAATTTAAACGAACATTTTCGAAGAAGTTAGGAAATAGCAGTCTGGTAACTTTTAGTGATGTGAATAAAGCTTTTCAAATTACTCCTCCTGGTTTTTAAATGAGGTATAGCATTAGTGAAATATTAGAGTAATGCCCCTTAAATGTAGGCTATACATTATACACTTTCCCAAAATCTATATAGGTTGCCTTATTTAATAGAAGAAAGTTGATAAGATTATAAAAAGTATAGTACGCTACATGAGTTACATAATATACCATTTATTGTTTTTTTAACGTTTTCAGTGTATTGAATTATACATATATAACTACCGAATGAAAAAGAACTGCTCATCTCCAAAAGCCAGACAATTCTTCTTTGAAAATTTGTACTTGCACAACTTTATTGCGACTACAAAGTAAGTAGAGTGAGGACTAAATATTTGTTCAAAATAGGTTACATGCTTTAACAGAAAGTTCTTTTTCCAAGTAATTTCAAATATATTTATCTTAAATTTCCTACTAAAACTACCTAATTTTTTTCAGGTCTTCGTTTTCCCCTTTAAAAGTAGAAATCAAGAATCTGAATGGAAGTATGTTAGTTGGAGCCAAATTAGAGCAAGAGGGTTATGCAGAAAGGAGCTTAATTGATATACATATTTCAGAAACGTGTGATTTAGATTTATGTTAGTTCATTGCCAATAATTTGTGACGTGTCTTGTAAATTCAAAGTTTTCATGTGCATTAAGTTCTAAAGTGTTTTAGTGGGCAACTTAGTCTGTAGTCTAGTGATTCCGATTGACAGATAATTTTTTTTTTTAATATCTGCCAGAAATTTCTTAATTTTGTCGAATGTTGGCTGATGAATATAATGCTAGGGTTGAGATAACCACAATTTTCTTTACATTGTAAGTATTTGTAAATGTGTATCTAAAAATTAATTTCACATTATAAAATCATCAATTTTTTTTAGCTACTGTGTTAAACTATTGAATGAACATGTATAAATAAATTTTTAATTTGTTTTAGCATGGTTTTGGTGATCTTGGTCCTAGTACTAACCATATATATCCTTCTCATATTAGGTTAAGAATTGAAAATGCAACTTATAATGACAAATAATCAATTTATTCAATTAAACGGGTAGTTATACTTAACAGAGTAACTTAATATATTCCAACTGGAGGAGGCCCCCCAAAAACCAAATCCCAAGAGCTTGGATGTTCAATATTTTTTGGTATTTCTTGTATACTTATCAATTTTAAAACTTTGTCCAACACTGCCTGTGCATCTGGTCGGTTGTCACCTTCACTTATATATTTTCCAAGTAAAATACATTTCATTTTTTTTGATAACTCTGAATATAAGTTTAGAGCAAATCCTGCTCCCCTTATATAATATTTACCGGATATATCTCTTTCCAGTTGCTTGGCATTGGGAATGTTCAATAGAACATTATCTTGCATGTTATTCAAATGATAAAATCTTTCTTCATTAATATTAGCTAATTCATAATCAAAGGCACTAGATAATATTATAACTTGTTTAACATTCATGTTGTTGATACTGTTTTGAACATCTTCAAAGAATTTTTTTGCTGTTTTAGAATTTAACATTGACCTTAACTGCATACAGGCTACTTTTAATTTATCATTTGAATATAATTCACATGCAGTACATATTTTTGATGAATTTAAATTATAAGGATCCGCTCCAACGGTGGAAACAATTGAAGGATGCCATACTGAAGCAATTTTTTGGAAATCGAAGCTTTTAATTAAGAGATCTATTGTCAATTGTGGAACATTTCCTACTGAAACGCTAGGTATTATCAATGTAAATCCACTTAAATCTTCATTTTGTAAAAACTGAAATAGCGAAGGCATCTTTCTGTTAATAAATATTTATTGTTTGAACAGACGTTTGAATATTGAAATTCACAATAATTGAAGAATGACTGAGTAATTATTAAAATCACTTTGTAAACAAAGTTTTGTAGGTTAGATACGTAATATTTTTTCTTCTTTTTTGGGTATTCAAACAAAAAAAAAGTAGTTCTTGAAAATTTGTAGAATAGATGTCATTTCTGAACGCACTCTGACACTCTTGACCATGACAGCTGTCAAATGTAGACATTGTTGATTTGTGGTTGATGTTGATATGCACAAATCTTGATATGTTGTTGATTGTAGGAAAACAAGAGGTGATACTTTATTTTCAGGATTTTTAAATGAGAAATGATAAAGGTTGATACCGAATAATTTAATTTATAGTAAATTCTGAGTGTTCAGCAATAGTATTTCACATCAGTTCATTATATTAAAGATATTTTTAAATATGGCTCAAATTGGTGAACCCTTAACTCTTTCAAGAGGTAATATAGTTAAATATTTGTAAATATGTGAGATTTATAACTACATTCTAGATATAAAAAGATCAATTGAGCTTCTGGAAAAACTTCAAAAAAGTGGTGAAGTACCTGCCACAAAACTTGCAGCTCTTCAAAAAGTTCTACAAAGTGATTTCCTCAACGCAGTCCGTGAAGTCTACGAACATGTTTATGAAACTGTAGATATACAAGGTTCCCAAGATGTAAGAGCCTCGGCTACAGCAAAAGCTACCGTAGCAGCATTTGCTGCAAGTGAAGGACATGCACATCCTAGAGTAGTTGAATTGCCTAAGACTGATGAAGGTCTTGGTTTCAATGTAATGGGTGGTAAAGAGCAGAATTCGCCGATTTATATTTCTAGGATAATACCTGGTGGTGTGGCAGACAGGCATGGGGGATTGAAAAGAGGTGATCAACTATTAAGTGTAAATGGCGTGGTAAGTATGTAAGAAGTAATTATAAAACCATATAAGGGGTCTATTCTGTAACCAGTCTTTTAAAATTTAGAGGCCGTTAAAACTCTAACAGGCGCTAAAATCACATCTACCTACTTGTAGATGTGATTTCAGCGCCAGTTAAATTTTTAACGGCCTCTAATTTTAAAGGACTGGTCACAGAATAGACCCCTAAATCAATTAAATTTTTCTTCAGTACCTACTTCAAACTTGTTATTCAATTATCATTTTATACCCTCCTAATGTATTTGTATATTTTTCTATTTAGTCTGTTGATGGAGAAAATCATGAAAAAGCTGTTGAACTTTTGAAACAAGCTCATGGGTCTGTAAAACTGGTAGTTCGCTACACCCCTAAAGTATTGGAAGAAATGGAACTTCGGTTTGACAAGCAAAGAGCTAGAAGGAGACAACAATATAATTAAAAAAATCAGCAGTTTATAGAGATGATAATTAATAATATTTAGAATAACTTTTGCTGTCAGCACTCATCCTTGACTAATCACTTTTATAGAATATGACTATTTAAAAATTCCATTGATGCTGATATTTCAAGTACCATGTAATATTACAAATAGTGCAGCCAGAAACAGTGATCATAAGAAAAATTCCCACAGAGCTGTATTTTAGCAGGTAGATTAGGTACAAAGTTAGAAATAAAGTGTTGAAAGTCAATCCCATGTGCTCTGAAGAAGTTATTTTTTCCAATGTCGGCAAAATTGATTTTACATGTGAGTATATAAAAAATGTGCTACCATATTTAACCAACTTAAATCTATTTACCGATTCAAAAGCTATAGTTACACTTGCAACTGTTTGTAGACATAATAAAACCATTCTAAAATTGGTATTTATTATTTGAAGTGATTATTTATCTACAGTATTACTAACCCAAAAAGTTTTTAAGACATTAATATTTCGTCTATTTTATTCACATATTTAAGGTCATAACAATACTTTTTGCTTGAAGTCAACAACTCAACTGCTGATTCTTCTCTTATGGTAATTTTAAATGTTATGCTTCAGGTAATGTGTAATATGTAGGTTTAATTGTAAATTTGTTAGAATGTAGTTTGTATTCGGTATGTAAAGTATTTTATTTTAATATTTGTATTTCGTTTTTATTCAAAAATCTATTAACAAATGTATCTAATAAATATTATAGGGAATATTGTCTTTGGCTTCCCCTAATTCTACCTCTAAGGTACTGACAGTGATACGCCAGCGCGCTGAAGATGACTTCAGTATAAATCCAGAAATTTTTTAGTGCTTGTGGAAGGTATTGACTTTCATCCTTTCTTAAATCTACCACCACTGGATATTCCTTGTGTAGAAACTCCACAATGCCTTATTGGTAATTTTTTTTCAAATTTTATATTATTATTTGACACATTCACGAATAAAGTTTGTAATTCCTATTGTGTAGAATATACAGTGATGGGCAAATGTGTGGAACCAAGTAAATATCTCTGGAATTATTAGAGATATCAATATGAAATTTGGAAGGTGGATACTACAGTAGATTGGCTAACTTTTTTCATATTTTTTAACAATTTTGAATTTCCGGTTTCACCGGAAGTAATGTCGATTTTAAAATTTGCAATGGAACGCCCTGTATATTATTTTAGTTTCTGATGAAACATTTTATTACAAATACAAAAATATCAGGTTCGATATTTTTTATTTCAATACCTACCGAGATATTAACAGAAAAGTAACTAAGGAACAGAAAAATTTGATGGTAGCTAGTAGTCCACGAAATTCATTGTAGAAGTGACAGTAGTTGTCCAAATAAGTTATATGTTTTGAAAATCACTTAGTTTCAGTTAATAATTATGATTATTTCTTCAATTGATATTAAATTTTTCCTTTCCTTAGTTAGGTACTTTTCTGTTAATATCTCGGTAGGTATTGAAATAAAAAATATCGAACCCGATACTTTTGTATTCGTAATAAAATGTTTCATCAGAAACTGAAATAATATACAGGGTGTTCCATTCCAAATTTTGAAATCGACATTACTTCCGGTTAAATCGGAAGTTAAAAATTGTTAAGAAAAATGAAAACAAATAGGCAATCTACTGTAGTATCCACCTTCCAAATTTCATTTTGATATCTCTCATAATTCAAGAGATATTTACTTGGTTCCACACATTTGCCCATCACTGTATAGACCCCCTCTACCATAAAATAAAATAACAATAATGTGATTTTTATACTTTTAATACTTTACAAACAGCAAATACATACAGCAAGCTCTAGAACTAAACGATAATTCTTATAAGCTTTTTTTATTTTACATATTGGGGAATATTTCGTAGGTAATTTTAATAGATAACTAAGAATAAAAAAAAGAAACTTAAACACCACATTTCTTATACCTACAGAAAAAGTGAAAGACCAAGTACATTATCATAAGGAAGACTGATAATGTAAGTATGTCTAACACACGATATACACATACAGGGTGCGCCATTAGTCCGAGGAAACCTAAATAAGAGTTAATAAGCTCTGTATATAGAAACATATTTTGGGACCATCCTTATTGACAGGATGAACCTGACCTAACTTATCTTTTTTGTTAATGAAACACCCTGTATATGTCATGTCAGTAAAAACTACTGGTGTATTAGATAAAACACTTAGTAAGGATGCTAGAGAGAGCTGCAAAGAAGATTGTAATTGGAAAGTTACAGATTAACTTTATATATTTATGTAAACATTTAATGAATTTTATCTCCCATCTGTACTTTAGAAACCAAGTAGATTCCTACAATCAATCCGAATAGACCTACGGCACTTACAAATATTTCTATTACTAGGATTTTCATGAACAACGACGAATCAGCTGCATCTGCTAATGCTGCTCCAGAACCAACCACTCCAACAGCCATACCACAGACTAAGTTGACCAATCCAACGGACAGTCCTGCGCCAAACATTAGATAACCTAAAATAAATAAAACGTTATTGTTATTTAATAAATAACTTTGGTCTATAAAATTAGTGGGTGCGTTTTGCTCGTGACCTAAAAGAGGAGGTGTGTATGTATGTATTTTTGAGGTAACATTCACTGAGAAAGATCTATTGTGCCCCCTTACTTCTACTTAGTTTCTGAGGAAAGTCTCTGAAACTAGTAGCTCCCTTAGTCCTATTTCCCAGAGGAATTTTAGTATATCTGCAGGCTTCAGCTTAGGTAAATGTTCCTCTTCCATCCAGTAGGTAATCTCCCAAGTACTATGCTCTAGGATTCTGGGGTGTTGTGCAGTTGGAAAGTATGTGGATGGAGATTTCTTCTTCCATACCAAAAAATCTACATTCTTCTTCCTCCAATATTTTGAGCTTTGCCAGGTGCCCATATTCAGGCGACAATGTCCCGTTAGGATCCCTGTTAAAACTCTTAGCGCAGTTTTGCTTTGACTTATGTATTCATTTGATCTCAACAGGTTGTAGTCGCCCAGGAGAATCTTTGATTGTCTAAGACTAGATCTTTCCAATGGTCAGATCTTCTCTTTCTTTCAGCTTCACCTATTTCTTCCAATATTACATTGGAGCTGATTCCGTAAAAAAGTTCAGGTCCCCAAAAAGGTATTTCAGACCCCCTCTTTGCTAGTTCATCCGCTACTTCATTTCCTTCTATTCCAGTGTGTCCTGGAATCCATAGTAAGGTAACTATATTGTTCTCGCCTAGTTCATTGAGTTTGTCTAGGTATTCCCAAAGCTTAGTGCTTTTATGGCTGCTTGACTATATGTCATTATGATAAACCTTTGTCCTCTGTATCCTTTAACAATATTGAACTGAGCGCACTTTCTTATGGCGTGGATTTCCGCTTGAAAGATACTTGGGGTTTTTCCCAAGCTTTCGGAGTGTTTGGTTCCTGGTCCGAACACTCCTATCCCAGTTCCTCCTATTGCTTTTGAGCCACCTGTGTACCATTGCATGGCATTATTTCCAAGTCTGGTAATGGTATTTGGATCCCATTTCCTTCTTGTTGCTTAATTCTGTAACGAATTTCTTCGAAAAGTTGTACTTTTTCATCATACCGTCTTGTGGCATGTCCCAGGTTGTCTGATTTCTAAGAAGTGAGGAGGTGATTTTTTTTTAATGATTCCCTCTCTACTTAGTCTATATCTTGTTCTTTCTGCAACACTTTCTATCACCATATGTAGAGGGGCGAGGTTGAGAATTACTTCCATGGCTGCAGTTGGGCATGATCTGATTGCTCCTGTAATGCATATACAGGCTAGTCTTTGAATTTTGGAGAGGTTTTCTCTCGTCGTCAATAAGTGATAATTGATCTCACTATGGCAGTGTACATCCAGCTCAGGATTTTTGGGCTGCAACCCCAATTTTTCCTTGCCAGATTTCTACACACCATTAGAGCCATTTTCGCCTTGTAGGTGACCTCCTTTTCGTGTTTGTTCCACAGGAGTTTACTGTCTAAAATTAGACCTAGATACTTGACTTCTTGTCTCCATTCAATCTCGTTTCCATCAAGTTTAATGGTTATGAGGTTGAGTTTTCTTTTCTTGGTAAGGGCCGTCAAGATGGTTTTAGTGAGGTTGATGCTTAGTCCCACTTGCCTACACCAGCTTTTTGTATACTTCAGACCCTTTTCTACTATATCACAAAGGGTGTTTTCGAATTTCCCTCTGGCTGTTATGACAATATCGTCGGCATATCCTTGGCAGGATATTCCTAGATTCGTCAAACCACACAGGAGTTCGTCAACCGTCAGACTCCACATTAATGGGGATGCTACTCCAAAAGCGGAGGTAAGTACTTTTAATTTCTATATATAGTTTTAATATTTGTCTTTGTATTCCGTTATAATAATATGCCAGAAAGAAGTAAATGAACTGGCAAATCTAATTTAAGTAAGATATTTCTGAAAATGAACTAGCGAAAAGAGAGGTTCAACAAAGACATGTTATTGTTGACCAGAACTAGTTTTTTGGACCATAAAGATAGTGGTCGAGGATAAATACAAAACGGGGTACAAAGTCAACATAGACTACAGTGAATACAAGTAGGAATCTGCTATAAGAATCATTACAGACTGTCTAGTTGTCAGCTGCAGACATGGATACTGAGACTTGTATTATCTATGACTGAGACCATAAGGCACATATCCAGTGGACCCATATCATCAACTTTAAGGGACAACTGGGTGGGTGGACTAAATGTATGAGTAGAATACAATAGGCTGCTGTGCACCTAGATCTGTTCTTCCTTCCACATTCATATTGCTCCACTAGCTTGGGTTGTCCCTTCAAAACACCTGTCAAACTCTTAGTGAAGTTTGTGATAGTGATTCGGGCATCCATTCGTTCACTCTTGGTTAGAGTTTCCCAGTATATTCTATTGTCTTAGCCCATGCCAATGGTTAGATCTCTACTTTTTGGTGTTGTCTAATTCCTTCAATGCTGCACCAAAGGGGGTATAGGAGCCAAAAGATCCTTATACTCAGAGGTAGTCAAGCAGGACTGAAATATTTAGCATGCTGCAGATCAGATCTAGACTGGGACTGCTTTCAAAAAATCTAAACCATGGCCAACCTAAGTCTGAAAATGGGATCATTATTCCTGAGGCAGGATTTGGAATTGTATGCATACAGTTTGATTCGAAGCCTCTGAATAGTTGCTAGAAATGGAGACTAGTAGTGAGGACCATCCTGTTAGGACCTCTAGCTGCTAGAGTCTAGCATAATAAGAGGACAGACTTAATATCTGCAAATGTTGAACTGTAGAGGATTCTAGAAACACATAAGCTCCACATGAATTTTAACCTTGAAGAGTTAAATGAGCATCCAGGTATGGTATGTGGATTTAAAAACTTGAAAGTGGAAGTAAATAAAATAAAAACAAATGTAAAATAATCTTTTTTTATTGAAATTTAAAAAAATAAACATAAAATACTTAAGAAATGAAAAAAAAAAAAATGAGTTGGTCGAGGCGCGTGGTTAACAATTTGTTAAGTGCGAGTTGTATCAAACACCTAAACTCGGTTTAATGATAACTGTGTCTGATTGATGTATTTATAATCAACAATTACATCAGTCAACATTAAACCGCGAGTTTAGGCGTTTGATACATCTCGCCCTAAGTCAGTTTCCATTTACGTCAACATCAGTTAATCTTCGCTTGGCTTCATAGGAAAATGTGATTTATCTTAGTGCTACAACTCAACATTTCAAGGAGACTGCAAATGAGTGAAAGTGCCAGTTTTTCAATCTTCTGGATTTGTTAAATGGAAAATATATTCCTTTCTTTTCATCTATCCATCCCCAGCAAATAAATATTTTTATCCAAAAATACTAGTATTCTTTTAGTCCTCTTCTTATTGCCTTTACCCTTTACTTTTGTTATATATTGATTTCCTTTTTTTTATAATGCTGTAAATAGTAGTGGTAAAATTTGTGTCAACAGTGTCACTTTAGCTTTAAAAACTGCGGTGCCTGCGACTCATTTTTGTTGGTAATATTTTCCATCTTATGAAATAAAAAAAAATGCAAAATAAACAAAGTAAAGGAAAGGGATTTCTCAATGCAAATTAGGTGTGAACTTAATTAAATACGTTTCAAATATGTAATAAGTTTTCTACCTGATCATGAAAATTTTTCAAATTATTAATGAACTAATATTTTTACCTCCCAACCAATTACTGGAATACAGAAATGGATCATTAACCACCAAATTCCAAGTAAACGATTCCATATATCCAGAGAGTACAATAGCCACAATTAAACCATATATAGCTACAGCTTCGCAAAATATTACCGAAACCAAGTTCTTGGTTTTTATTCTTGGTGCTTTAACACCACCTCCTACAATACTAACTCCAGTAGTGTGTATACCTATTGCAGCTCCAACTATAGAAAGGGAAACTGAAAGACCTATACCTGAAAATAATTATTGGATTTTAAGTAAGTTTGAAATCAATTTAATTATCATCTAAATTTAGCTATCTTGTTTTTTGTACTACCTCTTATTGTTGTAATGTAAGAATATGAAAGAGCAGTATTAATGAGCAGATGAGTGCTTGTTGTTTTCCATTTATATTTTAACTATATTCGCTTCCAACTTACAATACAATGATTGATTGTAGTATAGCCAATAACTTTTAGGATAAAAAATAAACTTACCTAGACAACACCACATGTGCGGTGAAGTATTAGCAAGAAACCATCCAATGCTTATTCTTTCACCTTTTCCAGTTAGAACATGATAAAGAACAAGAATAATAGTTGTTAACAGGGTGGTTATGGCAACAGTACAACCCAAGACTAAACGTATACTCAATTTGTTCATTTTCAGATTTGGAATATTAGTTGAAATAAATAACCGTTAATTATTGGTTTATAACTTCAAATAGTTGTATTACAACTTCATTCTTATTACTATAATCGGATACAAGGCTATTATCTATCAGTATCCAAGGCCTCCTACAACACTAGGCCGGAATGCTGAAATTTGGCAACTTTGTAGAGAGGGCTTATCATGTCAGACTTCTATCATGGCGAGACCGTGAAATAATATTTATTTACGTTTATAGTGCTTCTGTATTTATAATTCGTGATATGTAATAGATGATCAGAGGATTGTAATAGTGTGTACAATCTTTTTAAATAGATTTTATGAACTTGGTGCTTGTTATTCGCAGTTAACAGACTGACAACTTCAACATAAGACTTCTGTTTGCATCCGTTTGTTTTTGAGGTAAGATATTTAATAATATATATAAATAAAAAGATTTTAGCATCAGTATAATTTGTAAACATACTCTCTAGTATGTGGACTCATATAATATATAATGCAATTAAAGCATAACATGGTAATTGTATCAAATAAAGGATGTTTAAGAATTTTCTTAAACTGATTGAAATTATTTAAAAGTGACTTGAACCAAGCCTAATTTTCATATTATTATACAATTTCTGATTCTTGTTAAGCCATCAAGCCACATTAAACATACATGAATTATATAAATTAAGCCAATAAAGTTATTTACTCATAAACTAATAACTCGACTAATAAGTAACACTTCTATTATATATTTTATTTTGTTGTAGATGTCTGCAAAATGTTCAGTACTAAAGTTGTACTAGTAATTATGATTTCAATAGTGAAGGATATATTACAGTAGTTTCCACCCAGTGATAAGCTGAAGAAAGGATCCTACATACAAATTGGGGACTAAGTCAAACTTCAGTGTGTATAAAACTCAGTATTAAATATTTCCCCAAAGATCAAATTTCATTAACTGATGTGTACAAGGATAAGTATGGTGATCTGAAGACATTTACAAGGAAAAGACCTGTGTTAAAGGAAAATGTAATACCACAAATATTTCCCCGTCTCTCGAAATATCTTCCAGTGGAGAAGAATCCAGCTGCAAGAAGTAATCCTGGAATGGGAAGAATAAGGACAGGTACAACAAGAAGAATGGTTAAATAGTGATGTGATAGTGAATTTTTGTGAAGATTAAATCTAAATTGAGTGCTCATTTAGAGAAGTGGCTGTGTCAATAATTTATATTTGATTGGATTTGACAATGATGAACCATATGTCAGGTGTAGTATAAAACTATTTGAATGAATAAATGATAATCTAGGTAAGAATTGAGCATAATTTATTCAGTATTTAGTTGATTTATATTTATTTTAAGGTGATGTCTTGTCAGCTGTAGAGGCTGATTTTATTCATATTTTATATTCTTATCAATAAAATACCTTTTGCAGTATTATTTTCTTTGGTCTACCCATATATATTTCGATTTTTATTCGTTTAAAATGTTTCTTAGCCTGATTTATTTCATATTTCTCAGGCCTACAATCGTTTTCATCGGCCCTCTTTTTGAAAGTCGCGCCACGTTGCCACATCTAGGTTTCCGGCCTTGTGTTAGAGGTGGCCTTGTCAGTATCAACAAACCAAATTAATTGATTTTTAAATTTCAACTTCCAATACGTCAACAAGTCAAGGCTGCCAGCATAGATAAAACATGCCTGCCAGACTGCTTGTTATCTGTGATACTGTGATCTATGCACGTTATCTATGACATGGATAAGAAACATATATCTATGATCTATGCACACTCCCTGTTAATTGAAATATTATTATGTTTTTTGGAAACTAAGAACCGTTTTACACGTACGAGAATTATTGCGAAATTTACTATGAAAATTTTCATAAGAATAATTTTTGCTGATTTACACGTCAGAGAATTATTGCCAAAATTTTCACTTATAATTGCACAAGAGGTTTGTATTTTATCGGGTAAATTTGGATTGTTTAATGAGAAACTGTTTCCTAGCAATTAGACGAGAACAACTGTCAACTATTAAAAACGCGACACCGAAGGTGGAGCGTTTTTAGGTTGACAAATTTAAAGGAAACAGTTTAGAAGTTGAAAAACACAAATTTACCCGATATCAATACAAACATCGAGTGTAATTCGGCAGGACAATTCAATGAATCGGCTCATTGTTAGTGTTAAGAAATTCAATAAGTTGTTGACAAACGTGTCAAATTATTTATCATGGTAACAAATGCATAAGTGAAAAAACCACAAGTGCATTTATCAACAGTAAAAACACAAGAGCTTTTTTTTTATCGGATAAATTTCTCTTTGCAACGAAACAGTTTTGCCAATCACTAATTTTACGAGAAAAACTGACATGATAAAATCGCGACACCGAAGGTGGAGCGATTTTATCTAATGTCAGCTTTTCGAGCAAATTTAGTGATTGGCAAAAGTTTGAGTTGAAGAGAAATTTATCTGGATAAAAGAAAAGCTCGAGTGTTTTTTGGCAAGATAAATTAACGACAGAATATATCGATGAACAACAACAATAATTATCTCATTGTCATTGTGTAAAAGTGACGTCCGCATACTAGAAATTGAGGAAGAGAGGTTTTTATCGCGATAAAAAAGGATGCACCTTTTTTATCGATGTCAATGTGACAATAACATTTCCAGGTATATGACATTTTAATATTGAAGTTAATTTATCAAAGGTAATACCACGAGTGCTTCAAATTTTATCGATAATTTTTTCTTTTCCACGAAAACTTGTTTATTTGGCAAAAATATGAAAACAAACCGATTTGATAAAATCACGACTCCGTTAGGAGGAGTGATTTTATCTAAATTCGGTTTGTTTGAATGTTTTTGCCTCAAATAAACAAGTTTGAGTGATGAAAATAAAAAATTATGTGATAAAATTTGAAGAGCGAGTTGTATTTGGGAAGATTATTTTTTTCAACAATTTAAAAGGATTTTTGAAAGCGCTTTTAGTTGTCAATAATGACAAATTCAAAGTAAAATTTTGACGTTTCGATGTAAACAAGGTTTTATCGATGAGGAAGCATAATTATCAGTATAATACCGAATGATTGGCTAGAATAATGTATTGCTATTGGTTAAAACCACCAAAATGTCAGATTTTGACAAGTGAAAAAAATAATCGCTGAAAAAGTTAAAGCTAACTTTTGCCGGTGTCAAAGTGACAATTACACTGAGGCATATGCGATTTTTTTATACATGAGTTGAATTGTCGCTGAAAATGTTAAAGCTAACTTTTGCCGGTGTCAAAGTGACAATTACACTGAGGCATATGCGATTTTTTATACATGAGTTGAATTGTCAATCAAATAAACGGTTCGAATACAGCTGATTATTCAGAAATTTCAATATGTAAATCGTAACCATGACAACTTATCCCAAAAACAATCTCACTGTGCAGGTGTATGGCATGAATTCTTATTAGTGGTAAGAATATTATGTGTAAAACAGTCAAGCAGTGAAATGTTTTCAAAATTCTTATGAAAATTACCAATACTATTTTCAGAGTAAATTTCGCAATAATTCTCGTACGTGTAAAACGGTTCTAAATCAACAACACATTATTGTCATATGGAAATTTTGGAACATCAATGGAGTTACTACTTGCCTAAAAATATAATACTGTATAGTCAGATGCAGTCTTAACGTACGGGTCATACGATTCAACAAAGACATATACTCACAGTTTTTGTTTTCTTTTATTTCGTTTAATTATAACTTCCAAATGAAATCCGTTAGATAAATAAGACAGACTTATGCAATTTTGACGGGAAAAAGAAGGATATGTATTTAGTTTTCAGCGATTCTAAAAAGTCTTTCACCAGCAGAGTTTTTATTTAAATATGTCATATGAATAATAAGTAGCAATTTTCAGTTTTTTTGTACTCAGTTCGATGGATTATTTCGAGAATGAAAGAAGAAGTGGAAATTCGTCAATCTGCAGTGTAATCTCACATTTTGGTAACCTCTGTGTTTTCTGATTTGATACATATGGTTAGTGACCTTTGAACCCGCACGTTAAGAGTGCCTTTGACTATAAGTACCTATACGCAATTATTGTAAATATTCTAACATCCTAACCTAACTTGAGGAGCAAGAGGTTTGTAAATGTTAATGTCATACTATTATAACGCACCCATGAACTCTACAAAAGCAGGATCGGCTACTTCTTGGAACTGTTTTATTTCCTCATCGTGGTCACCCTCGAATGGCGCTAATCGATTACTTACTGTGTACCACCTTTGGCTTTCCGTTTAAGATCTTGGTGATGCGATACATGACGTCGTTAATTATTTTCTTCACGAGGTATGGACCGTATTGGGCGGAGTAGAATTCGATGAGACCTCTGGCGGAAAAAATTGTAACTGTCGAAACGAGTAAAACAATTCGTTTTGCATTGGTTTTGTATTATATGGAAGTCAACGTAATTACCGTAAATTCGTACTTTATTTATTAAATTTTGTGTCAGTGACAAGCTTAAAACTGTGTTTTTCTATTTATCCCCACTGTCATCGTTTCTGAGTTTGTATTCTTATTATAATCAGAGATATTATGGAAGAGGTTATGTTATTCTATTTTTTGTTTTCATTGCACTTTTATGAAAGTGTGACTTATTTCCTCTATAGGTAATATGCAAAAATATATGACCAACATTTAAAACTGTCTGTTCCTCATTTATACACCTAGAAGAAGACTCAGCATTTACAAATTCAAATAAATTGTGAATAGTCAGTGTTTACCTAATCCATAGTTACAAAAACAAAGAGAAAATAAGTAAGTATTAAAGATTTGAAGTATTACCCAATACAAACGTACCTTCCCTGTAATTTTTGTGGATATTACTACATCATAATTAAAATAAAAACACGAAATCAGACATAAACTTGTTTATTTTTGACAAATATCAACCATACCTATTACTCCAAATATAAAAATATTAGGAGTCAAAATTTAGTTTAACAACACAAAATACTGAAGCACAATCAAGGAAAAAGCAAAAATTTCACAAAACACACACTGAAAATAACTAAAACAGCAAAATAAAACCACTTAAATATCAAAAGGCTTATACGACAGCTGATTTGTTTTACTCGTTTCTAGGATGACATTGACATTTCGGAGCGCCACCTATCGAATTCTACTTTTCCCAATGGACTGTCCGGGTCGGCTTCCGAATTCAAGGTCGTAGGGTAATCTCATTCCGCGACGGAACAGAACTTTTGCTGGTGCTTGGCCGGTAGACTCGTTGATGGCGGATCTGTAGGCCATCAAAATAGCGAGAGATACTGGTCCCAATCTCGCTGATGGTTAGATACTACTTTAGATAAGTATTTGCCAAGAGTTCTGTTCATTCGCTCTACCATTCCGTCAAGACAAGAGAAGTATCTCATTTTAATGTTCCATGGTGGAATGACAAATGTATAAAAGAGCTTGTAAATATCAGAAAAAATAGTTATGCTTAGTATGTAAATAACCCAACCCTGATTAACTTAATAGAATATAAGAAAAATGACGCGATTGCCAAAAAAAAACCTTCAAATATCTAAAAAAAGAGAACTGGAATAGTTATTTACGTAGCTAGTTATGAAAAGTGCGATATTGTTCAATGAGCGTAATATTTGCCAAAACGAGTTTTGCAAATTACGCGAGTTAAACAATGTCGCTCTCTTCATAACGTGTTTACGTACAAAGTTTTATCTAATTCCGCGCTTTTATAATATTTAATAAAATTTTCAATTAGAATGAAAATATTAAGGTAGAATCAAATGGTGTTATGGAAGTGTTACTATGGAAAAAGTCAGAAACAGTTACGTTTTTACAGTTTTCACATACCTACTTTTCATAACTGTTATATGGGTTATGAAAAATATGACGTTACCTAACGTGAAGGAGTGATGTAAAGTGTCACATTTGATAGAATAGGGAACTTGCCAATTTTTTTTTATTTTACTAAAATGTGTGTTTATATATGAAAACACATTATACCAAATATCAGTCCTTAAATCGCAATACTTATTTCACAATAAATAATTAAAGTTGGAATCGCCACCGGGTATATTCAAACGAAGCAAAATGCGCGGCAACGGCTGTGACGTCACACCGCACCTCGCGCATCGGTAAGCGCAGAAAGCACCCGGTTTAACAGCCATTTGAAGCATTTCTTATTGATTTTTTATCGAATTCGAATCGTTAGCATCAGTTTCTGTTTTTAAGTGTTTAATGTTCATTTTTTGTATTTATTATGGAAAAAACTCCGTATAAATACTGTATCGTTCCTTTTCGTGCAAAACAAGCATTTTGCAGCTGCAACAGAGGCCGCAAAATGATATTTTGCGGCCGTTACCCAGAGTGTAATTTTCTCTATTCGCGTTGAAACGCTGTCTTTTCTAAAGAGACATAATGTTTATTGAAATTATGTAATTTTCACGGTTGCACGAAAAATATTGTGTATACTATGACCGCGAAATGTTTTCACAAATAAAATGGCTAAAAGCATGCAGAAGAGGTGTAGGGGATTTTTCTACGAAGAGCAAAGACATTCAGGTTTGTGAAGAACATTTCAATGTAAGTATAAATACCTAATATAAATAATTAGGGTTCGGTAAACTTGTTACTTTACCAGTAAAGCCTGCAATCTTCTATTACCACATACGTACTTAAATATAAAAAAATATCTACTAATTTAATTTAGATATCGAGGAACCACCTATTTAGTTAAAAATATTACTTAGGGACCCATAATTTTATACCTAATAAATATTTGATTATGTATGTTATTTTTTTGTTCCAGATTGCCGAAGATATGGATAATTATGTAAAGTTTAAACTGATGGGTGGTAAAAAAATAATGAAATCTCATGTAGTGCCTCACATTTTTGATTGCCAACCAGACAGAAAAAGAACATTTTCAGTTCCTGCAAGAGCAGCATCTGTTAAAAGGATAAAGAGAAGACTTGTTGATGAAGCAGTAGCTTATCCTGTTCTACCACAACATTACCAGGAATACTACAAACTAGTGTCAGTCCTCAAGGCGACCCCCAACCAATAACTAACATGGCCATGGACCTGGAAAGTGATGATGCTACTTTGCCACAAACAAGTGTTCCGTTTAAAAAGGATGTTGCCGTACAAGCCCACCGGCGGCCTGTAAAGTTAAGAAGCAAAGCAGTACAATGCAAATTAAATTTGAGCTTGAGAAAAATCCTCCGAATTTTTAATGTATGATGCAGTCATAAACATATCAACAGTCTTTAAACAAAACTACAAACACCAAATCAAGCGAAATTAAACAAAACAACTAAACACCCCGTTCATTTACGGGTTTGAATTGACGGTTCGGGTTCACGATCGCCTGACTCAAAAAGTGCGGTCTGACGTCACAACCAATGGCAGCGCGTTTTAAGAGCAGTTCAAATTATTCAAATTTTAACCCTTTATTTCTCAGGTAATTTAATCGTTATAGGAATTTTTCTTTTTCTACGAAGTTCCTTATGATAATATCTTACGATTTTAATTGTTTTTAAATGATTTCATTTTTTTGGCAAGTTCCCTATTTTGTTCGTCTATTAATAGAACTATACCCACTAGCAAAGTATGGAATAAAGTTAACAATTTTAAAAAACGAAAAACGGGTAACCGAGTGCTGCCCGATAATGAGGAATGGGTAACACAATTTCACAACGACTCCTGATTTTGTAAATATTAATTCTGAATTATCAAATACATGTTCAATTTCATCTTTAGATTTAACAGATCAATATTTCACCAAAACTTTTACTCTGCAAGAATTACATTTTGCACTTAAGAAAACTAATAATACAGCTCCAGGAAGCGACAACATTCACTATTTGATGTTATCTAAGCTAGTTTGGTTCTAATTTTAATTACGCAATACGAGAATATATCCTGCAATTAAAATCCTATATAAAGTAAGACCAATGAATGATTCCAAATTTATACATGGCCATGGATTAAAGTGTGTTTATATTTCATTATTGAAACTTACAGGATGATGTTGGTGAACTGCTGTTTTGATTGTTTTGGTTTATCTTTATTTCTATCTTTGTAGGTTTCTTCAAGAGAGGGCTGGTTGTATTATCTATGGGCTGGAACTAGTCTGTAACTGTACTGATAATACTGAATATGCGCATTTTCTGGGACGAAAATATAAATTTGGAATATTTCTCTTAGTGGAAAATCTCTGATAGCGAGACCCAGCCTATTATTCTGTGAATGAGCCTTAAGCCTGCCTGTACTGGGCTTCTGCAAACTACAGCCTCCTTTCTACAGTACTATTCTGTTTTAGTCCAACCAAGTCCCAGTCCATAGATAAAAAATTACTTATCCCAGTCGACAACAATCGAATCGAAAATCTCACTCTGTATACTGTCACTGTCTACTGTCTGTCATACACAGATCACACAGACCACATATTGCTGTCAGAGACAACCATATGTATATGGACTCTTCTCTTATTGTTGGCTTATTACTATCAAATATACAGCCTATACAGGAAATAAATTGAAGTTTTTATAAAAAAATCTTCGACAAAAGACGTGTAAAATGAGTCGATACTGCAGTGTATTCTATTAATCAACGCCTGCAGGATTATCCAATTTTCAACTTTCAATCTACAAATCGTCTGAACCATAGATGTCCGTACCATACCATAAACTACAGCAAGTGGATGAATTCTCTACCAATCATTCTTTTGGACTGTCACTGTCAGTCACCTGTCATTAAAGGCATTTTCGTATTGGATGGCATTTTTTTTGAACTGACGTTATCGTTCGTTATTTTACTGAGTGTATGTCTGGTATGGTTGATCCGCAATCGTCTAATGACAGCAGCTTCTCTCCTGGTTAAGAAATCGAGGGAAAGACAGCCGATTAATGGTTGTATATCGTAAAGGGCTGTTTTGCTGTTGTGCCAAAAGTCTTGCCAGGATTCCTTGACAGACTTTTTGAATGATAGTTTTACGTCATCTGGGAGCTGGAGCGTTGTTATGGTGATGGAAGGGCGTTGGGGGAGCGGAGTGGTCATTGAAAGGTCGATATTCTCAAGTAATGGGGAAAGAAGGTCGGCAATAGATTTTACGCCACGTTTGGAAGTAGTGTTGGAAGGATGATGTTGGGGCATTGATGTAAACAAAGGGTAAACAGGGTTGGAAGGGTTAGAAGATATTGATGCAGCGTATGAAAGAAGGAGGGATTGACGTCTTAGGAACAGGGGTGGCTCATTTGCCTCACAGTATAGACTAGCAGATGGACTAGAACGGAAAGCACCGAGAGAGAGTCGAAGGGCTGTATTGTGGACAGAGTTTAGTGAGTCAATGTTGGATTTGGATGTTGACATGTAAATAAAGCTGCCATAGTCTAGTTTAGAACGGATAAGGGATCTGTAAATTCTCAATAAAGTATTTTCATCGGATCCCCAGTGATAGTGACAGAGAGCTTTGATGATATTAAGTCTTTTAAGACAAATGCTTTTGAGTGTATGAAGTTTCCAATTAAGCCGAGAGTCGAAAGTCAATCCAAGAATTTTGCTATGGTCAACAGCAGGTAACGGGGAGTTATTGAAGGAGATTAGCGGTGTACTGGATAGGGATCTTCTGCTAAACTTTATAACCTTCGATTTACTTGGAGATAGGGAGAGATGTAGATTGTTGGCTCTATCTTGCAGCGAGTTTATTGCGTTTTGTAGAAGTTTGCAGATGGTGGAGACGGATTTTCCATGGCAGTAGACAATCAAATCATCAGCGTACTGAACATATTTGATGGGAGTAGGAAAGTTGGCGCATAGGTCGTTTATTGAAAGGATGGATAGGGTGGGACTTAATACAGATCCCTGAGGGACACTATTATTTTGGGTGTGAGGCTGGGAAAGTTTACCGTTTGCAGAGACTCTAAATGATCTTGCAGTTAAAAAGTTTTGTATGAAAAGGAAGGAGAATGTTGCCATCTAGATTATATTGTAATAGTTTATTCATTATAGCATTTAGATTGTATCGGAAGCACCTTCGATATCAATAATAGTTGCTACGAGATCCTGTTGATTATTCATTGCTGAGGAGATGTCGGTTTGCAATAAGACAAGGTTGTCACGAATAGATCGGTGACGTCGGAAGCCAGATTGGGCACTAGGAATAATTTTGTACTTTTCTAAGAACCATAGGAGTCTTCTATTGATCATTTTTCCAGAAGTTTGTAGGTAGTACATGTGAGAGATATGGGTCGATATGATTTCACCCCTGTGGGGGGTTGATCAGGTTTTTTTATTGGAATTATAATAGCGCTGCGCCACGATTCAGGAAATTGCTGTGTGTTCCAGATAAGGTTGAATATTTCTAGGAGTTTAAGGAGAGAAGGATTTGAGAGATTTTTTAAAAATATGTATGGAATGTCATCGGGACCGGCAGTTGAATTTTTACAAGAAGATAAAGACGATTTTAGTTCGTTAAGACTGTTAAGAGTGAAGGGAGCATTGACGTATGAAACGTAGTTTTGATTTATTGGAAGGACAGGGGGCGATTGTTGAATTAGGTTAGACGTGATGATAGAGGGGATACTTCTCTTAAAGTTATTCTCGAAACTTTGTGCCAGTGTGTCTGCAATTATTTGATTGTCGGAGATGATTGTGTCGTTATATATGAGACTGGGGATTTTAAGATTAGATTTATAGCCTTGTATCTGTTTTATTTTTTTCCAGACATGGGATGGTTCTGTATGAGTTGAGATGGACGCGACATAATTTTGCCAGGAAGATTTTTTGCTCTGAGTATTAAATATTGACGAACCTCCGCTGGCTCTAGTACAATTTGAGCGAACATAATGGTAGCCTTCAAAGTTATTTAGTTTGCACTGATGGTCAATTTTGAGGTTTGTTTCCTGAAGACATAAGACGTCGGGGTTAAACAGAGATATCAGTTTTTAAATTCTTTCAAGGCGAGGATAAAATCCATCGCAGTTCCATTGCAATACAGAAAATGTTACTGAATTGAAAAATGTGTTGGTGAGATTTTATTGAGATAAAACGGAAGTATCGGAGGTGGTTCCGTCGTCAGATGTGAGTTCGGGGAGTAATTTTTTTTATTTTGAAGTCGCGTAAGGCGATTCTTCAAAGATCGGTCGCTGATATTTGTATATATTATAGACAGGTCACTTAGTAGTGCGTCGGTGTCGGAGTTAAATTTATTAGCTTTGCTAAGGGGATCGTTGATGCCGAAGGTGTTTTCAAGGAACGCGATGAGTTCCGTTTCGTTAAGGGAGAAGGATTCAGGGGAGTTTTCGTAAAGTGTATGGATAGTAGATCGTGATCCGGGTGATATATTATGACTACCGCTTTCAATCTGTTTTGATTTTTTTGGTTTCTTTTTTTTTGAGGAAGTAGGAAATGAGGGAGGGGGCATAGTATCGGGATTTGGGGCAGGGGTAGGTAAAGGGGATATAGGTGGGGAGGAATCTAGATTACTGTTGGCAGAACGTGTTCTTTTTTCGCCAGTTTTCGGCTTTGAAATTGCAGGGGAGGAGGTGGAAGCAAGTGAATTTTCGGAGGTCGGTTCGGTATCAACTGGAATGGTTTCTGACGGTACTGGGTTATTGGAAAACTCTTAAATGATATTATAAACTGTCATAGTTTAGAGAATACATTAATGGAAAGGATACAAGAAAACGAAGAAGCCATACAGGAAAACGAAGAAAATATATTGAAATTACAAGTACCCTAGTACAAAATGTGCATGCGAAAAAAGTTACAACCCTTCGAAAGTTACCAAGTCATTGAATATTTTTGAGGGTCTCAAATTTTTGATTGAATCTTACCTATTTACAAATGTGTTTCCTACATTTTTTCAAACTGTCGTTGTATTCTTGCTTCTTTTTCTCCAATTTCAATTTCTTTTCCTGTAATTTTAATATATTTTCTTCGTTTTCCTGTATGGCTTCTTCATTTTCTTGTATCCTTTCCATTAACGTAATCTCTAAACTATGACAGAGTTTACCATATATCGCTCTCATACTTTATTATTGATCAACTCTTCGGACGATTTCATTTGGATAATTTTTTCTAAAAACTAAAATTGATTGATCAAAACAAAAATCACTAATCTATGTTGGTGAAATTACCTTTTCTGAATTTTTCTTGTAAACTTCGACAGTTTTGGGAATTTCCAAATTGAGAATATTAAGCTGCTGCTCATGCTAGACCATAACACCTTCGATAATTTTAGTTTTTCTCCGATCGTGGGAAAAGTTACACTATTTTGACCTGTTTTCCATGCGCAAAGCTCAACATTCCCGAATAGTGGGCAGTTGCTAAGCAATTAGAAAATAAAAGTGCGGTAATATTCTTACCGCACTGCTGTATCGTGCGGTAATGTTATCAATGGATTATTACGATAAAATATAAAAAAGTATAGTAATAATTTTTATATTGATAAAGTTGTTATGAAACAAATAAAAGAAACATCTTATTTATAACGATATTCTTGAACAAAAATTTATTGTTGTTAATATTTACATTTATTGTACAGTTTGTACAATTTGGAAATTGTACTGGAGGGCAACGAGAATTTATATACGTTGAAGCTGCATGGCTAATTGTTTGGTATATTCGTTACCACCACTTCTATATTTCAATATGAACATAGAGAAATCTGTCTAAACTTACTTGATTACATCTTGAACTCCTGTGTTACCAGACTCGTCGCTACGCTCCTCCTCTGGTAATCATCACAGTCGTTTGGGAATATGATGCTTTTCCCACTAATTATACAATATACTATTTCTCTTTGATTTTATCAATATAATATTTCGATTTAGTTAAAATTGATTTTCTTACGCAAAACACACTTTTTGTTTCCTTAGCTTTGGATTCGAATTCGTTGGAGATATTTTTTATAGTATCTGACGATTTTTGAAAGTTTTGTTTGAAATCCAATATTTTATCTTCAATTTCGTTTTTCATTTTCTCTTCGCCGTGTTGAAATTTTTTTGTTTCTTCGTTTCCAAATTGATCCAGCATTTTTAAAACGTTTCCCACTGCCTTTTGCGTCAGTTGTTGATTCGAAACGTTTATATTGAACAGATGTTCCAATTTGGCCAAAAGAATTTCTTTCTCGTTGTGCAGATTTTTAGTTATTGCTGATAAATTTTCTGCCTCTGCTAGTTTTTCAATGGTTTGATTCTCGTACCATTTGAAAACAAACCTCTCCTGTTCTAAATATACGTCTTGTTCTTTAATAGTAGCTTTCGCTATTTGTAGTTCTTCTTGATGTTTCTTACATTGTGCTACAGTTTCTTCAAATTCTCTCTCCGTTTGCGTCAGTTGTTGATTCGAAACGTTTATATTGAACAGATTTTCCAATTTGGCCAAAAGATTTCTTTCTCGTTGTGCAGATTTTTAGTAACTTTTTTCGCATGCACATTTGTACTAGCGTAACTTGGGTTGGATCGAGTTATTTTTAGCCCCAGAATATATGGTATGATTTATGACCTGCCTTTTTGTTACACCCTGTATAAACAATTAAGATATTATTGATAATAGTACAAGTTTTAATACTGAATTTTGAAGTTAATGGAATTTATTGGAGCTATTCATCTGTTTTTGTTTTATTTGCATTAATTATTGTACATGTACATACTTTAGGTTTGGGTAACATTCCAGTTTCATTCCTGGCAGGGAGAAATTGGGGTTGCAACCCAAAAATCCTAAGCTGGATGTACACTGCCATAGTGAGACCAATTATCACTTATGGAGCCATTGCATGGAGCAGCAGAACTAGTCTATTGACAACGAGAGAAAACCTCTCCAAAATTCAAAGACTAGCTTGTATATGCATTACAGGAGCAATGAGAACATGCCCAACGGCAGCAATGGAAGTAATTCTCAACCTCACCCCTCTACATATGGTGGTGGAAAGTGTTGCAGAAAAACAAGATACAGACTAAGTAGAGAGGGAATCATTAAAAGAAAAATCACCTCTTCACTTCTTAGAAATCAGACAACCTGGGACATGCCACAAGACGGTATGATGAGAAAGTACAACTTTTCGAAGAAACTCGTTACAGAATTCACCAACAAGAAGGAATGGGATCCGAATACCATTACCAGAACTGGAAAGAATGCCATTCAATGGTACACAGATGGCTCAAAAGCAATAGGAGGAACTGGGATAGGAGTGTTCGGGCCAGGAACCAAACACTGCGAAAGCTTGGGAAAAACCCCAAGTATCTTTCAAGCGGAAATCCACGCCATAAGAAAGTGCGCCCAGTTCAATATTGATAAAGGATACCGAGGACAAAGGATTATCATAATGACAGATAGTCAAGCAGCCATAAAAGCACTGAGCTCTTGCGTAATCAGTTCTAAAATGGTCTGGGAATGCCTAGACAAACTAAATGAATTAGGCGAGAACAATATAGTTACCCTACTATGGATTCCAGGACACACTGGAATAGAAGGAAATGAAATAGCAGATGGACTAGCAAAGAGGGGGTGACTACAACCTACGGAGATCAAATGAATGCATAAGTCAAAGCAAGACTGCGCTAAGAGTTTTAACAGGGATCCTAACGGGACATTGTCGCCTGAATGGGCACCTGAAAAAGCTCAAACTAGTGGAGGAAGAAGAATGCAGATATTGTGGCATGGAAGAAGAGACCTCCATCCACATACTTTCCAACTGCACAGCACTCCAGAATCCTAGAGCACAGTACCTGGGAGATTACTGGATAGAAGAGGAACATTTACCTAAGTTGAAGCCTGCAGATATCCTAAAATTTCTCCGGGAAATAGGACTAAAGGAGCTACTAGCTTCAGAGACTCTCCTCAGGAACTAAGTAGAAGTAAGGGGGCACAATAGATCTTTTAGGTCTCAGTGAATGTTACCCCAATCATACATACATACATACAACATTCCAGTTACGTTAATTCCAGATTTATTCCCTAGTTCCTTTAGTTCCTTTAGTACCTTTATTACGCATTTTTTTATCATGTTTCACTCTTTTTTAGCTTTATCAATCACAAAAATTTTTCAAGTATTATTAACCCAGTATAATGTCGCAGCGCCTTTTTATCTTTTTTTGTGTATAAGTAGTTTTGCTTTTGTTTTTATTTATTTATTTATTCGTGTTAATACTCAAAATGAAAAAAGTATGAATCTTTATGCTGTTTCTATTGAGAAAGTCAATGAAATAGAGAATTATATTGAAAACTGAAATAGGTACTTATTTTTGAGTCATTCAGATCCCTTTTTATTTATATGAAACATTTTTATACACAACCAAAATGTATTGTAACGTTTATTTTAATTTATATTTACAACTACTTAATTTATATTTACAGATTTATATGTACTGTCCTTAATTCACTAATTTATATTATACACTAAACTAACTAACTACACTAATTTATATGAACGTCACTGAATAACCACTTTATCAATCGCTTTTCTTCAGTATAAACACTAACTGTCCATCTATGTGACTTTGTCTCAACTATCTGATGACTGACTTACTCCGTGCAGCGATGCTCAATCTATTTATATCGCGTAGGTAGAGATCTAGAAAACTCTCGGTGTTCTGCCGCCGGCGCTAGGTAGTCTCTGGAATGTTCTCGGCTATTGGTGAGGGGATGGCAGTCTGAGCTCACAGTCATAGTCGTCTCATACGGGAATCTCACTGGGGCACACGCGTAACATTGCCCCCTCCTTAAGAGACAGTTCCTCCTGGAACTAACTAGGAAACTGAAACGACATGACTGTATCGGCAACTGGTTCCCTTGTTACATTTTCCAGTTGCATGGAAGTAACATGCGACCGTCTTCTCCATTGACTGTGCATTCTGTGCATAGCCGCAGACAAGTACCTGCACTTCAGTGTCTCGGAAGATTACTTCTACCATGCTACGGATTATACGCCAATCTAAATGCCTACATTCAATCTTGGGCATGGCTAGCCTATGCACGTTCAATTCAAGCACATGCTCCCTCAAGCTTGGTAAAGCTTCCCAGACATTCTCGTACGTTGGTCTTTCGTCGAAGGTGTTTCTCGTCACTAGTTGGAAATTGTAACGGGAGCCATCTTGTACCTTCAAAGCTTTACCTGGTACTGGTAACTGGTTTTTTAAACGTCGTGCGCCACTCTTCTTTATAAACAGAGATGGCAGTTCGCACGCATCGGTTATGCTGGCAGGGATGTTTATTGCCAGTGAGTATTCCTCCGGTACGGTGAGCAGATCTTGTCGTTTCTCCGTGGTGACGCCGTATCTTGCCTTTCCGGTACCACCATTAGCACCCATGAACTCTACAAAAGCAGTATCGGCTACTTCTTGGAGCTGTTTTATTTCCTTATCGTGGTCACCCTCGAATGGCGCTAATCTATTACGGTGTACCACCTTTGGCTTTCCGTTTGGAATCTTGGTGATGCAATAAATGACGTCGTTGATTCTTTTATCTACAAGGTACGGACTCGCTGTAGCAAACCGTTTTCCAGAACCAGCGAGTCCCACTGGGCCCAATACGATTACATCGTTGGCGAGTATCTTGAAATCTCCTGCCAAGTAGGTCGACAGTTTTCCTTTTTCCAATGTCGGATTTTTTTCAATTCAGGATCGTTCTCTTGTTCCTCTTACAACTTTTCTGGTGTCCATTTATCGCTGGTCACCGTGGTTTTTCGAATCGCAGCTTCCTTAGCTTCTGTTTTGCTGCAGTGGGAGCATTCTGCAGGACATGGTCTTCTAGACAGGGTGTCTGAATTTCTCTGGCTTATTCCAGCTCTATGCTCAATAGTGAAATTATATTCTTGGAGCCGCTCTATCCATCTAGCGATTTGACCTTCAGGGTTCTTAAATTGCATAAGCCACTTGAGTGCTGCATGATCGGTTCTTATCACAAATTTCTTCCTATACAGATACTGATAGAAGTGCTCCACGGACTTCACTACTGCTAGGAGCTCTCTTCTTGTGACGCAGTAGTTTTGTTCTGGTATGGAAAGGATTTTGCTAAAATATCCCAGAACTTTCTCTTGTCCTCCTTGAACCTCCAATTCCAACATTGCTAGCATCAGTATCTAGGATGAATTCTCCCTCTGGCAGTGAATAGCCGAGTATAGGTGCAGTAGTCAAATGCTTCTTCAAGGTATCGAACGAAGTTTAGCAATCTTCGTCCCAGCGAAACTCCCTTGATTCCTCTGTAAGTCGTGTCAAGGGCTTAGCGATATCTGCAAACTTCTTTCTATATCGCCTGTAGTATGTACAGAGTCCAAGGAACCTTCTAACTTGGTGCTTGTCGGTGGGTCTTGGCCACTTTCGTACGGCAGCAGCTTTTTCTTCTACAGCTACACCATCCTTGCTGACTACATGGCCTAGGTAATTGACTTTGTTTTGAAATAGTTGACATTTCTTGGGGTTGAGCATCAGTTGGGCAGCTTGCAACCTTTTGAAAACACCTTCCAAATTCTTTCGATGTTCTTTGAATGTCCTTCCCAAGACTATGATGTCATCAAGGTACACTAAGCAGGTCTTCCAGGACAACCCTCGCAATATGTTTTCCATCAGTCTTTCGAACGTTGCGGGGGCATTGCACAGCCCAAATAGCATAACGGCGAAATGCCATAGTCCAGATCCGGTGGTAAACGCTGTCTTTTCTTTATCGGCTGGATCCATTCCCACCTGCCAATATCCAGACTTCAGTCCAAGGTAGAAAACAATTTGCTACCGGCCAGCGTATCCAGAGTGTCGTCGATTCTTGGCAGCGGATAGCTATCTTTCTTAGTAACATTGTTCAACTGCCGGTAGTCCACGTAGAACCTCGTGGTTCCATCCTTTTTCTTTACCAGAACTACCGGAGAGACCCAAGGGCTGGTAGAAGGTTCTATTACCTTGTCCTCTTCCATCTCGCGAACAATTCTCGCCGCTTCCTCTCTTTTGGCGTGTGGTAGCCGTCGAGCCGATTGTCTTATCGGTTTAGCGTCACCGGTATCAATTTTGTGTTTGACAGCAGAAGTTCTTCCTGTCTTCCCTCCTTTCGGTACAAAAAGAGATCGATATTGTAACAAGAGTTCTCCGATTTTTTACTTCTCTTGCAGGCTAAGGGATTGTCCAGCCACTACTATTATTTGTTCAAATTTATTATTGGCATCATTAGAGGTTGTTGTTTGATGAATTATTGACGCCACTAGTACGCAAGTTCCAATTTTGGTTTCTTTTTTTATAGTTATGGGATGGTCATTAACATTATTTTATAATGCGTACTCTAATCACTCGGTTCTTGAAATCTAGCTGGAAGCCATGTAGGTTTATAGCGTCCATTCCGAGTATTATGTTCTCTTCGATATCAGCGACAACGACAGTGTGGGTGAACTTCTCTGTGCCAATTCCCAATTGCACCGGTAGTTCTCCATGCACGTTGGCGCTTTCACCTGTAGCAGTCTTGAGTCGCAGTCTGGTCGGTAAAAGTCTTTTTCGGGTGTTGACAGTCTCGGGGCGAATAATAGTCCTCGTTGCTCCAGTGTCCACCAATAGTGTATACTTCCTTCCATTAATTTCACCATACACGTATACACTATCATCGCGACAGTTCAGAGAGGTTATTAGGATGAGAAGGTCTTTGGAAGGTCTTCGGGTCGAAGCTGCCCTTTGATGGTCGATCCTTCCTAGTTTTCCTGCTGAGCGTCTTTGTTTGTAGCAGTTCTTGGTCGCTTGCACGAACTGCGTACATGTCCCATTTCTTCACAATTCCAGCATCTCACATCTTGCGGCTTTCCATTTGAGATGCTTTTCATCATGTTGACAATCTGATCGAGCTTGTTCTCCACTTCTTCGTCTGCTACAGCCCTCACCTTACTAGTACAGGGAATGAAGCATTTCACCTGGCAATTTTTTCGTCCAGCATGGATTGACTTGAAATTTCAACAGAAGGTGGGTGATAGCTCAAGGATCAAAATCTATATCGAACCGAAGGGCGCTATAGCCTTGGGGGTGGTTGCCACCCCATCTCGGGGGTTAAAATTTTTTTTACGTTTTAATCACAGGAGTCGATTGAAAAAATGATTCTAAGTAAAAAATGTTCCACACATTTTTTTGTAAAATCAATATTCTCTTAGTTATTCGCGATTGAAAGTAACGCTTTTTAGAGGAAAAAATCGACGTTTTTGATGTTCTTCGCGAATAACTCGGAAATCGATGCGCGATTGCTTTCCAATATAAACACTAGCTGTGCATCTATGTGACGACTGATTGTGTATGCAGCGATGTTCGTCCATTTATACGCGTGGGGTATGATTCTAGAAATTCTGCTGAATGCGCTGGATAGACTATAACACTCTGGACGAGTGGGAGGGCGAGGGGTAGGTAGTCTTCTCGATAGTTCTCGGCTAGTGGCGGGGGAACGCAGGGTAAGTAGTCTCGATTATTCTCGACTAGTGAGTGTAGGAGTTATAGTGGTCTCATGCGGGTATTTCACTTGGGCACTCGCGTAACATTACTACATTAGATTTGTTTTACCTTTGCAAGAGACCTAGTAAACAAAAATAATTCTTTTTTATTTGTAGCTTATGGTACTGCATTTTATTTATTTTGTATATTCAGGCCTTTTCCTGTCTGGAGAATCAACTTTCTAACCCATTTTTATTGAAATTTGTTTGATGTTGTGTAGTTTGAACGGATTTGGCAATATTTCCAATATTATTTATAAATGGTTACACATTGCGATTAAACCTTTACGGAAGATTACATTGTTACACATTACACAAAAGCAGTTATTAATACGTCTTCATCTTCTTTATTTTATTTATATGACGAAAAGATCGACCGCATAATTGAACTTCTTCCAAAAATAAGTCAAGCTAGACCGAGATGTGATTCATTCACTTTATTCAACAATCAAGAATTTAAAGCAATATATCGTTTCTGTAAAGAAGCAGTTAACCAGCTATTGCAAATTATTGGAGATTTATACGTTCCGAAAAAAAATAATGAAGGGACTTCTATGAATCAATTATTAATAACGTTAAGGTACTATGGAATACTGGAATTTGGAAACGACGCTTTCCTGTTTTATCTACAATATGAAGTGAACTATTAAATCTGTGTATTTTGTTCATGAAATTTTTTTTATGAAATATATCGTATCGATAGAATATTGTAATTTTCAGTATTGATACTTTTCATAACGATATTTTCTAATAGTATACATAATTATTATTGATATTCTAACATTACCTAGAAGTATAAATAACAACGGATCTAAGTGAATAGATTTTGTTTAAAGGAATGTTTAAAAATCTCATATTAGAATATACCTAATTTACCCACTTTATTTAGTTTCCTGTAAAGAAAATATCATTTGAATATAGCTTGTTACAGATATGGTTATAGTTAAATACTATTATAAGTAATTCCAGTCTTTGAAAATAAAAGAAAAAATACTACTTCCTTTCCTTATTAATTGGTTTTTGAGTCAGTACTCAGTGAGTGTCACATTCTTCAATTTTCTTGCAAAATTAATATGTAGAAGATTGAATACGAAACGAAACCACTGCATGGATTAGCAAACAACGTGAATTAATGATCCTAATGAACAAATTATAAAAAAGTTCATTAAAAAATTTAATGCAGATTATAATGTTCGGAACCGTTCCATAATTAATCCGGAACTAGTCTATTACCATCCAAGAATTTGTCCGTAACTAGTTAAAAACTGTTCTAGAATTAGTCCGTAACTAGTTCAGAACTGTTCTGGAATTAGTTCAAAATAGTTCAGAACCGTTAGGTGTTTCCGTTTCCTTTAAATTGTCATTTGGTGTTTTCGGTATTTTTAAGTTCTGTGGTTTCCGCTTGGTTCGTTTCACCACCCCTTACCCTTTGGCTCTTTTGACGCTTTTCACTCTGATTTTGATCGGGTATAGGCACAAACGCATCCTTTATGTATTGTTACGCGAGTGCCCCAGCGAGATTCCCGTATGAGACGACTATGACTGTGAGCTCAGACTGCCATCCCCTCCTAGAAGAGAACATTCCAGAGACTATGAGCACATTCCAGAGCGCCGGCGACAGAACACCGAGAGTTTTCTAGTAATCTACCTACGAGATATAAATAGATTGAGCATCGCTGCACGAGTGAGTCATCAGATAGTTGAGACATAGTCACATAGATGGACAGCTAGTGCTTATAATTAAGGAAAGCGATCGATAAAGTGTTATTCAGTGACGTTCATATAAATTAGTGTAGTTAGTTAGTTAAGTGTATAATATAAATTAGTAAATTGAGGACAGTAGGTACATATAAATCTGTAAATACAAATTAAGTAGTTGTAAATATAAATTAAAATAAACGTTACATTGGTGTCAGAAGTGGGATTAAAAAATAAATATACAGGAAGATGGCAAAGAAACTTTGTGAATCAAAAGTGTCAGAACTTCGAAGAGAGTTAAAGAATTACGAATTGGACACAAGCGGGACCAAGTCGGTGTTGGTGGATCGATTGAAAAATGCAATGATAGCAGTGGCTGGACAATCCCTTAGCCGACAAGAGAAGAAAAAAATCAGAGAACTCTTGCTACAATATCGATCTCTTTTTGTACCAAAAGGAGGGAAGACAGGTAGAACATCTGCTGTCAAACACAAAATTGACACCGGCGATGCTAAACCGATAAGACAATCGGCTCGACGGCTACCACAGGCCAAAAGAGAGAAAGCGAAGAGAATTGTTCGCGAGATGGAAGAGGGCAAGGTAATAGAACCTTCTACCAGCACTTGGGTCTCTCCGGTAGTTCTGGTGAAGAAGAAGGATGGAACCACGAGGCTCTGCGTGGACTACCGGCAGTTGAACAATGTTACTAAGAAAGATAGCTATCTGCTGCCAAGAATCGACGACACTCTGGATACGCTGGCCGGTAGCAAATTGTTTTCTACCTTGGACTTGAAGTCTGGATATTGGCAGGTAGAAATGGATCCAGCCGATAAAGAAAAGACAGCGTTTACCACCGGATCTGGACTATGGCATTTCACCGTTATGCCATTTGGGCTGTGTAATGCCCCCGCAACATTCGAAAGACTGATGGAAAACGTATTGCGAGGGTTGTCCTGGAAGACCTGCTTAGTGTACCTTGATGACATCATAGTCTTGGGAAGGACGTTTGAAGAACATCGAAAGAATTTGGAAGATGTCTTCAAAAGGTTGCAAGCTGCCCAACTGATGCTCAACCCCAAGAAATGTCAACTGTTCCAAAACAAAGTCAATTACCTAGGCCATGTAGTCAGCAAGGATGGTGTAGCTGTAGACGAAGAAATAGCTGCTACCGTACGAAAGTGGCCAAGACCCACCGACAAGCACCAAGTTAGAAGCTTCCTTGGACTCTGTACATACTACAGGCGATTCATTAAGAAATTTGCAGATATTGCTAAGCCCTTGACACGACTTACAGAGGAAGCAAGGGAGTTTCGCTGGGACGAAGATTGCCAAACTGCGTTCGAAACCTTGGAGAAGCATTTGACTACTGCACCCATACTTGGCTATCCACTACCAGAGGGAGAATTCATATTAGATACTGATGCTAGCAATGTTGGAATTGGAGGAGTGCTATTACAGGTTCAAGGAGGACAAGAGAAAATTCTGGGATATTTTAGCAAAGTCCTTTCCAAACCAGAACAAAACCACTGCTCCTGGCAGTACTGAAGTCCGTGGAGCACTTCTATCAGTATCTGTATGGGAAGAAATTTGTAATCAGAACCGATCATGCAGCACTTAAGTAGCTTATGCAATTCAAGAACCCTGAAGGTCAAACCGCTAGATGGATAGAGCGGCTCCAAGAATATAATTTCACTATTGAGCATAGAGCCGGAATAAGCCACAGAAATTCAGACACCCTGTCAAGAAGACCATGTCCTGCAGAATGCTCCCACTGCAGTAAAACAGAAGCTAAGGAAGCTGCGATTCGAAGAACCACGGTGACAGCGACGAATGGACACCAGAAAAGCTGGAAGAGGAACAAGAGAACGATCCCGATTTGAAGGAAATCCGACATTGGAAAGAGGAAAACTGTCGACCTACTTGGCAGGAGATTTCAAGATACTCGTCAACGATGAAATCGTATTGGGCCCAGTAGGACTCGCTGGTTCTGGAAAACGGTTTGCTACAGCGAGTAATCGAGAACGATGATGGTTCCGGAAGTAGAAGACAGTTGGTGATTCCAAGATCAAGGGTAGTAACAGTACTGCAGAAATTACACGACAGTCCATCAGGAGGACATCTAGGTGTGAAGAAGACCGTCCAGAGGGTGCGAGAACGGTTTTACTGGATGCACAGTTCCGAAGATGTGAAGGACTGGTGTAAGAAATGCACTACCTGTGCCACGACCAATGGACCGCACAGGAGAAGAAAGGCTCATATGAAGCAGTACAATGTCGGAAGCCCTTTTGAGCGCATTGCCCTGGATATTGCCGGGCCGTTTCCACCGACAGCAGATGGCAGTAGGTACATTTTGGTGGTGATGGACTATTTCACAAAATGGGTGGAAGCGTATGCCATTCCAAACCAAGAAGCCGCAACTGTTGCCGACGTGCTTGTGAAGGAGTTCATTTACCGATATGGAGTGCCCCTGGAAATACACAGCGACCAGGGCAGAAACTTCGAAAGCCAGCTGTTCCAGGAAGTTTGTGATAAGCTCGGCATGAAGAAAACGAGAACTACTGCTTTACATCCACAGTCGGACGGAATGGTAGAGCGTATGAACAGAACTCTTGGCAAATATTTGTCCAAAGTAGTATTTAACCATCAGCGAGATTGAGACCAGTATCTCTCGCTATTTGCGATGGCCTACAGATCCGCCATCAATGAGTCTACCGGCCAAACACCAGCAAAAGTTCTGTTCGGACGTGAAATGAGATTACCCTGTGACCTTGAATTTGGATGCCGACCCGGAGAAGACATAGCTGGTGAAGATTACGTAACCCAGCTGAGAAAACGAATGGACGACATCCACGAGCTGGTTCGATCGAATCTCCAGATCGCTAGCGATAGGATGAAGGAAAGGTACGATACGCAAGCTACAGAAGGAGGTTTCCACGAAGGAGACAAAGTCTGGCTGCATAACCCAAGAAGACAAAAGGGTTTTTCTCCAAAGTTGCAGAAAGCTTGGGACGGTCCGTACCTTGTAAATAAAAGAATCAACGACGTCATTTATCGCATCACCAAGATTCCAAACGGAAAGCCAAAGGTGGTACACCGTAATCGATTAGCGCCATTCGAGGGTGACCACGATGAGGAAATAAAACAGCTCCAAGAAGTAGCCGATACTGCTTTTGTAGAGTTTTTTGTGCTTGAACTAAACGTTCATAGGCTAGCCATGCCCAAGATTGAATGTAGGCATTTAGATTGGCGGATAATCCGTAACATGATAGAAGTAATCTTCCGAGACACCGAAGTGCAGGTACTTCTCTGCGGTCATTCCCAGGAGGCACAGTCAACGGAGAAGACGGTCGCATGTTACTTCCATGCAACTGGAAAATGTAGCAAGGGAACCAGTTGCCGATACAGTCATGTCGTTTAAGTTAAGGAGGGGGCAATGTTACGCGAGTGCCCCAGCGAGATTCCCGTATGAGACGACTATGACTGTGAGCTCAGACTGCCATCCCCTCCCATCCCCTCCTAGCAGAGAACATTCCAGAGACTACGAGCACATTCCAGAGCGCCGGCGACAGAACACCGAGAGTTTTCTAGTAATCTACCTACGAGATATAAATAGATTGAGCATCGCTGCACGAGTGAGTCATCAGATAGTTGAGACATAGTCACATAGATGAACAGCTAGTGCTTATAATTAAGGAAAGCGATCGATAAAGTGTTATTCAGTGACGTTCATATAAATTAGTGTAGTTAGTTAGTTAAGTGTATAATATAAATTAGTAAATTAAGGACAATACATATAAACCTGTAAATATAAATTAAGTAGTTGTAAATATAAATTAAAATAAACGTTACAGTATGAAATAGGAATTGAAATTTAAAATGGCGTGTAGTGTGTAGACAAGAAATCCACTTACCATTTTTATTCACGTGTATTAATTTTAAAGAATTTCATCATGAATTGAACATGATCACACTATCTATAAGCCCCTTAATACAATAACACGGTATGTTGATATAGATGTTAACATTAATATTATTAGGTATTTGGATACCTTTTTATTCTATAAAAACTACAATAAATATAACTAATACCACGAATTACCCCTAATACAGTTAATCATTTTGTGAAAAGTTGTTCGCTGTAAAAAATCCAATGGGCTATCTCCTTTGAACATGGTTTCTTTGTTTTGATTGTAAATGTTTTTTTTTTCAATTTTAGATGTACGATTATCTACAAGTTTTCTTCGAGACAGTTCCTTCAATACCAAAAGCTCTTCCCATACGAAAATATCCATATGCGAGCAATCGTATACGAAAATTTTCGCAAAGAAAATAGCAGCCCCAGAATGTTTTTTCTTATTCTTTTTTGAGCAGAACTAAACCACAGAACTATCGCTTCCACTTACCATTAACTGCACTAATACTAGAGTGACCTTTCCTCCACTTATTTTTGTGTTAGTATTTCTGCTCTTTGGTCACACGTTCGGGTGGAACTGGAACAGAATATTGTAAAAGAGCACACATAATGTTGTTCGATACTGCTATCTACTATAACTCATTTAAAAACCAGGAGGAGTGATTTGAATTTAAGTTGGCAATTCTATAGACCTATGATTGGTCAGATTCCACCCAGTTTCACACAACACTTTTTAGCATTCACATCAGCTGATAATTTCCATTTTTGAAAGTTCTGACAGATAAATATAATTAATTTTGTCATCGCATCCGCTCTTATTTTATTAATTTACTTCGTTTCGTTAAAACTGAACATGACTGCATCTGTCTATATGGAGGTTACAAGCTATCGAAGATTTAAAACAATAGGCGATTTCGTCCCGTTTTGGTTGGTAGGGACTTTGGTTAACCAATTGGTAGGTCCTACGTCACCGCTATGACGTAAACTACCAATAACAGGCGAAATCGTTTGGTTTCCAGCGTAGCCCAGCTGGTACAGCTGATTGATGAAAGTGACATAGGACAATATATTTACAAATAAAAAGAAATACAGAAACTACTTTAGACAAGGATAGAAAGCTACCAATTTCAGAAACCGTGATGCAGATCTCGGTATGTCATTTGACAGACCAAAAAGGGTATCTGTATCTGTAGAGTAGGGAGGGTGAGTGTAGGCTCACAGCACTTAGGCCACATATGACCCATTGTACATCCTCCCGAGGAGTTGTCCTCCTAGGTCATCGTCCATCCTGTCCTTCTCAGGATGGTGAACAGGTCACCAGGAGACATCTCCTTTATATCGGCAGGTGTAGGCCAAGACTCACCGAACACACACTCTCTTATCGACGATAACTCCGGACACTCGCATAGGACATGTCTGACAGTCTTATCTTCCTGTTCACACATCCTGCATAGAGGTGTGTCCACAAGCCCTATAGTATGGAGGTGTTTCCTTAGTTGACAGTGGCCAGTCAGAAATTCCACTGTTATACGTAGGTTTTTCCTGGTCATTGCCAAGTATTTCTTCGGCGCCATCTTCCCAGGGTCGCCCAGGGTGATCCTGGCAAACAGTGGCGTAGCTAGGAACCAAGGGCCCTGGGGCAAATTAAAAAATGGGGCCCCACTGCTATGTTTTATCAAATAAAAATATGAAATATACAAATACTTTAAAAAGATAAGCTACTTAACTTCTCAAGCTCTTTTTTGTGCACTGCAGGGCAGGTAATAAAAATATTAAACAGTAACAACATAAATTACAATAAATAGGTACTTGGTGTAGGTTTGGCTAATAAAACGAAATAGAGAAGATTCAAGGGTTTATTATATAAAGGTCGGGCCTACCAACTGACTAAATAACAATTATATTTACAATTTTTTCCTAGCTTTAGTTTTTGCAAAAGTATCAATGACTTCGTCTAAATCCAGGCATTTATGCACGCCATTGGGCAACTTTTTTCTTCAATGGGATTAAAAATATGGGTCATCAAATTAACATTGGTTATACTTTACCACTGTTGCCATTTTAGCCGAAATCTATAGATTTGACACGACTTATTGACTTAACGGACATCAATATGAGTGATAAAATCAAATAAAATTGAACCACTATATTCTATATTGACCAGTACAAAAAAGTTTATTGACATTAGCTTACTTACTCCTGATACAGCTTTAATTTTTTAACCATTCTCGAAAAAAAAATCTTTCGAATTCACAATAAAACACACATCGATGAATAATAAAACGCACATATCACTATCCGTCAAATTGACAACACTGCCAACCTACAGAAAGAAATTAGGGGAATTCCCTAGGCATAACTTTTGAATTTTTCTCAACTGAGTTTTCATGATTTAAGTGGGATTGCAACCTGTCATCTGGTAAGGATTCGAGGGCCCCCTGAGCTTGTGGGCCCCGGGGCACTGCCCCACCTAGCCCATAGGCAGTTACGCCACTGCTGGCAAAACTGCATCCTTTGATTCCCTCCCATCTCTCAAGGGATTGAGCATGGGTGTAATGTTTGGCTAGTTCCGCAATTGTCGAAGTCGTCAGGCCGTAGGTGTCACTGGGTCCAAGAATTTTTAGTTCAGCGGCTTCCCTGGCTAAAGAGTCGGCAATGCGATTTCCTTTACTCCTGTCGTGCCCTTTAACCCACCTCAGGATAATATTGTTATCTGCCGAGCTAAATCTTGGTGGCACTCTAGTACTAGCCTCGATATAACACGTTGTCTGTTCAAGGCTAATAGGGCTTGTCTACTATCAGTGCAGATTATTATGTTTTTGTCAGAAGTTCCTTTTCTGGTTAGTTCTTTTGCGACAATTAAGATACCAGCCAGTTCTGTTTGAACCACGCTGGTATTGTTTCCCATTCCCCACTTGATCCTTAGGCTTAGTGCTCTCGAGTAAACTCCACGTCCTGAGCCTTCATTCATTTTTGAACCATCTGTATAAATGGTATTGCATCTGCAGCATCTGGCTCTATGTTGTGTTTTATTTGTATTTTGTAGGGTTCATTAAACAAAAACCTGGGACCAAAAAGGGTACAAAAGTTAGCTTGACGTCGTCGTTTTTCGGAACGAAATCGATCGGTATGAAATTGACAGACCAAAGTGGGGTACCAAAACGGGACGAAATCGCCTAATGTAGGTTTTGTTAGAAAATTAGTTCTTCTTTTTTATTTCATTCACTGGCAATCAGTTATTTGCTACTTGAAAACAGCCATATTAGAGTAATGTGTAGCTTTTAATCTTTCAGTTTGAATATGAAACAGGAAAAAGTTTCACATGTGACAGAATACCCGTCTGATTGATGCTTGGGTATAAAATAATTTCACTAGACAGACGAGAAGTCGACTTATGACTATGCGTGGTTGATTTTTTCATCAATCAAGGCATATTTAATAGATTTGGGACACGACTGTTGACTACTTTTTCGGAACACGCCATTTAGTAACCACGATTGATAGGTCCCGCTTGCGCTTGATCTGAAGATCAACCAATGAAATTTTGGTAATTCAATGATTAGGATTGACGTTTGTAATAAATTTAAACGAATAATTATTGCGATATTTTGATTAGGATTAATCAAAGACCTGACTTTTTTTGCATTTCTTTCCACGTAATGTGTTAGAAAGACATTAAAAAACGATGACGCACACCAAAAAGGCTGTTGTATGAACCATATACTATCGACTCTATTCTACACGAGTTATCGACAGAGTGATAATTATTGTATTCTATTTGTGAAGACGTGAAGAACAGGTCTTGTATATTAAAAAAAACAATATTTTGATTTATTTATTATATTAAAAAAATTTATACAACTCTGAAAAAATATTATTTACAAATAACCCGTGGACTGGGCTATCTATCGGGCGCGTCCCCAGGTGGCGGATAGGGAAACGGCCAAGGGACTGTCGCCGGTCCCTTGGTCAGTGGCAGAATAAGTAGGGTGAGGGGAGCTAAACCTCCCCAAAAGCCTTTGCTGAACATGCCACCGCGGACCAGCCTACCCAAGCTAAGGTGGAAGGAATCGTGCCGACAGCTGAATGGCCGCAGGGTATTATGCGGTCACGAACGATCCCCTTGGGGAACCGGGTGGAACCCCATTGTAATTAGCCTTCCTCTGGTAATGCGGGGCTCTGCCAGAGGTGACCAACCCTTCCCTTGCTACTCGTGGGAACACACATGGAAACACCAAACCAAAACAAAACAAAAACAAATCCCGAGGCTGGACAGAAGTGCTCACCTCGATCAAAAGCAGTAACTGGGGATGAACAGAAATGTCCACCCCAAAATACTGCACAGAACGAGGCTGGACGCGGAAGATCACCTCGGGATAAAACACAAAGGCGGAAGCGCATTTGCGGCGCCGAAGCCAAAAGGAGGAAGAGAGCGAGGGAATCAGGGGTGGCAGCAACTACAAGTGCTCCCCCCTCCTCCGTCACTCCACCTACAAAAGCAAAGGCACTTCCTGCGGCGGGCGCCAAGAGCTCCGCCTTGAATAAAGGCAAGGAACCGGCTGCCCCTGCAGGAAAGCGCCTTCACCAGAGCACCTCCACGGAGGGGACTCCGCGAAGGCTGAAGAAGCCGCGTACCGACAGAAATGTCGCTGCCCCTTCTAAGACCTTTGCGGATGCCGCCTTGAGACACCTCAAGGTTGCTATAATAGATGAAACTAACCCGTACGGTAAGATTACTTCAGAACGGGAAATAATCATCAAAAACCAACTGCTAGAGGAACTGGACAAGATCATCTTCTCCGCCTCCAGCAGCAACAGCAAAACGCCCACGTTTAAATCGTGGACATACTCTGGTGAAATCATCAGAGTGGTCTGCGATGATGACGGGACGTTAGAGTGGCTGAAAAAAGCCACAAAAAACCTCAAGCCGTGGGAGGAAGCATCACTGGCGGTCGTCAGCGTGGATGGGCTCCCTAAGCTGACCAAGGCCTCGCTCTGGATCCCGGAGGACGTCCACAAGACGACATCCGGTGAAAAGGAGAGGGTGCTTGGTCGGCTTAGGGCGCAGAACCCTGATCTGACGGTGGCGAGATGGTGCACTTTCCACCATGAGGTTAAGGTGAACCCAGGAGGACACCTCTTCGTCTTCGGGATCGGAGACAAAGATATAGCGGTCCTCAAGAAGAAGTCGATGAGGATGAGCTATGCGTTCACCTCATTGACCATCAGGGTTTCAAGGAAGGAAACAGGGGGTACCTCTGAAGACCCGAGGTCCTTGGTAGACGAGCCACCTAAAGTGGATACTGACTCCAAGGCCACCACGGGTTCCGGAAAGGACGTCGAATCAGTCGATGACCTGACGGAGGAGGTACCCGAAAACAGCGAGGTCACCTCTCCCCTAGCGGAGGAGCGGATGGACCTCTAAAGAAAACCAACCAACCTAACCAACCTACTCATGGGCAAGGACGTTGGAAAAAAGGTAAATATCATACAATGCAACCTCCAACACAAAAAGGCAACGGCAACACTATGTCGGCACCTTGATGTATTGGAGGATGCAATAGCTTTGATCCAGGAGCCCTGGATAATAAAGACCAAAATTACTGGTTTTAGTAGTCTAAAGGGTCAAATTTCCAGCCTACCAAGCAATCAGCAACCTAGGACAGCAGTTTACGTCCCAAGGAAATACAGAGCTTCTCCAATGGCACAATTCTGCACCTCAGACCTCACTGCGGTTAAAGTGGAATGTCCAGATGGAAGAGGCAAATATACGGCGTTGGTACTTGCATCGGTGTACCTACCTTCAGATGCAGCCACCCTACCACCGACTAAAGAGACGGAGGTACTAGTGGATCACTGCCTCAACCAAAGAGTGGAGTTGATATTGGGTTGTGACTCAAACTCCCACCACTTGAGCTGGGGCAGCAAGGATATCAACGCCCGAGGTAAGTCTCTTTATGAATATATAATTAAGAAAGATCTAACAATCTTAAACAGAGGCACGGAGCCGACATTCATTAACGCCCGTAGCCAAACATTAATAGATATTACGCTGGCGACAACCAAAATATCAAACCAAATTAAGGACTGGCAAGTGTCAGATCATATCTCTATGTCAGACCACCGCTGGCTGACCTACACGGTAAGCCAGGATCTCAGGACCACTGTAAAATCTCGCGACCCGAAGAGGACGGATGTAGCTCTCTACAATCGACTCTTAAAAGGTGCTCTGCGGGAAACAGAGGTCCTGACTCCTAGCAATAATGAGGAACTGGAAAGGTACACAGTATCTATCCAAAACAAAATGGACATTGCCTATAAGGAATCCTGTCCGATGAGGATGGTTCAGACAGGTGGCACGACCAATAGCTGGTGGTGCCCTGAACTGGAACACCTCAGAAAGACAGCGAGAACGACCTTTAACAAGGCAAAACGAACAACACTCGAAGAGGACTGGGGAATATACAAAGCCAACCTCAAGGAGTTCAAAAAAGTCTGCAGACAAAAGCAAAGAGAGGCCTGGAGAGCCTATTGTGAGGCAGTCGAAGACTTCCCGCAGGTTTCTAGGCTACAGAAGGCGCTCTCAAACGACCAACATAAGAGTATCGGCATCCTTACAAGGGAAAATGGCGACAAGGCAGCCAACCTTCAAGAGAGCGCTGAGATTCTTATGGAAACTCACTTCCCAGGTTCTGTCTTTCCTGGAACGTCAAACTGGATGGAAGTACCAACAACACCCTCACAATACGACTGGCAATTTGCTAGCTCAGTAATTGACGAGGACAAGATAAGGTGGGCCATATCGGGCTTTTCCCCCTTCAAGTCACCAGGACCTGACGGAATAAGACCAGCCCTACTTCAATGGGGGATGGATATTCTTATGCCGCACCTGGTTGGAATTTTCAGAGCCTCTTTGGCTCTGAGATATATTCCCCGTAAGTGGAGAGAAGTACGAGTGGTATTCATACCAAAACCAGGTAGGATGGATTACACCTTACCAAAAGCATTCCGACCAATTAGTCTCACATCGTTCTTTCTAAAAACAATGGAGAGGTTATGCGAGCGGTACATAAGAGATGAAGTGCTAGTTCACCACCCACTTCATCCAAATCAGCATGCATATACTCCGGGAAGGTCCACTGATTCGGCCCTTCACCAAGTGGTTGGCAGAATCGAAAGATCATTGGACAACAAAGAATCCACCCTGGGTATATTCATAGACATAGAGGGAGCGTTTGATAAAACAACCTTTCCAACAATTACCCAGCAACTCAACTCCAGGAATGTACCTCTGGTAGTAGGAGAATGGATACTCAAGATGCTCTCTAGTAGAGCAATAAGTATCAATGTAGAAGACATCACAGTAAGAGGACTGGTCATGAGGGGATGTCCGCAAGGAGGGGTCTTATCACCCCTTCTGTGGAACATAGTCCTGGACACCCTGATTAATCACCTCAACAACAATGGAATCTACACAATTGCATACGCAGATGACATAGTTATCTTGCAGACAGGCAAATTTGTGAACACACTGTGCGATAGAGCGCAGGATGGGCTCAAATTAATTGAAACATGGTGTAAGGAACACTCACTTTCGATCAATCCCAGGAAGACTGAGATGGTCCTTTTTACCAGGAAAAGGAGTTTATCGGGTTTAAATTCCCCCGAAATCTTCAAAAGCAAACTAAACTTTTCGGAAGAGGTGAAATACCTTGGTATTACCCTCGACAGGAAACTAACATGGAACTCTCATCTACACAGCAGAGCAAAAAGAGCATATGTGGCTTATGAACAGTGTCGGAGAACAGTGGGACGCACATGGGGGCTGTCACCCCGAGTGGTCTCCTGGATCTACACTGCAATAATAAGACCTATGTTAACGTATGGAGCAATTGCATGGGGACCGAAGGTTCTACAAGTAACGGCCATTCAAAAACTATATCAAATACAGCGAACGGCCTGTTTAAACATCACAGGAGCCATGAGAACAACACCAACCGCAGCAATGGAGCTTATTACTGGTCTGACCCCTCTGGACCTGTATGTCAAGGAGGTTGCGTTGATGGCCATGGTACGATTGCGCACGGCTGGTGTAAACCCCGAAGTAGGAGTGGGCAAATTGCGGTTAAGCCTATGGCAGGAAGCGCTTACTGCGCTACCTCTGCTGCAGGCAGCCAATGATGCAATTAAACCCAGGTTTTTGTTTAATAAACCCTACAAAATACAAATAAAACACAACACAGAGCCAGATGCTGCAGATGCAATACGCATTTATACAGATGGTTCAAAAATGAATGAAGGCTCAGGATGTGGAGTTTACTCGAGAGCACTAAGCCTAAGGATCAAGTGGGGAATGGGAAACAATACCAGCGTAGTTCAAACAGAACTGGCTGGTATCTCAATTGCCACAAAAGAACTAATCAGAAAAGGAATTTCTGACAAAAACATAATAATCTGCACTGATAGTAGACAAGCCCTATTAGCCTTGAACAGACAACGTGTTATATCAAGACTAGTACTAAAGTGCCACCAAGATTTAGCTAACGCCTCGGCAGATAACAATATTATCCTGAGGTGGGTTAAAGGGCACGACAGGAGTAAAGGAAATCGCATTGTTGATTCTCTAGCCAGGGAAGCCGCTGGACTGAAAATTGTTGGACCCAGTGACACCTACGGCCTGACGACTTCGACGATTGCGGAACTAGCCAAACGTTACACCCATGCTCAATCCCTTGAGAGATGGGAGGCAATCAAAGGATGCAGTTTTGCCAGGATCACCCTGGGCGACCCTGGGAAGATGGCGCCGAAAAAATACTTGGCGATGACCAGAAGAAACCTACGTATAACAGTGGGATTCCTGACTGGCCACTGTCAACTAAGGAAACACCTCCATACTATGGGGCTAGTGGACACACCTCTATGCAGGATGTGTGAACAGGAAGATGAGACTGTCAGGCATGTCCTATGCGAGTGTCCGGAGTTATCGTCGATAAGAGAGTGTGTGTTCGGTGAGTCTTGGCCTACACCTGCCGATATAAAGGAGATGTCTCCTGGTGACCTGTTCACCTTCCTGAGAAGGACAGGATGGACGATGACCTAGGAGGACAACTCCTCGGGAGGATGTACAATGGGTCATATGTGGCCTAAGTGCTGTGAGCCTACACTCACCCTCCCTACTCTACAGATACAGAGATACAGAACCAATGAAATTTTGGTAATTCAATGATTAGGATTGACGTTTGTAATAAATTTAAACGAATAATTATTGCGATATTTTGATTAGGATTAATCAAAGACCTGACTTTTTTTGCATTTCTTTCCACGTAATGTGTTAGAAAGACATTAAAAAACGATGACGCACACCAAAAAGGCTGTTGTATGAACCATATACTATCGACTCTATTCTACACGAGTTATCGACAGAGTGATAATTATTGTATTCTATTTGTGAAGACGTGAAGAACAGGTCTTGTATATTAAAAAAAACAATATTTTGATTTATTTATTATATTAAAAAAATTTATACAACTCTGAAAAAATATTATTTACAAATAACCACGTAAATGCTAAAAGGTACAACGTGTATTTAATACAGGTTTTTCCTAACTATCTCGAACAATTCATGTCCCATTAGCCTCATAACAATTTATACTGAATTCTACAAAGTTGTTTTGTAAACCAAAAATAAATATTATAAACTTAAACTGCAATAAAGGCCGATTCATTTAATAAACTTTGTTCATACTTAATCAAAGAATGTATTGAATCAACAGAAAAATTAACAACTGTTGAAATTTAAGTTCCAGGAAATCCTTCAGGTGATAATAGTTGTCTCTAGGCTTATAAAATAATAAGTAACGAAATGAAAATGACCATGACCTTGGAATGGTCTAGTAAAGTAAATTTAAGCAACTAGGAATTGTCCACTAGGTAATCAAGTGACTGCAGTAGTGCTTGGATGTTGGTGATGATGGCAACTGAACGGTATTTCCACTATAAAACTCACAATATGACTGACTAATGCACAAAACGACTCAAATATACCCAAATACTACATTTTCTCTCTGTTTTTCTAGAATGTTCCCTTTTTCTCTCACAGAATGGCAATACATGTTCATTTTTCTTACACATTTATGTATCACATCACATTCTATTAAAAAATACGTACCTACATATTTTATTCTTTTTCCATTTTCATCGCCATAGCAGCGAAACAATCCTATCTATTTGTGACAAATTTCAATTTTCTTTGTAGAATTTAGCGCTTATCTATACACATTCTTACTTTATAACAAACTTATCGATGAAATTAATACAGAAATAAAATATTTTTTTGTCGATAAACTACACAGTCTTTTTTCCTTGATAATTTTCCCCAATAATTTAGGAAGTCACAATTTATAATCATCGGGTGTTCAAAAGCTTGTAAAATAATAATTACAAAACAAATTAATCATTAGTTTTTAAAATTTGTATACTTCAAGCGGATCCTGACAAAATATGATACTGAAAAATTAGAAATTACAAAGAAATAACCAGTTGATTAACACGACATTAATGACATTCATTTTACAGGAAACTGTGAATAAAGTCGGACAAAGCCTTCAAATAGAGCTTTACTTTGCGGTTAGATGTGGGGATGTCACTAGTATCGTATTTATCGTTTTCTTCACTTGTGTGTGTGTGATGGTAGCAATGGCATCAGCTCTCGCTATTTGCCACGTTTTTTTTTTCATATTTACTTGGATTGACGTATTTGTGGACGAATGATGTCTACCTTATACTGATATCAAAAGATGTACGATAATAGTATCAACAGTAGATCGTTAACTAAAAACAATGTTTTTTCTTAGTGAAAGGTCCTGGTTAATTTCTTTAATTTGATTTAATTCACTAGCAGCTCATTTTATAACTTTTTACAACAAAATACAAAGGATCTTGTACCAAAGAAAAAATTGGACTAAAAATAAAAAGCAATAAATAAATAATCTATGCCTGGATTCAAACGTCTCGTGTACATGGTAAGTGAACCAATATAAAACCATGGCAATTGTCTTTTACATAGGTAGTTGACACCTGACATCAAATGACAAATGTCAAAATCAACTGTCATGTCTAGTTAACTGAACACCTATCGCTTGAAACTGTACCTAAACTGAATTCTCAAGGTAGATTCATGCTACACCAACAAAATTAACACTACGTTTAATATTGAATTAATATTAAACTATAAATATTCAGCTGTTTATGCAACGTAAATGAAGAGATTCATAAACTAACCGAACATCTGCACTCTTGTCAAAACTTCCAATAGTAATCAAGCTGTCAGATAACTGACAGCTGACTGACAAATAACTGACTGGCAGCCTCCAGCAACATATTTGCGGATGGAATAGACATTTAGAATCAAAGAGCACACTTAGAAGACTATAGTCTAGAAAAGGGACACTTACCTGAGCTAAAGTCTGCAGACATCCTACGGAAAATAGGTCTAAAGGAGCTACTAGTTTCCTCAGGAACTAAGTAGAAGTACGGGGACACGAGAGATCTAGTAGGTCTCAGTGAATGTTATCCCAGTATACATAATATAAGTCCTAGATGGTGGCGACATTTGTGTTAATAATCAACCCACAACGAAGAAGAATGATTCTGCACCAAGGCAATGCAAGTTCCAGCACAGCTCTAAAAATAATTGAGTTTTGAAAGCAGGAAAACATTGAATTGCTGGACCATCCTTTCAAAAGTCTCGACTTAAGTCCTAATGACTAAGTTCCATTCCACAGAAGATGCGGTTAAAGCCTACAAAAACTTTATTTTGAAGTACCCAAAGTTATCCATTGCTTTTCTCTAGCTCTATACGCAAAATACAACCATAGTACACGGGTCGTTTGTGCTCGGCTTAAAAGGTTTTGAAAATTAAAAAAAAATATATATTAGCTACAAGACGTGCAAAGCACACTTTTGGTGAAAAATGTTAATTGGTTCGTAAATCTTGAAAGATATATTTGATAGGTACCTATATGTGTATGCATATTTTAGTATTATTTCCTATTACTATGAGGTAAGATATGTAGTTATACAAATCTGTATATTTCTTTTAAATAAATACTTTCATGTTCATGGTAATGGATAGTGTCACCGGTGATTATAAATTGACTATAATATTTTATTTTAAACTAAGTGCCGCTAACAAGACTTCTAGGTTTTATCATCATTACCGATTTCTTTAGTGTGTAGTCCCAACCTTTCCATCGGAACCAAACTATACCTGAAAGAAACAAATAACATAAAACAATATTGGATCATGGGGTAAACTGATATTTCCGTCGACCATGTATCAACATTATAAAAGTTTTCAAAATTATGAAAAATCATACATTAATGCATGATTTACAGTAATCAACGATTTTTCTACAGGCAACCCAACGAACATCTTATACATTATATTTATATTGACAGCTACCTGTGGTGTAGGCAACCAAACATATAATAACACCTTTAAAATGATTACTGGTATAGAATACTTCTAGTTTCTGACTTACCTATCGTTTTATTTTGTTATTCTACAAACTTAACTAAATAATAAATATTAAGAAGTTTATATAATCTGAAAAACTGTATTCAGTATTAGTAACTTTAAAAATTACCTTGTCTTGCTGTTAGATCCTGAGGATCATTCAAGTATAAGCCATTAAGTCCTCGTCCACAAGATTTCCACCACCATCCACCTTTTAGCATCGAAGCGCAATTCAGACTTGATCGGTCGTTGTCTCTGAATAAAAAAAAAACTTGGAGATATAGTCTGTAACTAGTCGGATGGCTGTAATTATTCCTTATTCAAAAATAAAACTTTTACTTAAACACACGTTTATTAAGCTTCATTACAATAAGTGTGGATTTATGCAGACACATTTAACAATTATCAATTAGCATTTAACAATTAATATTTATCAATTATAAGTTAAACTACTCATTTCACTATGACTCCATTTATGCACACAATTAACAATTATCATTTAACAATTAGGAAGTTGGCCAGCTTTTAACTAGTGCGCAACTAGTACGCAGATCCTGGAGTTTATTTCACTTTTTTCATAAAAATGTGGTTGATTTAGGGTTATGTTGTGTGTCAGCATCATTATTAAAAGAAAATAGTCTCAGCTTTTCCAATTCTACTATACATCTTCAAAATTGTTCCAATAGACATGAAAATGTAGGGTTATTGTAAATGTAAATAACCAGAATCTCGGGCTTGTGCGCGTCAGCTCCTAATTTATAATTGCGTCTGCATAAACGGTGGCAGTTTTACTAATTGTTAAATGATAGTTGTTAATCGCTAATTGATAATTGTTAAATGTTGCTACATAAATCCACACTAAGAGCCTCCGTACACGAGCCACATTTTGCGGTCGACCCGACCACAGAATTGTCGTTGCGTTTCGGCGAACTCAAGCTACCCATAAGAAATACTGTACCATACGTACACGGGCGTTCACTGCAGTCAAAACGGGCATCTGCAGTCTACTTGCAGTCGATCTCCGCCGTACACGAACCACATTCTTGTGGTCGTATGAACCGCGTTGCGCCGTCGCGTTCGAAGTCATTTGTACCTATACGAGTGCATCGACAAGTTGTTTGCAATGGAGAATATTTTCTGTGATGTGGTTGCAGGCGCTTCAACTACACGTGCGGATCATATGACCGCAAGTCGACCACAAAAATGTCGCTGGTTCAACCACAAGGTGCAGTTGACGTGACCACATTTTTGTGGTTGTCTCGACTGCAAATATGTGGTCCGTGTACGGCCGCTCTAACATGACAATAACCTCGTGTCGACAACTGACAACAGTGACAACTGACAACTGACACATGACATTGTCATTAATTTGTTGCCAACCCGTCATGACCAACCTTACATCCTTACATACTCTGCTTCTGTGAAACTCAGTGTCTACTTTTATATTATGCTTATCGCAACTTTTTAAGGAGGAATGTGGATTAATAAACCATGCTTAGTAACTTTAGCTGGGCGATGACCCAGCACTGTAGTGGAACGCATATCGATGCGATAATTACAGTCAAGCTATGTCGGCTTTGGTTAGTACTTGGATGGGTGACCGTCAGGGAAAACCATAGTATGGGGCCCGTACAGCTGGCAGCGTAGTAGCATATCACAGCTCGCTGGCATTATACCAATGAGCACGAGGTATAATGTAGATATGCCGTATTTCGGAGGAGACGTAAAACCGAGGTCCCGAGTCCATGCATGTTGGGCTCGTTAAAAAACGCTACCACTGGCTGGAACACCAGTGGATTCGCCAAAATTTCCGGTTAGGGGTAGAGTGCTCCCGGCGTCGGTGATTAGCCTTAGTCGCAGAAATATGCCGACGTTAAATAAACAAGGAAAAAAAACTTTAGCAATCAATTTCAGTTGAATTGTTGTAATATTATTATTATGAAGATGTCGATAAGTAATTCAGTCATCGGTGAGTGAATTATGCACCAAAATACTGAACTAACTTCTGAAAACGTCAAGTGTCATTAATGTCAATTACCTGTTATAAGTAGAGAACGGACTGTTATTACTTCCGTACCACGGATCGTTTAGAGAATCTCCTGCGTTCCCTTCATAACCGTCAATTTCCAGTTTATAGTATTCAGCCTCTGAATATATTTTGAAATGAGAATATTGAGCGTATCTGAAAAATATTATATTAATATCATTATTATTCCGAATTTATAAGACACAATTAGAATAATTTACTTCAATAAAATAATTAATTATCATCTTTCTCGTCTAGCAGTAATGGATTGTTTAATATCGCCCCCATTTTACGTTTTGCAAAAATATAAAAAGGTAATACAATTAAAGACAGAACGAAACGATACGTTTTCTGCTAAAAAGGTTTTCTTGACAATTTCTTTACGTCAACGTAACTCCAATACGCATACGGATACGTGTAAAAACTTATGACAAGCTAAAAGTCCCTAGTATAAAAAAATGTGCGAAGAACCTAAAAGGTTGAGATTTAACTACCTGTTATTTATTTTCTTCTTTTTCGGTTCGGAACGTAACTCACGTTCTGAACCGAAAGAGAAGAAAATATCTTAGTGTTAAATCTTTTACAATAACTATATTTTACATACCCTCATTTTCATATTTTATTACAGGCTCCTTTGATAAAAGAAATCTTTATTTCTGTTTTACAATAACTCTCTAATAACTATTCCTAATTGTACAAAATTTGAAAATATTATAAAATTCATAAAATTATAATTAGAGGTTTCATGTAGCGCTGGTTGCATAACTATTAGTGTCGGTCGGATTAGTTAACTATCCATTATAGAGTGTGCGACCTCCTTTAGACACTGAAATAGTTTCAACTCTTCAAAAAAGAAGAATGATACACACATGTTGTTCTATTTTGAAATACAGAGTAGCCCAAAAGTCTGGAAATAGCCAATTATCTCGTAAATAACTATTCCTAATTGTATAAAATTTGAAAATATTATAAAATTCATAAAATTATAATTAGAGGTTTCATTTAGCGCTGGTTGCATAACTACTAGTGTCGGTCAGATTAGTTAACTATCCATTCCAGAGTGTGCGACCTAGACACTGAAATAGTTTCAGCTCTTCAAAAAAGAAGAATGATACACACGTGTTGTTCTATTTTAAAATACAGAGTAGCCAAAAGTTTGGAAACAGCCAATTATCTCGTAAATAACTATTCCTAATTGTATAAAATTTGAAAATATTATAAAATTCATAAAATTATAATTAGAGGTTTCATGTAGCGCTGGTTGCATAGCTACTAGTGTCGGTCAGATTAGTTAAATATCCATTCCAGAGTGTGCGACCTCCTTTAGACACTGAAATAGCTCTAACTATTTAAAAAAGAAGAATGATACACTCGTGTTGTTTTATGCGTATAAACAGAATGTTTGGTGAAGGTAGGCAGAAAAAATGTTTTCGATGTTTTTAATTAGTACGATGAGTGATTTAATTATTTTAATAGGTGAAATAAAATTTGTTTTAGTTTGCTGTGTTTTCTTTCATATCCCAAGTATTATGAATTTCATTGCCTTTTCGGATTTGGCTGAATACGATCCTGATCATTTTATTGATCAAATTTAAGGTTAGCTATTATGTGTCAAAATAGCGAATAAAATAAACGACATACCCAAAACCCGAATATAGAATACCCGTGTATGTAATCTGTGAATATACGTCACAAACGATGACGCACACCAAAAAGGCTGTTGTATGAACTCTACTAATTACTACTACAGAGAAATTGAAAATAATACTCCACTGATGATGACATCACATATCTGAACGCTAATTGACAGAGCTCTTCATTTAAATACCAAATTAGCATTACGTGCGAAAACATTTACTATTTTGGTGCTTAATAATGTACACGACAATAAAATTTTGAAACGTTATTGATAGTTTGATGTAATTAACCTAACTTCCATTGTTTGATTTGGTGAAAGTAAAAATTATTTATATTTATTTAACTAATTTTTGTTTAGGATAAGATTATTACTTGTCAAGTAGTTATTAAATATTACATATATCTTCATAGCCTATTAGTTTATGACTCTGATTCGGTTAAGTGAGGAATTTTAGATATAATATTATGTTCGAAACCCCCTATTTTATATAGCTATTGTGTCATTTGTATATATGAATAATCCTCAATATATGTGTTCTGTGACCTTTTCATTATCCACAGTCCACACCTATTATTCACTGGTAAATAATATACGTCATTATACTTGAAAAAGCACAAGTAAAATGTTCAATCGCCGACATCTGTATCTGTAGAGTAGGGAGGATAAGTGTAGGATCACAGCACTTTTGGGCCACACATGTGACCCATTTCCGATGTAGAGGTACAATTATTAATCAATAGTTGAAACAATTATTACGGTTTTAAATATTTAAATCCACAAATTAATAAATTTCATCCATTTTAAAAAGAACTAGTTATTTTGATACTGTTTTCTCATGCCAATTTGGTAATAGTGTTACAATTTTCTAAAAATAGATATATATAGAGAGTTTATCTACCAGATTAGTCTATAAATTGTTTTGATCGATACTAGTTTTGAAATATTTAGTACCTTATAAACTAATGTTATATAATGTGATTTAAACCGTATGGTTGAATTATATTGAAAAACATTTGTTAATATTCAATACAAAAAAGTTACAAGATCAAAACGCAACAACCCCGTTAGACTTTGAAGTGTAAATCAATATCTGTCGGGGCTTATAGTCCGTGAAGTAGTTGCTACTTCTGAGTTAAATTTTTCAAAGCTTTAAAATAATTATTATTCTGGTATATCTATTGGTAAGGCGGTTTATTAATTACGTACCTTTTGTTACCTTCGAAATCTTCGAGTTCTACTCTTAGAGAATATTCTTCATTGTTGGTTAGCATATAAATATTTTCATTACCCAACCAAAATTCTTTTGACGCATCACCAAAACCATTTTTGTAATCGTTCCAATCCCTATTGAAATTTTCCCTAGGGTAGCCGAAGTCATCTCGCCTTTGAATTACCTGTAAACGATAATATTATTAACATGACTTAGTGATTCAGAAGCCGGTTGCGTCGTGAACTATAAATTTTGGCGAATGCGATCTTTCCAGAGGATTCCATAACAGTAATGCATAATGGTTTATTCCCGACTGTTCTGGAAGTTCAAGAAGGTTCTAGAGTTGTAGATTTTTCAGTTTATAGCATAGAGTAATAAATAAAAGAGATATGTTGAGCGTGTAGTGTTTTGTGACACAAAGTTACCACTTATAGCGCCTACCTTGGCTACTGGTATGAACTAGCATTCAAGACGCGCGCTTTTTGAATTTGGAAGCTTTCAGCATACGCGTAATATTGTATTAGTAGGAGTAGGAGAAAAAAAAACTGTGCTAGTAAGAAATTACTGTTAAAACAACATTTTTCATACAATAAAATATCGAAAATAACACAAAAACAGTCAATAAAAATAAAATAATAACAGACAGTCAATCAAATAATCCACACTTATACACCAATCATGGTAGAAGCATCTTAGAGGCATCTTGAAGCACACATCGATATCACACGAACAATGTTCGAAATACCACATTTTCACATAACTAGAACTTGTAGCACATCTTCCTTACTGTCTGCAAAAAAAAAGGAATATTGTTTCCACTATTTCACTTTTTTATCTTATCTATGATGAGTTATAATAAATCCTATGATAATAATAGGTGCCAATGTTGAAGATTATCAATTTAAATAGAGAAAGGCCAATAGGAATTGAATAAAAATAGATATCATATAGATATGTTCAGAAGTGACCACACGTGACTAACCTCAAATTATATTAACAATTTTCTTGTGGTTAGGTTAGAGGTGGGGTTTGTTAGTTCAGTTAGTCGCTGTGATGCGCCATACTCAACTGGCTGCACACAAACTTTGTGCCAGTTTCATCCATATGTTTTAAAACCTCTCTTTTATTTATTACTCTATGGTTTATAGTGAATCGGTAAACAGTTTCAGTATACAGTGTGTGAACAGATATTCTATCCCACTAACTTGTTGGTACAATCAATATAGAGCTTTTGTTTGCATTTTCTGGAGATAGGAACATTTGAGTCGTTAGGTCGGGACTCAGCAAAAACTTTCGGTAAACAAATCGAAATCCTGTGAATTAGAAACATAATATATCGTTGAGAAATATTTAAAATACCCTAATGCAACTTTTCCCTAGCCTTCTTTGTTTGTGAGATACAGGCTGTTTAAAAGGTGCAGAAGAAATACACATATTATATCATATCTTCCCGGAGTATTGAAGTACAAATTTATAAGTTTTTGTAGGTTATTGTCTCTTCAAAACACATCGACAGTGGCGTGGTACGGGGATTAACTGATGGGATGGAATCAAAGGATGCAGTCTTACTAGTATCACTCTGAGAAGTTGGCACCGAAGAAATATTTGCGATGACCCTGACTAGCCACTGTCAACTAAGGAAACACCTCCATAATATGGGGCTAGTGGACACACCTCTATGCAGGATGTGTGAACAGGAAGATGAAACTGTCAAACATGTCTTATGTGAGTGTCCTGAGCAATCGTCAATAAGAGAGAAATATAAAGGAGATGTCTCCTAGTGACCTGTCCACCCTCCTGGGAAGGACAGGATGGACGATGACCTAGGAGGACAACTCCTCGGGAGGATGTGGCCTATGTCCTGTGAGCCTATACTCACCCTCCCTACTCTACAGGTACAGAACTGCATGTTGGATATCAGCTTCATAATCTAAAACTATGGTCTTCCGGTCAAATTGAAGTACAGATATTTTATCGAATCCCTTTATTTTTGGGAACTCGCACAACTAACACATGAACAATGGAATGATAAAAATGCTAGTGGTCAGTGAAACGTTATGAAAAATAATTACGTTATGTCTATAAAGTAATTGTTATTTGATTATCTACTTTCATTATATGTAATATTCATTAAAAATGATGTATATGGAGTAATTACATAATTCTAATTGAGAATTTAAAAAATTTGGAAATTAAAATAACTAAAGTAAATGAAAGTTTTTATAGTGGAGATTTTTGTCAGTTAATTTACAATTGTTGAGGTAAGAAAATCAGTTGGTATATTTTGGAGTTCAATGGAAAGTGAGCCACAAAATGAATTGGTTGGATCTTACACAACTTTTCTAAACATAATTTTTTTATTGAGATGTTACCGAGTAAATTGAGTGCAAGAACTAATAGAAGAAGATCTTGATAGACAAAGTTGAATTTTGTGAAATTCCAATGGACAACAATAACAGATATACAGTTGGTTCGGTGGATCTTTTCCCATGCGTCATCATTAATATACACACGCAATACATCAATACATCAAATAAGACGTAGGTCGTAGTTCAATCGTTTAATTGAGATGTGGCTAAAATTACGGTGTGTGTTGTTTATTATCGAAGTTGGTGTGATAGATATTTGTGAATATTTTACAGCGATTTAGCAATGTGCTACCTAAACCTTTAGTTTGGAAAAACTGTTAGAATTCCACAGTTTTATGGGGTTATGCTGCGAATTTACTTGTACAAGAGTTAGTATTAGTAACAATTTCCTGGGTAGAAACTTTGCACATCAGATTTCCTTTTTTTTTGTTATGGCTGGCAACCATTACTATTGGGCCATCCCACCCATACGGCTCAACAATGGAAAATAAGAATCTTCTCTGGGTTGTGAAAATAAAAAATAAATATTTTGAATATATATATTTGAGACTCATTTAAATATAGTTATAGTAGATATTTGCCGAATAATAATGTACAAGGACAGGAATATTGGGGAAATCAAAATTATTGTTAAATTTATTTACCATTTAAAACAACTTGTAATACAATCTTTAATGCTATCCTTGAACTATATATACAATAAATTTCATTTAATCCTCCTCATAGTCGGAATCAGAACTATCACCAGTATTTATGTCAATGGTAATTGGTTGAATGCTAATATCAACTATATTCTGCTCTCGGGCATACTACTTTTCTATAGTTTATTCAGTATGTCTAACACATTTTTCCCAAATTTGTTGATCACATTGTTCCAGTGCATCTTCCCAGAGGCACTTCATGACCATGTTCTCGTAGTAACTCATCAATTTTATACATGTTTCCTTTTCTATTCATTTTTGCAGTTTGTAGCAATTCAGGTTTTGTACCAAATTTAATGTTGTTTGTTGTCAACCATGTAACAATCTCATGTTTTGTCGAATTAGTAGAAGGTTGCTTACAATAAGAGCTCTTCTGAGTTGGGAATTAATTGAGTACTCATTGATTTCATAAAAGTTACATTGTTAATTTCTCCATGGTAATCAGATTCTTTAGATTTTGAACAGAATAATAAACTTGCTTCAGAGACAAACCCTTTGGTAGAACCCAGCATGAACAATTATAAAACGTTTTCCATTATAACCATCTGGTTTACGTACACTTTTAGTGCTGTTGTCTTGCCAAGAATATTTTCTATTTCCTTTTGAATAGATCCATGTTTCATCCAAACATACAAGTTCTTTTGGGTGAGTACTTGAAAGGTTTTCCATATATCTTCCATATATTCACACAGAAAATTGGCTCTTGAGGCTGCAATACTTGTCCGCTCCATTAAAGCTCTTCGGTTGTCATCTTTGTTACATCTGAATCTCAATGTTTTCAACAAAATGCTCAGAGTTATTTTGCCAATAGATATACAATTTCTCTTCTCCTAATTCACAATCTAAGGTAGTCAAAGTAACATGCTTCTCTAAAACAAAAACAAAAATTATAGTAGATTCAATTTGAATAAATACTATACTTTCAATGATAATTTGATTGTTCATTTCATCAATGTTTCAACCCTGACTGTAGTGTAGATATTACCTGTAATATATGTGTTATCCGGCTAGAAGTACCGAATAATTGAAAATCTGTGATAAATCTACAAAATTAATTAATTGACTTTTTAAACTTTTTATTTGACAACTATTAACAAAATCTCATTATTTTCTCAGTACTTGATCAAAAAAAAATACATAACAAATATTAATTTACTTGGATACAATTACAATATTTTAAACAACCGTAACATCCAGTAGAACAACTTCTTAACATTTACTTCCAATTCGGTTTTAATGAAGTTACCCATTCTAGCACCAATCAATGCTGCTTGAAGCTCCATCCTCGGAATAGATAACTGTTTCAAAGGTGCAACTCTAGCTCAGGAAGGATTCAAGAACTATATCCAGGGAAAGATGGAGTTATACGAGTTGTTGATGTTAACACTTCAACTGGAACATTTCGACGTCCTGTTAACAAAATTTGCGTACTAGATGTTAGGAAAAAAGAAGATTTGTAATTGAATTATATCCACTTCAATTACGGGGAAGAGAATGTTACGGTTGTTTAAAATATTGTAATTGTATCCAAGTAAATTAATATTTGTTATGTATTTTTTTTGATCAAGTACTGAGAAAATAATGAGATTTTGTTAATAGTTGTCAAATAAAAGTTTAAAAAGTCAATTAATTAATTTTGTAGATTTATCACAGATTTTCAATTATTCGGTACTTCTAGCCGGATAACACATATATTACAGGTAATATCTACAACATTACGAGAGAATGTTACGGTTGTTTAAAATATTGTAATTGTATCCAAGTAAATTAATATTTGTTATGTATTTTTTTTTTATCAAGTACTGAGAAAATAATGAGATTTTGTTAATAGTTGTCAAATAAAAAGTTTAAAAGTCAATTAATTAATTTTGTAGATTTATCACAGATTTTCAATTATTCGGTACTTCTAGCCGGATAACACATATATTACAGGTAATATCTACAACATTTGGAATGTTACGGTTGTTTAAAATATTGTAATTGTATCCAAGTAAATTAATATTTGTTATGTATTTTTTTTTTATCAAGTACTGAGAAAATAATGAGATTTTGTTAATAGTTGTCAAATAAAAAGTTTAAAAGTCAATTAATTAATTTTGTAGATTTATCACAGATTTTCAATTATTCGGTACTTCTAGCCGGATAACACATATATTACAGGTAATATCTACAACATTTGGTCCTGAAAGAATTTTAGTATTAGTTTCCCCTTCAAATCTCAAATTTTTATATTGATCAGATACTAATTCAGGATCTATACTTTTCAAAACTTCATCATTATTGCAAATCCAGTTGCATATAGTGAATCCAAATGTTGTAGATATTACCTGTAATATATGTGTTATCCGGCTAGAAGTACCGAATAATTGAAAATCTGTGATAAATCTACAAAATTAATTAATTGACTTTTTAAACTTTTATTTGACAACTATTAACAAAATCTCATTATTTTCTCAGTACTTGATCAAAAAAAATACATAACAAATATTAATTTACTTGGATACAATTACAATATTTTAAACAACCGTAACATTCTAATGTTGTAGATATTACCTGTAATATATGTGTTATCCGGCTAGAAGTACCGAATAATTGAAAATCTGTGATAAATCTACAAAATTAATTAATTGACTTTTTAAACTTTTTATTTGACAACTATTAACAAAATCTCATTATTTTCTCAGTACTTGATCAAAAAAAATACATAACAAATATTAATTTACTTGGATACAATTACAATATTTTAAACAACCGTAACATTCTCAAAATGTTACGGTTGTTTAAAATATTAATATTTGTTATGTATTTTTTTTTGATCAAGTACTGAGAAAATAATGAGATTTTGTTAATAGTTGTCAAATAAAAGTTTAAAAAGTCAATTAATTAATTTTGTAGATTTATCACAGATTTTCAATTATTCGGTACTTCTAGCCGGATAACACATATATTACAGGTAATATCTACAACATTTGCGGGGATTCACTATATGCAACTGGATTTGCAATAATGATGAAGTTTTGAAAAGTATAGATCCTGAATTAGTATCTGATCAATATAAAAATTTGAGATTTGAAGGGGAAACTAATACTGAAAGAATTTTAGGATTATGGTGGAATCCAGCAGAAGACATCTTCACTTTTCAGACAAAATTCCACAAAGTTGATTCAGATATTCTAACAGGAAAACGACGTCCTACTAAAAGAGAAGTTTTAAAAGTTATAATGTCAATTTATGATCCATTGGGATTTTTAATCAACTTCACAATTCACGGAAAAATCTTACTACAAGAAATTTGGAGAATGCAAATAGGTTGGGATGATGAAATTACAAATACAACAAATATTAAATGGGAGAAATGGTTAGAAAATCTGAAAAATATAGTGAATTTCAAGATACCACGTCAATATTTTCCAATGGATTGTAGTGATGATACGAATACTGTCGAGATACACATCTTTTGTGATGCATCAGAAAACGCATATGCTGCTGTTGCATATTTACGTAGACAAAATGGAAAAAATGTTAATTTATCTTTTTTATACTCAAGAGCTAGAGTTGCACCTTTGAAACAGTTATCTATTCCGAGGATGGAGCTTCAAGCAGCATTGATTGGTGCTAGAATGGGTAACTTCATTAAAACCGAATTGGAAGTAAATGTTAAGAAGTTGTTCTACTGGAGTGATTCAACAACAGTACTGCACTGGATATTTTCAGAATCACGAAGACATAAAGTGTTTGTGGCACATCGTGTTGGAGAGATCCAGGAGATAACTGATTCCGAAAACTGGTTTTATGTACCGTCTAAACATAATGTTGCAGACGAAGCTACAAAGAAATATGATAATATTGATTTCTCCACTTCCAGCAGATGGTTGAGTGGCCCGGATTTTCTGAGAAATATTTCCTGGTCAAACTGTTTCGAGAAGCCTAACCTGAATCTAGAAGATGAATATTTGGAGATCAGAGAAGACTTTACAGCAGTTATTTCAGAGAAGAAAATGAATCCATCATTATCCGATGCACTTCCTGATCCTAAAAGATTTTCTAATTGGAACAGACTAGTACGAACAACAGCTTGGGTCTTAAGATTTATAAAACAATGTAGATACAAGAAAAAAGTAAAAGGTGAACTGGTATTAGAAGAAATAAATGAAGCAAAATATTATTTATACAGGAATGTTCAAGAAGAAAAATTTAGTGAAGAATTAGAACTATTACGAATTGGTAAGACTTTACCAAAATCCAGTAGATTATCAAATCTCAGTTGTCAACTGGAAGAAAAATTGATCAGATTGGGAGGAAGACTAGATAATTCTTTACTTTTAAGTGACTTTACAAAGCGGCCCATAATTTTGGACTCTAAACACCCAATATCTAGATTGTTAATATTTGAAGAACACAAAAAAGTAAATCATCATGGAAGGGAAACAGTAATAAATAAGTTGAGGCAATCATTTTGGATTTTAGGATTGAGATCAATTGTAAAACAGATTTGGAGAGACTGCCAACAATGTAAAAACAGAAGAAGTAAACCGGAGCCTCCTTTAATGGGACAATTACCTCAATATAGAATAGAACCAACTTTGAGACCCTTCTTAAAAACAGGAGTAGATTATTTTGGACCCATTTTGGTAACGGTGAAGAGATCACACGAAAAAAGGTACGGTGTTATCTTTACATGTTTGACAACCCGTGCAATTCATATCGAAATTGCCCAAGACCTGTCTACTGATGCCTTTATCCACATTTATCGACAATTTGGATGCCGAAGAGGTTTTCCCTCTGATCTATATTCAGATAATGGGTCGAATTTTCGAGGAGCTGAAAGAGAGCTGAAAGAAAAATTAGAAGAATTAAATCAAGATGAAATTATCCGTAAGTGTAATTTGAAAAATACCAAATGGCATTTTCTGCCGCCCTTATCACCAAATATGGCTGGAGTTTGGGAAAGACTCATTCAGTCTATTAAAAAGAGCCTCAATGAGATTTTGAAAGAAAAATATCCCCCTGAGTATGTCCTTAGAACTTTATTGATTGAAGTTGAAAATATCATTAACAGTAGACCTTTGACGTACGTATCGCTTGACCATGAAGATGCAGAAGCTTTGACTCCAAATCATTTCTTAATAGGTCCTGAGTACTTGGCATATGTTCCAGCAAAGGCCGATACGAATGATTTGTGTTTAATGAAAAAATGGAAAGCAGCCCAGAGACTAACTGACCTCTTTTGGAAAAGATGGTTGAAAGAGTATCTCCCTAGTTTAGTTAAACGAACAAAATGGCTAACTTCTAAAAGAACAGTAAATATTGGCGATGTCGTTATAGTTGCTGATCCAGATAGCCCAAGAAATACTTGGACTAGAGGAAGGATTCAAGAACTATATCCAGGGAAAGATGGAGTTATACGAGTTGTTGATGTTAACACTTCAACTGGAACATTTCGACGTCCTGTTAACAAAATTTGCGTACTAGATGTTAGGAAAAAAGAAGATTTGTAATTGAATTATATCCACTTCAATTACGGGGAAGAGAATGTTACGGTTGTTTAAAATATTGTAATTGTATCCAAGTAAAATAATATTTGTTATGTATTTTTTTTGATCAAGTACTGAAGAAATAATGAGATTTTGTTAATAGTTGTCAAATAAAAAGTTTAAAAAGTCAATTAATTAATTTTGTAGATTTATCACAGATTTTCAATTATTCGGTACTTCTAGCCGGATAACACATATATTACAGGTAATATCTACAACACCAGCTCCTGTGCTTGCGAATTCAACCTCTTTCATATTCTAAAAATAAAAATCATTCATAAATAGTTTTGGTCTTTCAGAAAATAAGGTATTTAACTAATTAATCATCATTTTCTACATTAGTGGAAGCAAAATATGTTTCATATAATTTAGTTTGATGGAATTCTATCCAGAATCATATTGAAATGTCAATTTAAGGTTAGTTTTCATTGCGAAGTAAATAATAAATAAATAGATTAATAATTCACTTACCTCAATAATTCGAATACTCAGGTATAAGTTAGTCGTTATAAAAACTATTTTTGAAATAAATTTATATGCAAGTGGCGAAAAAATGAATAAAAATATAAAATAAAAAAAATGTAAACAGTCTTTGGTGTGTCAACGACGTCAAGGTACAAATTCACGTTAAACCTATCGCCGACATCCATCATATGGCTATCTCTGTTTGTTATATTACGCTGTAATGGAACAAACGGTTTCATTTCGGGGATTAAGATTCTGTGAGTAGGAAAGAGACGTAATACATAAAGTAGTATGTGAATTATTTCATACATGGGAAAAGATTCAGCGAACAGACTGTAAGTATGTACAGATTGTTAAAAAGCTTATCGAAACATAGGATTATACAAGTACGACAAGGAAAATATAACAAAAACAGATTGAAAGAGAGAGAAAGAATAATTGTGCGCAGTCATCGAGGCGTGTATTTAGTTCCAGAGGCCAAATGTTGATTGCCCCCTATTTTAACCGCTGTTGCCATAAGCGCAAATATCGTTTGTACAAATTAATATGCGCTTCTGGTAACAGCGGTTAAAATAAAGGGGCAAAAAGATTATTTTTCGATTAATTGATATTCAGAATTTACCACAAATTGTGGCTATAGTAACAAGTAAGTATTAGGTATTTAAATATTATGCATCAGTGAATAATAGCCATTATGTGCGAGTAGAATACTATATTTTGTCCACGACTACATAAAAATTTTTATAAATTCCTGCAATTAGCAATACATTATTTAAAACTCTACTCGAATATACACAACATCTTGGTTTATGGCTCTGACTTGGAGAAGCGAGTGATTTTAGACATGGGATCGAATCCCAATCGCGGCGAAAATTTTTATTTAATATATTGTTTCGTTAAAACAATTTTGATTTGTTGAAATCTACATAAAATTTGAACTTAAACTCGATACATAAAAATATCTAATTTACAGTAGAAATTGAACAAAATAAGTCAAAATAAAATAAGTCAAAATAAACTTTCTATGCCTTACAATTTCAAATATAAATAATAGTCATGATTTTTCTATATTTCACAAATCATCACATACAGACATTACAATTCATAATAATAGTTCAGTCTACCCAGTCAGTCATAAATTACCAGCTTTCAATAGGTTGATAAATAGACTTTTAACAGTTCCATAAAATATTGACAATTACAACAAAGAACTAAATATAATAAAACAAATAGCAGTTAATAATAATAGTTACGATCCAAATTTAATTGACAATGGGGTCTATTCTGTAACCATTCCTTTAAAATTTAGAGGCCGTTAAAAATTTAACAGGCGCTGAAATCACATCTACAAGTAGGTAGATGTGATTTTAGCGCCTGTTAGATTTTTAACGGCCTCTAAATTTTAACGGACTGGTTACAGAATAGACCCCAATATCATAAATAAAAAGATACGAAAACATACTCTAGAACAAGTATTTCCTTCTGATAAAAACAAAAATAACCAATTTAGGAGCTTAACATACTTTTGAGTACCATCCTTAAAAATCAAATCATTTTTAGAAACTTTAGACTTGAATATTTGCTTCAAAGCCGACAACAATTTATCCAAATCCATTAAAAACAACTGTTCAAATCTCTTTAAACTAAATTAAAAACATTTTCTCAAGGTGTAATAGCAACCGAACTTGCAACCACTTTTAGATTGATCATTTAACATTTCATGTAATATGTTTCAAAAATGTTGAGTAGTTTAGTTTAGATATAGACAAAACCTGTTAAGTTTTAGTGTGTTATATTTTGTAAAAAATCAGGATATCATTCTCATGTAAGTGTCAGTGTCAAAAAAAATAATTTTTTAAGTATTGTTCCTATTATTTTGCCAGAGTCTTAGTTTTTGATTCTGGTACCCAAATATATGTTTTAAAGATTCTCCAATCTTTATTTCATTCTAGACATACATTCTCTCAATCGAGAGTTTCGTGTAAATCACGACAAGTTCGTGAAACTTTATTGTTTGGATCCTAAAAACCAGAGGATCTGAACATTAATTGGTCCTTCGAGCCGGATTTATTTGAAAACCTAGTGTCAGCTTTCTCGGAGAAAGAAATCTCTCAAGCCAACAATTTGATAGAAGTGCTCGCGTATAGTCCACTTCGCCCGGGTAAATACCTGACTTTACAATCAACGTTGAAGAAGCTATCCACGTTACCTTTTTCACATCAAGCTAGCAGACAGCTAGCCGTATCTCCACAGCCTGTAAGGTGAAAGCAGGCAGGACCCAAAATCTAACCAAATCCAAAGGAAGTTTAAGGTAAAAAACTGCCTTCAAAATTATCTCCAAAGGAAGTTTAAGGTAAAAAATTGCCTTTGAAAATTTAGACGAATTGTTTTTTGTAAGTTATCATTTGTTCTTTGTATATTTGATATTTTTAGTGCCTATCACAAAACGTGTTTAGACCTGTCGATTTCTTACATCTAACAGACACCCATATTTCTCTGTATTTTTGTATAAAAATTAGTTACTTGTATTCATAATCACCTACATAATTTATTGTAACGCTATTTATTTGACCAAACGTAGAATCTCTTTCGGTAATACTCTAAGGGATCCATTTTCTTTCCACAAAAATATACCTACTATTCTTCCTTTCTAGCAAATACTCATATTTTTGAAATTTGTATACACTCAGAAAATGGATGCTCTAAAGAAAGCTTTAAAAAATAACAAAGGTGCATTTACTCGACACTACAAGTGGATAGAAGAAAATGTAGATACAGAAACTAATGTACTTAAACTTAAAACACGGCTAGATGCCCTCACTGTCACATTGGATAAATTTGAAAGCATTCAGGAACAATATGAGAATCTCTCAACTGAAGAAAACGTAGAAATTAATTCTGATATACGCTTTGATGTCGAACAAACGTATCTTGATTATTTAGCGAGAATACAAGAAAAAATTGCAGATTTGTCAAATGATCAAACTAAACAAGTTGTATCTTCTCCTCAGATAGTCGTTAATTCAAACACATCACATATACCTCGAGTAAAACTGCCGGAGTTAAAAATCCCGACGTTCTCAGGCGATCAGAAAAAATATCAAAGTTTTATAGATTTGTTCACTACGCTAGTCATTAATAACACAAACATTTCAAATGTAGAAAAATTAATGTACTTAAAATTATCTCTTAAAGAGGAAGCTTTGTTACTGATCGACGCTTTAGAATTAACTAATGACAATTTCCCTGTTGCACTTAACATATTAAAAAAAAGATATAACGATAATTTGGCTATTATCAATTCTCATTTAAATCCCATAATAGATTATACTCCAATCACAAAAAGCAACGCACAATGTTTAAGAGATTTCATCACAGAAATGAGACAACAATTAGAATGTTTAAAAAATTTACATGTTGTAACTGATCATTTAATAATTATCAATCTTCTTTGTCGAAAATTAGATTTTGCTTCAAAACGCGAATACGAGTCAAAAAGAGACCAAAGCAAGTTACCAACTCTTGATGAATTTTTTGAAATTATCGAAGAAAGATGCAGAGTTCTTAATTCAATTTCCCCCTCTCTTCCTAAAAAGGAAAAAACTTTCACTAAACTCAACCACTCAGCATCTTATCACGCGAATGCAACACAAAATAGTCGTACAAACTATTCTCAAACTACTCAAAAAATAAAATGTCCTTTCTGTAATGAAACCTCCCACAAAATTTATAGGTGCTCTAAATTCGCTGAAAGATCTCATCAGGAAAGGATGAACTTTGTCAAGTCACACCGCCTGTGCTTAAACTGTCTAGGGTCACAGCATATGGTAGGTAATTGCATGTCTCGAGGATGCTCAGTCTGTTCAAAAAGGCATCATACACTTTTGCATTTGCAATCCAACTCTCAAGATCAATGGTTATCAGGCCAACAGCCTTCTCCTCCTCACTCCCCTTGTAGGAGTCAAACTAATCCCAGAAATTCTACATCTCAAAATTCAAACATCTCAAATAATCCTCGAGCTTCTCACTTTTCTTCTCACCTTGATAACAATTCAGGGCAGTCCTCTCTAAATAGTGGCTATTCACAATTGCCACAAAATTCTGAAAATCCCTCTGCATCCGTTAATTTATCCTCAATGACACAGAAGCACAGTGATATTTTGTTAGCTATGGCCGTTGTCACACTCTACTCCAGATATGGTACTCCTATATATGCAAAAGCATTACTAGACAGTGCGTCACAAAACTCTTTCGTTTCTGAAAATTTATTGCAACAAATAAACGCTAAAGTATACAAGAGAAACTTGCATATATGTGGAATTACTCAAGACACTGTGGTATCCAACCGCATGGCAGAGTTTAGAATAATGTATTTTTTGATATCTCTTGTGCAGTGCTGCCAAGCATCACTTGCAGATTGCCTCAAACAACTATCGACACAACCTCTTTTGTTATTCCAGATCACATTACACTCGCTGACAGAGAATTTTTCAAACCATCCAACATTGATTTATTGATTGGTGCTGATTTATATTATAATTTAATAGATAATGGACTCATAACTCTTGGTAGAAACTGTCCTGTACTACAAAACACAATGTTAGGTTGGATAATTGCGGGAAATATTCCACAATGCCCTCGTTCGGGACACACTGTCTCATTTTTTAGTAACACTAGACTCTCAATTAGACTCTCTTCTCACAAAGTTTTGGGAAATCGAGGATATCCCTAAACAGAAAATATTTTCTTCTGACGAAGAGCAGGCTGAACTAGATTTCAAACAAAATCTCAAAATTTTGGAAAATGGATCTTTCCAGGTAAACATCCCTCTACGCTCACCTGATATACCTACTGAGCTAGGTGATTCATTTCACATAGCAAAAAGTCGTTTTTTAAATCTCGAAAATAAATTTAAAAATAACCCGTCTCTTTTTAATGAATATAAAAAATTTATTCACGAATATGTTTCTCTTGGTCACGCACAATATGTACCTCTCTCACTACACAATAAAAAGTTTTTAAATGAATATTTTCTCCCTCATCACTGCGTCATTAAAGATACCAGTGCTACTACTCGTTTAAGAGTTGTTTTTGATGCAAGTTGTAAGAGTTCAACTGGAACCTCTCTTAATGATATCACTTTGAAAGGCTATCAGGTTCAACCTGATTTATTTGATATTCTCTGTCGTTTTAGACAATGGACCTATGTATTCACTTCAGATATAGAAAAGATGTTTAGACAAATTAAGGTTAATCCGGACCAAACTTATTTGCAAAACATTCTTTGGAGGGACAGTCCATCTGAACCTCTCTCTTGTATTGAACTCACCACAGTTACGTATGGTACAAAGTCTGCACCTTTTTTAAGTACTCGCACGCTTAATGAACTCGCTCTCACTCGTGGTAAAAATTTTCCTCATGCATCTAATGCCCTATTGAACCAGACCTATGTCGATGACATACTATATGGAACAGACAGTTTAGTGGACATTGAAATTGCATATCACGAACTGACCCAGCTGTTGCAAAGCTCAGGTTTTCACCTACACAAATGGTGCTCAAATACTCCAGAGTTTTTAGAAATAATTCCTGAGGAATCTCAACCCCTCTTGAGAGATATAAAAATTGAAAATGTCTCGAATAAAGTTCTCGGCTTCTCATGGCAACCTGCCATGGATTTGTTTTCAATCTCGCTTCCAGACACTTTAACTTGTGGTAACGTCACAAAACGTAAGGCCCTGTCTATTATCGCTCAGATGTTCGACCCACTAGGACTTATTGGCCCTGTTATTTTATTAGGCAAAATATTTATGCAAACTCTTTGGAAACACAAAATTGGCTGGGACGAACCCTTGCCAACTGCACTTGTAGATGAATGGGAAAATTTCATCTTGAATATTCCCACTCTCAGAAAGTTGACAATTCCACGTCACCTTTTTTCTAAAAAAGAAATTGTAAATATACAGATTCACGCGTTCGCGAACAGTTCTCTCAAGGCATATTCGGGATGTGTTTATTTTCGTACCCTGTACTCTGATAACTCGGTAAGCTGTAATTTAGTTGCTTCTAAATCTCGAATTTGCCCAATTCGCCCGACTGTCACGATTCCTAGGTTAGAACTTCAAGCAATGTTATTACTTGCTAAGTTAACAAATAAAATAATTTTTATTTTTGAAAAACTTAGTTTCGATTCCATAAATTTATGGACAGACTCACAAATTGCCCTTTGCTGGATAAACTCACATCCTTCACGCTGGTCTATATTTGTAGCTAATCGAGTGTCACAGATTCAAGAATTATCTGCAAAATGGCAGTGGCGTCATGTCAGTTCGACAGATAATGCTGCTGACCCACTTTCTCGAGGCTTATTGGCCCACGATATTTTAAATTCTCAACTATGGTGGCACGGTCTTGCCTGGTTATTAGACCCCTCGATTAATCTCGATAATTTTGACAAAAAATTAAATTTGAGCAATTTACCTGAACAGAAAAAGGTAAATCTGAATGCTGTTAAAAATATTCCAAACCCTATTGTTATTTTCTGGGAAAATTTGTTTTTAAAATTTTCAAAATATTCCAGACTCACTCACACCGTTGCATACTGTAATAGATTCTTTTATAATTGTAGAAACCCTGAAGACAAAAAATTAGGCCCCTTAAATGTTGACGAAATTAAATCTGCCATTGATCAAATCTTTAAGAATTTGCAATTTATACATTTTTCAAACGAAATTAGTGAACTTAAGGCATGGGAAACGTCTCTCGAATAAAAATATCTGGTCACTCAAACCATTTTTAAACAAGGATGGATTTTTATGTGTTGGTGGTCGCCTCACCAACGCAGACATACCAGAAGAACAAAAACACCCTATATTGCTACCCTCGAAAAATCACGTTGTTAAATTACTTTTAACTCCTCCCCCGAGGAGCTGTGAGACCTGGTCGTTGGTGGGGGAGCCGAGTAGCTATTCCTTCTCGAAGGAATAAGTGAAACCAAGGACAGCTCAACGGATTTCTGTGGAATGCAGAAATCTGATATCAGGAACTTCAGCGTGGAGAGTGGACTAATGTCCCGACGAGTCTGCTGATAGCCGGTTGAAAGCCGGAGTCAGCGGGATCGTCGGAGCAGCAGACTGCTTGTGGAAACCTGCCTGATATAAACCGTATCTAGTGAAAGGTGGTTGATGAGGTATATTCACTGGATGTGGGGGCTTGCCTTAAACAGCTGGCCAAGTGGAAGGAGACCACAATAAAAACCCTCCAAGTCAAGGTGGAACAGCATATGCCGAGGACTGCGTGGTCAAGGGAAAGCTTGATCGCTAATATGCGGACTCTGGATACCTGGGGACATCCAGTTTAAATACCCTTACTCCTGCATGCGGGGCTCTGCAGGAGTGGACCTTGTACTTCCCTAGCTACTCGTGGGATCAACCATGGACAGTAAAGAAAAAAAGAAACCAAGCGGGCATGCACCGCAACCGGGCACAAGTCGGAGCAATGCATCCACAGTGCCCAAAAATAAAGAAGCACCTTCCTCACACGCGAGCAAACCTCGTGTTGAGGAAGTCAGAGAAAAGCAGGAGAGGAGAAAGGCAGGGGCACCTATACCCTCAACCTCCTCAACTGGTAGAAATCTCCAGGAGAAACCCTGGACGAAAAAGAAGAAAACCCCCCTACTCCCCGAATTGGGTAAACCCGGAGGAAGGGATGATCCACTAAGGCGTGGACTTAGTGGAGCGGGGGTAAGATGGTATCTTCGCTTCCTTGAACAGGGACTTACACCGGAGGAAGCAAGAAAGAAGGCTACGGAACGTAGGAGACAAGGAGAGGAGAAAAACATCCCTTCTAAAGGAGAAAAACGGAAGCGGGGAACGGCGGCAGCCCAAGCACCGCAAGTACAGGCGAAGAAGAAAAGGGAGGACCGAACAGTTATCCCTTCTTCATCTGGCAGCTATGCAGCTGCAGCAAAATTAACAAGAATGGCAGTTCTCCCGAGAGCGTACCCTGAGACTACCCTCAGTGCGGACGACCAAACCTTTCTGGAGAACGCGATAATAGAAGAAATGTATGCTGGGTGGGAACACAAACTCCAGTTTAGCGGCATACACTTCAGACCAGGAGTCGTTCTAATCGACTGTGAAACACCACAGACTGCAGAATGGCTCCGGTTGACAGTACCCAAGCTAGAGAGCTGGAAGGGAGCAGAACTGACGGTGTGCCAGGGAGACGACATCCCAAAAATGCATACCGCCACGATCTTCCTCCCAAGAAGCAAAGGCGTGGAAGAAGGAAAACTCCTCCGCTTGATCAAAGCGCAGAACGAGGGTTTGGAAACAAACCAGTGGAAGGTTCTCAACCTGAAGGAAGAGGGCAATGGCCTAATCTTGAGGGCAGGATTAGATAATCTATCCTGTCAAAAAATCAAGAGCAACGGGTTCACCATACACTACCGGTTTGGGAAAATACCCGTGCATGGCCTCAGAAAAGAAGAGGAGAGGAAAGTGGAAGAGGCTTCTATTTCCTCCAAGGCCAGTGACGACTCGGGTAGTGTAGAAAGCCTGCACATCTCCAAACTCCTTAGGGAGGAGTCGCCGCTGACCGAGGAGGAAATGGAGATTGCGTCGGAGGAAGGGGACAGTACTCTTTCAGATGGGGACATCACCCTGACGAAGGAGGGAAACACCCAAGAAGAAAACCAGCAGGATGATGGGAATTAACTTAGCCCAAGTTAATGCTCACCATGCCAAAGGAGCATCGGCGGTGATCACAAGATTGTTCACCAAGGACCAATGGGGTATATGTTTAATCCAAGAACCTTGGGTTAATAATAACCAGGTAAGAGGATTAGCATGTAAAGATGCTAAAATAGTATATCACACTGGTAGTGATATACCAAGAACATGTATTATGATAAGGAACAATATTAAATATTTTTGTCTTTCAGAATACATGACTCGAGACCTCGTTCCAATTCGAGCATACCTCGAACACAAGAAGGAGGGCAAAGAAATAGTGATAGCATCATGCTACTTTGAGGGAGATGGGCCTGCACCACCCCCAGAGGTACAAAAGCTGGTGAAGTACTGCGAAGAGAAGAGACTACCTCTACTTCCAGCATGTGATGCCAACGCACACAACACCGTTTGGGGCAGTAGCGACACCAACAAAAGAGGTGAGCAACTTTTAGAATATATCCTTAATAAAAACCTTAATATCCACAATATAGGGAATACACCTACATTTGTAACAAGGGTAAGGCAAGAAGTTTTAGATATCACACTGGCATCACAGGATCTAAGACAAATAGTAAAAGATTGGAGAGTATCGGGTGAACCGTCTCTCTCCGATCATAGTATCATAACATTTAAATTGGAACTGGGCATACCCGAGGCAAGCCTCAGGAGAATACCAAGAAAAACAGATTGGGACACTTATAACACCAATCTAAAAAGAAATCTAGCACAAATCCAGAGAAAAGGAAGGGCTAAGCACCATCTCGACCTGGAAAATGAGCTAGAGGATCTGAACAGGGCAATAATCGATGCGTTTGAATCGAGCTGCCCTCTTCAGAAACAAAAAAGCAGCAAAGATGCACCTTGGTGGAACAAACATCTGTCAGAACTAAGATCTCAAACCCGGGACCTTTTCAATAAAGCAAAACTCACCGGAGACTGGCAGAGGTACACCGAGGTGAGAAATACCTACTACAAGGAAATTAGAAAAGCTAAAAGAAATAGCTTCAGGAAATTCTGTGAAGATATAGACGCAACACCTGCTGCGGCAAGACTTTACAAAGTCATGGCGAAAAGTAGGGTCAACACAGATATGGCTTTGAGAAAGCCAGACGGCAATTATACCGAAAATGAGGGGGAAAGAGTTCGACTCTTACTAGAAACTCATTTTCCTGGAAGCATCCCAAATAGGGGAGACAATCCTCTCGAAGCTCACAGAAGACCTTCGAGGGCAAGTATTACAATGGCCAAACACATTTGTAGTAATGATAGGTTGAAATGGGCTATGAACATCTTTTCGCCTTTCAAGACACCGGGAGCGGATGGAATTTTCCCAGCATTGCTCCAGCAAGCTCAAGACGAAATTCTACCGCATCTGGTTGGAATTAGTCGAAGTAGCTTAGAACTGGGTTATATACCAGAAGTTTGGAGAAGGGCAATAGTAACCTTCCTTCCAAAAACTGGGAAAAGGGACACAACAAACCCCAAATCCTTTAGACCAATTAGCCTAACATCGTTTGTACTCAAAACGATGGAAAAAGCAATTGACAACTACATTCGAACGGAAATCCTAGAGAGACTACCTCTCCACCCATGTCAGCACGCCTACCGGGCAGGCAGATCTACGGAGACTGCACTGGTACAACTGACGGAGGATATCCGAGGTGCTCTAGACAACCAAGAAACTGTAGTATGTGCATTTTTGGACATAGAAGGAGCTTTTGACAACACTCCACATGAGGCTGTCAAAAGAGCATTAAGCAGAAGAGGTGTTGACAGCACAACATCCAAATGGATGTCGGAACTGCTCACCACAAGAGTAGCAGAGACAAGGACAAGCAAAGACATTGTCTCCATCTGCACTACCAGAGGATGCCCACAGGGAGGAGTAGCATCCCCTTTAATGTGGAGTCTGACGGTTGACGAACTCCTATGTGGTTTGACGAATCTAGGAATATCCTGCCAAGGATATGCCGACGATATTGTCATAACAGCCAGGGGGAAATTCGAAAATACCCTTTGTGATATTGTACAAAAGGGTCTGAACTATACAAATAGCTGGTGTAGGCAAGTGGGACTCAGCATCAACCCCACTAAAACCATCTTGATAGCCTTCACTAAGAAAAGAAAACTCAACCTCAAAACCATAAAACTTAATGGAAACGAGATTGAATGGAGACAAGAAGTCAAGTATCTAGGCTTGATTCTAGATAGTAAGCTCCTGTGGAACAAACACGAAAAGGAGATTACCCACAAGGCGAAAATGGCTCTGATGGTCTGTAGGAATCTGGCAGGGAGAAATTGGGGTTGCAACCCAAAAATCCTAAGCTGGATGTACACTGCCATAGTGAGACCAATCATCACTTATGGAGCCATTGCATGGAGCAGCGGAACTAGTCTATTGACAACGAGAGAAAACCTCTCCAAAATTCAAAGACTAGCTTGTATATGCATTACAGGAGCAATGAGAACATGCCCAACGGCAGCAATGGAAGTAATTCTTAACCTCACCCCTCTACACATGGTGGTGGAGAGTGTTGCAGAAAAAACAAGATACAGACTAAGTAGAGAGGGAATCATTAAAAGAAAAACCACCTCTTCACTTCTTAGAAATCAGACAACCTGGGACATGCCACAAGACGGTATGATGAGAAAGTACAACTTTTCGAAGAAATTCGTTACAGAATTGAGCAACAAGAAGGAATGGGATCCGAATACCATTTCCAGAATTGGGAAGAATGCCATTCAATGGTACACAGATGGCTCAAAAGCAATAGGAGGAACTGGGATAGGAGTGTTCGGGCCAGGAACCAAACACTCCGAAAGCCTGGGAAAAACCCCAAGTATCTTTCAAGCGGAAATCCACGCCATAAGAAAGTGCGCCCAGTTCAATCTTGATAAAGGATACAGAGGACAAAGGATTATCATAATGACAGATAGTCAAGCAGCCATCAAAGCACTGAGCTCTTGCGTAATCAGTTCTAAGATGGTTTGGGAATGCCTAGACAAACTAAATGAATTAGGCGAGAACAATATAGTTACTCTACTATGGATTCCACACTGGAATAGAAGGAAATGAAATAGCAGATGAACTAGCAAAGAGGGGGTCGGAAATACCCTTCTGGGGGCCTGAACCTTTTTGCGGAATCAGCCCCAATGTAATATTGGAAGAAATAGGCGAAGCCGAAAGAAAGAGAAGATCTGAACATTGGAAAGATCTAGTAGGGCTTAGACAATCAAAGATTCTCCTGGGTGACTACAACCAAAGGAGATCAAATGAATGCATAAGTCAAAGCAAGACCGCACTAAGAGTTTTAACAGGGATCCTAACGGGACATTGTCGCCTGAATGGGCACCTGAAAAAGCTCAAATTAGTGGAGGAAGAAGAATGCAGATACTGTGGCATGGAAGAAGAAACCTTCATCCATCTACTTTCCAACTGCACAGCACTCCAGAATCCTAGAGCACAGTACCTGGGAGATTACTGGATAGAAGAGGAACATTTACCTAAGCTGAAGCCTGCAGATATCCTAAAATTCCTCCGGGAAATAGGACTAAAGGAACTACTAGTTTCAGAGACTCTCCTCAGAAACTAAGTAGAAGCAAGGGGGCACAATAGACCTTTTAGGTCTCAGTGAATGTTACCCCAAACAAACACACATACATACATACATACTTTTAACTCACGAACACAACCGCCTAGGCCACGCTGGAGCCCAGACGGTACTCGCAAATATTAGACTGCAGTTTTGGCCTCTCAACTCATCTCGGGAAATCAAGAGAATCATTAGAAACTGCAATAATTGTTTTAGATTTCAATTACAACCGGTTCAACAAATTATGGGAAATTTACCCAAGGACAGAATTACCTTCACTAGATCTTTTCAGAAGGTGGGTGTAGATTTTGGAGGGCCTCTTCTAATCAAAACGTCTCTCTTGCGAAAGGCCACTTTACAAAAATGTTATATTGCTCTTTTTGTATGTATGGCTACCAAGGCCATACATTTAGAACTTGTCACATCTCTTTCGACAGAATCATTCCTTCTAACCCTTAAACGATTTATCTCACGCCGTGGAAACCCTTCAGTGATTTACAGCGATAATGCAACCAATTTTTGTGGGTCCAGAAATGAACTTCGCGAATTATATAATTATTTTAAAAACACTACAGTGAGAGATTCTGTTGAAACATTCGCCTCAGAGAATCAAATTACCTGGAAATTCATCCCACCACTTAGTCCGAACTGGGGTGGAATTTGGGAGAACTCAATTAAAAGTACTAAAAACCATTTGAAAAGAACCATTGGCAATGCTCACCTCACTTTCGAAGAACTCAGTACTGTGCTTGCTCAAATTGAGGCAATCCTAAATTCTCGACCTATATATGCTTTGTCAAATATCCGACTGACTTAGAATGTCTCACCCCTGGACATTTTCTTATAGGAACAAGCCTTACTGCATATCCTGAAAAGGATCTCGCACACGTCCCCGAAAACAGACTAAATTTATTTCAAAAATGTTCTCGCATTCAACAATCATTTTGGAAGAGATGGTCGGTTGAATATCTAAATACTTTACAGCACAGACCTAAGTGGCTACTTCCTTCTCGCAATCTTCAGGTCAACGATCTCGTTCTTTTAAAGGAGGACAATGTTCCCCCTCTTAGCTGGCCAAGAGCCAGAGTAATGGAAGTATTTCCTGGATCTGACAACAAGGTCAGAGCAGTCAAAATACGCACTAGCAGCGGACTTTTCACACGTCCAATCACCAAACTTTGTCTTTTGCCATTTGACCAGGAAGACAATAACATTGTACATAGTGTAATTCCGTAATTAGTTTCTACTCTTAGTATTTTATTCGATTTTGTTTTTAATCCTACAACAGACTCTCCTCACTAGCTTTTAGTTTTATTTTGCTTCTCCTTATTTTACCCTTGCTTATTGAACGCGATTCGTTCAACGGGGGGGTAGTTATGTTCAAATCTCTTTAAACTAAATTAAAAACATTTTCTCAAGGTGTAATAGCAACCGAACTTGCAACCACTTTTAGATTGATCATTTAACATTTCATGTAATATGTTTCAAAAATGTTGAGTAGTTTAGTTTAGATATAGACAAAACCTGTTAAGTTTTAGTGTGTTATATTTTGTAAAAAATCAGGATATCATTCTCATGTAAGTGTCAGTGTCAAAAAAAATAATTTTTTAAGTATTGTTCCTATTATTTTGCCAGAGTCTTAGTTTTTGATTCTGGTACCCAAATATATGTTTTAAAGATTCTCCAATCTTTATTTCATTCTAGACACACATTCTCTCAATCGAGAGTTTCGTGTAAATCACGACAAGTTCGTGAAACTTTATTGTTTGGATCCTAAAAACCAGAGGATCTGAACATTAATTCAATTACCAGAGGATCTGAACATTAATTCATTAAATCTTTTAGAAGCCCTTGAGATAAATAAAAACAAATATTCAGATATTCTTCTTAACGACCAAATAGATAACAACAATTTTCCCTTATTAAAACTTTTTACCTAGAAAGGTTCCTGTAAGTAGGATTGTTGTGAACGAGTTTCGAGGTAAACTTGTTACATACTTTAGTTAATCCCATATTTAGACACATTTTTTCCCTTTTTTATTTTATTTCCATGTAAATAGATCATAATTTTATTGTTAATATCCGTATAATATAGTATTAAGGCACTGTATAAATTGAAAATGTCTCATTATACATAACCTCCATTCGTTTGAAAAAGCTACTGTGTTAGCGAAACGCGTCACAATTTTAAGTTGAATTATTACGTAGGCTTAAAAAAAAAATTCAAAATGGGTCACAATATAACAATTATTGATATCGAGCACTTCACGGTTTTTGTTCAATATAATTATTAATACTGCTTATCACTTTACTATTATTTTTAACTTTATGAAAACTATTGAATTCTATCGGGTTGACTTTCTCTTATAGTTGAGTAACATGTTAATAATTGAAAATTATTTTTTACTTTTTAGTTCGGTCGGTTATAGAAGAGTGCTTTTTAATTTTCAAGCCATTATTTATTTTATTTTTCATTTTTTAAATAAATTGGATTATTTTATTTTCTTTATTGGTCGGAGATAGAGCTTTTTGTATTTGTACCACCAATTCAAATTATCGTGTAACTCCTTTCAAATTGGTTTTTGCTAAAATATGCAGATTTGACATCTTGAGTTTAAGCACGAGAAGCGCTTACCTCGTTCCATAGATTCTGAACGCACTCCTTACGTCATAAGTCATTTTTGTTTGAGCGCGAATTTTAAACTAATGACATTTAAATTCAAATAATTCCATATTGTTAAGTAATTTCTAGCAGCAAAGACGTTAATGACAATCTCCTGGGTATACAAAATGATGTTGCACGAGTTTTTGTTGAATTACTATCTCTGGATTTTTGGTAAAAGTTTATAGAGCATAGAAGATACTAATATAATGACTTACCGTCCAACCACCGTCAGCTATTTCCTGGTCGCAAAATACTTTCAAAAACCAATAAGTAGTACCTCGAATTTGAAGATAATAAATTCCAGATATTCTCATTCCAGCAGTTAGAAAATCCACACAAGAATATCCCTGAAACAAACACGAATATTTTTATTCATAAAATTAAAAAAAAAAAAAAAAAAAAAAAACGAAAATCACGTATGAATAATAATTATTCTAACGCTTTATAAGTTTTGAAAAATATTTTTCAAAAACACTGACTTTGAAGTATAATTAAACATCCGTCGGTGCCTATAGTCGGGGAAGTAGTTGATGCATCGTTATTGAATGAACACTGCTTTTGAAAAATAATTTTGAAAACTTATTAAGCGTTAGAACAATTATTATCATGTCAATAACCCAAGCTGTTGACGCAGTTATAGACCAGGGTCGATAATTTTTGAAACAAAAAAAATAATAGTAGGATAAAACGTATTAGAAAAGGAGGGAAATGTGATAAAAATGAAAAGAAAAATAAAGTTTTTAAAGGTAAAAAATGGTTTATCTCGATTTCTGGTAAAATTACAAGTCCTATGGGAAAAAGTTGAATGGCAAAGTAGTGAGTAATAAAAAACTCTACAGCTTTTGTATCCACAATTTTCACACATAACCTCAAAATGTATGTGAAAAATTCAAATAACCAGGTTTTTGATTTTTTATTCTTATCTTTTTAAAAAAACATATCTTTCTTACGAAAGGACCCTGCACTTTTTATAGGTAAAATGGTTTTCGGTGGAATTGTCTGAATTTTTAGTAGGTATGTTGTAGTATTCGATGTACTGATTGAACGTGCAGAATCGCAAAGTTTGTCGATGGATAGATATTGAAATACGTTCAAGTACTGAATTTTTGGGAAAGTGTTGAGTAGATAATAAGAAAGGAATTTCACCGGGTTAATCGTGAATTATAGGGTGATTTCTGAAACTTTGTTATTTTGTCATTTTTATCATTGGAAATTTTCATGATCACCCTATATATCAAAGCAAAATCATGTGTATACGGTATCAGCTATCTTTGGAGAATAGTAATAATTACTGTATATTCAAGTTAATTATTCACAATTTTACCGAGAACCATTTTACCTATAAAAAGTGCTGGGTTCTTTCGTGAACACTTAACTTATTATGTACCAAACGCACTGTAATTTATTTGATCTGAAATATTTCTTTTTTCACAATATTTCTTTTTTCTACTACCGTGCGTTTTAACCCACTTTCCCGCTCGCATTTTAGTTTTGAAAGTGTTACTTTCCCGCACTAGTGCTGGAAAGTAATAAATGCGTGCGGGAAAGTAAAATTATGCAAATTTTGACCTTATTAGATAGTTTTTTACTTCGGAAGCTATAACTATTGTGACTACAGATGAATAAATAATCCATAAAAAATATTTTCTAGCTTTTTGTTGCATTTTTCATTTTTTGGAAATATAAAATAATGAAGATATTTTTATATAACCCTAACAGCAAATAACTCCACTGGACCGGCAATTTTAAGTAATTTACAGAAAGCAATAAAAATGTGTTTTGATATTAATATTTATAATAATTAGTAGTTTTTAGTAAAAGTTCTGTATATGTATGTTGAAATGAAATAATTTGTAGGCATTTGTAGGCATTTTTGTACTCAAACCCCTATAAGCGCGCCGCTGGAGTAGCGAGTGCCTTTCAGTGCTCCACGCATGCTCGCGATTCAGCGCTTCACGCATGCCCATTCGTCGTTCTACGCATGCCCGTCTATTAGCTTTATACGCATGCCTAGCTAACGGCCAACGCCCAAATTAGTGTTGGGCAGAATCGAAAGATTTTAAGAATCGGGTACTCTGTTCTCGAATACTTTCAAGAATCGAGTATTTACCGAGTACTGAGTACTCGAATACAAAGAAAAAATTTTGTATCACCTCCCACTATTTATATATAAAATTTTAACGAAATATGATGTAGATTTATTTAATTTATCGATTCCACATCTTCGCATCCCATTTTTTTCTTCATTTGTTTCTCGGTCATAATTTTAAATTCACTCACTAACGTATCACATGGATGATCTCGTTTTCAATGATGTTTTATTTGTTGGAGTTTATTTTTATTTGTTTTTTATGTAATTTGAGTATAAGATTGAATAAATGTCGATGAAATTTTGTTATTCACTCAAGTATTGAAGTGCGCCCCTGTCCCGTACAGTCTATTTTTTTGCCTTCCATGAAAACATATTCGAGTACTGAGAGTATTCGAGTACTTCACAGTGAGTATTCGAATACTAACGAGTACTCATGAGAATCGAGTACATTCCGATTCTTTGTACTCGAGTACCCCATCACTAGCCCAAATAGTTCAGTTCTGGAGTTGAACTCAAAAAAACGTAAGACGACACCTTTTATCCCGGCAACACTATATTTTATGTTAAACCTAGTTGTACTTATTTGTATAGTTCTGTATTAATCTGTATGTTTGAGTGACAATAAATGCAATCAATACCCTAGACAACGTAAAACTCCTACATTTTGGGGACTCGTCCGGGATAAATAAGGTTATGAGACGAAAAAGGCGCTAAAAGACGACGACGAAGTGAAGCCGAAAGACGATAGAAGACGTAATAGACGATAGAAGACGTTTAGATTTGCGATTGTCAAGACGAAATGAAGACAATTAGATGGTGATACAAAAATTTAGTTTTTTTTTCTGATGCCAATATCGAGTCGATGTCACATATAGCTGGATGCGAAGGAATTTCAACCCCATTAACGGATGCAGTAGAAAACCAATAGTGCGAAAAGGTTTGAACACGAACTTGGTTGGTAAAAAACAGGTGGGCTGCATGCTTTTCATTGTAATTTTCAATATTTTCTCTCAAAGACATTTTGATATTTTTAAAATAAATCAGAAGCAATTTGTTTCACTTGAAAAAGACTTTTAGTAAACAAAACGGAGTGCAATTTTGTTATTATACTCACATAAAGACTCAGTGACTTTTTTTTATATATAAGATAGGTATAAAAGACATTTCAGTATTATATACTTTTTTTTTCATCGATTTTCGACATAATCAGTGTTTCTTTTCTAATGACAATGAAACTTTCAATTATTATTGATTGGATACATTATTAGATTATTTACCGCTTTTAATCTTGATATTGTTTTTTAACAGTGAAATATATAAAATGTTTATTTGCTAGAAGGTAAAACGCTAGTTTTAAGTAATATTTTATTTAGTTTAAAATTAAGAACAGTGAATCAATAGCTGTTGCACTGCTGATATTTTTTGACGATTGTTTTGGTAATTTTTATGGTTATTAAGGTGTACTGATTTTTCATTTTTCTTTCTCTCTGTTACCACAGTACATAGACAATATGTACTGTGCTGTTACGTTTTAAGCTGTATTCGTACACATGAGCGTTGCGCTTTTATTTTAGTTATAGTCTTTATTTCACGTTTTTAAGTTTGTGAAAAATATTAATTATAGCAATTTACATTTGCATAAAGGTTATTATTTTTTTTATTTATTGTTGTTTAAAGTTTGTGTATTTGTCCGAAAGACTATTTTATAAGTGCTGGAAGAAAAGGCGTCTTCTGTCAGTTATATATATAATTTTGTTTAATATTTTTATACTTCTGATGTGGTATCCTTTTTATGTACCATTGTAGTAGTAGCGTTTTGTTGTTTTAGTTCAGAATAAGTATTTTAAATAAGCATTTTTTTTATTAATAGGTTGGTAAGTTTCACTTTTGTTTTAAGATGGTGAAATTAAAAGAAATTCCTATTATTCAATATAATATAAACTTTATACACTTGATAATTTTTTATAATGAGGATGAGCCGCGGCAGCAAAGATAGGCACTTCGCGAATTCACCGGCTTCCACATTAGTGAAAGTTCAGAAGACTTTGAATCAAAGTTGAATAGTGTAAAGGACAATTTAGAACTCCCAAATCTAATTTCGATATGTAACGTTTTGGATTTGGACTATACAGGATCAGTCGATGATCTCATTTGCAGAATATGCCACTTTCTAAATAACCCAGAATGTAAGGAGCGTGATACAGAAGACGAATTAACCGAAGACGATGATTTTGAAAAAGACAAAACGCAGAACAAAAATGAAATTAGTGGTACAAAGAACAGAGACAGGAAAGGAACCATGCCAATCAGAAACATCAATAACAGCGAAAAAATAGTTGGGAGAGCAAACCAACATGGAACAGATGACTTAAGACCTAGTGCACACACAAGAGGACGTAGAGAAAGTATAGATAACGAGAACAATGGCCGCTTAAGCATTGTGGAAAGAAACCCGAATGAGAGAGATGGAAGTCAGTATGAATATAGTGCTTCGGAGAGGAACCGGAATGGAACAAGGAGAATGGTGGAGACATACAATTTAGAAGATGATTTCAGACATAATGATTTTTCAGATCCTGGTAGAAATGATGGAATTCATGTCGGTGAGCCCAGATGGCAGCAGTATAGACGTCATACGAATGAGGCAAATAGATACGAATCAGAACCAGTGGCGGAACAATTTCGCAAAATGAATACAAGGGATCGATTTTCGCTTACTTTTGGAGATGTTGAGGACACTATCCGACCATTTGACGGAAAGGACAAATATCCGATTCGAAAATGGATTTTAGACTTTGAGGATATCGCTGATTTGATGGGGTGGAATGAATTACAGAAACTTATTTTTTCTAAGAAATCGCTGAGAAGACTAGCTAAATTATTTGTCCAGTCCCTAGAAGGAGTTAGAACCTGGACAACGTTAAAGATGCTTTTGCTAGAAGAATTTGAAATAAAAATCAGCAGCTCTGAGGTGCATAAGCAGTTAATGCAACGAATGAAAAGGAGGGAAGAGTCCGTAAAGGAATATGTCCTAACTATGAGAGAAATTGGAAGCCGTGCAAACTTGGAACCAGAGGTGGTGATGCAATACATTATACCTAATGACGCCTCAAACAAAATAGTTTTGTATGGTGCCAGAAATTTTTTAGAGTTTAAAGATAAAATCAAAATTTATGAACAAGTGAAGGCAGGAAAGTTCACGTATAACCAAGATATAAAACCAAGAGACAAGTGGAGTCTATAGATGTTAGCCACATAAGAAATATTGAAATAAAAGAAGAAATTAAAACCCTTGTAGAGAACTACAAACCTGTTAAGATAAAAACCACGGATGTAGAGATGAAGTTAATATTAAAAGACGAAAATCCCGTCTATCAACGACCACGGAGACTAGCACCACCGGAAAGAGTGGAGGTACAGAAACAAATAGACGAGTGGATGGAAGAAGGGATAGTGAAACCAAGTTCATCTGATTTCGCTAGCCCTATAGTACTGGTAAAGAAAAAAGATGGTAAAAAAGACTGTGTTGCGATTATAGAAAATTGAACAAAAAAATAATTAAGGACCGTTTTCCTTTACCTTTGGTGGAAGATGTGCTAGATTGCCTACAAGATGCTACAGTCTTTAGTACAATTGATTTGAGGAATGGATTATGGATGTCACCATAGAAGAAAATAGCACTAAATATACATCATTCATTACACCAGATTTTTAAAATGCCCATTCGGCCTATGTAACAGCCCAGCGGTTTTTCAAAGATATATCGCAAATATACTTAAGCCGCTGACCCAAAAAAATATCGCCATATACTACATGGATGATATAATCATACTAAGCGCTTCAGAAAAAGAAGGATTGGATAGACTTAAAATGGTATTGGACACAGCCAGGGACTATGGACTCGAAATAAAGAAGAAAAAGTGCCAATTCTTAAAACGACGAGTGGAATTCCTAGGATATATTGTGGAAGACGGGAAGGTTCAACCCTCTGAAGAAAAGTCATTGGCCATAAGACGTTATCCCATACTGACAACAGTTCGGCAGTTACAATCATTTTTAGGACTCACCGGTTATTTTAGGAAGTTCATGCCTTCGTATGCGCTAATAGCGAAACCGTTAAGTGACCTATTGAAGAAAGATCAAGATTTTGAATTTCAGGATGTGCATAGAGAAGCATTTGAGAAGTTGAAAACTCTGCTTAGTAGTGAGCCAGTTATTTACATTTATAAACCAGGATACGAGTTGGAACTACATACTGATGCTAGTCAACATGTATATGGAGTATGTTTACTGCAAAGATCTGAGGACGACGGAAACCTCCATCCTATATATTACATGAGTAAGAAGACAACCTCAGCTGAGGAGAGATTTACTAGCTACGAATTAGAAGTTTTGGCGATAATACAGGCAATCAAGAAATTTCGGATATACCTACTGGGAGCAACATTTAATATAGTTACCGACTGTCAGGCGTTCCAAAAAACCATGGACAAACGAGACTTAACACCAAGAGTAGCTAGATGGGCTCTTTTGTTGAAAGAATATAATTATAAAATTGAACATAAAAAAGGTAATAGAATACCACACGTGGACGCATTGAGCCGATATCATAATGTCATGACAGTTGAAGACGTGGTAGACAATGGTTTACTAAAAAGAATTGAATCAGCCCAACAAGGAGATGAACACATTCGAGCCTTAAGAACAATATTGGAGTCTGGAAAAGACTATAATAATTATTTTTTGAACAAAAACATCTTGTATAAATTTGCAAACGGAAAAGAGCTATTAGTGGTCCCAGACGCCATGCAAAATGAAATAATCAAAAGAGCACATGAAATAGGCCATTTTGCCGTATCAAAGACGAAAGAAGTAGTGAAAAGAGAATTTTTCATAGAAAAATTGAAAAAGAAGATAAGGGTAGTTATTAGAAACTGCATATCTTGTATTTTAGGAAACACCAAAGACGGGAAGAAGGAAGGGTTCTTGCATTCTCTACCAAAAGAGGGACCCCTCCATACATATCACGCAGACCACGTTGGACCAATGACGTCAACCAATAAAAACTATAAACATATTTAAGTTATTATAGAGGACTTTTCAAAATTTGTTTGGTTGTATCCAACCAAGTCTACAACAACTAAAGAAGTAATAAACTTCTACGTGAGCAACAGACAGTCTTCGGCTCGCCAAAAAAAATTATCACCGACAGGGGAACAGCCTTTACTTCTACTGAATTTTCAGAGTACTGCCAAGAGGAGAGCATCCAGCACGTTGTCATAACCACAGGCGTTCCAAGAGGTAACGGGCAGGTTGAAAGAGTTAACCGAATAATAATTCCTATTTTAACCAAGCTGACATTAGACGATCCTACGAAATGGTATAAACATATAGATAAAGTACAAACTTCCCTTAATTCCACATACCAAAGAAGTATAAACCAAACGCCTTTCGAAGTATTATTTGGAGTTAAAATGAGAACAAAGGAGGAAGTAAAAATCAAAGAGCTGATAGAAGAAGAAATTCTAGAAGAGTTTAATAAAACCAGACAGCAGTTACGGGATAGTGCAAGACAACAAATCAAGAAAATCCAAGAAGAAAATAAGAAAAGCCATAATTCGAATAGGAAAGAACCTAGAAAATATAAAGTAGGACCCCTAGTAGCTATCAAACGGACAGAATTTGGACCAGGCTTGAAGTTGAAAAGAAAATACTTGGGACCCTACGAAGTAACAAAAGAAAAAAGAAACGACAGATACGATGTAGCACGTGTTGGAATCCACGAAGGTCCAATCAAAACATCGACTTGTGCGGAATATATGAAGCCATGGGTTAATGAAGAATCCGAGTCGGATTCAGAGCAGGATGGCCGAGTGTAGGCATTTTTGTACTCAAACCCCTATAAGCGCGCCGCTGGAGTAGCGAGTGCCTTTCAGTGCTCCACGCATGCTCGCGATTCAGCGCTTCACGCATGCCCATTCGTCGTTCTACGCATGCCCGTCTATTAGCTTTATACGCATGCCTAGCTAACGGCCAACGCCCAAATAGTTCAGTTCTGGAGTTGAACTCAAAAAAACGTAAGACGACACCTTTTATCCCGGCAACACTATATTTTATGTTAAACCTAGTTGTACTTATTTGTATAGTTCTGTATTAATCTGTATGTTTGAGTGACAATAAATGCAATCAATACCCTAGACAGCGTAAAACTCCTACATACATTTCCATAGCAACCAACCAAAATAAAGAGATTGTGGGAATTGTAATAGTTTGAAAATACAATATCCTCCTATATAATTATGAACAATCGGAGAAAAAATTATATGTTCAGCTTGGCAGCAAAGTAGATTGACTGCCTAGTTAAACAAATAACTATTTTCACCGTATTTTGACCTAATATAAAAAAAAGCCCTAGTTTTCAAGCGAAAATTCTGGCGTCAGAATATCAGCTTTTTTCAAAAATTCAGTGGGATTTACCGTTGGCGAGCGGCAACCACCCCTAAAATGATATGGTAGTGACCAGATCACTTCTAATTGCTAAAAACCATGTTACTCTATGTTTTTGAGGGCGCTAAATACGAATATGACGTTTGTTTTTTTCTAAAATTGGGGGAACATTGTTAAAATCTACAATTAAATGAAAAATTGGAAAAAAATTTTTCCGTGAATATCGAACTTCAACTCGCTGCCATTCACGGAATAATCAATATTTTTTCATAAAAATTTAATCACACATTCTTGAACTTATTTGCAAGGCAGTAAAACATATCGGAAATTTCCAAAGCAATTTCCAACCAATCGGTGAATTTCGGAAAAATGTTTACTACTCTTTCTGACTTTCTGTGCACATTTTTGCAAAAGTTGAGTGACAAAGTTTTTGATTTTCAATTTCTACATAATATTATTAATATTATTATGTAGTCTCCAAGTCTAATATACAAAGTTTGTTTTTCAGAAAATTTCCAATGTTTATTTGCAAAAATAAAAATTTTACAGCGTCTGAAACCTCAGCGCTCTAGTCGCTCGACGCTTGCACTGGGCGCGTTTCTCTTGGATTTCATGCAGTGAGTGAATAATGAATCTAAAATTTTCCATTAATAATTTTTTCATATATCAAAAAGCTCTATCTTCAAACCGAAAATATGTAGATTTAAAGATGATTTAAGGTTTCCACTTACTGCAATACCTTCCTCTCTTTTTAAACCCGACGGCTGTAGAAGAACTACTGAAAAATCTGATCTGATGCAAGTTGTAGAAAACGAAGTACAGCAATATATTGTAACACAGTCTCCTTCATTAGAAGAACGAGGTATTGTAATAATTATTGATGGTACATTACAAGCACTCCCTTCAAAATCATTTGCTAATTTCAATTGCTTAAGTGAAACAGTTTTGAAAAATATCATCGATTGTCTACGGACAGCCGATGAAGTCCATCTCGTTTTTGATAGATACGATGATAATTCGCCCAATCCAAAGCAGGAAGAAAGAAATCGTAGGTATGGTTTATCCAGTAAGACGTATAATATAACTGGAATGTGTTACCTGATTTTTACAATGAATTATCAGCAATTGAATATTTACAAAATTTCTTTTGTTCTTGTGCTCAAAAATCTTCTTGGTCCACCGACGTGTGTCCTTGTAAAAAATCTATTTTGGAGTGCTGTGATTTATGTAGTTGCCGTGATTCATGTACTAATAAAGCAAATTTAGTTTATGACGAATGTACATAGTGAATAAATTTTTATATTCATACATGGTTTTCTACTATTATTTATTGTATCATTGTTTATAAAAAAGAATTATTAATAGAAAATTTTAGATTCATTATTCACTCACTGAATGTAATCCAAGAGAAACGCGCCCAGTGCAAGCGTCGAGCGACTAGAATGCTGAGGTTTAAGACGCTGTATAATATTTATTTTTGCAAATAAACATTTGAAATTTTTTGAAAAACTTCCTTGTATATTTCTCTTGGAGACTACATGATAATATGTGGAAATTGAAAATCAAAAACTTTGTCACTCAACTTTTGCAAAAGTGTGCACAGTCAGAACTTGGTTATTTGAATTTTTCACATAAATTTTGAGGTTATGTGTAAAAATTGTGAATACAAAAGTTGTAGAGCTTTTTATTACTCACAACTTTGCCATTCCCGAACTCGGATCGTAATTTTTATTTTCGATTTGATTATATTCTCCCCCTTTTCTAATGATTCTTATCCTACTATTATTTTTTTTTTCACTTTTTACCATTTTACTGGTCTATTATGTTTGTAAATGAAAACTGACTTCGATTGTTGGATGTCTCACACAGTTTGTTAAATCGAATTCTTAGTCACACCTGTAAAATTGTAGTAACCCTATGTTTAGGAAACAAATGTCATTAAAAAGCTTCCTAGTGATGCTATCAACAAAACAGCGGAGACATTGAGTAGATCTTATCTGATCGTTGGTGTCTTTTTAACATATTTTTGATGTAATCACTAATACATTTCTTTGTTTACTTCCCACAATAGATGGATGTCTATCGGTAAAAGTTTAGTAACTTTCGACTCAAACCTTTACACAATGTTGTTTGTTAATAAAAAATAATCATAATTTCCAAAAGAATGTTATAATGCAGGGTGATAAGTAACTTTTTTTGTCAGGTGAAGTTAAATATCTTGGAGTTATCCTAGACTCAGGTTTAACTTGGAATCGACACCTTCAGCATGTGTTTAAGAAGACAGAGGTACCTTTATGGTTGGCAGGCGCACCTAAGGCAGTAAAAGGGGACTTAGACCAAGCGTGGTACATTGTTTGTCATCCCCAGGATAACATATGCATCTCTGGACTAGTGGCTAAAGATTAGACAAACTAAGCAAGGTCCTAAGACTTGCGGAGCTTGGGGAAAAGGGCGACCCATCAATAAGAGAGTGTGTCTTGGCCTACACCTGCCGATATAAAGGAGATTCTCCCAGCCCACCTTCCTGGGAAGGACAGGATGGACAATGACCTAGGAGGTCAACTCCTCGGGAGGATGTACAATGGGTCACATGTGGCCCAAGTGCTGTGATCCTACACTCACCCTCCTTACCCTACAGATACAGATCCTATTATGAATGATGCCAACCATCAAGGTTGCCAACTGTCCTAACCAATAGTCTCTTGTTAAAGAATATTAGTTTAAAATAATCGATATTGGGAAAAGTAGAATTCGATAGATGGCGCTCCAAAATGTCAATGTCATCCTAGCATTCAGTAAAACAAATCGGCTGCCGTATATGCCCTTTTATATTTAAATGGTTTTATTTTGCTGTTTTAGTTATTTTCAGTGTGTGTTTTGTGAAACTTTTGCTTTTTCTTTGATTGTGCTTTAGTATTTTGTGTTCTTAAACTAAATTTTGACTCCCAATATTTTTATTTTTGGAGTAATAGGTATGGTTGATATTTGTCAAAAATAGGCGAGAATAATATAGTTACCCTACTATGGATTCCAGGACACACTGGAATAGAAGGAAATGAAATAGCAGATGAACTAGCAAAGAGGGGGTCGGAAATACCCTTCTGGGGGCCTGAACCTTTTTGCGGAATCAGCCCCAATGTAATATTGGAAGAAATAGGCGAAGCCGAAAGAAAGAGAAGATCTGACCATTGGAAAGATCTAGTAGGGCTTAGACAATCAAAGATTCTCCTGGGTGACTACAACCAAAGGAGATCAAATGAATGCATAAGTCAAAGCAGGACTGCACTAAGAGTTTTAACAGGGATCCTAACGGGACATTGTCGCCTGAATGGGCACCTGAAAAAGCTCAAATTAGTGGAGGAAGAAGAATGCAGATACTGTGGCATGGAAGAAGAAACCTCCATCCACCTACTTTCCAACTGCACAGCACTCCAGAATCCTAGAGCACAGTACCTGGGAGATTACTGGATAGAAGAGGAACATTTACCTAAGCTGAAGCCTGCAGATATCCTAAAATTCCTCCGGGAAATAGGACTAAAGGAGCTACTAGTTTCAGAGACTCTCCTCAGAAACTAAGTAGAAGTAAGGGGGCACAATAGATCTTTTAGGTCTCAGTGATTGTTACCCCAAACACACACACATACACATACATTTGTCAAAAATAAAACAAGTTTGGGTTTGATTTCGTGTTTTTATTTTATTTTTGATATAGTAATATCTACAAAAGTTACAGGGAAGGTACGTTTGTATTGAGTCATATTTTAAATCTTTAATACCGACTTATTTTCTCTTTGTTTTTGTAACTATGGATTTGGTATACACTGACTATTCAAAGTTTATTTGAATTTGTAAATGCTGAGCCTTCTTCTAGCTGCATGAATGAAGGACAGGCAGTTTTAAATGCTGGCCATATATTTTTGTATGGTAGGTACCTATAGAGGGAAGAAGTGACACTGCGAAAGTGCAATGAAAACAAAAAATAGAATAACATAACCTCTTCCATAATATCTCTGATTATATAAGAATATAACCTCAGGAATGATGACAGTAGAGTTGAATAGAAAAACACAGTTGACTTGCATATAATACAAAAACAATGCAAAACGAATTGTTTTACTCGTTGCGACAATTACAATTTTTTCCGCCAGAGGTCTTATTGAATTCTACTCCGGCCAATAATTCAATAAATTCAGATTGCTGATAATATTTCCATTTAACAGCTTGTATAATTTGTAAACTAATTGACATAGCCTTTGGCTCTTTATAGTATCATTTTAAAATCTAAAAATCTGTTACTTAATACCTTATAGTATCAACTGTATCTTTTTACCTGTAATTATGTTTGTACTCTGCGATTGTAACCGTAATTATTATGTGTTACTTTATACTTTATAATCCGTCTACAAGTAAAAGTTGTTTTAATTCGAAGATACATGAAAAATATTTTCAAGGAAACATTAGTATAGTTCCGAAAGTAAACCACAAAACGTTACACTTACTTCAATACTCTGTAAGGTCAACAAACTATAAGGCATTGACAGACGGGTTTCGTAATTTCAGCAACCGGATTATTTTCAAAAACTAATGCTCCATTATCCAGTTGTTAATTGATTTTTAACTTGCTAATTGTTTAGCATTTGGCAAGAGTGAATAACACACAAAACTAAACAAATCAAAACAGGATATTTTGACAGAAATGTTCGGTAGATTCTAGAATAGTATATTATTAAACGAGCAATTTATGATAGCCAATATTTACAACGGGTGACGTTTGCGTCACGAGCCGCAGGCGAGGGAGGCATGTCAGCCGATTGAATATTGGCCATAAATTGCGAGTAAAATACTATATTTTGTCCACGACCATTAATTTCTTTTATCAAATAAAATATTGTAACGATTTGGTATTACTAACCCCAAAATGTTCTGACAGCTACATAAAAATATAATTTGACATAGATAGAGATGGGCGATACTGTGTAAAGTATCAATACAACGTACCGTTATAAATATATTGTTTTAAAATACTTAATATCAGAGAATATTGTTATGAAAACTATCAATACTAGAAATCGCAATATTTTATCGATGCGATATATTCCAGAAACAAATTTCCTGAACAAAATACACATATTTTATAGTTCATTTCTTATTGTATACCACCATCTCTAGCCGTGAATTATGAACCATAATACACTACAGTCTATTATGAACCATAATTCACGAGAGTTGATATATGGGTACCATATACCTTTTGTTAGGAGGTAAAATATTGACTTATTATTAGGTGGTCGTGGACAAACAAATTATTTTTTAAAATCTAATAATTATTATGACCAGCGACAAACGTGAGTTAACAAACAGCGTGATTAACTTATTCCTAGAGCTCAATACATCTGTTGAAAGATGTATGTATGTATGTATTTCTGGGGTAACATTCATTGGGATCTAAAAGATCTATTGTGCCCCCTTACTTCTACTTAGTTTCTGAGGCGAGTCTCCAAAACTAGCAGCTCCTTTAATCCTATTTCCCAGAGGAATTTTGTGACATCTGCAGGCTTCAGCTTAGATAAATGTTCCTCTTCTATACAGTAATCTCCCAGGTACTGTGCTCCAGGTTTCTGGAGTGCTGTGCAGTGTGGAGTTGGAAAGTATGTGGATGGAGGTTTCTTCTTCCATACCACAATATCTGCATTCTACTTCCACTATTTTGAGCTCTTTTAGGTGCCCATTCAGGCGAAAATGTCCCGTTAGGATCCCTGTTGAAGCGAAGTTTTACTTTGCCTTATGCATTCATTTGATATCAACAGGCTGTAGTCACCCAGAAGAATCTTTGGTAGTATAAGCCCTACTAGATCTTTCTAATGGTCAGATCTTATAAATTTTTTCCAATATTACTTAGAGGCTGATTCCACAAAATCGTTCAGACCCCCAAAAAGGTATTCCACCCCCCCTTTTGGCTAGTTCACCTGCCATTTCATTTCCTTCTATTCCAGTGTGTCCTGGAGTCCATGGTAGTGAGGTAACTATATTGTTCTCGCCTAGTTCATACCAATATATAGTTTTTTTTTATATACACATTATACAGGGTGCATCATTAGTGCGATAACGATAGATATTTTCTAAATTTTCAATGACATTCGAATATAACTTTTGTATCAATCAGTCTAAAGGCTTGTAATTGTACAGCGTGATCCAAAACTCCGTGTCAGGAAACGAATAAATCCGTTGGTCATGTATTTTCTTTAATGACCTTAATACACTTTTAGAAATAGTCAATCTCCACTTTAATATAGTTTGAAGGTATTGTTTAAAAATCGACCTCGTAACAGATACATGCAGATTTTAACAATTCACCATAAGTTTTAACATTTCCGGATATAAACATAGTTGAAAAGGATGTATCTGTGCTAAGGCGGCGTTTCCGCAATTATTTCAATCGGCCTAATATTAATAATTATATGAAATCATGCAATTTTGATCGGTGATTGTGTTAGGAAGTAGTAACGTTCTTAATACAACGGGTAAAATATTAATTTAAAATAATTTATTATTTAATTTATAATAATTTAAGATAAAACACAAAATGTAGTCAAAAATGTTTTTCTAACAGTTTTCGTTGGAAAGGATGAAAAAAAAACATTCAAAATTGGATGCAGACATACTTTTTGATGCAGCAATGTGTCTTATGTCTTTTTCTAATGTCCCACTGGCAGACAAAAGGTTATTATAATGAGCTCTACGCACATTATTGGAATTGTACAGCCTGAGTAGTAAAATAAAAATGAATTTTTTTAAGCTACCAAAAGTTTTGCCATAGTATGATTCGAAAAATTGGAAGTTCTATAACCAGAAATTTGAGAAAGGAAGGAAGAAAGGTCAGTATGGCCAACAAAAAGTGGTTTTATGACAAAAATGACAGATCTCTCAACGCATGTTAATTGCTCTATAGGCATGTGGATGACGACATCTTTAAAATGCCAACATGACATGACCGCCAGAAATATCTTTCGCAAGAACTTCGAGATTGTCATCATAGATTAGAAGGATCTTGAGGAAGAGAACGCACTTTTACCTCCCACGAAGGAGCACCTTAACAAATTAGGACACTAAAGGACACTAAAACAGCTCTGCAGATTTTGAATATTGGGAAATATCCTTTTTCACAAATAGCTCAAAATAATAATATCATTGACTACCTTGACTTACCTTGACATCTTTAATAGCTGGAGAGACATCTGCTGTGACGAATGTCGAGTTAACGTGTGTGGGTTTATTTTTGACACTGGGAAAAATAACACCACCTTTTCTCTTTTCCACTCTTTTTTCCGTCGTAGAAACTGAACCACCTATGTGTGATGATACGGTATTATGTACGGACGTTTGTGTCATAACAGGTGAAAGAGTAGTAAACCCACTTGAAGGTGTTGTGTCAGTAACATAATCTTCGATAAACCTTGTAGATTCATAATCTTCTAGTTTATCCAAAGATGGATCGAGCAATAATTCAGCAGGTACTGGTTTTTGAGATAAAGTGGCTACATCGTTTTCTTGTTGTTTCAACCTTTTTTCCACTTTATCGAGATTAGCGATGATTTTATTAGTTTTCATTCTTAAATCATTGTGAATTTCTCCTATAGCTCTTTCTTGTCTTTGAGTTTGGGTTAATAGTTCGTCAGATTTTGGTACCAAATTGTCTACTGAGCTTTTTGTACCAACCACTACGTTCCAGACTTCATCCATTTTTTCTGAAACTGTTATTATTGGCTTAATCTTCTCCACTAAGCTGTCGATTTTGTTTTGACGTTCAGGTCTTTGCGTGGTAGTGTAAGATTTGTTGTAAAAGTAATTGCTATATCCTTTTTTGTCGTCTATGATTGCATGGTGAACATCTGTCATCATATTGAAGATTTTACCCAAATTTTCTTGAACTAAATTTATATGAAATTGTAATTTTCTATCTACTCCACTAGTCGTCTCTCTAAGCTGACCTAGTTCTTTAGTAACGTGGTTCATCACTTCGGTATTTAATGCCTTAGTTATCTCCACTACGTTCATACTAACTGACCTCTTCTCGCTGGCTTCAGCGTTAATATCTTCTCCTTGTAAAGAGTTGATATCCAATTGATTTTTCAACGTATTTAACTTGTCATCAATATCACTAACTTTTTGATCCAAAACTAGTAGTTTGTTTCCCAAATTTTCGGATTCTGGAAACTGTGAACTTTTCTCATAAAATAATCTGGTCGGTGTTTGAAATAATTTTGTGTCTATCGTTCCTAATTTCGTTATAACAGATTCAGTTTTGTCTATATTGTTATTGACTCTTTTATCTAAGCCTTCCACCCTACGCATCAAATGCTCTACAGCTTTATCTAAATTCTCTATTCTTTGTAGTTTTGATTCCAAGGTTGATATTATAGTCTCGAAGATGTCTAATAAGTACTCCTCCCTGGAACAAACAAAAAATTTTCCAAATTAATAACCAACTAAAAATAATAATAATGGTTCTATGTTACGACGAGTTAAAACTGGCTTATTTTTCATCACTGAAAGCACTAAAATAGAAAAAACCGGGTGGTTTTATTAAAAAAAAATAAAGAAATTTGATATTTATGAAGTTAAACTTTAAATACTTTTTATACACTCCCTGTAAAAAATGAAAAATTTATCAACATAGATTCGAATATGTCTGACCTTGCTAAAAGCAACCAAACAGGAACAATTTTCATACCTTTAAGGGTATTCTCATAAAAAAATAATTTATAAGGGTTAGCAATTTTTTTACAAAAAAATTAATAGCTCAAAAAGTATGTATTTTTCGAAAAAAGTTCTCAGACTAAAATTTTACGTAGATTTTGAAAATGTATTAATATATAGGGTGTTTCATTTAAAATAACAAAGTTACAGTAGACTCCCGGTAGAACTATCTTTGAAAATATTTTAGTTACAAAAGATCGTATTTGAATACCCAAAGGTAGACATTTTTATGATTTTACTATAAGTATTTTTCCATATACATAAAGTTTTAACACGTCGAGGTACACCCTGTATAGTATATTATACACCAAGATGGTGGAGTGGTAAAAAGCATGAGACTGACAGATGATGATTTTCGAGTAATGTCAAAGTCAAAATATTTTAGACTTTTGTAGACTGTAGAATAGGCAACAGACATAAATTTTGCTATTGGTGGGAATTGACGCTTTATCAGTTCTCCTAACACCTTCCATGCTTATTTTTTTTTTAAATATAAACTTTACTTTTAAAACGACATAAAAAATCATAAAATTTGAAAGTCCGCCAAAACGCGATTTACGTCATAAATATGGCTGCCCCAACCGTTGACGTTACTACTCGTTTACGTTCTTATTCGTGTATCGTGTAGCATGCTCCGAGTAACCGAATTTTTGTGACCTAATTTGTTTCTGAAAGCTTTAAAAATGGATAAAGCGGAAAAAATTAACATTCCATGTATTGCATTGTTCCAGAGTGTAAATCGACGTCTATTAAAACTCCAGACAAAATATTTCTCACTTTACCTGGGGCTCGATTCTCGACTTTTATTCACATGGGTGAAAATAATTTTCACATGGAAATATTAAATTCGGTATTCTCCACTGAACCACGTGAATACTTTCACACAAAAAGTCTACGAATATTTTCACATGGTAAATGACAATGTAAATGTAATTTCGAATGGAATTACTGTCATACAACATAACCAATAACAAAGACAACTGTCAATAACCTACATGTGAAGATTCAAACTGAATTTCTCAGCAGTAGCACATCTTGTGTTTGGTGTTTTGTTTTGTTTCAAAACTTCTAATGGAGGAAGCTATTCTACTGCATCATTTGGAAGTTTTGGAAGAGGTGGAAATGCTAGAAAATACTCCTCCTAGAAATTGTTGGTCAAGGTGGAAGGACATAGCAGGAGATCCTTTCATAAACCTTAGTGATAATCAGTTTATATCATTTTCAATAAAAGTGAATAGAATGTTTTTTTTGAGTATCGGAGATATGTCCAGTTTTCCTTCTATTTTTTGAAACTGAAACCTCATCCGCCATAATTCTTAATTCTCAATTCTTCAGTTTCAGTCGTTTCAGTTAATTTATTTTGTTTATTTTAATGTCAATAGCCCAGGATCTCAACACAACAAATCCAATATGATGAAACAGGATTGGTCAATAATTATTTAATATTAGACATACATATCAAGATCATATTCATTGGAAAATACATTCCACTATCACCGAGAATACCGTTTCAGACAAGCATGTGAAAATGAGTAGTAATAACTTCACATGTGAATCTTTTCACATGAGGTGCAGAAATATTATTCAACAGGAATAAAATTCAATGGTTTCCTAGTGGGTACCCGAAAAGCACCATTAAGTCATTTTTGAGTATATTCGCAAGAAAAATAGTGACTCCTGAGACAGTAACTTTCTTATACGGCGTCGAAATATGGTTGGTATATATTATACAGTGCGTCCATAAAGTAACGCATAAATTCATTATTAGCTAAATAAACAATAATATTAAAAATTCCCGAAACAGGTCAATTTTTGATTTTAATTTACTGTTTTTTAAAATTATAATGTTATTTACAGGGTGAACCATCTTCGTGTGATGACGTCATCGCCATTTTTTTTAAGTGGAACACCCCAATTTTTTTTCGATTTCCGGATTTCCCTTGATGAGTTGATTCCAAAAATGTATAACACTTTCTTTCAAATTGGTACAGGGTGGAGGAAAATAAAAAAAATTAAATTACCTACAAAATAAGAAATAAAAGAATAAACGTAATAAACACATTAAATGAAATTACGTATTTACTTACTACTACTTTAAGCACCTCGTATAATTTTTAACATTGTATTTAACAGCTTAGTGATCCAAGCCCCTCGACTAAAATTTTTATTGTTTGAAATTTTTTTCTGTCATTTTTTATCATTTGCCGGTAAAAACTGTCAACAACGTTAAAGTACATTTCTGTTATTGTTAACTCTGTAAACAAGGTACGTTTATGTGAAAACTATCTACAAAGAAATTTATCATATCATAATTTTGCAACTTCTTTAACAAAATGCGGTTAACCGAAAGTGAGAGGATTGAAATATTAATGATGATTGGTATTGGCGACAGGATGCGGAGTCAACAAGAAGTATGCAGATTATTTCATGAGATGCACCCAGATCGTGAATTAGGACATGTGAGGGATGCACCAAAGCCCGGTAGAACAAAAATTAATGAAAATATTCAAGAAGACATAATTTTGTAGGCAATAGAAAATCCACACTGCACAGTGCGAGGATTATCTAGGGATTTAGGTAATGGAAAGTCTTCAGTAGCAAACATTTTTAAAAAGGTAAAATAGGTACCATCCTTATAAAGAACGACTTATCCATGAATTGTCTGAAGACGATTTTGACCGAAGAACTGAATTCTGCTAGTATATGATGAACCAAAATAATTTCACTGACAACGTTTTATTTTCGGACGAGGCAACGTTTTATTTGAACGGGCATGTTAATAGGCAAAACACCCGTTATTGGTCTGATGAAAATCCACACTGGATACAAGAATGCCATACGCAAAGACCATAAAAAATCAACGTATGGGCTGGTATTGTGTGTGGTCAGCTTAAACAGTAGGTGGTCTGTGTTAGTTTGCTCCTGAAACTATCAAAATTTCAATGGTATGTAGAAATGAAAAAATTATAAAAATTGCTGCCACGTATTATAAAGCCGAATACGATCAGCACGTGAACGTAATAGCCCTAAATCATAAAGATACAATTGAAATACTTCTTCATACAGTGGATATTACAATATAACAACACAAAATCCAAAACATTTAAAAACTTATCATCTTATCAGTTGGAGGTTTTACACGATTTTGAAACGATAAAGCGGGCCATACACGAAGAATTTATTTTATTTAAAATGCCACAAACCCAAGATATATCAACTAAACAATTATTGGATGAAATAGTAAAAAATCGTCTGGAAATTAAGAACTACATAGATGCCTTAGAAGTTAGACAACAGGTAAAAATTGAAGAGTTGAACAAAAAGGTGGAAACGTTAGAGAACGAAAACCGACTGCTGAAACAGGAACTGGAAAAGTCGCAAAAAATTGAAAAGAAAAATAACATTATTTTGTTTGGCCTAACCAATAGAAGTGAGTTGATAAATAGTCAGAAAGTGTGCCAAGTACTGCACAGTCTTGTAAATATAAAGGTTAGAGAAGAAGACATCAATAATTTTTATTTTTTGGGAAAAAGTGACGATAGTCCATTAAAAATCGAATTTACTAGATTTCTCACAAAAAAACAAATAATTGATAAAAGAGCATCTCTAAAAGGGAAGAACGTTAGCATTGCGGATGACCAGACTGTACAACAACGCAAAGAATATAAGCTACTCCGAAAGCACCAACTATTAGCCAAAACTGATGGGAAAAACGATTGCTACATTAAAAAAAACATACTTTTTGTCGAGGGGGAGTCTTTTGAATACGAAGATCTACTAAAATTAGAAGAAAATAGTGACATCACCACGACATCAAACAGCAATCCGTCCACACCAATAATCCAAAACTCAAACATTCAAATTCAACAGCCCCTTCAGAAACTCGAAAAAGTTGTCAATACCCGGCTTCAGCAGAAACAAAAAAAATAACTCTACAACTAAATAAAAACAAAAACAAAACAAAAAAAGTTTAGATAAGTAAGGTTAGGTAGTTAATTAGTTATATGCTTAAGTGTCGTTGTTTATATTATTCTCAATTAAAAAATGGACCCATATGTACGAGATTTTGATATACCCACAGTCCCAACATTTACTCTTGATAATTTTTTAGAATGTGATAAAATTTACAACATCAATGAACATAATCAAAATTTTACAATCTTTCATAATAATATAAGTAGTATAAATAAAAACTTAGACGAATTTAAAATAGCTGTAAACGAATTAAAAAAAAAACCTGATTGTATCATTTTAACTGAAACGTTACAAATTCCAGATTTGAGTGTACATAAACTAGAAGGCTATAATATTTTTTACAACAATGGTGATTTAAATAGAAATGATGGAGTCGTAATATATCTTAACAATAAATATTCCTTCAATTATGAAATAGTTCAGTTAGGGGTTACTAATATAATCAAATTAAAGGTTTGCGTTAGTCGCGACCATAACATTGTAATTTTTGGCTGTTACAGATCTCCATCTAAAAAAGATTGGAACCCTAAAATCCCTGAGTTTATTCAAAATCTTCAATTGTTTTTTAGTCAACATGTTGATAAAAATTATACCTATGTTTTCTCGGGAGATATAAACATTGACATCTTGGACGAAAACAATAACACTTTGGAGTACTTAAATGTTCTGCAGGAATTCGGTTTCATATCTACGATAAATAATCAAACACGATTAAAAGCTTGTTTGGATCATATATTCATTACAACCAACTCGTTTACTAAAACAGATAATTTAATACCCATTGTAATTCAGTCAGATATTACTGACCATCATACCATTGCTTTGCAAATCATATATGAAAGTCATCAAAAAAATCCTAAAAGCGAACCAAAATATATCAAGCACATTGACTATCTTAAACTTGTACATCTGATCAAAAATGAAAGGTGGCAAACGGTTTTCCATGATTCCAGTCCTAATTCTGCAACAGAGAAATTTGTTCAGATACTTTCTAATTATATAACTATTTCCACACAGACTAAAAAATATTTCAGGAAAAATACTAAAATCTCACCATGGGTTACAAATGGATTACTTACATCAATTAATAAAAAAAATGACTTGTATAAAAAGTTTAAGCAAATCCCAAATGACGTGGATCTAAAAAAGACATACAAAAATTACAGAAATAAAATAAAATCTCTTATTGAGAAGGCAAAACAAAACTATTATAAAAGGGAAATTAATAAGAATCAAAATAATAATAAGGAATTGTGGAAGATAATTCAGAATATTTCTACTAACAAAAAGTCTAATATTAATATTGATTCAATAAAAAATCAAACCGGGGAAATCCTAACTCATCCAAAATTAATTTCAAATGAATTTAATACGCAATTTGCAGAAACGGGTAAATTATTAGCTCAAAAAATTAACAACCACACTAAAAAAGAGTTTCCCAAAAAAACTGTACTTAACTCCATGGCACTGTTTCCGGCAACTTATACTGAAATTCTAGAAATAATAAAATCATTAAAACCTAAAAAAGCCGCAGGTATAGATAATATTAATAGTGAATGCTTAAAAACCGTGGCTGAATATATTATCAACCCGCTTACCTACATAATAAACAAATGTTTTGATGATAGTGTCTGTCCATCTTGCTTCAAAACATCTCTTGTTATACCGATATATACAAAACTAACGTGTCTAACTACAGACCAATTTCTCTGATCCCGCACATCTCTAAAATATTCGAAACTTTATTAAAAAATAGACTTAACTCCTTTATTAAAAAATTTAACGTAATTTCAGAACATCAGTTTGGATTTAAAGAAGGTCAGTCAACACAAGATGCAGTTTTGGAATTAACAACTAAAATTTATAACTCATTAAACCAGAGCAAACCATGTCTGTGCGTTTTCCTAGACCTGTCCAAAGCCTTCGACACGGTAAATCACGACATGCTACTGGAATCTTTGGAAGAAATTGGCATCCGAAATAAATGTCTTAAATTATTCAAAAACTATTTATCTAACCGGAACCAATTAGTTAAAGTATCTGGGGTAATGAGTGATTTAAAATCTACTGAATATGGTGTTCCGCAAGGGACAATCTTAGGGCCGACATTGTTTAACATTTATATTAACAACCTATTTTCATTACAAGGGGCTGGAGACATTGTAGGATTTGCCGACGATACCGCTATATTTTACAACGATGACACATGGCTTAAACTTAAAAATAAAGTTGAAAATGATCTTGCCAGGATAAAAAGTTGGTTCGACAACAAAATTCTAACTCTAAATTTAGACAAAACCCAATACTTACCATTTTCTTGTACTAATGTTAACACTACTAAATTCGAACCCCTAAAAACTACCGTTAAAAATTCAACATTTGCCATAAATCCTGTAACAAAAATTAAATATTTAGGTATTATATTTGATAGTAATATGAAGTGGAATGATCACATCACATATGTTGTTAAAAAACTACAAATTATTTTATACAAATTTAGATTTTTGAAGAAGTGCATACCTTCAAATTACCTGAAGACTTTATATTTTTGTCTGGTTGAAAGCCATCTAAGATACGGGATAATTGGTTGGGGGTGTGCTCTCAAATCATATATTTATCCACTAGAAGTAATACAGCGCAGATTTCTTAAAATAATATTTAATAAATCATCTCGATACCCATCAGATGATCTATATAACGAAAGTGGAGTGCTAGATGTGAAACAACTATATTACTTAACAATTGCTTTAAAATATCAAGATGTTAAAAATTTAATTCAACTGCCTCAACATGAATATAATACAAGACAAAAACACCAGTATACATTGCCAAAAATGCAAAAATCGTTATGTCAACGTTCTTTCTGGAACATTGCCCCTAAAGTGTTTAATGGAATCCCTGAAAATATTAAAAACTTAAAGGGTAAACAAATATACAAAAAGTATTTAAAAAAATTCATGCATAGTAAGTCAAGACATTATTTTAGAGATATAATTGAATTCTATTTCTAGTCTACCGTACTTATCAATTTTCCCCTATTAACACAAAAAAATCTCGTACATATCGCATCACTATCCAACATAATATATTTATTATAATATTTTATTTGTGATATTAAGGTGTATATATTCTTTTAATTTTTATTTGTTTTAATTAGCATATGTGTATTTGAAAAGCTAAGGTTATTCTAAAGTTAGGCATTATTTATTAATTTAATGGAGATGCATTTGTATTTGTATTTCTTAATTTTAAATTATTTCAATTAATAAGTGTGTTTTAAAATTGAATGTAATTCTAGGCTTATGCATTATTTATTTATATTCCCGAAACAGGTGTTTCCACCTATCGGTAGCTTCTTTTTTTTTGTTCATATTTATTCTTGTAAATGCATTTCTTTCTGTGAATAAAAATTATTATTATTATTATTATTATTATTGTGAGAAATACAATTATTGGTCCATATTTTTTTGACGAAAATTTAACAGGAGCATTGTATCCGGATTTCCTACAAAATACAATGATTCCTGATCTGATCCAGCTTTTTCCTGATATTCAAATACCCAACAATCTAGACCGTGGAATCTGGTTTCAACAGGATGGTGCACCGCCACAGTTTTTAAACAGGACCTTTCCACAACGGTGGATAGGAAGAAGGGGAACAGTGGAATGGCCCGCTAGATCACCTGATCTTACCCCATTAGACTTCTTTTTATGGGGTTATTTAAAATCTAAAGTTTATACTAACAGACCTGACAATATCCGTGATCTAAAAGACCGAATCAGGCAAGAAATGCAGAACATAGCACCCGCTATGCTACAAAATGTTAAAGAAGAATGTAATGTCCGTTTCTGTCATTGTCTAGCAGTCAATGGAGAACAATTTGAACATTTATTGTAAATTTTCTTTTGTTTCTTTTTGGTAGTAAATCACAGTAATTTCATAATTATGTAATTACAATTTTTGTATTTTTTTCCACCCTGTACCAATTTGAAACAAAGTGTTATACATTTTTGGAATCAGCTCATCAAGGGAAATCCGGAAATCGAAAAAAATTGGGGTGTTACACTTAAAAAAAATGGCGATGACGTCATCACACGAAGATGGTTCACCCTGTAAATAACATTATAATTTTAAAAAACAGTAAATTAAAATCAAAAATTGACCTGTTTCGGGAATTTTTAATATTATTGTTTATTTAGCTAATAATGAATTTATGCGTTACTTTATGGACGCACTGTATATAATACATAGTTCAAATCGTACTTACGAAAATGCTTCAGCTTCTTTTATTTCCTCTGCATTAAAGCAGCTGTTTGACTTAATAAATTCAAGCAGCATAAATGAGTATACTTTGGGCAAGTTATCAGTTTGTGATTTTACAAAACCTTCGTTAGCCATATCTTTACTCACAAAATATGAAAGAATCGTCACTGAACTGAAATAAAATATTTTCTTCTAAAGGTTTCAAAATATCCTCGGAAATATCGGATATTTATGCCCACTTTCCACTTTACGTTGACTTTTATGAATGCAAAAAAGCACACACAAACACGTAATGGTCTCAAACAAACATATAAATGATATTTTTACATCGATGAAGCAATTAATAATTAATTAAAATACAATATAAACACAAAACTACACATAACCTAGTGCAATACCTGCCATATTGACAAAAGTAATAACAAAGTATGACATCACACGTATCATCGATAGCGCTCGGAAATCCTCGGGTGTTGGTCGGAAAGTGCATTGAAATTTGAATATTTTTTTGAAATTTGGAAGTAATTTAAAATGTAAACTGGTTTATTCCCTATTATTAGTTATTTTCGATATTAACTTCACTATTACAAATTAATATCTAAGCAAAATATGAAATATGCGTGTACCCTTTTCTGTATTGCTTGTATTGCTTCTTCCATTTCTAACAGGGATATTTCCAATTAAATTAGTTAACACTGTATATGTTTTTTTCAGTGTGGTATCCATCTGATGTAATATTAACACCTGCGTTAAGCTACCACACATAATTTATAGGACACATTGACAGATTAAGTACGTTTAGAATTCTTAAAACAATTTATGATTTTCATTTTATTCGACGTTAATATCATTTTACCAATCGTTTATTCTTTACATTCTTGCCGATCGTAAGTAGAGGGCAATTTTTAAAATTGGATGGAAAGCCTTTTTGATATGTTTCCGCCTTGTTATGAAACATATCCAATTTAATTCACAAGCCGTCTTGAAATATGTCGATTCTTTTTTAAGTAATGATCCGGTTTGTTGGCTTTACTAACTTGTTATTATAGTAAATCACATACAGTGTGTTATTTATAAGATGCGACATAGGGATTCCTATAGAAAACTGTAAAACACGAGACAAATTTTTTACTAAATAGCGTTCATGGAAAATAATAACGGATTTGGAAAGGTCGTTGAAAATAAAATTAAATTCACTTTTAATTTTCTTAAATTTATAAAAATGGATAGAAAATAGTATATTAAGTACCAAGTGTTGAAAATGTTACTTTAGTCACGAGTGACTAAAACGCTTTTGTCACTAGGTACTTACTATACTTTTTCGCACAGGAAAAAGAAAAACATAATTTTAATAAATTTTCCAAATTATATTCACAAAATGACAGACAGATTGACGTGTTATTGGAAAACCAACAGAACTACAAAACTACAAAATTATCACGGAATATTGATAATATAAATTACAGAAGATACACTTGATGTGACGTTTAAGAAACAAAAGATAAACTTTTCGCACTTTAAACACTAGTGTTTAATATTATGTTAAACAGAAATTCTCTAATTGCCTCTAATTTGTTATTATTAATTTCTTAGAATAGAGTAAATATTACAATTCTTTCATCATATTTTACCGCAGTTTCCAAATAACTAACTATTGAACAATAACAATTATTATATACACTTTGGCTTTGACTTCTTTTCTGTGACATCCTGTATAGTATCTTTGTCAAATTTTAAAAAATACATTAATAACCCTTCAACTCTTATTTGAAACATTGTTTTCTATAACAAATGATAAGTGAGATATAGAAGGTCCATATCATTATATAATGATAACCCCTGTATACATCCTTATATTTGTCGACGAAGAAAAATTTAAGTTATACCCACTCACCTAGTAAATGCCAATCCAAATATATTATGCAACACTGTATGTACATTTTCATTAAAGTAAATATACTATTTATAATTATAGTGTATTTTTATCATAGTGATAGCTGAAGAGCTCAATATAAATTCAAAACAGTGGGTATAAAGAAGTATGCGGAAGTTTTGGAGGAAGAATGTGAAAGTTTGGAGGAAGAATGTGGAAGTTTGGAAGAAGTATGTAGAAGTTTGGTAGAAGTATGTGGAGATATATAGAAGTATGTGGAAGTTTGGAGAAATAACGTGGATGTTTTGAGAAAGTAAGTGGAAGTTTTGTGAAAGTATGTGGAGGTACATAGAAGTATGCGGAAGTTTGGAGGAAGAATGTGGAAGTTTGGAAGAAGTATGTAGAAGTTTGGTGAAAGTATATGGAGGTATATGGGAGTATGTGGAAGTTTGGGAACGTGGAAGTTTGGAGGAAGTAAGTGGAAGTTTTGTGGAGTATGTGGAGGTATAAAAAAGTATGCGGAAGTTTGGAAGAAAAATGTGGAAGTTTGGAAGAAGTATGTAGAAGTTTGGTGGAAGTATGTGGAGGTATATAGAAGTATGTGGAAGTTTGGAGAAATAACGTGGATGTTTTGAGGAAGTAAGTGGAAGTTTTGTGGAAGTATGTGGAGGTACATAGAAGTATGCGGAAGTTTCGAGAAAGAATGTGAAAGTATGGAGGAAGAATGTGGAAGTTTGGAAGAAGTATGTAGAAGTTTGGCGGAAGTATGTTGAGGTATATAGAAGTATGTGGAAGTTTGTAGAAAGAACGTGGAAGTTTGGAGGAAGTAATTGGAAGTTTTGTGGGAGTTTGTGGAGGTATATAGAAGTATGCGGAAGTGTGAAGGAAGAATGTGAAAGTTTGGAGGAAGAATGTGGAAGTTTGGAAGAAGTATGTAGAAGTTTGGTGGAAGTATGTGGAGGTATATAGAAGTATGTGGAAGTTTCGTGGAAGTATGTGGAAGTTTCGTGGAAGTATGTGGAGTTATATAGAAGGATGTGGAAGTATGTGGAAGTTTAATACAGAAATCAGACGAAGTGCGGTGAAAATATAAATAGACCTGCAAACTTCTCGGGTAAAACTTCAAACTTCTCGGGTACAACATGGGTGGTAAAGGGACTCAAAACATATAAGAAAAACTAAACATAGTTTGGAAAAGCCGCTTCCTTATGCGACTACCTTTTCAAGTAATTTTTTGTCCGTTATGTTGGCAGCAATTCCCTTGAATAGAACTCGTCCATTGGCGTTTTATTTCCTGTCGACATGGAACTTTAGTTTTCGAGATACAGGGTGTTAAAGTTACACATACAACAGGTGAAATATCATATAAATCAATGCTATTAAGTGTTTTTAAAAATTATAAAATTTTGAGATCTTTATGGAAGCATGCTGCATTACAAAAAGGCTGCAGCTTTTTCCAAATTTGTCAAAGTGTTTGTACAACATTTTTGATGGCGGTATACCCCTCAATTAATTATCATAGATTCATCGGTTCCATTCATGATATTGTCCAGTTGCCACATCTTCTATTGTTCTTTTGACAAGAATTTTTGCAGTGTTTGATTTGTACGCGATTTATATGTTTGGGTTATTGCAGTTTTAGGGTCTCTTACCTGAAATCGTGTTACCAATATGATAAAAATATACTATAATTTGTCTTTTTACTCCCTACTAGTGCTTCTTTGACTATTAATAAATACATCAAATTATACTCCACGTTTTTGTTCTTCAGATCCTTTTAACATCTGTTGTATTTCTTCCAAACTTTTACCTTTGGTTTCAGGAATAATCCAGATCGCGAAAAAAATCGACACGATGTTACAAAAAGCAAAAACAAAGAATGGAGCAAATATTCCAACCGAATGAGAGAGATAATAAAATATATTATTAGCTGCAAAATACGTCAAGGAAAAAAACGTCGTGGCAAAACTAATACATTTAACTTTAACACTCGTTGAGAATAGTTCACCTAGCATCAACGTGGGTACTAGACCAGTACCACACGACGCCCCAATTATATAAACCATCATACATAACAATGGAATATATTCCACTGAAGCTAGATCTAAGTCAGTAGAATATTGTTTAAGAGCAAAATAGATTCCCATTCCAAGTAATGGTATGGTACATAAGCTAAGAGAAATTATATAGGACAATCGTCTTCCCATTTTATCTGAAAAATTACAAGCTATTAAGTAACACAAAAACGTTATTCCAGTGTATAATATGGAAGATATTTTGGAATTAATAGCGTTTCCAGCGCTTTCAAAAATATATTGCGCATACACTGTAAACGTTATTAGACCACAAAAATTTTGAGACACTCTTAAGAATACTCCTGCTAGACATGCTTTTCTGTTACTTTTTATTGTAAAAACATCTTTCCAAGTTCCTGGTTCGGACATTTGCCGTTTTACATCCGATTGGATTTTCGAAAATTCGACATTCACATTTTCTGTACCTCTTAACCATTTTAATGATTTTAAAGTTGCGTTTTCATCACCGCGAATAGCGTAAAAATATGGAGTTTCAGGAATAAAAATAACTAGTATTGAAAATATTACAGGAAATATTAAACCGATTAAAGCAGTTATTTGAATAGTACAGTAAGATCCAATAGTATTGATTAAAAATAATCCTAAATACAGCGCACAAATTAGTCCATTTCCCCAAGTTCCTCTAACTTTTGGAGTGGAAATTTCACCAATATATATAGGTAAAGCAGTGTACATAAGTGTATCCCCAACGCTTGCTAAAGCTCTGGCTATATAAAGTAAATTAAGATCAGTAAAAAACGCTTTTATTAACCACGTTATAGCGTGAGGAATAGCTGATAGCATTAAAGTCCATTTTCTTCCTAATACATCGCAAAGTTGTGAAGCAAATGGTGACAAAACCACAGGTCCAATAGCGTTTAAAAAACTGAAGTAAGACGCTTCTTCTTCGTTTATATGGTAATGTATCTTATCGTTAACAATTTTAGGTATAGAAGGAGAAGGCCAGGCTATTAATAGTCCTGTGCTTAAAGCTGGTATACAACCTGAAATAAGAATATTTTTTAAACGATCCTGTCAGCCAATCGAGATGAGAAAAAAATTCAAATCGACCAATATCATGAAAATACTTGGGAACTTTTGAAAATAAGATTAAATACAGGTTCTTTGCTGGTTGGCTGTCGAAGTCTTCTGGAGTCATTTGGTCTACCATACAGTATTAGTAAAATAGAAGCAATTAATTCGGACAACACTTTTACTGTCTATTCGACCTTGTTCGTGTTTAAATTTTAAAGTCAAATTATACAAAAAATTATCTCTTCCATTCATTATTTTTAACTGAAATGTGCCAAGGACTTATAAAAATTAATATTTAAGCGATAGATTTATTGACACACTGCTTCAGGTTAATAACCAATATTCACGTATTATGAAAGATTCTTAAAAAAATGTGTAAGTGCATCATGGGGTATTCACGTATTGAATAGATGAGGCTTACTTGATGTAGATCCATATTGAATTATTAAATGAAACAATTTTTTGATTTGTTAAAATCTATATAATATTTAAACTTGAAATTGTGACGCGTTTAGCTAACACAGTAGCTTTATCAAACGAATGGAGGTATAATGAGACATTTTCAATTTATACAGTGCCTTAATACTAAATTATACGGATACTAACAATAAAATTATGATCTAATTACATGGAAATGAAATAAAAAAGGAAAAAAAATGTGTCTAAATTTGGGTTTAACTAAAGTATTTAACAAGTTTACCTGGAAACTCATTCACAACAATCTTACAGGAACCTTCCTAGGTAAAAAGTTTAATAAGGGAGAATTGTTGATATCTATTTGGTCGTTAAGAAGATTATCTGAGTATTTGTTTTTATTTATCTCAAGGGCTTCTAAAAGATTTAATTTGAAGGATTTAAGTTCTATATGCAAAATTTCAAAATTTGAATCGAAAGAGTGTTGGTTTGCCAATAAATGATTTGAGTAGTTGGAATCTGATTTTTGGTTGTCATAGCTACGTTTGTGTTCTGAAATTCTAGTTTTAAAATTCCTTATAGTTCTACCTATATAAATTTTGTTACAGTTGTCATTACCACATTTTAATTTATAAACTCCTGATGTATTCAGTTTTGTAGATTTGGATTTGTTGTTTTTAATGAATTTGGAGTAATTGTTATCGGTTTTGAAGCAAATATTCAAATCTAAAGTTTCTAAAATTGATTTGATTTTTAAGGATGGTATTCCAAAGTATGTATGTTAAGCTTCTAAATTGGTTATTTTTGTTTTCATCAGAAGGAAATACTTGTTCTAGAGTATGTTTTCGTATATTTTTATTCATGATATTGTCAATTAAATTTGTATCGTAATTATTATCAACAGCTATTTGTTTTATTATCTTTAGTTCTTATTTGCAATTGTCAATATTTAATGGAACTGTCTATGTACCTATCATACTATTGAAAGCTGCTAATTTATGACTGACTGGGTGGACTGAACTATTATAAATTGTAATGTCCGTATGTGATGGTTTGTGAAATATAAAAAAATCATGTCTATAATTTTTTTAGAAATTGTAAGGTCTAGAAAGATTAAAGACTTATTTTGTTCAATTTCTACTGTAAATTTGATATTTTTATGTAACAAGTGTATATACAAGTAGAGTTTTAAATAATGTATTGCTAATTGCAGGAATTTATATAAAAAATTTTATATAGTCGTGGACAAAATATAGTATTCTACTCGCACATAATGGCTATGATTCACTAATGCATAATATTTGAATAATACTCACTTGTTAGTATGGCCACAATTTGTGGTAAATCCTGAATATCAATTAATCGGAATATAATACACTTTTTACTCAACATACTGTATGTATGCACCTAACCATTGATAAAATAATATTTCGTTTCTTGCAGCTTTATTGTTTGTAAAGAAAAATAATTTTTAATGATTTTTATACTAACAGAACTCGCAGACTGAAACTTTTTGTTGATGGATACAACTATCCATTGATGCGTAACCCATCCGATTATCAATATACCACCAAATCGTGATTTTAATTGTGTCCCTCAAAAATATTAATCGTTTTAAAAACTAATTTGGATACATATATCGGAGAAAGCCATTCAATGGTACACATACGGCTCAAAAGCAATAGGAGGAACTGGGATGGGAGTGTTCAGGCCAGGAGCCAAACACTCTGAAAAACCGCAAGTATTTTTCAAGCTGAAATTCACGCCATGAGAAAATGCTCCCAGTTATAGTCAAGCAGCCATTAAAGCACTGAGTTCTTGCGTAATCAGTTCCAAAATGGTGTGGGAATGCTTAGACAAACTCAATGAACTAGGCAAGAACAATATAGTTACTTTACTATGAATTCCAGGACACACTGGAATAGAAGGAAATGGAATAGCAGATGAACTAGGAAATCGGGGGACTGAAATACCTTTCTGGGGACCTGTACACTTTTGCGGAATCAGTCTCAATGTAATATTGGAAGAAATAGGTAAAGACGAGAGAAAAAGAAGATCTGACCATTGAAAAGATCTATGCAATCAAATATTCTTCTGACTACAACCTGTTGTGATCAAATGAATGCATACATCAAAGTAAAACTGAGCTAGGAATTTTAACAGGGATCCTAACAGGACATTGTCACCTGAATGGGCACCTGGAAAAGCTCAAAATAGTGGAGGAAGGAGAATGTAGATTTTGTGGCATAGAAGAAGATACATCCATCCACATACTTTCCAACTGCACAGCACTCCAGAATCCTAGAGCACAGTGGGAGATTACTAGATAGAAGAGGAACATTTACCCAAGTTGAAGCCTGCAGATATCCCAAAATTCCTCTGGGAACTAGGACTAAAGGAGCTACCAGTTTCTGAGACTCTCCTCAGAAACTAAGTAGAAGTAAGGGGGCATAATAGATCTTTTAGGTCTCAGTGAATGTCACCCCAACAATACATACATACATGATAACAGTGTATAATATACTATTTTCTACTCCTGTTTTATAATATACTTATTAAAAGACTAAAATCTGTATCATAATGAAATTCATTATGATACAGATTTTCATTATGATACAGATTTTTAAGCCAATAGGAATGCGACATTCGCACAATATTTAGTATATAGCCATGGATACCTGGTTGACATTTCTGAAATTAATTATATTAGGTCTGTTCCCTGCAATAAAAGTGTAGCACTGATCTATACGATTTTATTTATTTTAATTATGTTTTAATGCTTCTTGCAGTTTACAAATGCAATATACATAGATATTCCCAAATTTAGTAGTTTTATACGTATTTTTTCACAGATAGACCTGAATTCTTCAAAATTATATAGCTCAGTGCTACACTTTTATTGCAGGCGAACAGACATATTAAGTGACACTTAATTTGATAGCTGTCAAATAATTTTGATTTTCAAAAGTAACTATATTTAAAATTGATTTAACCAATGATTATTGATTAAATAATTTTTATTAACCGGAGTAGAAAAAATATTGTATGCCACTTTCGTGTAATGGCCATTAATACACTCGCATATTATATACGAAACTCGCCTGCGGCTCGTTTCGTATCCTACAATATGCTCGTGTCTTAATGGCTATCATTACATGTTCGTTGCATAAAATACTATTATTATATCGAGAACGATAAGACTGGCTTTTAAACCATCTGCCAAATCCGCCGGATTTATGAATAAACTATAATCGATTAACAATTATTGTAGGTATGCAAATTTATTGCCATTTTGTATAAAAAAAACATTCGATCACAATTAATATTCCACCAACCTTTTCCAATGAAGGTTTTCTACAAGTATTATAAAAAAAAGTTATTAAATACTGGGGCAATAAATACTTCACATATAGCCTTGTTCTCAAGCATAACTAGAAAAAAACTTATTGATTGAAACAATAAAATTGAGGAAATCGAATTATAAAATCATTTAGTGGAACTATTTCGAATATGTATTTATATTATTATTTATTCACTGGTTAAAATTATTGCTAGAATTTATAGTTAGAGTCCCGTCTAGAGAGGCCGTCTGCCTGATCGACCAATGACCTATGACCAATAAACTCTATCGAAATCGCAGCAGGAAGGTATATTAATTCTTAAATATTGCTAAACCAGGGACTAGGTGATTAAATTTTAAAATTATTATGAAACATACAGGATGTTCCAATAAAGTTTGGTGTATCAAAATTATATTTTTTCTTATAAGACACCCTATACTTTATTGAAACTAGTAGCTCCTTTATTTCTATTTCCCGGAGGAATTTTAGGATATCTGTATCTAGATGGAGGTTTCTTCTTCCATGTCACAAAATCGACATCCTTCTTCTTCCACTATTTTGAGCTTTTTCAGGTGCCCATTCAGGCGGTAATTTCTCGTTAGGATCCCTGTTAAAATTCTTAGTGCAGTTTTACTTTGACTCATTCGATCTCAACAGGATGTAGTCAACCAGAAGAATCTTTGATTGTCCAAGCCCTACTAGATCTTTCCAAGGGTCAGAACTTCTCTTTCTTTCGGCATCACCTACTTCTTCCTATATTATATTGGGGCTGATTCCGCAAACGGGTTCAGGCCTCCAGAAAGGTAATCCAGTCCCCCTCTTTGCTAGTACATCTGCTATTTCATTTCCTTCTATTCTAGTGTGTCCTGGAATCCATAGTAAGGTGACTATATTATTCTCGCCTAGTTCATCGAGTTTGTCTAAGAATTCCAAGACCATTTTGGAACTGATTATACAAGAGCTCAGTGCTTTAATGACTGCTTGACTAGCCGACATTATGTTCATCCTTTGTCTTCTGTATCCTTCATCAATATTGAACTGGGCGCACTTTCTTATTGCGTGAATTTAAGCTTGAAAGAGTGTTTGATTCCTATCCCAGTTCCTCCTATTGCTTTTGAGCCGTCAGTGTACCATTGAATGGCATTCTTTCCAAGTCTGGTAATGGTACATGGATCCCATTCCTTCTTATTGCTCAATTCCGTAACGAATTTCTTCGAATGGTATAAGAATGTCCTATACCGAAGGATGGAATATATGTCCATAATAACAAAATTGGATATAGAATATATCCATCACACTTAGGGAATTGAAAGTGATCTATTCGTATAAAGATGAAGAAGAAATAAATAAATAATTGATTCGAACCATATTTGTAGGTACTCTTATTATAATAATTTCTCTTTTCATTTCTTTTTCGATCGATTACAAATGAAAAGAGTTTCTTGAAGTATTATTGTGTATAAATAATTTAAGTAAAATAGTATACTATTAAACGAGCAATTTATGATAGCCATAATTCACGAGGGGCGCAAGTCACCCAAGTGAATTATGGCCATAAATTGCGAGTAGAATACTATACTTTGTCCACGACACTTAATTTATTTATTAATAAATAAAAGTCAGTAACGATTTGACATATTACTAACCTCAAAATGTTGTGGCAGCTACATCAAATATTTGGACATATATAGAGATGGGCGATACTGTAGAAAGTATCAATACAACGTACCGTTATAAATATATTGTTTTAAAATACTTAATATTAGAAAATATCGCTATGAAAAGTATCAATACTAAAAGTTACTATATTTTATCGATACGATATATGTCAGAAACAAATTTCCTGAACAAAATACACAGACTTAATAGTTTATTTCATATTGTACCCCTATCTCTAGTTCATAATACACTATAGTGTATTATGAACCATAATTCACGACAGTTGATATATGGGTACCATATACCTTTTGTTAGGAGGTAAAATATTGACTTATTATTAGGTGGTCGTGGACAAAGATAGTTGGTATAGGGAATGTTACAATTTAACAGGGTGTTCCATAACTTGATACCAGATTAAAATTAGGTTTTTTTTCATTAAAACACCCTATATATTACATTAAAACCGAAATCTGCTGAATTTTATACAGGATATTATAAAAGTAATGTTAAGATCGTCGATAGCTTTTTCCATTCTCGAGTAATAAGCCGTCAAAATGTGTTACTTTATAGTGGGACACCCTGTATTACTTTGCAGTAGGAACCTGACAAATGACAATATCTACTAACGTTTATAGTAGTAGTTTTACACGTTTTGAAAATGTTTTAGGACATATAGAAGTTTGGTACTCTTCGACAATGATATAAAATACAGGGTGATCCATTTAAAATAATAGATAAGAAATACTGTACTTGGGTTTTGACTAACCATATATAAAATATACAAAATCATGCGTATTCACATTACCTAGAGGAAGCTGGTAAAGTAGGAAGTGGTTTTTTAAATTAATGTCTTCAATAGATTGTGCACTTATAACATAATATACCAAAAAGTTTTTAATTCAAAAGTCAAAGTACTTAAACTAAGTTTTGCGGTTAGCAAAGAAAATTAAAAGAAAGTGATGGTTACAATAATTATAATACTGTTAGGTATTGGGTGTCAATTAATTACATGAAGAATGATATTTATTATTCTAGTCGACAAAGAAAATATGAGAAAGACTAATTGGAAGAGAGAGAAGAATGTGCGCAGTCAGCGTTGGGCGTGTGTTCAGTTCCAGCTACCAATCTGATATGAAAGCGGCGTTGCCAGTTTAGGATTTTTGGTACTTTCTATAAGGAATAAATAACTTATTTTGCATTTGGCTTGTAACTCGGGATAACGTGGTATTTGGTGGGAGAAAATTGGTAATATTATTGACTTTTGAAAAATAATATAGTTCTACAAAAAAATTTGGACAAATTACGATTTGTGATAAATAAAATCTATACACTGCTTTCGATTTAACAATTATTGGTATTTAACATTGTTGCCGACAAAAATTAGAAAAACTTTTACAGATAAGTACTTTTGGCAACAGCGGTTAAAATAGGGGGGCACTGAATACACGCTCATCTCTGAAAGGCACAATTATTCTTCTGTCTATTCCAAATACCTAGTTTTTATAATATTTTCCTTGTATAAATCGTATGTCGCGAATAGAATTTTCGTGATCTATACTAATTTATTCATAAGCAACATCAAGTGCAGGTAGCTGCTAATTATTATTATTATTATTCTTATTATTACCATTATATCATTCACCGGTTTTTGATCTACGTTGCAAGTTGAATTACTTTGTATTATGTAATAGTTCCAGTTGTTACGTAAAATATGTATGTTGTGTACAATCTTTTTAATATCGTTCAATATACAGGGTGAGATTTGTCATAAATTATAACACATATTCTGGGATCAATAGATTGGAAGCAGGCATATTTATTTTTAACCCCTTTAGCTTCTTCTGGGATGGAATAAAAGTATGCAGTCTTGTTAGGATCACCCTGGGCGATCCTGGAAAGCTGGCGTCGAAGAAATATTTGGCGATGACCAGGAAAATTAACGTTTAACAATAGAATTTCTGACTGACCACTGTCAACTAAGGAAACACCTCCATACTATGGGGCTAGTGGATACAACTCTATGCAGGAAGATGACACTGTCAGGCATGTCTTATGCGAGTGTCTATAAATGAACAGACAAAATAAACATTTTTGTAAACTCCATTCCAAGCTATTTCGTTTTGACACTAACATGATTGGTTCAAGGGGAAAAGCCACAAACTGATAATAATAGCACAGTATCTTCAAAAATATAATTCGGGATTGTACGATTATTTTGCAACTGAAATATTTGTCTCTTAAAATAATATTTAGTTTTGGTAACTGTCTGAATTCAACTGACTACGGATCTGTTACAGTTTAGTGTCCATTGAGGGTTTTTCAACTTTTATTATCAAGTCCAGATACTGAGTAGACGAAACATTTTGAAATAAACTTTAACTTTGAGTAGCCCGTTACTGACACACCCATTTATGGTAATCCTTCTTTACGGTATACCCTGAAAGGATGTTTATTTCAAAGATCCAAATCTACAAACATGTACTTATGTTCATCTTCGTTAACGTTGTCAAGAATATCGGTACATCTCAAATAAACTAATTATTGGAAATGTTTTCATCTGTGTATCTTATTAGTTAGTATAAACTTTATAAAAATTTTCACTAGTTATACTACTAGAGGTCAAATTATTTATTTATGAGCGAGAAAAAATGTCCGGTTTTAATTGGACATCGTGTGGTATTCGGTAAGAAAATTCCATACCAAATGTTTATTTCCAACAACAACAATTTTCGTCTTCATCAAGTACTTGCAAAACATAGTATTATAATGATTGCGTTTTTAATATAAACAATAATCATAATGGCCCAAAGAATTTATTTAACTTTGTACTTGAAATGATGATAATATGATATGATGATAATTTTGATTATCGTGTGAAAAAAATAAAAATTAGATTGTCAAAAAAATATTATGTCATTATAAACGTCAAAAGAATTTCCAGTATAATTCGCTGCTGGGTACCCATGAGGAAAAAATTTCCACTAAAATTCATCAGTTGCTATGGTGATCTGTCAGAAATACATGTTCTGATTGGTTAAAAATCGCAAGTGTGGAATTTTCATATATAAAACCACAAGAGTGAAAATTTTGTCGGCAAAATTTTTAGATTGTCATGAAAGTTTGTTGCTTGGCAATTTTGCGAATGACATTTTTAACAAAACCACGAGCCGTCAGGCGAATGGTTTAATTTTTTTATCTATGGTTTAATTGGATTGAATGTCATGAGCAAAATTACCTGAAAGCAACAAACTTGAATACCAGAGTAAAATTTTACCTTACAAAATTTTTAATTGTGTGGTATTCGACATGACTATTTCACGAGAGAAAAACTAAAAAATCATATGTTTAAACTTTTTATTTATTTGATATATTAAACGTCAAAAAATTGCCGAGACAAGACAAAAAATTGCCAGTCCAAAACCTTCAAATTTTGTCAGTTATCAATTTACTCTAGTGAAATAGTCAAAATAATCGCTTTTTGAAAATTAGGTTTCTATCTGTTACCACAAATTTGTAGCCTCAGCCTTAAATATCTTTTAATTTACAGGTGCAATCATTGCTATTAAAATATCAGGGGAACATACACAGTACAATAATTTGGATTAAAAGGCAAAGTCATCTTAATCAATTAACTTTAATATTCTACCCAGCTGGATGATTTGTTAAATGGTTTCATTTTCGCCATGCCTGGATGGCTTCTCCATAATAGGGAAAGTACTCATCTAACACATGTTCTTATTTTAAAAGGTTTTGAAAGTTTTTTTTTTATTATAATTTAAAAACAGCAAGAGAAAAAGTTGTCTTGAAATATAAAATTCATATTTTATTATTGTTACATTTTATTTTTAATGAATTAATGAGTCCCATTTATCGCAATTGTACAAAAAACAAATTACAGCAGGAAGAGTTATACTTGGGAATACTTGATAAAATATATTATGCAAACTTAAAGTTGCCAGCTTTTTGTTGACCATTTTTTTAATTTTTTTTAAAGAGCCGCCCGTTCGCAGTCTTCGCCCCAGTCTCCTGGCCCTATTGTGGATCAATACTGTCATAGTACTAGTCCAGTCAATAATTTAATTTATGTTTATTTGACGATAAATTCATTTAATATTATAATTTTAATCAATAATGGTTAAAATGTTCTAAATAATTTTTAAGTATTCAATAACTGTGTTTACTGTCTAACGATTATTTTTAACCCGCATTAATGTATAAAACAAAATACATTTTTTAATAAATCTTTACCTGATCGACGACTCGGGTTTTCTTTTCATGGGTTCATGGTTTCTTTCAATCTAAAATATATTTGTTCTTTACTCTGCTATTAAATACTCGAATAGATATACAACATTTAGATTTAAACAATACTTATCTATTTTCATAATTGAAAACATCTGGAACATAATACCAGAGTCCAGACGATTAAAATATCTACCTTATATATCGTTTTATTATTAATATTAATTTCACGTATTTGACTGAACTATAACTATCTTTCAGAGGGTTATTTTACGAAAAGTTGACCACCTGTTGACGCTTTAGTCGGTGGTCTCATTAAGGAAGAGTGTAGTGTTTTTCTGTTATTTTTTAATAAAATTCAATTTTGTTCATGGTTTTTGATTTGAATTTCGTTTTCCATAAAAAATCGAATTGAATACAAAAAGGGTTCAGTTCACGTCTGGTATTACATGAAATAAAATATAGAAGTATGTTTGGGAAGTAGACAAAAATAATATTAATACCTCTCAGAGTTTAGCTCCGCAACTTAACTTAAAGGGGATATACGGTTATATAGCTACACAATAAGTTCTGCGACGACTATAACAAGTGAGCGTTCATAAGACATTTAATATGTTTTTCACAGCGTTTACAAACGCACCACGAGAAGCGTTTACACCGTCGTATGACTGACAATACACTGTCAGGTTTCGATATATTATGTACTACGTACTCGTTATGTCATCAGTCATTTTTGGTTGAGCGCGAATTTTAAGCTAATGGCATTTAAATTCAAATAATTTTATCTTGATAGGTAATTTCAAGCATAAAATAAGTTTTGGGCTGCCCTGGAGCCTGGAGCCCTGGAGTCTGAAAACATTGGCTTGAAGAAGCAATAATTGTCTTTAGTGTGAAAAAGTGACTATATCAACATTAAAATCAGTGCGCAAACGTGGACTTTTCCGCACGCTAGTAGAAAATGAATTTATTCGATGAAAAAGATCTGTGTTTTAATAAGTTCCTGAAAATAATAACAATCGGCATTGCAATGCCATTCTAATATCAAACCCAATGCAAAAAATATGAAATATTCAAGTCAATATCAAAAGTCGTCAACCTTGTTGCATTTAGTTGATTAAACAAAATGTGTATATACTTTCACAAACTCAGATAAGTATATTAGCTGCATGCAAGTGTTAGTCACGACTAACAACATTGTTGCAGGGCAATATAATGGGTGAAAAAATCGTGGGAAATAAATACAAATAATTGTAAATAGGAAATAGTTCGATTATTACACGAGATTTATAACTATCGATTCGCATATAAATGAATAAGTAGGTCTTTCAACATATTATGTCAATAAATCTTACTTCTGCACATTATAAAATACATTGTGTTCCATTTTGTTTGAAAGCACCCCGCAATCCCCGCATTTATTATTTAATGTTTATTAGAATCAGTATTTGTGTGCTCAATTACTATCAATGCTCTATATGTTAATTTTTATTAGCCATATCAGATTATTAGCTGGAACTGAGTACACGCCCAACGCAGACTGTGCACATTTATTTTTCTCTCTCTTTCAAGTAGCTTTCCTCATATTTCTCTTGTACTTGTGTTAATCGTATGACGCGAATGGACTTTTCGCGATCTGTATAATATTTCTTCTAAATATATTGAAAATACTACCCTGTATAAATATTTATATAGAAGGGAGACCATAAGATATAAGATAAGTTTCTAAACCCACACGGGTCGATTCAGGTATTTGCTATTTATTGATTTATCACTTGTTTATGTTTGTAAAGAAGCCGAAAGAAAGAGAAGATCCAACTATTGGAAAGATCTAGTAAGGCTTAGATAATCAAAGATTCTTCTGGGTGACTACAACCTGTTGAGATCAAATGAATGCATAAGTCAAAGTAACAGGAACAGAGACTCTCCTCAGAAACTAAGTAGAAGTAAGGGGGCACAATAGATTCTTTAGGTCTAAGTGAATTTTACCCCAAATACATACATACATTAATGCATACATCTTTGTAAAGAAAAAAAAAGGAAACTTGAATCTAAAGCACATTTTTGTAAAAATAGATGTTTCAAAAAACCATATTAAAATGCACTTTTGATTTACAATTGATTTCAGTGTCATCTTCAGTCCTGGATTACGCTCTCAGAAGTCCCGAACGGAGATAATATCTACTTTGTAGTGACGAATTAATAAGATAAATACACCATTAGATTAGTTTATAATAATTTTGAAGCTCTATCAGTTTTAACCTTTCCACTGTGGCCGCCGATAATATGAGGCCAAAAAACACTTCCTCTATAACTATTTAAATATTATTCAATAATGTTCACTTAAACAAACAACATCCGAAAGTTAATTGTTAATGATGAATGTTACATAATAACTGGTAAGTAGACAAAAATAATATTAATACCTCTCAGAGTTTAGCTCCACAACTTAACTTAGATGGTATATACGATAAGATAGCTACACAATAAGTTTTGCGACGACTATTGGGCGGAGTACAAATCAATGAGACCTCTGGCGGAAAAAATTGTAATTGTCGCAACGAGTAAAACAATTCGTTTTGCATTGTTTTTGTATTATATGCAAGTCGACGACGTAATTACCGTAAATTCGTTCTTCATTTGTTTAATTGTTTTGCAGTGACAAGTTTGAAACTGTGTTTTTCTATTCAAATCAACTGTCATCATTTCTGAGGTTATATTCTTATATTATCAGAGATATTATGGAATAGGTTATGTTATTCTATTTTTTGTTTACATTGCACTTTTATGAAAATGTCACTTATTTCCTCCATAGGTATCATGCAAAAATATATGGCCAGCATTTAAAACTGCCTGTCCCTCATGTATGCAACTAGAAGAAGGCTCAACATTTACAAATTCAAAAAAACTTTGAATAGTCAGTGTATACCTAATCCATAGTTACGAAAACAAAGAGAAAATAAGTCGGTATTAAAGATTTAAAATATTACTCAATACAAACGTCCCTTCCCTGTAACTAATAAAAACACGAAATCAGATCTAAACTTGTTTTATTTTTGACTAATATCAACCATACCTATTACTCCAAAAATTAAAATATTAGAAGTCAAAATTTAGTTTAACAACACAAAATACTAAAGCACAATCAAAGAAAAACCATAAGTTCCACAAAACACACACTGAAAATAATTAAGGGTCGTTTGCACCGATCCACCTTAAATGTTCATCTCATCTAAGGTCTACTTAAAGTTAAGGTGAACCTTAAACTTTAGATGGTTTGCTTAACGAAATCTTAGATAAGTGGCGAGAAGCTATGGCAACACCGAGAAAGCTACTTTTTAATTTGTACCTAGATGATAACAGATATTCAAGAGATAATTTGTGTTATTGAGTTTGACTTCACGAAGTTTGATTGTTGATTTTGTTTGTGACTGGTGGTTTGAAAAAAATGGATATTAATAATTGTGATGATAATAATATTAGAAAAAATAGGACTCCAAATTTTACTGGACGGGAGAAGACTGCTCTTTTAAACCTAAAATAAAGTCATAAAGCAATTATAGAAAATAAAACGACCGATACAGGATCCACGAACAAAAGAGTCGAGTTCGATTTCTGCCTCAATTAGGTTCAAAATTTTTGGGCAGGTAGGTTTTGTCACCCTAAATCGCGAAAAGAATATTAAATCATCCCAGCTATTAGAATATTCATTTCTATGATAAATCCTTCTGGGGATTCCATGAAAAATCAAGTTAAGATCGTCTAAATCGTCATGAACAAAATTATTAATAATTATTTTTTCAATAAACAATAAAGACATGCCACAGCTAAAAAAAGGCAAATACCACAAGAACACGTATGTAAAATAGTAAACTTATTGACAGATTGAAGTTTAGATGACGCATTAAGGAGAACTTTAAGCGGCACAATTCCTAGGCTTAACTAAGTCATACATAAGGTACACCTTAAAACTCAGTTGATCCCCCTTGCAAACCAAATTGTGATAGGTCACCTTAAAGTTAAGCTTCACTTATCTTTCGCTAAGTATAACCGGTGCAAATGGCCCTAAAACAGCAAAATAAAACCACTTAAATATCAAAGGGTTTATACGGCAGCTGATTTGTTTTAATCGTTGCTAAGATGACATTGACATTTCAGAGCGCCATCTATCGAATTCTACTTTTCCCAATACCATTGACTAATAATTACTATTACAGGAATAGTAACTAATACGCATGATAGTCTCGTGTATAACTTTTTCCCGTTATAGTTAAACGATCGGCAGATATATTTTTTATTTCCGATTTTTCATAGCAAGGACAGCAAGCTTTGTAAATTGTATACAATTATCAATCAGTAAAGTGGCTACACCTTATAAAATTATTACGACATTCTGATTCAGTACATTTTCTATCTATCGCTGTTACATAAGAGTGTTAGGCATAACAACCCAACTATGTATATTCGTCTTATAACTATCCATTTAAAAATAAAATTAACTAGTTGGAAATAACTTTGCTAACGAAATTATAATTGCTTTAAAATTCAATCAAAACGATATGTACTAATAAGTTTTCGATACGGTTCTATCGTAAAATATATACAGGGTAGTTATTTAAATGAAACATTCTGACTGACTTAACTTGGTCTCAGCATGTGACTTGAATTTAGTTTATATACATATATTTTATTATAGCAAGCTCTTTTATAGCCCATGTTCTAGTAGTAGTAAATATAGAAATTGTGAAATATGAAAGTCTTAATATTTATAGAGTGGCTCGTAAAATTGAATAAATGACTGTTGTCTTCCTAATTTCAATATTTAATTTATTATCTTGTTATCGCTGAATATTTATATACAATTTCACTTGAAAAATACAAATATCTGTGAGTGAGAAATTATACGATAACTTTTACTAACCACAATTAAAAAATAAGGAAATTAAATAATTTATACCATAAAATCTCAGAATTATCTACCTCTCACTTTCAGAGGCTACATTGTATTAAAGTATATTTTATTTATAATTTACTTAATTGAATCTATATTATTTTTCAATGTAGACTAGACTATGTTGCTACTAATGTCTGAAAAAGAGACACCGATAAGGAATCTATTTATAATAATGTATTTTCAGACACGCGACTCTTTTCAGACACTTTGTGACCGGCTACTAGTGTCTGAAAAGAGTCGCGTGGTTAAAAAGTGCGCTTTCAGACAAGACACATTGTGGTCGGCTACTATAGTCTGAAAAGAATCGCGCGGCTAATAATACATGAATAGACAAATTCACACGAACAGATAAGGAACCTATTTATAATAATGTATTTTTAGCCGCATGATTCTTTTCAGAAACATTATGGCTGGCTACTAGTGTCTGAAAAGAATCACGCGGCTTAAAATACATAAATAAACGCATTCACACTACTTATAATAATGTATCTTTAGCCACGCGATTCTTTTCAGACACTTTGTGACCGACTACTTGTGTTTGAGAAGAATCGCCTAGCTAAAAATACGTTATTATAAATAGATTTCTTATCTGTGTCTCGTGTGAATGCGTCTATTTAGATTATTGTATTTTTAGCAGCGCGATTTTTTTCAGACACTAGTAGCCGCCCACAAAGTGTCTCGTCTGTAAGTACTCTTATATTCAAACAAGTTCCTTGTCTATTTAATTTGATAAAAACAGTTTTTCAATATTATCAGATTCAACCTGCGCCAACTTTCATTAGTTAGAAATACTGGACTTACCACTTTACGAACATGGCGGATGAATTATTGATAAGAAAGAATCATTTATTTCTTTAGTAGAGTTAATAAACTGAAAACACACAATTCTCCGCTTATATGGAAACCGTGTTTCCTAAAAGGAAATGAATTGTAGATTTTGTTTTTTAAAATAAAATTTTTCTTTCATACAATACGCATACAGAGAGAACTTCAATGAATATTTTTTGATGAAATGCTTCTTTATTTGTCACAGGGGTAAGTTTCAAACAATTATGTCATTATTATAGTGGGAATAAATCTCTTGTGATTATTCTCGGGAATCATCACTGGGGCTTTTATTTGCCTAGCAAACTAAAGGTACTTCTTTTTAATGATATTGTAAGTCGAGAATATCACTCTGTTATGGAATCTTCTAGAAAGATCGCCGAAATTTATAGTTGACAACAGGACCTGCATCTGAGAAAGCTCAAAATAGTGGAGGGAGAATAATGTAGATTTTGTGTCATGGAAGAAGAAACCTCCATCCACATACCTTCCAGCTGCACAACACTCCAGAATCCTAGAGCACAGTACCTGGGAGATTACTGGATAGAAGAGGAGCATTTACCTAAGTTGAAGCCTGCAGATACCCTGAAATTCCTCCGGGAAATAGGACTAAAGGAGCTTCTAGTTTCTGAGACTCTCCTCAGAAACTAAGTAGAAATAAGGGGGCACAATATATCTTTTTTGTCTCAGTGAATGTCACTCCAAAAATACATACATACAACTGAAAATTTTTATATTTATTCGACGACCATTTTTTTCCTACAATTAATAATAAAACATTTTTCCATATGATTCCATGCTTAGGAGGACATTGTATACAGGGTTATTAATAATATAAATATAAATAAATATTTCTTCGCGAATTATATAAAAAAAATGTATTAATACGGATCTGAATCAGTCGCTATTCCTCCTTATATAGTTGTTGTTCGAGTTGTAATAAATTGTCGTTTTTTGTGCTTAAATTATTGATGTAGGTGGCCTTACTGTCTCTGTATGTACCGGCACAATTTCTCTATCTGATTGAACTTAAGAATATATCGATAATTTGTTACCTGAGGCTATATTTTTTGTCGGATGTAAATGTTGCTGTATAATAGGATCCGAAAATCAAGAAATACTGGTTGATGAGTTTTTTTTTTCAAGTAAGTAATATATCGTGTAAAGTGCGATATTTTTATTCCCATCATTTAGCTTTAAATGCAAATACCGGGAGAATAATTGTATTGTTACACAACCGCGTTTCAAACATGATAGACCTGAGGGATTTTGCATGTATCACAGGCCCCAGGCACCAAGGAAATGATATACAATAGGGTACACGAATATTTCATATTTTGCTTGGATATTAAATTGTAATAGTAAAGTTGATATCAAAAATAACTAATAATAGGAAATAAACCAGTTTCCATTTAGAATTACTTCCAAATTTCAAAATAAAATTCAAATTTTAATGCACTTTCCGACCAACACCCGAGGATTTCCGAGCGCTATCGATGATACGTGTGATGTCATACTTTGTTATTACTTTTGTCAATATGGCCGGTATTGCACTAGGTTATGTGTAGTTTTGTGTTTATATTGTAATTTAATTAACTATGAATTGCTTCAACGATGTAAAAATATCATTAATGTGTTTGTTTGAGACCATTACGTGTTTGTGCTTTTTTGTATTTCTAAAAGTCAACGTAAAGTGGGAAGTGGACATAAATATTCGATATTTCCGAGGATATTTTGAAACCTTTAGAAGAAAATATTTTATTTACTAGTTCAGTGACGATTCTTTCATATTTTGTGAGTAAAGATATGGCTAGCGAAGGTTTTGTAAAAGCACAAACCGATAACTTGCCCAAAGTAGGTAGACTCATTTATGCTGCTTGAATTTATTAAGTCAAACAGCTGTTTTAATGCAGAGGAAATAAAAGGAGTTGGAGCATTTTCGTGAGTACGATTTAAAGTATATGGTATATGATATATACCAACCATATTTCGACGCCGTATAAGAAAGTTACTGTCTCACGAGCCGTTTTCACAATTAGTTTTGCGAATATACTCAAAAATGACTTAATCGTGCTTTTCGGGTACCCACTGAATTTCACTCCTGTTGAATAATATTTCTGCATATTTTCAGTGGAAACTTGATGTGTGGTCGTGAGAAAAAAATGTTTTTATGGTTTATTCCTAGACATATAGGTACATAATCTCCAACTATTGAAGAACCAAAATTACCAACACAGAATTAGGCACTTACATTAAAATGGTCTTCACAAACAAAAGCAGTTGTATTTTTCGAAATATTGTCTTTATTCAGACTCATAGCTTGCAACCACAATGCCATTCTCTCAAGTGCATTTTTGCTTGCGCCACCAGGTAAAGTAAGAAATATTTTGTCTGGAGTTTTAATAGACGTCGATTTATACTCTGGAACAATGCAATACTTGAAATGTAAATTTTTTTTTGCTTTATCCAGTTTTAAAGATTTCATAAACAAATTAGGTCACAAAAACGTGATACACGATACACGAATAAGAACGTAAGCAAATAGTGACGTCAACGGTTGGGGCAGCCATCTTTATGAAGTAAAACGCGTTTTGGCGGACTTTCAATCTTTATGATTTTCAAAGTCGTTTTAAAAGTAAAGTTAATATTTTTTTGAAAAAATAAGCATGCAAGGTGTTAGGAGACCTGATAAAGCGTCAATTCTCACCAATAGCAAAATTTATGCCTGTACCTTGTTGTTGCATCATTAGCTGCGTTCGTTATTTGCGTCCGATCAATCTTTTTAGTCTGAATCGTTCGTTTATTACATCTAGAGGTAGGGGAGGTAAATCTGAACTGTTCGGTAATTCCGCTCAGATCAGTCGGATGTAAATCTGTTTGCTCGGAATATTTTGACCGACGAGAAAGATTAATCTGTTTATCTGTCATGTTATGAGGTTATGTTGAACTGCATATTAGAGAACTGTGGCACAATTTCTTCTGCATAGCCCTCAGACTTTGCAACAGGACCTTGTTCCTCCTCATCATCGTCATCAAATATTATTTGATGACTATGAATAGCGACCAAAATTGCCTCAGGGATTGACATAGCCGTAAATCATAAAAAAATAAATTCTAAAACACTAAAAGAACGAACACAGCAAGCAAAAAAATCGTAATCCCTAAATAATAAAAAAATAAATTTTATAACACTAGAAGAACGAAAAGAGCAAGCAAAAAAATCGTAGTCCATAAATGAAAAAGTTATGACACAAGTAAAAAAAGAGGTTAGAAGTTCGTTGGTCGGACCGTTCGTTAATCGCAATTTGCTCAGATTAATCTGTGATCACGTGTCCAAAAATCTGTCGCCTCTGCGATGCAAATAACGAACGCAGCTATTGGTGTGCAGCTAGCGACGGCCCTGCATTTATTATGTGATGATTGTTAATGAAAGTGTTACTTTGAATAAACCGCAAAATACAGGGTGTCCCACGACGAGTGAAAACTATCTGTATATGGCAAAATACTTATAGTAAAATCATGAAAATTTCTTTGTTTGGGTTTTCGGATAAGATATTTTCAACTAAAATATTTTCAAAGATGGCCGACTTCCGGTTCTACCGGAAGTCGACTGTAACTTTTTTATTTTAAATGGAACACCCTGTATATTAATACATTTTTGAAATCTACGTAATATTTTAGTATACTTTCGTCTGAAAACTTTTTTCGAAAAATGCACACTTTTTGAGTTATTGATTTTTTTGTAAAAAATTTGACCGTTGAAGACCCTTATAAATTATTTTTTTACGAGAAGACCCTTGAAGATATGAAAATGGTTTCTGTTCGGTTGCCTTAAGCAAGGTCAAACGTATTCGAATCTATGTTGAAATTTTTTTTATTTTATACAGGGTGTGTATAAAAAGTGTTCAAAGTTTAACTTCACAAATATCAAATTTCTTCATTTTTTTAAATAGAATCACCCTGTTTTTTCTATTTTAATGCATTCAGGAGAAAAAAAATAAGGCAAGTTCATGTATACTTTCCTATACCTAAATCTTACCGTTATCCAGATATTAAAGGTTTTCTGTAAATTTTTAGAGATGCAGGTGTGGTCTAAATTTTGATACAAGCACTAAGAAATAAAAAAGTCTTTTTCTTTATCTGTCTCTAAAAAAATTAAATCAAATTGTTTTTATTAATCCTATTCCAAATGTTAGTCGTTTCCGAGATATTTGAGGTTTTAAATAATTGTTATTGTATTTTTTAACAAGTTTAAATTTTTCATGTATACTTTTATTAGGCTTTGTAATAAATGACACTTATTTAACTCTAGAGAAGATTGTGAGCTAAGAGTTCGAAATTCCTTCAATTCCCTTTCTGAGATGATGATTAGCCGTGCGACGAATGAAGGTATACTGAGAAGGGTTGAAAAATGCATTGAAGTTTTGAACATTGTCATTAAAACATCAGACTATTTTTCTTTGGCTTCTTTTACTTAAAATGAACCGAATAGCTTCAATTTGTTAAGTATTCTTTTAACAATGTGCGATTTCGATCGCTGTGAATCTGGATATCTTACTGCAAATAAAGCACATGTTCTTGTAAAAACTTTGTCATATTTACCATGTATTAAAAGTAACTTCACATAATAATTTTTATTTCTAAGTGCTTGTATCAAAATTTAGACCACACCCGCATCTCTAAAAATTTTTAAAAAACATTTAATATCTCGATAACGGTAAGGTTTAGGTATAGGAAAGTATACATGAACTTGCTTTATTTTTTTCCACTGAATGCGTTAAAATAGAAAAAACAGGCTGGTTCTATTTAAAAAAATGAAGAAATTTGATATTTATGAAGTTAAACTTTGAACACTTTTTATACACACCCTGTACAAATTGAAAAATTTTTCAACATAGATTCAAATACGTTTGACCTTGCTTAAGGCAACCGAACAGAAACCATTTTCATATCTTCAAGGGTCCCCTCGTAAAAATAATAATTTATAAGGGTCTTCAACGGTCAAATTTTCTACAAAAAAATCAATAACTCAAAAAGTGTGCATTTTTCGAAAAAAGTTTTTAGACAAAAGTATACTAAAATATTACGTAGATTTCAAAAATGTATCAATATACAGGGTGTTCCATTTAAAATAACATAGTTACAGTCGACTTCCGGTAGAACCGGAAGTCGGCCATCTTTGAAAATATTTTAGTTGAAAAGATCGTATCCGAAAACCCAAACGTAGCAATTTTCATGATTTTACTATAAGTATTTTGCCATATACAGATAGTTTTCACTCGTCGTGGGACACCCTGTATAAATATAAATAAAATAAAATATTTTCAATACTGCAAACTCATGAACATATGTATATTTACTTGTATATTAACAATGCTGTTTAAGTGATTATTATATGATTGAAGTATTATATTGCTATTAATAAAAAAAGTTATGTAATGCTCTTATTACCTTTCTATTATACCTCACCGAACTGTCGACACTAAAAAAAATTAAATTTATAAACAGGTTTAATATGGTATGAAATGATTGAGTTACTTGTAGCATGAAGTTGTGAACAGTGGTAGTCAAAACAATATTAACCAAAGGACCAAATTTGATTCAACTGTTTTTTTGTATTAAAAGAATATGGAAAAAATTGTTTTTCCACTACTAGCTGTGGAGTTGACAATTATTGCTTCTTCCAGCCTACTGAGAAGTTGAATTTCTCTATTAGTGTTGGTATTTCAACATTTTAACATGAAATTTTTCTTTTAATTTGGATAGTAGAATTTGTTAAAGCATGATGAGAATCATGAGACTATCTACATTTTTAAAAACAAAAGAAAATTTCAAGTATGCTGTAAAATTAACAATATCACGAAATTTGTTTGACAAGAATAGATTAAATAATTGATATTGCAATATTGCAAAACAAATAAACAATTATACTTGATTTACATTACAAAAGTTGATCACGATTATCAGTTAGGCTTGGGAAAGTCGAAGTAGATTGTTAATGATTATAAATAATAGGAGCCTTTTTTCTTGAACTAATTTTTCCATTTTTAACAAGTTTACATTAACTCAATACATAAAAATATTAAATTTACAGTAGAAATTGAACAAAATAAGTCTATAAACTTTCGAGACTTTACAATTTCTATATTTCACAAACCATCACATACAGACATTACAATTCATAATAGTTTTAACCTAACCATTGTCTATAAAAAGGTCCACCCAGTCAGTCATTAATTAGCAGCTTTCAATGGTATGATACATAGACTTTTAACAGTTCCATTAAATATTAACAATAACTAAATATAATAAAACCAATAGCTGTTGATAATAATTACGACCCAAATTTAATTCACAATATCATAAATAAAAAGATACGAAAACATACTCTAGAATCTAGAACAAGTATTTCCTTCTGATAAAAACAAAAATAACCAATTTAGAAGCTTAACATACTTTGGAGTACCATCCTAAAAAATCAAATCATTTTTAGAAATTTTAGACTTGAATATTTGCTTCAAAACCTATAACAATTTATCCAAATACATTAAAAACAACAAATCCAAATCTTCAAAACTAAATAAATCAGGATTTTAATAAATTAAAATGTAGTAATGACGACTGTAACAAAATTTATATAGGTAGAACTTTCAGGAATTTTAAAACTAGAATTTCCGATCACAAACTTAGCTATGACAACCAACAATCAGATTCCAACTACTCAAATCACTCTTTCAATTCAAATTTTGAAATTTTGTAGATAGAACCTAAATCCTTCAAATTAAATCTTTTAGAAGCCCATGAGATAAATAAAAACAAATATTCAGATAATCTTCTCAACCACCAAATAGTTATCAACAATTCTCCCTTATTAAACCTTTTTACCTAGAAAGGTACTGTAGGATTGTTGTGAATGAGTTTCCAGGTGAACTTGTTAAATACTTCAGTAAATCCCATATTTAGACAATTTTTTTTTATTTTATTTCCATGTAAATAGATGATAATTTTTTTGTTAATATCCCTATAATTTACTATTAAGGCACTGTATAAATTGAAAATGTCTCATTATACCTCCATTCGTTTGACAAAGCTACTGTGTTAGCGAAACGCGTCACAATTTTAAGTTTAAATATAATGTAGATTTTAACAAATTATAATTGTTTTATTTCATAGTTTAAATATGGATCTACATCAAGTAAAAGCCTCATCTATTCAATTAATCTTCACGTAGTATCTATTTTAATGAATCAAAAAAAAAGCAGAAGATTTAACAACTGTATATTAAGATAAGGTGAAAAGACCTTAGCACTAATAAAACAGGTTTAATGTTAAAATATATGCTGCGCGTAACAACAATTATGTTGAAACAATCTACATGGATTACGACCATTATATATCTTTAATATATTTTGAAGGTATTTTTAGATAATGTTACTGCACAACTTGATACGTTACCAAAACTGAACAAAGTAATTTAAACGAAATATTTACACACTACAGCTTGTTTGTTAACTACTTATGACCAAAATGTTCAAATTTTATTGCGAGGGGGACAAATCTCTGTACAAAATTTATATCCAAAAATGAAGTGAAACATTAAAAAGAAAAAAAAAGATCGGTATAACCTCATACTACTACAAATGGTGGTGGAAAGAACAAGATACAGGGGGAATCATTAAAAAACAGCTTAGAAATATTACCTGATTTGGAAAAAATGCTATTCATTGGTACAGACGGCTCAAAAGTAATAAAATAAACTGGGATAGAAGTAATAGTGAAATTGCACTAAGAGTATCAACGGCGTTTTTTTTTTTTTAATTTTGAAAAAGATGTCCGTGTTTCCGTGGAGATCAAGTTGCAGGAGCACCTTGTATATTGAAAATAGCACATAATTAACATTTTACGACCAACTTTAAAAGAGACATTAATATAATCTCGTAATTTGTATTGCAAAATATTGATCTTTGCAAATGAACAAGAAATTGAGATAATTTTATAGGATTATATAGTTTTATAGCACCACATTATGCATGTCTGTAATGCTCTAATTCATCCAACATACACGAGTCGCTTCGGGTCACACTTGCTGAATATAAGCAGACTTGATAATCAAAATGATTTGCATCATTAAACATAAAAAAAGTAATTCGATCGTAAACATAAGTGATCGAGTCATTTCAAGAACTTTATTAAGATACACATTTGTTGATGATTTGTTGAGATTGCTTTCATCCAATATATCGGTAGTAAAAGATCAAATATACAGTATGGTTCAAGATAAAGAATAATTATACACCAATAGCACTCACAAACGCACCACAATAAGTGTTCACCCCGTCGTTTGACAAGAACACTGTGTCAGTTTCCGCTCCATATATTCTGAACGTATTCTTATGTCATCAGTCATTTTTGGTTGAGCGCGAATTTTAAACTAATGGCATTTAAATTTCAATAAATTTATCTTGATAGATAATTTTATGCAGCAAATACGTTGAAGGGGTATACAAAATTCAGTTTTTGTTGTACTACTAACTCTGGATTCTCAAAATATTTGAATTTGTCCATTATATTGACTTAAATTGAAAATTATTAATCACTAATAGAGAAATTCATCTTCTCATTTAGCTGGAAGAAGCAATAGTTGTCAACTCCACAGCTAGTAGTGGAAAAAAAATATTTTTAACATATGGTAGTGTATTATAATTAATTTTTTTTAGTGAGTATATAAGTGAAACTGAAGCACTCAACTGCAACAACATTGCAGAACATAGTACATGAAATTGTCGTTTTTCCTGTTAAAAAATAAAAGTAACAATGATTATAATAACATATGCATGCAAGGATAGTCAGAAATAATTCCAAATGAGAAAGTTGTAAATATGGAAAATACATAAACGCAATATTCTTTCCGTAATTGATATTTTACTTAAATAATAATACATACCTATGTTGTAAAATAAAATGTTTGCATGATTGTTTCCCACTACAATATACCTAAATTTTAAATATACAATATGTCCCAACAATGAGTTGGAATCACATATGGAAAAATTTTTTATTATTAATTTTAGGAAAAAACCTAGAATACAGTCATCAAGTATCAAATTTTTCAGTCGTATACGAAGTTTGTCAAAAAATATAAGTTTTACTTGCAGGCAACCCAACGCACATCTTATACATTATATTGACAGTTACCTGTGGTGTAAGCAAGCAAACATACAGTAGCTATGACATTTCAATGTCATTATTTATTTTTGACAGTACCTAGTTTTTATAGTTATTTATGCAACAAGTGCAAAAAGTGAGTGTTTTTTGCACGTGACGTGAAATTGTCCAACGAGGTCTTCAGGCCGAGTTGGACAACACGTCGAGTGCAAAAAACACGTTTTGCATGAGTTGCATACAATATTTTTTCTAAATTCATGCAAAAACTGGAAAATTAGAACATAAATATGTCAAGAAGCTAATCTAACCTAATAAAACTCAACTCGTTCTTCTTTTTTGTATCTTTATGGCCTCCACCTTGTCAGTACTCAATCATAGCTGGTTTTCGCCTTGACCATTTAAATTTCAAATAATTAAAGATTTTTGAAATAATTGTAACTCGTTGAGACTAAGTAGTAAGATATACATATATTATTGTTGTATTAAAGCAGGATCACTGCTATGGATTTTTATTTAATTTAAATGTTTATGTTTGTCATTAATCATCACAAAACTGACACAAGAATGACAGATGAGTGCAATAAAATATTTTTTCTACTCCTGTTTTATAATATACTTATTAAAAGACTAAAATCTGTATCATAATGAAATTCATTATGATACAGATTTTCATTATGATACAGATTTTTAAGCCAATAGGAATGCGACATTCGCACAATATTTAGTATATAGCCATGGATACCTGGTTGACATTTCTGAAATTAATTATATTAGGTCTGTTCCCTGCAATAAAAGTGTAGCACTGATCTATACGATTTTATTTATTTTAATTATGTTTTAATGCTTCTTGCAGTTTACAAATGCAATATACATAGATATTCCCAAATTTAGTAGTTTTATACGTATTTTTTCACAGATAGACCTGAATTCTTCAAAATTATATAGCTCAGTGCTACACTTTTATTGCAGGCGAACAGACATAATAAGTGACACTTAATTTGATAGCTGTCAAATAATTTTGATTTTCAAAAGTAACTATATTTAAAATTGATTTAACCAATGATTATTGATTAAATAATTTTTATTAACCGGAGTAGAAAAAATATTGTATGCCACTTTCATGTAATGGCCATTAATACACTCGCATATTATATACGAAACTCGCCTGCGGCTCGTTTCGTATCCTACAATATGCTCGTGTCTTAATGGCTATCATTACATGTTCGTTACATAAAATACTATTATTGCACTAGTGCAATAAAGTACCACTTTTTCCATTAAATGTGGTGCACAAAAGTGTTGTTTTTTGCATGAATGTAGAAAAAATATTAAGTAAAACGAATACAACTTATACAGTCGAAGAAACGTTTTGTTACTAACACGAGTATTAAAAGGGCAATTAACAATTTCGAACACTAGTACACTTGTTGGTTAAATAACTATTAAATTATTGTTATACTATGATAAATAAACGCCACTTCTACTAAAAAAAAAGACTTATCGCCTGGTGAAACGTGGATTGCACTCAAAAACTATTATTACCTAAATTAGAAAATTTTTGTTAAAATCGGTCATTTGTGATATTGAGTACTATTCTTTGTTTTGTAGTTTTATTTTCCTGGTAGTTTTTTTCAATGAGTTTAAAAATCTTGCGTACTTATAGAAATCCATTATTCAATCATCTTACAATAACTTTTATTGTAGCATATCACCTGTCCTTTTATAAAAAGGATAAAATGTATCACATCGCGTGTGAATTGTCAGAAATAATAGCACGTGACAGATTAAGTAAATTATTCTGTTTTTTTTTAATGCATTCATTACTTTGATCTGAAGATAATAATTAAATATAAATGGTACATATATGAGATTAAATAAAAATATAGGTGAGCAATTGTTTTCAAATATGAAGTAATTAAGGACACAGCAACAAATGAATTAGTAGTTAAAAACTATTATTATAAGAGGAATCCTTGAAAATCACTTAGAAAGAAAAATTTAATAAGTATAATTATATTTTGATTATTATCGTTTTTCTCACGCACTTCGCAGAAAGTACATTGAATGCAAATACAACCCAACAAAAACATTCAATGAAGCTGCGGTCTATTCGACCTTGAGTCAAGTGTAATACAATACTCTTTTTTTGTGGCTTTAGTAGGTAATTCCGCTTCAGTTTTAAACGGACCTTACACGGTCAGTATTACTGTCAATACGGAATACTGACATTATTGTCAATACGGAATACTGACAGTATTGTCAATACTGATGACCAAAATATTAAAATATTCGAATAACCGTCAGTACTTAACTTCATTCCATCATTCCACTCCATACACGATCAATATTACTGACAATATTTTTCGATATTGACAGTAATATTGATCGTGTAAGGTCCGTTATATATTTTCAATTCTAACAATTTTATCCCATAAAGCGGACCTTACACGATCAATATTACTGTCAATATCGAAAAATATTGTCAAAGGTAATACCACGAGTGCTTCAAATTTTATCGATAATTTTTTCTTTTCCACGAAAACTTGTTTATTTGGCAAAAATATGAAAACAAACCGATTTGATAAAATCACGACTCCGTTAGGATTTTATCTAAATTCGGTTTGTTTGAATGTTTTTGCCTCAAATAAACAAGTTTGAGTGATGAAAATAAAAAATTATGTGATAAAATTTGAAGAGCGAGTTGTATTTGGGAAGATTATTTTTTTCAACAATTTAAAAGGATTTTTGAAAGCGCTTTTAGTTGTCAATAATGACAAATTCAAAGTAAAATTTTGACGTTTCGATGTAAACAAGGTTTTATCGATGAGGAAGCATAATTATCAGTATAATACCGAATGATTGGCTAGAATAATGTATTGCTATTGGTTAAAACCACCAAAATGTCAGATTTTGACAAGTGAAAAAAATAATCAGTAATATTGATCGTGTATGGAGTGGAATGATGGAATGAAGTTAAGTACTGACGGTTATTCGAATATTTTAATATTTTGGTCATCAGTATTGACAATACTGTCAGTATTCCGTATTGACAGTAATACTGACCGTGTAAGGTCCGTTATACGTTGGCCATAGTATGTAATTAATTAATTACTTGCAAATTAAGTATGTTGTAGACTTGTATATCACGCCACAAAGTGTGCAATTATGGTGTTTATTAACGGTTAGAATATTACTAATTTTCAATCAGCCAATTGATAATAATAAATAAAAACCCATTTTTCATTCCCAACTTTAGAGCCCTATAGTTCGTTAACGAAGGGTGTAAAGAAAAATTTTTATATAAAATACTATCATTATTTTCAGTCTTTCTATCACCTCCCAAGTTTTTGGTACGAGCTCCTGGTACACCCTGTATATTGTTAAACAATTCATAGTAATTTTATAGCCGGTGTCATGGCTTTGTAAATAAAATTTATAGAAACATTTCCGGCCTCTTAGAAGGTGAATTATGCTTAAATTTCTTTATTACTGTATGAATTACATATTATAATATTTTACAATCCGTTATCCAAAACCAGGAAGAATTATCATTATTTGTTTTCTAGATTGCAGACCTTAATTTGCGATTAATAAAATTAAAAGTATCTCGATAGTTAAAAAATACAAAATCAAACTAAAAAGAGGGTTTAACTGAACTCCAGTCAAATTTTTAAGGTTGATATTATCCATGTTTACATAAAAGTATGCATACCCTTCTAATCTAATATTAAGAATAGCACATTGTGTACCCTGTATAGGAAAATATTTCTAGAAAACTTTATCAACATAGAGTCTAGAAATGTAACTTTTTCTACAAGATAAACATATACCATTTTTCGCAAATCGTATAAAAAACAAATAATATTATAATTTATAATAGTTTTTTCCTAAAATATCACTTACCTTGCTGTACTAGAGGATCCCTTATCAGGCGGTAGCGTAGCCGTAGTTCCTGATGCAGTCCCATTTCTCAATTTTCGTAACTGATATACAGTTTTATTCTGAGCAGCAGCGGCAGCAGCTAATTGTCCAGCACTAGTTCGCGGTAATCTAGATGAAGAACTACCTCTTGAGCCGTTAGTACCAACCGCGAACACTAAGAGTAGGCACCACAAGGCACCCCTCATTGTATATATTGTTCACTCGCGCACTTATAAACACCAGATCGGTTAAAATCCGCTATGCGATAAGCTGATGATGGATGTTATTACCGTCGAAAACGTCGGTGGGTGGCTTATTACACCTGTCACAGTGGTGTATCGAATGTGAATGAATCTAAATGGACTACTGACCACGTTTGGACCAGACGCGATTTACGTTGGATGTTGGGGTTCGCTTGAGCGGCTTCGATGTTACTTTCACTTAGTGGTACTCGTAGGTAGGTTTAGTTTAGTGTTTCTTTATATGTGAATGTATAATGAAGGTACCTGAAACACCAATAGTAGTAGTAGATATTACATAATCAGTTAGTTGAGAAAAAAATTGTGGACTTATTTAGTTCAGAACATCAGTGTTTATACTGACTGTTTGACTGGATTTAAATAGTCCAGGTTAAGAGCCTGGGACCAAAATTGACATTTTCAGATTAAAATAACATAACCTCAAATCTTTAGGTAATTTTATGGTAGATTTTTATTTAATTTTTTTCTTTAGTTAAATTATTTTGACCCGATCTTACGTTACAGCTGGACCAATTTTTACTCTGTGCTTTTAGAAAACTGTCACTTTGGTCCACGAATAATGATGCGCCGTGTTTACACCGTTAAAAATTGAATTTAAACTACCCTAGTTGAGACGGATCAAATTCGAGTACCAAATTTTACTCCTTGGGTGTTTATATCGAAAGTAAAGTACACGTGACGTCATTTAGGCCTCGAACTAAAAATTTGGTACCCCCGGTGTAAACGTACCTATTGTTTACTAAAAAATATCGGATGAGTTGGACTTTAATTTACGCCTTGCGAAAAGGAAGAGATAAGATAATTTTATTTATCGATTTACCTGAATATGATCTTCCTAAGGAAAGCAGTGCCCTTTGAATATGGTGCTGTAAGCAGAATAGAGCGAAAATACGGAGAATTAGGACTTGTGAAGGGTGCAGACCAGAAATTGATGAAAATATTCAACAAGACATGATATTTGGTTGGCAGGTTCTAGAATTTAGGCATTGGAAAGTCTTCAGTACCAATAGAAAGGTAAAAGCATCATTATAAAAGTACGCCTTATCCATGAATTGGTTGAAGACGACTTTGAACGAAGAATTGAATTATCTGAAAGAAAACTATTTTATATATGCACTATATACTTTTTGGATTTGTTCCAACCACGGTTTTTGTACCGTCCGAAAACCATACATTGCATCGTTTAATCAGCTTTTTTTGCGCAAGCGCGTGTTCAGCACTGTCATTTGGTTGGAAATAAATGAATACGGTTGGAACGATTTAGTGTGTATCATTTGGAAACTTAATTTAAATCTCTGTATTCATAAACTAACCTTTACTATTTTAGAACGTATTTTCTTGTGTTCAAAAACTTTAGAATGAACGTTTTAAAAAAACTACCTGAATAATTTTCATTTTTGACTCTAGGTTTATTTAGAATATCCCCAGTCAACCAAAACACGTTGTGGAAACGTGGTTAATATGTCGCAATATCTACCATATAACGTCACTTAACGACGTAACTTCAACGTGTATAATTATGTAGTTTTGTACAACTCCTACCATGTTGTCAAGAATACGTTGAAAACCCGTGTGTAAGCAACGTTTAATAAATGTTTAACAAATGATCATCCTCACTCGACGATGAATCGGAAAAAAATCACTTTCTTCACTTGAGAGACCATTGTCATCGAAGAAACTGTTTGGATTGACCTGCGCAGTTTGCTTATAATTTCGGCTTGCATGCAAATTTTGTTGGGTTAGGTTTACAAAAAGCATATAAGATAACCTTATAATATATCAAAGGGGGCTTACATTTAACATTATGAGTGAAGAAAAGTGATTTTTTCTCCGATTAATCGTCGAGCGAGGATGATATTCAGATAGGTTTTTTTAATACGTTCATTCTAAAGTTTTTGAACACAAGAAAATACGTTCTAAAATAGTAAAGGTTAGGTTATGAATACAGAGATTTAAATTAAGTTTCCAAATGATACACAAACCGTATTCATTTATTTCCAACCAAATGACAGTGCTGAACACGCGCTTGCGCAAAAAAGCTGATTAAACGATGCAATGTATGGTTTTCGGACGGTACAAAAACCGTGGTTGGAAAAAACCTAGTTTCTTCGAGAAATGACGGTACAGAAATCGGTTTCAGAATCGTATACTTCTTTTGGTTGGATCGCTAATAAGACCAACTTTCGGTTGGATCGACCATGAGGCGATTTTCAGCCTGGAATGAATACTACCGTGGTTATTCTTGTGGTTGACAACTTTGACAGCTAACTGTTAGGCTGCGTTCGAGAAGCTGGTTGTTGGTATGAAAATTATTGTAAGGAGTGGGGGTAAAAACTCACTTCGGTGTGCTAAGCTCGTTCTAGGTTTTCGAACGGTTATGGAGTGTGTTGTGTCAAACATTTTTCAGGGTTATGTTTGTTTGGTTGTTGACAAATCAAATTGGAAATTTAGTCATTCAAGTCATTCAAATCATCAATTCAATCTCTGAATATTTTCTTGGATTGTCAATTGATTATATCGGCAGAATAAATTCAAATGCTTAAGCTGTCATATATGTGACTTTTTTGTCAGCTTAAATTTCACCCTAGTCGGGACTAGAGTGTTTGGTGCGCGCACCAGTATGTGACAACCATCTTTTAGAACTATTACTGTGCGTACTATTTTTGTATACACACCGACTTTTCGAACGGCTACTGTGTGATTTTTATACGACACACCAAGTTTTCGAACGCACCCTTACGTCACATCTCCCCACCACTCAAGAATCATAACCCAACGATAACTGACCGCTGAAATGAATTGGTTATGGCAGTGTAGGGTTATGTTTCTTTATTTTTGTTGTTTTGTATTTAAGTACAAAAAATATAGTTCCATGATAAGGATACACAGCTTTATTTGGTGCCATGACTGCCATGAGGAAGTGCTCACAATTTTTATAGGGAAAAAACGTGTACACTTGTTCTAAGTTGGTATCATGAATGAGCCCCATACATTGAAATGCATAAAACAACCTTGTAGGCTCTCCAGTGGTTTCAAGAAAATACAAACATTGCATTAAAAACAGCATCTGTTATTCGAGAATAACCGAAAGTTTAACACAAGTCCAAAACTGGGTTGTAATTGATTATAAGTGGTAAATACCAAAAGCAAATCAGCTGATTTGTGACGTCACAAACCAAGTGATAATCATTCCAGGCTGAAAATCGCCTCAAAATTGGGTTGTATGGTTCATACAACAGCCTTTTTGGTGTGCGTCATCGTTTGTTAATGTCTTTTTAACACATTACGTGGAAAGAAATGCGAAAAAAGTCAGGTCTTTGATTAATCCTAATCAAAATATCGCAATAATTATTCTTTTAAATTTATTACAAACGTCAATCCTAATCATTGACTTACCAAAATGTGATTGGTTGATGTTCAGATTAAGCGTAAGCGCGACCTATATCAATCGGGAGAAATTTCTTTATTCAAAATAGGCATGCAGACATACCTTTCGTATTGTCAATGTGTCTGACATCTTTTTCTACTGTCCCACTGACAGTTCTTGTCAGGTCTGTACTTTGTTGTTCACGGTCAATTATTATTTATGAAAAGTTAATATGAATATTATTGTTATATTTATTCGAATAATACAAAAATATGCCTAGATACACGGAAAACATTAGCATTTTGAAAATTCTCAAGTATTTTCAGTTAGAAAAAAAAGCTGGTAACTATTACTTTCGTAACCTTGTCGATTTTTGCTGAATGCGATCCTGATGATTTTATTTATCAAATTTAGGGTTAGATATGTGTCAAAATGGCAAATAAGATAAACGACATACCCAAAACCCGAATATAGGTCACAAACGATGACGCACACCAAAAAGGCTGTTGTATGAACCATAACTGGTTATGTGGTAAATACCAAAAGCAAATCAGGTCAAACAAGCCAATGCTTCTAGAATGAGTTCTGAACAGTCCTGAAGAGAGACTATAGAACAATAATTTCATGTACAGACTGTGCGGAGTTTGCGCAGTAGAAATTGGCTTGTTCGTTTTTTACCAGGATGGTTCTGACCAGTTCTGACACACGCAGTTTGACGTTCGGGTTTATTTTAAAGCAGTTCTTGGACGGTTCGAAAACCGTCTGTGGAAGAGGCCCCTTAATATAATGAGAAGATTGAGAAGCAGTTTGCATTAGCAGGTTAGTTCAGTTCTATGTATAGATCTTGCGGGATGTCCGCGTTTTTTCAAACTTTGTTCAATTTCAAAAGGTCCGAAAGTAGTTCTTAGGACTGAATAAAGTACGCAACTAGTTCTGCGCAGCTCGTCCAGTTTGGTTTATGGACTGTCCAAAAACAAAAACCCGAATAAAATACTACTTGTACTTGCTGCTTGGTGGCGCGATGGCCGATGAGAAAGTGTGCAAGGGAGAAGACGCATTGCGAAATTTGGTTCATTATAGTCCATTTAATAACCTGCAGGAGGAGTGATTTGGAAAGCATTACTCACACCACTAAAAGCTACCAGATTAGTTACTAAAGGGTGTGTTTCGAAAAAGTAGTCAACAGTTATTTTCGTTTCAATCGAATTTGATTCGAATGCGACCTTACGTCAAATTTTCGAAAGAAATGCAAAAAGTGTATTCTCGTGTAATAGAAATTGGTCCGTATGCGAAATTTTTCGATCGATTTATTTCGACTGGGTTGGAACCAATCGAATTCAAAATCCGTGCACGAATTTGAGTTTTCAGCATGCGCAAAAGCGATTCTCTGACTTTTCCGACTTTCAATTTTGACTTTTACTTTGGTAAGATTATGATTGTTGTTTGTTGATATTATAATTTTGATATATATTATATATTAATAATGGATGATGCGATAATTAATTTAGCGGCTATAGGAGCACTTGAAGAGGCCGAAAACTTGGCGCAACACGGTCGAGTATTAAACGAGCAAATTGACCCGTTTGAAAGTCTTGTAGAAAATAAATTCATAAAAATTTATACATTAAACAAGGCAACAGAATTTAGGGAATTGCTTACATCTTCCCAAAATGTTTGTGCCGTTTTGAATTTAAATTCTTTAGAAAATTTTCCACTTTTTAGCTCTGGGTGATCTAAGAGGAAGGCAGCAAGATGTTCCTTTTGATTTACAGTGAAATGTATATTTTGCTAATTATTGAAACTGACACTTTAACACTTCAAACTTTAAACACAAGGCAGGAATATTGCAGGGTTATAAGAACTCTTCAGTTGGTACCGTATAAATTGCGACGTTGTCACGTATGGTCATTCGAATTTCAATTCCGCATACGAATTTTAATTCGATGACGTCTCAAAAATACGTTAGGCCAATATCAATCGAATTATTTCATTCGAAATCTTTCGAACACGAAATATTTCGACTGAGAACGAAAATACACTCTCGGTCCAAATCTCCTAAATATGCCTTGATTGATAAAGAAATCAGCCACCCATAGCCATAAGTCGATTTCTCGTCTGTTCAGTAGATTATTTAGATGTTTATTGTAGATATAAGATAAATGTATTCGATTTTTGATAGTAAATGACCTTACATTGTTTTATCGGACTGAGCGAAGAACTGGCACTCGAAGAAGAAAGATCCATAATTGCAGATATTCAATACAATTGCTTACTGAAGTTTTTAAGGGAACAGTTTCAACGAAACTGGGTGAAAATAATAAAATAACATGATCGGAAATTAATAATATTTATCTGTCAGAACTATCAAAAATATAAATTATCGGCTGATGTCAATACTAGAAAGTGTTGTGTGAATTTGGGCGAAATCTGACCAATCATAGGTCCACAGAATTGCCAACTTAAATTCAAATTACTCCTCCTGGTTTTTAAATGAAGTATAAAAAGGGAGGCTAGAATAGTCGTTGATATATGGTTGATTATGGTCGCGTTCATCCCAACAAAGTTGATCAGGTAGCGATTTTTAGAGTGATCCATCAGTTTGTAATTCTGCTGAACGTGCTAATAAAACCATATTTGTCAATGTCAATGAGCAGTCAATGAATACAACAACAACTCAATTTTATTTTATATATACGTCAATAGTTATGGAATAAGTATTCTAAACATTAAAAAATGGGAGTAGTCGAAATTAATTGAGCTTACACCATTTTGGAGCATACTATGAAGAGTGAAACTAGGGGTAAACCACTGAAAAAAAATCTGTACACTATTTTCTGTATATTCCTATTCCAGGTATTGTTCAAGTATTTTCTTTGAGAAAATCTTTATTTCTATTACTACATATATGATTAAGAAATGTTTCAACAGAAATTTTCTCTATTTTCCACTGCATTTTCCTTGTATTTTCTAATGATACTAGTATTTTTAAGATTATTTTCTGTATTTTCAATGTATTATCTCTAATTTGTACACTATTTTCTTCAGTGGTTTACCCTCGGAGTGGAACTTCCTGACACACTCTACAATATATTATTAAAATCATAAGTCACCACCATCTGTTCATTCATTTTCACTGAAATACAAACTAAAATATCTCCAAACAATAGTATATTGTTTTATTAGGAGTAAAAGTATAACTTTTTGTGGCGAGTCTGAATGTTTGATGGCCGAACGTTAGTGAGGCCGACAATTTCAGACGAGCCTCAAAAAGTGCTTTTGCTCCGAATAAAACATGCTATTTTTTCCGCAAACGGCATCCAGACTATAGAACTAATTAATATTTAAATAAAAATTCAAAACGATTGCAACCAAGTTGATAAATTCAGAGAATAATAATTATAAAACTGCGCACTACATTTCCGTGGTTACTGGTTTTGTGATTGCCAAGTCAAAAACAAATTTGACAGTTCAATAATATTTTATAATGTCAGAAATATTGTAAGTGATTTAAAGCAACAATTGGACTGTACATTTTTGGTAAGTACTTGAGCATCAAAATTTCGTTTGTTGTAGTAAAGTGTACTGAAATTTTCTTTTAGATTATAATATTATGTCGGATTCAGAACCCAACTGTACACCGCCCGACGTTGTTGACATTTCTACTTTTTTGTACGGCCGTCAGCGTACAAAAAAGTACTTTTTTGTCCGCTCACGGCCGTACAAAAAAGTGGCGTCTGTGAAATCATACTTCAACATCATGAATTGACGTTAATAATGTCTACTTTTTTTGACGTTTGCGGAAAAAAATATTTTCATGTTTTTAACATATGTCGTAAATGACAGTTAATGCATCATCAATCGGTAGCATGTAGCGCATTTTAATTCTGATTAAAAAAATGGCGACTGATACCACAGCGCTCAATCTGATCAGTCAACAAAACACGCGTTCAGCAGAAAATTAATGATCGCTACGGTAGCGCTATGTTGTGATGAACGCGACCATAGATTTTTGTGGATTTCAGTGCTGTCAAAAATGGAACCACACAATTTAATCAATTTCCCCGGCGACAAAGTAACTTTTCGAACAAATATAATTGATACCGTTTTATTTAAACAGAAAAACACTCGTTATTAGTATGATGAAAATCCACACTGGATACAAAACTAAGATATTTGACTTTCTGTCTTGATTTAACCCCGCTGATGGGTTCGATGTTTGATCCCACTTACCTACACCAGCTAATTGAAACCCCTTTGTATGATAGAGTAATATCAATATAAAAAAACTGTCAAATATATCAAAACTCCAGCAAAATATAGTAATATTTTAATAAAATATAATAAATTTCAACAAAAATGTGAAAATGGAAATTGGAATAAAAATAATCAAGCCGTTGGATTTTTTTTCATCAATTCTAAATCAGCTTCCATCATATCCTTGACCAGCTCTAGAAACGTTACTTTTGGAGCCCAATTAAATTTAGCTTTAGCTTTTGAAGCATCCCCAAGTAACAGATCCTAAAAATAAGATATAATTATAATCTAATCCCTTTATTCTTGCGATAAATGTACACTTGGGACAAGTTCGTCTAAAGATTAGACTACCAAATGGATAGAGGCTTACCACTTCAGTAGGCCGAAAATACTTAGGATTTACTTTAACCCTAATCTTCCCTGAATCCTTTTCTTTTCCCACTTCATCTACTCCTTTACCTTCCCACAGGATTTCTTTGCCTATATGTCGAAAAGCTGCTTCTACAAATTCCCTAACACTATGTGTTTCACCAGAGGCAATTACAAAATCTTCTGGCTTTTCTTGTTGTAGCATCAACCACATAGCCTGCAAAATAATCAAATTTATATGGGCGAATACCTGGAAAATGATAAATATTCAAGAAAATTTACCTCAACATAATCTCTAGCGTGACCCCAATCTCTTTTCGAATCTAGGGTTCCCAGTTCCAAACATTCAGATAGTCCCAAGTAAATTTTTGCAACTTCCCTTGTAATTTTTCGTGTGACAAAAGTTTCTCCCCTCCTAGGACTTTCATGGTTGAATAGAATACCATTGCAAGCAAATATATTATATGCTTCTCTATAGTTTACTACTATCCAGTAAGCATATAATTTTGCTGCTGCTACAATATACAATAAACATCGTTATTAGCTTCAAATGTTCCAAATTGATAAGACATTATCGTGTTCCTAATTATTAACTAGCATAACAGTTTCTAACCTCTAATATAATGTATAGGGTTTCATTTGTTAGATAAATAGCTGCTTTGTTAACTTACCATAAGGAGATCTAGGATAAAAAGGTGTTTTTTCTGTTTGAGGAATCTCTGCCACCTTTCCATACAACTCAGAGGTTGATGCTTGGTAGAATTTAGCCGAATGCTCCAATCCACAAGTTCTAATAGCATCTAAAAGTCTCAGGGTTCCAACAGCATCCACTTCAGCTGTATATTCACTTAAATCAAATGAAACTTTTACATGACTTTGCGCTGCCAAGTTATAAATTTCAGTGGGTTTAATTTTTCCTATAATTTTCACTAAACAACTGGAATCTGTCATGTCACCATAATGGAGAAAGAACTTTCCGCCTTTATGTGCATAAGGGTCTGAATGGAGATGATTGATTCTACCTGTGTTAAAGCTGCTTGCTCTACGAATAATACCGTGGACTTCATAACCTTTACTTAACAGTAATTCTGATAAATAGGAACCATCCTAAAAGCAAATGATGGGATGGTTAAGAATATATCATGTTTAGATTTTAATAAAAAAAAAACTAACAAAAGCAAAGTTCTATGGCATTTTATTTAAACAATACCAGGATCAGTGATACGGTAATTACAGCGAAGCAGTATCGTGCGGGGCTAGAACTTGGGTGGGTAACCACTGGAAAACACTGTCATAATATAGATATAGCTTATTAGTGTAACCCTATCTATAATTATTAGTAAACAGATATGATATAGTTACTTAATTGTTCCTATGGTAAAAATACTCAATAAAATATTACCTGTCCTGTTATTCCGGTTATTAGAGCTATTTGTCTGGGTTCACTATTAGTCATTTTTCAGCTCTGAAATAAATCCTAAAAAATGTGTATATAACTTGAGTACATAACTTGTGTACGTCATATGACTAATAAATAAAATTATAGATTACATATCATTATTTTCAATGCTATCAGATTTGGTTTATTGGTTATAATTTTGTATTTGTATTTTGTATACAGATACGTCATTTACATAAAATAAATATTTTCAGGTGACTGCAATGCAATCAGTAAGATAGGCAACTCAATATGCAGAATTTTCAACCATGTTTTAGTTTAGCCATCTATTGGTTTTGTTTATGGCTGCAGCCACAGAAACAATAAATCTAGTAGACTATCTATGATCTCCATCGGATTATGGATGATTTTTAATTCAAATTATTTCTTTATGGTGTATGGATTTATTGGATTTCTGTATGGTGTGTTGCAGAGATAACATTAGTATCGTGTAGATGGTGTCTTGTCTGGATCAGTCGCATATATTGTTCTCTATGGTTGAGTACTTTTCTAGTGAAAGAGGAAGTAGCTGTGGGAGAGGGAAGGAGGAGACGAAAGAGGAGACGAGACATCGAGACAGGACAGGAGTAAGTTCACGGTTCAGTTCGTTCAGTTTAGTTATGTGGTCTGTGGTCCAACCTGCAAGCTCCAGCACAGAGTACACCAGTGGTTCCAGGTGCAGGGTTGTCCAGTTGACTCGTTATGTTCAAGCATGGTTCTATTAATATTCAAACAATATTATCTCTGGGTACCATGGAGACTTCCTGCAAGTGCCTGGTAAGAAAAACTTATGCTCTGTTATCTTAATTCAATATTTTATACAATGCCTCCTTTGTTTCTTCTTATCAGTCAGTGAGGTGTGGCACTTGAAACGCTTGTAATAGAAAAATGCCAACCGATGTCAAAAGTTTTACCAAAGACTTTTTAGCTGGTGGTATTTCTGCTGCTGTAGCAAAAACTGCAGTTGCTCCAATTGAACGGGTCAAGTTAATTTTACAAGTACAAGCAGCCAGTAAACAAATTTCACCTGATAAAGAGTACAAAGGTGAGTTTCAATATTCACTAACTCTTTTGAAGACAAATTTTATTTGAATCCTATCTACATTCTACAATCAGTATAGTAAACTCATTCCCTAATAAAATTAACCTCTAACCACGCTAAACGTTATTTAAAAATAGAAGTATGTTCTTTTATAGCATCTATCCACCACGTGGGTGATTATGTAATTCATATTCTCCTATATTTAGTTTCAGTAGCTCAGTGAAATAGTTGAAGCTGAAACTTATTTTTGAGGTGTGCAGTAGTTGTTACTGTTTTTCTTTACTTGATATTTATAACAATATTAGTAATTGCCTGAATTTTTTTTATATTAATACAGTTTTTTTTTCAATGACTAGGTATTGGCTCATATATTATATTCAAAGGACATCATTGAAATCTTACAACTATGATGAGGTTGGTATGAAATCTTGGAGTGCATGACTTGTTGTTAACGCAATCACATATCTTAATTATATTGAAGTAATAATTGCATAATAGATATTATATAGTATACTTTTTAAATATTGTTTCCCCGTCCTCTCCTATTTTTCTTCCTGTAATACCTATTTTGAAATTTACCAGACAGTTTTGTTCTATTTAGATTCAAATTGAATCTTTGAAGAATTTTTCCTTTTTATCCTTAGAATTAAAAATTATCCTATACATGTACATTAATTCTCAAAAATTCAGAAGATGAGTGCTCCTATAAGACTGATGAATCTTTCCTAGAACAAAATTTCTTCAACCTATCCCCATCTGACATATCACTCTTAAAATATGTTGAAGGAGATGGTTCTTTGTGAAATCCAAACAAAAAAAAAGAATCAAATAACCACTGTTTTTATATGATGTTTTAAAATTACTGAGCCTATATTGATGACTTCAGAATACCACTACCCATTTACTGATATTTAAAATTCACTCAATAGATTAAATTGATTTTTTAATACATTTATACTTTTATATATTTCAATTTTTCAGGAATAATAGATTGTTTTCTACGAATTCCAAAAGAACAAGGATTCTTCAGTTATTGGAGAGGTAATTTAGCCAATGTCATTAGATATTTTCCAACACAGGCACTAAATTTCGCCTTTAAAGATGTATATAAAACAATTTTTATGGGAGGTATTGATAAGAATAAACAATTTTGGAAATATTTTGCTGGAAACTTAGCATCTGGAGGAGCAGCTGGAGCTACATCTTTATGTTTTGTTTATCCACTCGATTATGCTAGAACTCGGTAAGTTATATTTACCATTCATTGAATTTTCTCTCCACTTCCTTTATTTCTATAACCCGCTATATAAGTGACATTTTATTAGCAGGAATCTGTGAATAGAGTATATTTCTTTTAACATATATTTTATAATAATCTTGAATGTCTTTATTTAACTGAGCAATTTTTAATTACTTACTTATTTCCCCACAACTCTACTGATTCAATAATATTTTGTTTATTATTTTCCATTTATTACTTCCAGTTTGGGAGTAGACGTTGGTAAAAATTTACAAGAGAGACAGTATAGTGGTTTGATTGACTGTATTACTAAAACTTTTAAAAGCGACGGACTTATGGGTTTGTACAGAGGCTTTTTAGTATCTGTACAAGGAATTATTATCTACCGAGCAGCATATTTTGGGTTTTTCGATACAGCAAAGGGTATGCTACCAGATCCAAAGAACACACCGTTTATTATCTCATTTATCATTGCGCAGGTAATTTAATTAAAAATACTTATTTTAGTGTTACTCTTTATTCAAAATAATGCATTTCTTTATTATTTACAAGTTTGAATTGAAAAATTATTTTTTAATGATGTTGACATGATGTTTTTTCGAATAACTGAGCCTATATTGATGACTCTATAATACCACTACCCATTAACTGATCGATTTTTCAAATAATATTAAATATATCATATAAATTAACACAACAGTAACGAAATTATTCTTTTTAGACCGTGACGTCTTTTTCTGGGATACTCTCGTATCCATTTGACACAGTAAGAAGAAGAATGATGATGCAATCAGGACGTAAAAAGAGTGAAATTATGTATAATAATACTATGGATTGTTGGGTGAAGATTTTAAAGAACGAAGGACCACGCGCCTTTTTCAAAGGTGCTTTGTCCAACGTTTTCCGTGGAATGGGTGCAGCTCTTGTATTAGTATTCTACGATGAACTTAAATTATTATTTTAAACAATATAAAGCCTTTGAAAATGTCTTTTTTTTTAAACTTCCCAACCTTACATTATGACTGTTGACGATTTTTATCTGATCGTTTAATCCTACGAAACGTCAAGTATTCTGTCAAATATCTTTATATTAGTGTTATTTCTATTTAGAAGACATTTGAACGGAAATATTAGTCAGTAATAGTTGATTAACCAACTAGTGTATTATTGAGGGTCATTAACAATCGAGATAATTTGGCGCGCGAGCAGAGCGAGTCAAAAGTAAATAGTCAGAAGGTTGCCGGTTCAAATGTCACTTCGTTTTTCTTCCAATTCTTTTTTGGGTCTTAACGCCAATGATTTTTATAATTTTGTAGGATAAAATAAAACTAAAGGTAAGTCAAAAACTAGAAGTATTCTATATGTACTAGTAATATATTTTAAAGGTGTTATTGTATGTTTGGTTGCCTACACCACAGGTAGCTGTCAATATAAATATAATGTATATATTAGATGAGTACGAGAATTACGCACTTTTCTAACTTTTCAACCCGAAGCGTCTTTTCATTCACGCTTCGGGTTGAAAAGTTAGAAAAGTGCGTAATTATCGTACTCATCTATTGTAGTAGGGTTGCCTGTAGATAAATCGTTGATTAATGTGGATCATACATTAATGTACGATTTTGTCTAATTTTAAGAGTGTTAATAGCATATGTTAATACACGGTCGATGGAAAATCTTAATTAATTCGTAGAGAAGGAATAATCAGTGTCAGAATTATTATTACTATAGTAACAATCGTATAAGTATAGAATGTATATTGTGGTAAGAATAGGTAATATTTACAAAGACATCCTTCGTATTTTTTATTAGCCGTAATCCTGAATAAAATATATGTTTCTCAATGAAGTTTTTATTCTCCGAAGGCACTTGAAAATTTCTTAACATCAAACATTGCGTAGGTAATAAAAAAAACTTTTCAAGCCGCATTTTCTTTTCCAATAAAAATTCAATTAAATTTCCAAATACACCCCTCTCTTCCTATTCAAGTTTACAAAGTAAGATTAATTGGACCGATTCTTTTAACGAACCATAATTTAGAGTTGATTTTAAACATCACAGAAAAAAGTCGACAAAATAATTACTTTTGGTTGTGAAAATTTAATGATTGGTAATTTATTACGAGCCGGTTATTGTCGGTTCGAGTTGTCTCAAGTCAAATATTTTTCTTGAGTTTTTAAATTAATTCAACCGGTGAACAGAAAATCTGATTTAAAATAAATTCGAGGTAGAAAAGTATTGTGCTAGAACTTTGTATTAAAGCTATGAATATAACGAGATTATACGATTCATAATTGACATATTACATTATTTCAGTGTTAAAAAGTATTACAAAAGGCTGCCGTACACCGCCCTCAAATTTCATAACATGAAACTGTGACTTATAATGTAGGTATATACATAGATGGCAATATGTGCCTAGACGGCAATAATAGTATATTACGTAACGTGTGTGGTAAGAAGCATTTTACGCACGAATGGAAAAGTTACGCACGATGCCGCGTAGCGGCGAGTGCGTAATTCCGTGAGTGCGTAAAATGCTCTACAACACTAGTTACGTACTATACTTTACCTACGACCTACTTCTACATGTATTTATACTCTTATTATTGATAATATTTGAACAACATCAACAATATTTGGCTATTTCTGCGATTTCCATGATAATATTAAATCCATCTCACTTTCACTCGACATTTTTTAATTGAATAAAGCTTTCCACAAAATACACATACCAGTTATAAGTTATAAGGATAATAAAAAAGTGTTTTAAAAGTTTCTTGACAGTTCTTACGCAAATCGCTATTGCAGCCTATACCTAAGTTTGATGTTTTGACGGCTTATGTCAGATTTTTGAATAAAATGGCGACGTCTATTGACAGTTGCTAAGATGTTGCTAGGGAAGCCGTGCGATTTACTTTACAGCTGTGCGTTTTTTTTACCGTGCGTAATAGACGTCATTACATTGGCGCCGACTGTGTGTTATTGACTGATTACAGGGGGGGTCGTAGGTAAAATATTTTACAATGCGCCGTTGTCAATTGTTCTGACAAAAACAAAACTTTTACAATAAGCAGGTAGGTAGTTACCCTACCCTTTCTAAATATAGCCCTACACAAAAACATTTTATCTCAATTGAAGTGATATTTTCTTCGATAAACCCATAATCGGTTTATTATTTATCATTTATTTATTTCCTTTCGTATTGAGTTGTGGTATGTTATAGATTGAAGTTGTGTGTAGCCTGTATTATAGCGTTTGGTAATTAGTACTTATATTGTTGTTTATAAGAACGGCTTGTGACAGTTGAAAGACGTAAAGAAAAAATACCAACAAAAAGTATCTACAAAACAAAAAAGTATAGATTATGGACCATCAGTACCAGCAATAGATCTTGATTCACAAAGTTACAATGAAGAGTCTCAAAGAATTCTACAGCGCTTAAAGGTAAATGTACTTTTATGATGGTACATTCTAAGAAATATAAGTTTGCAAAAAGTATATATAAATTTTCGTCAGTATACTACATAAATATTACATGTGAGATCAGTCACAATGGTTCTCTATAATAGAGATAGGTACTAGCGAAGAATGGATAGGTATAAGATATAGTTTCTGTATAAATTTTTAAAGTAGGTATTAATGCAAACATTTTTTTTATAGGTTACACCTGTTGAAATTAAAAACATGTAAGTTTGTACAGCTGGACAAATGGAACAATCCAAGGTACAAATCTGAGAGAAAGGATCGAGGTTAACCGCATCCATGTTTGATGAAGTTATAAAAAAAAACACATTGTCATAATATTTGAAAAAAAAATTTTGTATGACACAAGTTTCTGCTCGAAGGCTATGCGGTATGGTAGGGTTAATGAAGATATAGCTCTGCAAATTTTCCAAAAAAGGCCTTCTGCTAGGATACGGAAATGCGGAATAGTCATCGATGATACTAATGTTTTTTTTAGTCTACATAGATGATAAACAACCTTTGCATGTCGAAGTGATTCTGCGTGATGAAAGATTCTGAATAGATAAAATGTTACCTTCATTAACAAAATTCTATAAGGAATGTATTATCCCAGAAATTATTTATAGGGATATTCCAAAAGGATTGAAAGCGAGAGGTCCGAAAGAATCTGAAGAGGGTTTAGTTTTGTAGTTCAAAATCTTATAAATAAATAAAATGTCATATTTATTGTAATATTATTTAAATGAACTACAACCATAAGTACCACTATAAAATCCTAAGTGTTTAATGTATATTCAGACTTGGGAATGTAGACATAGGTGGAAGAAATTAATTTTATTTAAAAAAAAATCACCTTTTCCCAAATTTCCTATCCATTATCAGATTCGAGAGCTGTATCTCTGTTCCGAAACTATACCTAAAACAGTAATTTTTCTAATAAAAACGGCAACTATTAAGTTTGTAATGGTAAAGAAAAAATAAGTAGATAATGTAGACAATGAACTATATGAGAGGTGGACAAATTCAAATAATTACAGTCGACAGAAGCAAACATGAGCCCCGGAAAATATGCGAACTAAAAGAATTTCATCGCAACGAACCAATCAGGTGCTAATGTTAACGAACGAACATTAGTAATTTGTTAAAATAATACAACTACAGCGACATGGACACGCCCACCAGGGCGCATGTTTGCTTCTGTCGACTGTACTAAACCAATTAGATTGCGAGCATAGAAAAACGTGAGAAAATCATGTACGGATCGTTTAGTCTTTAGTCGTTTAATATCTTTCAAATTTAAAAACGTGTTTTTGTCATCATTTAAAATGTGATAACAAAACTTGTAAAAGTGCTGTCTTTCTTCAAAACTGGTAAATATTCTTGTGATTCATTTATTGGTGTTGGATAACAATAGGCCAGTCATTGAGTTATAGACTGTGTTTTGAGCTGAGATTTATATCTATTTTGGTATCCAAGATCACATCAATATGTCAAACCTCTCACAACCACTGCTATCAAATAACATTTCCTCAGCCCTTAATAAAACAATCTACCCCGATAAACTCTAACTCCCCCACATCACCTATATCTTATGCTGCGGCTACTTCAGCAAGACCTCCTCCTCCCCAAGTACCATCGCGCGATCAAGCCATCGATCATTATGCCTTCTATCCCCAACACTGTACTATTCGATTATATCAAAGCTATAGGTAACATTGTCTCTCCCAAAAACGTTCATTTCGCATCCAGAATCTCTCATGGCCGCATTTGTATCTATTTATCATCTACCACTCAAGTCGACGAGCTTCTAAAATCACACCAAAACATCTTAGTTAATTCCAATGTAATCCCTATTCGTCGCCTTATTTCCCCCACCAAAAGAATCCTTATTTCCAATGTCAGCCCATCCATCCCACACCCCGTTATTGAAAAAGCCCTTGTCGACCTTGGATTAACACTTACATCTCCTATTTCATATGTCAAATGTGGCTCGCCTGATGACGAATACCCACATGTCCTGAGCTTCCGACGTGTAACCTACGTACTGCCTACCACTGATGAATTTTCTCTTCAAACTTCGATTCTTGTTATGCATGGAAATACATCACACAGAATATTTATTTCTACTGATAAAATTGAATGCTTTCTTTGTAAACGGGCTGGGCACACCGCTGAATCTTGCGCCAACTCTTCCCACGACATTCCCCCTTATTAAACACTTCCGTCACTCTTAAACCGTCCTCTTCAGCTGCCCCTGCTACTACTGGCACCACTTCAGACAAACCTGAATTAACTTCTGTACCATCCGTTCCCTCTCCTGTACCTGGCGAAAAACATCTCCGCTCAAGTGACAGTATTCCTGACTCTCCACAGTCTTCATCACCATCCAACACTCCTTTTGATAATACCAATCCAATCCCTCCTCCAGAATTAACCATACCCAATCCAAAAAACCTGCCAAAAAAAGAACCAAAAAATCTAAACTGTCGACTGATGATGATTGTCGCAGTATAAGCCCCGAATCACGTTCTATTATACAGAAACTTCTTGACGAGTCTCCTGAGTCTTTCTACCTTAATAGCACCCAGCTTATTGCGTTCCATGAAAATACTTATCGAGTTAACGACCCTCTACCTGAAGCCAATAAATTTATATCCGATACTGCCGCCCTACTAGAAGATTTATCCCTAGTTTATTCCAATATCAACGAAAGATCCTTAAAAAATCGCATTACTCGTCTGAGTAATAAAGTTAAGCTTAAACTTCACCCCGAGCAAAACATTCATCCTGAGGAACCTTCTTCTGATGATGGTAGCACCACTGACTCTTCTGTACTAACTCAGTAAATAATAACCTCATTTCCTTTCTTTTTAAATTAATTCTTTTCTCTCTAATACAATGGAACTGCGATGGATTTCATCCTCGCCTAGAAAGAATTCAGAAAATCATCTCTCTCCATACCCCTGACTTCCTCTGTCTCCAAGAAACCAATTTCAAAACCGATCATTAGCGAAAACTAAAAAACTTTGAAGGATATCATTACATCCGTACCAACTGTGTGAGAGCAGAGTACAATAAGCCAATAGGCTGCAGTGCTCCCGGCATCTGAACGGCTCCAAAATGAAAAAAAAAAACTGTGTAAGAGCCAGTGGTGGCTCTTCTATATCTGTATCTAGTGACTTATACTCATCTCACCTCCCGCTAACCACAAACTTTGAGGCAATTGCTGTCACCGCTTGGTGCCCTAGTAAGCTGAGCATTTGTAGCATTTACATTCCTCCTGACATCCCTCTTAATGAAGAAGACCTTACCGACCTAATCTTTCAGCTCCCCCACCCTTACATCCTTGTTGGTGACTTTAATGCACACCACACCTTGTGGGGCTCCACCCGTTGTTGCACTACGTATTGAACTCTTCCGGAACCTGCTTGTTGAATACAGGAATCAAAACGTACTTCAGCATATCCTCCGGCTCCTTCTCTGTCCTTGACCTCAGCTTATGTGACCCCAAAACTTCTTTTTCTCTTTCTTGGCAAGTTTCCGATGATCTTCATGATAGCAACCACTTTCCTATCATTATATCCAATAATTCTATTAAAGAAACTATCTCTAGAAGCTTCTGGCACCTACAAAATGCAAACTGGTCTGAGTTTACTTCTCTTTCTCAAACTTATTCATCCTCATTAACCATTTCTGCAGATATAAATGACACTCTGAAAATGTTTACTGATAACATACTTGCTGCTGCTGAAACTCACATAGGTAAAACAGTCACTTCCCCTGGACATAAAGCTGTTCCTTGGTAGAATTCAGCTTGTGAAAATGCCATCCGTGAATCCAAACACGCTCTTAGCAGGTTTCGACGATATAGAACACAAGAAAACCTGCTCCTACATAAAAAGCTGAAGGCTAAAGCCATATTCTTAGTCAAGCAAAGCAAAAAATCTTCTTGGCAAAACTATACCTCTTCTTTGGATCATAATACCAATCCCAGTCAAGTTTGGAAAAAAATTGCACAAATTCAAGGTAGAAAAACCAACTCTATAATTCCCTCCCTGATACTTAATGATACGGTTATCTCTGAAAACCAAGCAATTGCCGACTCCCTCGCACAATACTTTGAAGACTAATTTAATAAACGTATCCCCATCTCTATATCTACCAATTTACATATTCAGCCTTCCCCCTCTCTTCAGACAAATCCTCGTGATGTTGCGTCCATCAACGCCCCTTTCAACCTAAACGAACTGAAATCTGCCTTGTCCACTTGTAGAAATTCAGCTGCCGGCGCTGATGAGGCCCCTCACATCTTTCTCAAAAAACTATCCAACCCATCTCTCTCTAAACTTCTCGAAATCTACAACCTTATCTGGAATACTCATCTGTTCCCTGACGCATGGCGGAAATCTATTATCATTATTATTTATATTATTCCCCAATTACTCACTCCTTCACTCAAAGATACTGACCTTTCTCTTACCTCCCCGCTCCCTCTACCTTCTTCTCCTCATTGGACCAAAAATATTCCTATAATCGATACCTCACTTACCATTTATAATAAGCATGAATCTCCCACTGCACTTATAAGGAAAGCATTCCTAGAATTACAAAAAAAAACCGTTTGATTTAATACTCTACACAGATGCTTCCAAAACTGACTCAGGTGTTGGTTGTGCAGTTTCCACGAAACATGAACTCATAAGCTCCTTCACTCTACCTTCAGTGTGCAGCGTTCACTCAGGCGAGCTTCACAGCATTTTTCAAGCTTTCAAAAGCATCTTTCTCCCCCCAAAAATATTGCAATATGCACTGACTCCTCCATTCAGTCAATCAAATCAATCTTCACTGACCACCCAATTGTCCAGAACATACACGACATCTATCAAACTCTCGTTGCTCAAGATATAACAGTCTCTCTCATCTGGCTTCCATCTCACATCGGAATTGATGGTAACGAAACTGCGGACCGCCATGCGAAAGAAGCTACTACTAACATCAATCCAACAAACTTCGTCCAACTCGCAACCAGCCTGAAGAATCACTACAAAAATCTTACTCTAGATTCCTGGCGACACCTATGGCGCAATAGCACGACAGCACTTCATGATATCCATCCAACCACTTCTCCTCTCTCCCTTGACTTCTTAACCCGGAGAGAGGCTACTATAATAAGAAGAATCAGAATCAGCTATACCAATCTCACACACGGATATTTGATGTCTTCTGGAAATCGTCCCGTTTGCCATAGTTGTAATCACATTGTGATCGTCAAACACATACTGACGGACTGCAAACAGTGCAAACAATTTTCTGCTGCACATCAGCAATTCAACCTAAGGCATAACCTCAAGGAAATGCTCCACTACCCTACAGAAATCAAGAAAATCATACAGTTCCTGAAAGCTAGTAATCTATATCAAATCTAATTTTAAAATTTATAATAATTATATGTAAATATTTGTATTTGTTTTTCCTGTTCCAATGACCAGCGCTGTCGAGGCACGTTAAGCTAAAATAAAAAAAAAATAATTCAATTAATCTTCTAAACATAATTTAATGTACATGTTGCATTTTTATCAGTGTACATATACGTGAATGGAACAGATATATTTAACGAGGCTACCATAACTTTTTTAAAACTCAATTACGTGGTTGTCCACACTTATTAGCGGCAAAATTTTAAAATAAAATGTAGATTTTCGTCAAATTACTGATAAAATTTTGAGCTTGGCAACGCTGCTTTAAATCATTTGCTGTCAATTTAAGCAGTTTACAATCTATCTATTTGCAGTAATTTGATTCGTACATCGCATTGGTTAATAATTTTATTTTGAAAATTACTTAAATCAAGTTTTGAACTAATATGATTAATTGACTCTTTAGATTTATAGAAAACATGTTAAAATATAATGTTGCATACTCAAAGATAAATATAACAAATTCAATATATTATAGTCTCATGTGAAATTACCTTTAGAGATGACATCTGGTAAAATACTCGATGAACTACAATTGAAATATGGCGTGAGTAGGAAATTCAAAAAATGAATGATTTCGTTTCAGACCTTTTCGTCAAAATAACAGACGAATATTACTTTTTATTGAACGAATGTCCACAAATTTTTATGTAAAATGTGGTCTGTACATAGGTTTTCCAAGTGCTTACAGTAAAATAATTAGGTTTAATGTGATTCATTCCACTGTTAATAGAGTTCCTACAACAGCCTTTTTGCACAGATTATAAAAGAGAACAGATACGAATCCCGGCAAAACATCAAAGGATTTTCAACTCCGATTTCAATGAACTTGGACCTTTAACTCGGTATGGCCGCGATGTCGCCAGTTTAAAATTTTTTTAGAATTTCTTACCAAATTGCAATGTTGACTTGGGAACAATAACAGTTTCCAGTGCCGGTTTTTCACTTTTCTTTCTGAATAAAATTTATTTGGACAGTCTCTGTATGAACAATATACTCCCCCCCGTGGTGTTTATTCATTTTATAAAAATAATATACTAATGTACACTATTTTCAGTTAATATTACCACAACCTACAATCGATTAGTCAAATAACACAAATAATATCGCGGATTGACAACCTTCAGACTGAAGTGTCAAAATGGCGTTTTGTATTTTGATTTTTGAGCCAAGCCGTCACGGTTATTGTGCATGGTTGCCAAAGATGGTTTGTGAAAAAAAGTATATATTTATGGTATGCTTTCTATACATTATAATCTTTTAAATTGTAGAATTCTTTTGATGTTGATGAAATTGATTTGAAACACTAGTAATTGTCGAATATTTGTATGTGTATAACTATCAAACTAAAAATAATGCTTATAACATATTCGACCTATGATCGTGAGTTAAGGGAAATATTATGCAAATTGATAACCCTGTTGAAAAGTTTCGCGAAGCAGCCCGAACGGAGTCGACATACGACGATGGACCTTTAAATGGATATGTCCACCCATCTCTCTCTTTTTTACTGTTCTCTGTCAAGCTTTCGCATCTGTTCTCTTTTATAATCTGTGCTTTTTGGTGTGAGTAATCGTTTGTGACGTATAAACGGGTTTTCGGTATGTCGTTTATTTTATACGCTATTTTGACACATATCTAACCTTAAATTTGATAAATAAAATCATCAGGATCGCATTCAGCAAAATTCGAAAAGGCTATGTAGTTACCAGCTTCTTTTTCTAACTGAGAATACTTGCGAACTTTCAAAATGCTAATGTTTTTCCGTGTATCTAGGCATATTTTTGTATTATTCAAACAAATATAACAATAAGATTCATGTTCCCTTTTCATAAATAATAATTTACCGTGAACAACTAAGTACAGACCTGACAAGAACTGTCAGTGGGACAGTAGAAAAAGATGTAAGACACATTGACAATACGGAAGGTATGTTTGCATCCTATTTTAAGCAAAGAAATTTCTCTTGATTGATAGGTCGCACTTGCGCTTAATCTAAACATCAACCAATCAAATTTTGGTAAGTCAAGGATTAGGGTTGACGTTTGTAATACATTTAAACGGTTCATTATTGTGATATTTTGATTAGGATTAATCAAAGACCTGACTTTTTTTCCATTTCTTTCCACGTAATGTGTTAGAAAGACATTAACAAACGATGACGCACACCAAAAAGGCTGTTGTATGAACCATATAACCTAACCTAACCATACTATATGAATACATTTGTATATGCAGGTTATAATCTGTGGGTCTAACTTATTCTCTTACATAACTATTTTACATTATATGATTCTTCCATTATTAATAAGGTTTGAATTAATAAATTGATATTCAAATGTTCTGCCATTACCAAATTGTGCAGCCTTAGTATTAGGCGGAGTAGAATTCAATGAGACTTCTGGCGGAAAAAATTGTAATTGTCGCAACGAGTAAAACAATTCGTTTCGCATTGTTTTTGTATTATATGCAAGTCAACGTTATTACTGTAAATTCGTACTTTATTTGTTTGTCCACGACCACCTAATAATAAATCAATATTTTACCTCCTAACAAAAGGTATATGGTACCCATATATCAACTGTCGTGAATTATGGTTCATAATACACTGTAGTGAATTATGGACTAGAGATGGGGGTACCTACAATATGAAATAAACTATTAAATCTGTGTATTTTGTTGAGGAAATTTGTTTCTGACATATATCGTATCGATAAAATATTGTAATTTTTAGTATTGATACTTTTCATAACGATATTTTCTAATATTAAGTATTTTAAAACAATATATTTATAACGGTACGTTGGGCTGCGTTCGAGAAGCTGGTTGTTGGTATGAAAATTATTTCAAGGAGTGGGGGTAAAAACTCACTTCGGTGTGCTAAGCTCGCTCTAGGTTTTCGAACGGTTATGGAGTGTGTTGTGTCAAACAATTTTCAAGGTTATGTTTGTTTGGTTGTTGACAAATCAAATTGGAAATTAGTCATTCAAGTCATTCAAATCATCAATTCTTTCTCTGAATATTTTCTTGGATTGTAAATTGATTTAGGGAATGGACGAGCAGCGAAAATGTTTCCCCAATGTAACTTATTCCTTACTTTCCCCTTTTTTCATATCGGCAGAATAAATTCAAATGCTTAAGCCACAAAACAGTCTGCTTAAGCTGTCATATATGTGACTTTTTTGTCAGCTTAAATTTCACCCTACTCGGGACTAGAGTGTTTGGTACGCGCACCAGTATGTGACAACCATCTTTTCGAACTATTACCACAGTATACCAAAACAACCAGTAGTGCATCTCAACCTCGCGCATCGCTTGTACGCAATAATTTTATTTGGCCTTGAAACGGCCATTTGGGTTTAGATCCGAGGTCCGTATTAACTAACATTTCTACTTTTTGGTCAGGGAAGGATTAGTATAATTTGAAGTTGTTAAAATTATATTTCGAAGAAAATGTTATTAAGTAGATTAATGTTATGAATAATATAAAATACATAATTTGAACATGTTACAAGGAAAAGAATTTAAAATCGGCAAAAATAGCAAAACAAATTGTAATAAAACAGATTTTTATTGAACACAGTTAAATTTAATCCTATAATAATTAACTACAAATTAAGATTACATTACATTAAACGTGACGCCAAATAATTTATCCTTATTATCTTTTTTAAAATTTCTATTTACCTAGGTATATATGTCTTTAAGTGTATAATACAATCGTACTCTTATGTATAAATTTTTAATAAATAAAACAGGAAAATCTGGGCAAGGAGGCGTGAACAATATTTCCTTGCATCGTTGAACAAAATTGCTGACAATATTATTTTTTACACTGAAATTTTGAATGAAGAATGAATCGTCTAGTATTATAGTCGACAAAACGGGAAATAATTGAAAATTATTTTTTCGTCAACCGACGAAACAGGAACATACTGAACTAACTAATTCAATATTTCATATTTATGTAACTAAAAAAAATCACTACCGACAATCTCAACTACCGGCATTTATATAAATGTAGACCTATCGTGCCTATAATGACAATGCTATAATCTTTGGACATGCTATACTTACCTCAAAAGATCTTTGGGAAATCTAAAAAAACTTTTTTTCATATATAAATATGATTTACTTCTGCTTCGACTTCTGCAGTTCTTTGCAGCACAAATTACACCTGCTTATTTGATGACTGCCACTCAATAATTAAAAAACTATAATTCACACACACGCCACTGCTTACACGACTAAACCAAACTAAACTGTGCCTATTCCGACGCCGTCCCTGCTGAATTTGAAAGGTTTCTAAACCGAAATGGCGAACTGCGCTCAACCGATGCGCGAGGTTGAGATGCACTACTGGTTGTTTTAGTATACTGTGCTATTACTGTGCGTACTATTTTTGTATACACACCGACTTTTCGAACGGCTACTGTGTGATTTTTATACAACACACCAAGTTTTTGAACGCACCCTTGTATTGATACTTTACACAGTATCACCCATCTATATATATATATATATATATATATATATATATATATATATATATATGTCAAATTATATTTTTATGTAGATGTCAGAACATTTTGAGGTTAGTAAAACCAAATCGTTTCAATCTTTTATTTAATAAAATAAATTAATGGTCGTGGACAAAGTATAGTATTTTACTCGCAATTTATGGCCATAATTCACTTGGGTGACTTGCGCCCCTCGCCTGCGGCTCGTGACGCAAACGTCACCCATCGTGAATTATGGCTATCATAAATTGCTCGTTTAATAATATACTATTAATTTTGTGTCAGTGACAAGCTTAAAACTGTGTTTTTCTATTCAACTCAACTGTCATCATTTCTGAGGTTATATTCTTATATAATCAGAGATATGATTGAAGAGGTTATGTTATTCTATTTTTTGTTTTCATTGCACTTTTATGAAAGTGTCACTTATTTCCTCTATAGGTACCATGCAAAAATATATGGTCAGCATTTAAAACTGGCTGTCCCTAATTTATGCACCTAGAAGAAGGCTCAGCATTTACAAATTCAAATAAATTTTGAATAGTCAGTGTATACCTAATATATAGTTACAAAAACAAAGTGAAAATAAGTCAGTATTGAAGATTTAAAATATTACTCAATACAAACGTACCTTCCCTGTAACTTTTGTAGATATGACTATATCAAAAATAAAATAAAAACACGAAATCAGACCTAAACTTGTTTTATTTTTGACAAATATCAATCATACTTATTATTCCAAAAATAAAAATATTAGTAGTCAAAATTTAGTTTAACAACACAAAATACTAAATCATAATCAAAGAAAAAGTAAAAGTTTAACAAAACACACACTGAAAATAACTAAATAGCAAAATAAAACCACTTGAATATCAAAGGGCTTATATGGCAGCTGATTTGTTTTACTCGTTGCTAATATGACATTGACATTTCGGAGCGCCATCTATCGAATTCTACTTTTCCCAATAAGAGCTATACTTATACACCACAGCTCAGACAAACGCACCACGAGAAGCGCTTACCTCATCGTCTGACTGAAAAGTACACTGCCAGTTTTCGATATATTATGAACGCACTACTTATGTCATCAGTCATTTTTGGTTGAGCGCGAATTTTAAACGGTTGACATTTTTATTCAAATAATATTTCAAGCAGCAAATATGTTAAAGAAAATCTACAGGGTGAAAACAAAGGTATTGTTGAACTACTATCCCAGGACTCTCAAAATATTTGAATCTTGATCTAGAAATTCAACTTCTCAGTTGGCTAGAAGCAGCAATAATTGTCAACTTCGCAACTGGGAGTAGTTATTTCTTCCATTTCACTTATTATGCCATCAGTATATTTTGATTTATGAAATCATCTGATGGTTTTCCTATTATAGGTTTCAACTCCCAAATTATATCTGATAATTTAAAAAAATACCCAACAATATAGTTCACTATTATCTGGGTATTTTAACTTATAAAAAGACATTACTTAACGCATATATATGGCTTATATTACAAAGTAATTTATATGTCGTTAATGTATCAATCGTTTGTACAAATCAGTATAATCCACTGAAATAATAATAATAAAAATAAAAATTGATATACAGAGTGATTTATTTTTAGTGAGGTATCTGGGAATAGAGGAGTTCAGTCTAAGGTCAGTATGGCCAACAAGAATGACAGTTAAGGTCTACCGTTCAAAACATGTTTTTTATCATTGCGCACATCTATATTGCTTTATTAAAATAATGAATACATCCCCGAAGCGTAAATCTTGAAATTTGTGGCCAATAATTCTAGAAACTCTTGGCATGTCACCTCACCATTTCATTTATTTTATTCAGTCACTAGCTATGTCACATGTCAGTTATATTTATTTTTGTTGATTCGTTTAATTCTGTAGGTCCATTTTCGATTAGATTTTTGTAGCATTTCTAATTAGCTGTATCTCTATTCTTCTAATGGACGAGTTCTATACAAGGGAATTGCTGCCAACATAACGAACAAAAAATTACTGAAAAAGGTTAGTCGCATAAGGAAGTGGTTTTTCCAATCTATGTTTAGTTTTTCTTATATATTTTGAGTCCCTTTACCACCCATGTTGTACCCGAAAAGTTTTGAGTTTTACCCGAGAAGTTTGTAGATCTATTTAGCCTGGGGAATTTTATATCTTACAGTTGACGAACAACTAATGACAGCTGTCTATACATGTTTATTTGGCTTTGTTTGTGTTCTTTCTGTTTCGTCAACTGTAAGATGCAAAATACCCCAAACTAAAAATACCTCCAAACTTTTTGGGTACAGCATCAAAAGGTAAAGGCACTCAAAACATATAAGAAAAACTAAACATAGATTGGAAAAAAACACTTCCTCATGCGACTAACCTTTTTCAGTATTTTTTTGCTCGTTATGTTGGCAGCAATTCCCTTGTATAGAACTCGTCCATTACTTTTTCCACTGAAATTTGACAGAACTAGTGACTGAATAACAGAAATGAAATGGCGACATGCCAAGAGTTCCTAGAACTATTGGCCTCCGATATGTTGAGTATTCAGCTAAAGTCATTTTAAATTTCAAGATATACGCTTCGGGGGTGTATTCATTATTTCAATAAAGCAATATAGATGTTATCAATGATAAAAAACATGAAAAATCTAATGTTTTCAACAGTAGACCTTAATTGTCATTCTTGTCAGAAAAAACCACTTTTTGTTGGCCATAGGTACTGACATACTGAAATCAGTGAACTCCTCTATTATTTAATAAAGGTGAACCCTTGCAGTTTTTACCAAAATGTATGTAAATATGTATTGGGGTGACATCTACTGAGATCCAAAAAATCTATTAGTTTCTGAGGAGAGTCTCTGAAACTAGTAGCTCCTTTAGTCCTATTTCCAGGAGGAATTTTAAGATATCTGCAGGCTTTAACTTAGGTAAATGTTCCTCTTCTATTCAGTAATCTCCCAGGTACTTTTTTCTAGAATTTTGGAGCTCTGTGCAGTCGGAAAGTATGTGGATGGAAGTTTCTTCTTCCATGTCACAATATCTACATTCTTCTTCATCCACTATTTTGAGCTTTTTTGGGTGCCCACATATGCTGCTTTCGTTTATTTGGGCTTCAAGCATTTGTGCGTGACGCCTCAGTCGTCACGACTTTTAAGCAAAACGAACACAATTTTTAGGATCCTCAAAACCACTTGTCATGTCATGTCATCATCCGAACTATCAGCTGATATTATTAATGAATTTCCTGTGTTTTTAGAACAACAGTCTTCGATTATGATGCATAATTTTGCATATTTAAATATTTTCAGTATGATTTAAGTCGTAATCGGCACAATCTTAACCTTTAAATATACGTCAAACCGGACAAACGTCAAACATTTAATGTCCGTGGCTTGAAGCTCATACTTTTCGGTATGTGCTCAGGGGGCAAGGGGAAGGTAAGATTAGGCTTCACGCCCGGTAATAAACAAACGAAATTCAGTTACTACGAGCTGCTACTAGCAGCCAAAAGTAAATAATCGAAAACACCTATAGAGAAATATAATATAGTGAGAGTTGTCAACCCTGCAGTAACAGTTGGCATCACATTGATCGAATCGCACCTCGAAGGGGTGTTGGAACTAATTTTTGAAGGCGGGATATTTAAATTGGTTAGTTTGGATTGTGGGTTGTTAAATTTTATAATTTGTCTAAAAATTTGTTATTATATTCCATTACAAAAAATAAAACAATATTTCATTTTTTTTCTAATGAAATGATTATAATGAATAAACAATTTCAGGACACATTATTTAGATAAATGAAAAATCAACACAAATTTAAATTTTTTATTAAACAACACATAATAACGTGACAATTAATCTACATCTTTATTATCAATTATGAAACATTTATATTTTATCAATCTCAAAAGAACATACTTTTACTATACAATATCACATCAAATTGCACATTATTTCAAAATTATTCACAAAAACTGCAAAAATTTTAATAAAAAGGATGAGTTAGAAAGTAGATTCTCCAGACAGGTACAGGTCTGAAACAAAATAAATAAAATGCAGTACCTCAAGTTACAAATAAAAAATAATTATTTTTGTTTACTAGTTCTCTTGCAAAGGTAAAACAAATCTAATGAGTATTTTGCAAAATGAACCTGTAAATGCATATTACCAAAATGATATTTACACAACCTTTGATCGTTGGATTTAGAAGGAGATCTTAAAATTATGAACCACTGTTTACTTTGATTAATATCAGATGGAGATGGAAGTTTGAAAAATGTTTTATTTTCACTACGAAGTGGCCAAAAATATTTACTATTACAATTTTTTGCAATAGTAAATATTTATTAATAAGTAAATCTATAATGCCCGGTTTTATAAGCTCGGGTTACCCCTGCCCCGAGAGTTAACCCAATAACTCTCGGGGCAGGGGTAACCCGAGCTTATAAAACCGGGCCTAAGTAAAATAATCCTACCTTTAACAAGCAGAAGCTAGATTCACACCAGCCAACGTATGATTGATTTTGTATATTTTCATTTAATCACTTAAAAATTGATATTTCATGATACTTATCGATATTTAAGGGTAAATATTGCAGTGTAATGTAGTTTATAATATTTTAAACTATTTTATTCCATTTCCCGTATGTAAAAAGTCTTTTAGTTCTCGCGACCGCAGCGACTCGATGCGCGGGTGGTTGTGCAGAAACGTTATGCCGTATACCACCTATGCTTCACTCCGTCTCTTTTTTATTTTGTCTATGGGTGCACATCCAGGCGACAATGTCCCGTTAGGATACACTTAAAAAATAGTGTTTGAAAGCTTCTACTGTTTTCTATCTGCAAAATAAAAAAGAACCCTCGTAACATATTAAATATTTTCTTATTCCTACATTACCTAGCCTATAAATATTTCACGCATATAAAAGGCAGTTGTGATCAATTATTTTACAGTGTTACAGAACATTTACACCATGTCGATTATTTTCTCTGCGTTATTTTTACATGTATTAGTCACAGTTTGTAAACCGAATAATCTGCTAGAAAACATAGAAAAGTACATTGATATTTATCAGAATCGACTAAATGATTCCTATCTTATTTGCTCGATTTATTTCGATTTAAAATCTGAAATTGTTGTTGATATGGTAACTCGTTTCGTGAAAAAACATAATTGTTCAAGTTTCATTATAACTGAATCAAATATAACATTGAATGAGAACATACGGACCAAGTTTAATGATGCTAAAGCGGATTTCTTCTTTTTCCAATCAAGTACTATACTTCATTTAAAAACCAGGAGGAGCGATTTGAATTTAAGTTGGCAATTCTGTAGACCTCTGATTGGTCAGATTCCGCCCAGTTTCACACAACACTTTTTAACATTGACATCTCGTGATAATTGACAGTTCTGACATATAAATGTTGTTGTTTTCATCATCGTTTTCGTTTCCTAGTTATTTCATCATTTTTACTCAGTTTTCCACCCTATTACGCTAAAACAGTTCTTTTCCGAACTTTTGTGTTGAATTTCTGCGATTATGGATCCCTCTACTCCAAGTACCAGTTGTTCGCGTACTCCGCCAAAACCACGAAAACGGCTAAGTTTAGACCATTTAGGAATGTCAGAAAAGCAATACATAATAAATATGTATAAACAAATTTTGGATGATAAGCCGAATACCAAAGTTGTTGATATTATATACAAAATTTCTCAAATAGCAGGTAAGTTATCATAATAACTTCAAATTAAGAGTAGTATTAAATGCTGATCATTTTTCTCACAGGAGTAGTAAAGTCAACAGTTTACCGAACACTGAAAGAATACAGTAGTAGTGGAACAATTACCAGCCCAAAAAATATTGGTGGAAGACCCTCACTTCTTAAAAATGTTGATGAAGGGTATAACAATTAAGTTCGAAAAATAGTTCATAGTTTTTTTTTTAAAAACAAGTTACCTACAGTTGATAAAATTTTACAAGCTTTGAAGGAACGCTCAGATTTGTTACAATTGTCCTGGTCATCTTTATAAACTTTCTTCAAACAAATTAACTTCAAGTAAGTGTGTAACTTTGAAGAGTAAAATGTACTGTTTATTATCATATAATATATTTTTAGATATTTGAAGAGAAATCGGAAAAGTGTGTTGATAGATTGTGACGATATGTTGATGGAGGTTGAACTACTTAAGATCCATAAAACAATATAGAGAAGAAAAATTTGAGAAGGTGTGAACTCTTATACCTAATTTGACAACATAAGGATAACCATAATTTGTATGTTGTCGATGAAATGGCAAAAGAATCTAACAAAGTTGTATTACGGCTGTTACCATATCATTGTGAGTTGAATCCAATTGAATTGATATGGGCACAAATAAAAAATAAGGTGGCAGCTAGAAACACAACTTTTAAGTTGGCAGATGTCAAAGACCTGTTATTGAGTGCAGTTGAAAATGTAACTCCTGCAAATTGGCAGAAATGTATACAACATGTCATCAAGGAAGAGGAGAAAATGTCCACACTGGATGGAATATTGGATGACATGATAGAGCCTCTAATAATATCTGCCAACACTGGAAGCTCATACGAAACAGAATCTTCTGATACAGATAATTAAATTTTTTTACAGCTCCAAGAACAAATAAAATTTTTTATCATATGAACAACTTCACTCAATCATGTCAATATTACAGTGATAACATAACATGGGCTACTTTCACGTGGCTATGGACACATATTGATTCATTTTATTTTGAAGTTTCTAATATTTGATATTTTTCGAAATGTCACAATTTGGTTGTAATACTGAGGAAAATATTAGTGAACTCACAAATTTCTTGAGCTTGTTGCAAAAGAAAATCTTGAATTGAAAGTTATATTCAAATATGCATGTGTGCAAATATTCAAATTTCCAGTTATTTAGCATGAATTTTCAGGTTTTGTGTGAATTGAAAATAAGAAAATAGTTTCCTATTTGGTTCCCGCTTAAGTAGACATTGTATATTTCTACTATTATTTTTGTTAAGATACATATAAACCAATGAATAAGATTTTATACATAACATTTATCATATGAATTTGTATTGTGTACAACTTTGAAATATACATAAGGAACTTAATACCTACTGTTATGAAATATTGTAATATATTTTGTGCAGCAAAAGTTGTAGAATATTTTCAATAAATAAATTATTAACAATATGTGTTGACTTTTAATTAAGAATAATTTTGCTGGAAACATTTTATTCATCAGATGAAAAATTTCATCAAAACTAAGAGAGATTATTAATGATGTCCCTATATATAATAACACTAACAAGTCCAGGTCTCATTTATTATGATAATAATTTCATGTGGAGGTTGTGGAATTGTAAAAAATCCCATACACAAGTTTTTGATAATTTTCACCTTTAATTTGTCGATTATGTACACCAATTTACTGGAATTTATAGAAGTTATATCTTTTAACATTTACATGTATTACCACAAATATAAAATAAATACTTTCAATATAGTTTCAAAAAGAGACCTTCAATATAACTGTACAATGAAAGATCTATTTTTAATCTCTTCAGAACATCAAATACGAAACAATCAAAATAATACAAAAGTTTTACAGGTTTGTTTACATCCTGTGTTTACATCTCAACTCGAGATCTTAAGAACAATTTTCAGTACATAAGGGCTACTATGATTGGCTAGTTTCTCCGTCAAGTCAATCAAGGCATATTTCATAGATTTTGAACACGACTATTTCGGAACACACCCTTTAGTAACTAATCTGGTAACTTTTAGTGGTGTGGGTGAGGCTTTTCAAATCGCTCCTCCTGGTTTTTAAATGAAGTATAACATGATAGAATATGTATCGAATATAATCGATAATAATCTATGGGATCCAAATGGAGATACGCATTTTATAATAAACAAACTCGGAGATCCTGATTTAAATATTATTTTTAAATTTTTATGGAAAATGGGAATTTTAAATTACGTACTTGCAATTATTTCCGAAGATATTAAAATTTTTAAGTACAATCCTTTTAATGAACAAATAACTGACTTGATTTATTGTAACCAGAGTTCGTATATACCTGAATTTATAAAAAATATGTATGGATATCCACTAAGAATTACCATAATCGAAAATAAACTATATTCAAAAAACAAATTGGATCCGTGGAAAGGTCGACATTTTATTACAATGACAGATGTGGTTAAAATATTAAACGCAACTCCAATATATATAGAAAGTGGTTCTTCAATCACAGATGTTACAGATAAGTTGGTGAAGAAGGTTTCCGATATTTGTTTGATTCCATTATTTCAGTTTAAGTTAGAAATAAACTTTATATCGCGAAGAGTTGATTATGTGTATCGTAAAGTTTGTAAAGTTGTTTTACTAGTACCCACAGGTAAAGAAACAGTGGACGCAGCTAAAATTTTCCGTCTTTTCGATTTATCGACTTGGTTATTTTTATTCTTCTCTTTATTCGTGTTCAGTTTTATTTTCAAACTATTATCCAGTTTGTATAAAGAGAATAAAACGTATAGTTGTTGGTTGGTGGAAAGCTTTCAAATTTTATTACAAATTGCAGTGTCGAACATACAAAATAATCCACCGTTCCTACGGCTGGCTTTATTAGCTTGGATTATTTTTACGTTCATAACTAACACTGTATTTCAAACCAACCTTTTCAGTGTATTAATAAAAGATGAGTATGTGGACTGTATTAATACATTATACGAAGTTAAACGATCGAGGTTGGATATAGTTGCACCTCCCTACATTTTAAACAACGAAGAAGTATTTCGAATGTTCAATTCGACAAATAAATTGACTGCTCTTAATATGGGTGATATCGATACTATGATTATGAATCGTGTAATGGACGTAGCGTATATGATAGAGTTGGACGATGCTTCGCATTACGCTCAGTATGTAAGGAATGACAAAAATTCTACGGTTTTTCATGTGGTCGAAGAAATTGTTATGCATGGATATAACGTTTATATGCTTCAAAAGAGCTCTCCTTATTTAGAATCTATCAAAAGGAATTTATTGATTGCCAGGCAGTTTATAGCGTTTCGACAAGTGATTGATGCAAAATACATTCCTACAATGGAATGCATTACAGCGTCAGATTTAGTTGGGATATTGTTAATACTGGTTTTGGGGTACATTGTTGCTTTAGTTGCGTTTTTATTTGAATTTTTTGTTGGGACTAACAATATCAAAAAATCTTCACATACCTAATGTGAAAGCCGTTAAGAACAAAATATTTTTACGAGAATGATACCAAGCATTCCTTTCTTTTTTTATACAAACATAAACAGGTGATAAATCTATAAAATAGCAATAACATTAGTTGAAATATAATGGAGATTTAAACAAATTGAATCGTTTTATTTCATTGTTAATATGGATCTTCATCAAATAAAAGCCTTAAGTCGGGAGCACATTATTCTGATGCTACACCACGCCATGCCACGCCATCCGACGCAATGTCAGAAGGATCCGACACCGTGGATTTTAATGCATATTTATAATATATTGTTCTGACGCAATCCCATCGTCATCGAATCGGATGACATGGGAACAGTGTGCACAAAGTACATCTGACGCGTTATGCTGGATGGCGTAGCGTGGTGTAGCATCAGAACAATGTGCTCCAGACTTTATCTATTAAAACTCAGGCAGAGATATACAATGTATCCAGTTTGAAGTTTCTAAATAGCAGGTTTTTTGATATATGCATGAACAAGCTAATTGAACAGCGTCATCTTCAAAGTGCACTAGCTGCCTCAATTGCCACAGAAAAACCAATCAGAACAGGAATTTCAGGCAAAAACAAAACAATCTGCACTGATAAGTAGACAAGCTCTATTAGCCTTGAACAGAAAACGTGTTATATTCTTTCTAGTACTAGAGTGTCCTCGAGATTTATCTAACGCCTCGGCACAATATTATACTGGGCAAGACAGGAGTAAGGGTACTGAACATTTTAGTATCCAGTGACACAGGGTACAGGCATAAACTTTGCTATTGGTGGGAATTGACGCATTATCAGGTCTCCTAACACCTTGCATGCTTATTTTTTCAAAAAAATATCAACTTTACTTTTAAAACGACTTTAAAAATCATAAAATTTGAAAGTCTGCCAAAACGCGTTTTACGTCATAAAGATGGCTGCTCCAACCGTTGACGTCATTTCTTGTTTACGTTCTTATTCGTGTATCGTGTATCACGCTCTGAGTTTTTGTGACCTAATTTGTTTCTGAAAGCTTTAAAAAAGGATAAAGCAAAAAAAACTTTACATTCCAAGTATTGCATTGTTCCAGAGTGTAAATCGACGTCTATTAAAACTCCAGACAAAATATATCTTACTTTACCTGGTGGCGCAAGGAAAAATGCACTTAAGAGAATGGAGTTGTGGTTTCAAGCTATGCGCAGGAATAAAGACAATATTTCGACAAATACTACTGCTTTTGTTTGTGAAGACCATTTTAATGTAAGTGCCCAATTCTGTATTGGTAATTTTGCTTCTTCAATAGTTGGAGGTTATGTACCTATATGTCTAGGAATAAACCATAAAAACATTTTTTTCTCACGACCACTCATCAAGCTTCCACTGAAAATGTGCAGAAGTATTATTCAACAGGAGCTAAATTCAGTGGGTACCCGAAAGGCACGATTAAGTCATTTTTGAGTATATTCGCAAGAAAAATATTGGAAGCGGCTCGTGAGACAGTGACTTTCTTATACGTCGTTGAAATATGGTTGGTATATATTATATAGAATACATAGTTCAAATCGTACTTACGAAAATGCTTTAACTACTTTTATTTCCTTTGTATTAAAGCAGCTGTTTGACTTAATAAATTTCAAGCTGCATAAATGAGTACCTATACTTTGGGCAAGTTATCAGCTTGTGCTTTTACAAAATCTTCGCTAGCCATATCTTTACTCACAAAATATGAAAGACTCGTCACTGAACTAGTAAATGATAGTTTTTGTTTAACTAGGCAGCAAAGTAGTACCTAGATTGACTGCCGAGGCAGTCAATGTGCATTTTTGTTAAGTACTTGAGCATCAAAATTTCGTTTGTTGTAGTAAAGTGTACTGAAATTTTCTTTTAGATTATATTATGTCGGATTCAGAACATTAATTCCCCTGTTAAAAATTCTACTTTTTTGTACGGCTGTCAGCGTACAAAAATAGTTATTTGTATACTAAGGCCGCAAAATGCTTTTTCGCGTTCCGAGAGAGAGATTATCGCCGAGGCCGCTCTGGCCGAGGCAAGATAATCTCGAGGTCGCGAAAACATTTTGCGGCCATAGTATACACAATATTTTTCGTGCAACCGTGAAAATTACATAATTTCAATAAACATTATGTCTATTTAGAAAAGACAGCGTTTCAACGCGAATTTACAGGGTGTTTCAAAAAAAGGTAACACCGTCTCTAGGATAGGTAAAAAACTGAAAAATAATTGGGGTTTGCTTTGTAAAATTTTTTTCTAACGCCATCCGTTTTCAAGATAAAGGGCGTTGGAGAAAATAAAAAATTACACATTTCTTACGATTTTGCCGAAACTACTGGCACCATTGCAATGAAATTCTATACGAATATGTTTTGGAAGCTGATATATCCCATGAATTTGTTTTTATAACTAACTCTCATAGAGGGCGCTAGTTACACGATTCATACAACGTATTATTCAACATAACTTTTTTAAGGGTAGAATTATTAGTCAAAACTCCAAGTGAACATAAACATCGTTTAATTTTACACTAAAAAGGTACTCTTGGTAAAACTCGATATTATGTACCGTTTTCGGAATATTTTGATTTGAAAATTATGAAGTAATAATCGCTCCTGGTATAAACTAATGATAATCAATCAATAAATGTCAATTTTACATGCCAAACTTAGAGAAAAGCGAACTTTATCATTAGTTTATACCAGGAGCGGTTATTACTTCATAATTTTCAAATCAAAATATTCCGAAAACGGTACATAATATCGAGTTTTACCAAGAGTACCTTTTTGGTGTAAAATTAAACGATGTTTATGTTCACTTGGAGTTTTGACTAATAATTCTACCCTTAAAAAAGTTATGTTGAATAATACGTTGTATGAATCGTGTAACTAGCGCCCTCTATGAGAGTTAGATATAAAAACAAATTCATGGGATATATCAGCTTCCAAAACATATTCGTATAAAATTTCATTGCAATGGTGCCAGTAGTTTCGGCAAAATCGTAAGAAATGTGTAATTTTTTATTTTCTTCAACGCCCTTTATCTTGAAAACGGATGGCGTTAGAAAAAAATTTTACTAAGCAAACCCCAATTATTTTTCAGTTTTTTACCTATCCTAGAGACGGTGTTACCTTTTTTTGAAACACCCTGTATAGAGAAAATTACACTCTGGGTGACGGCCGCAAAATATCATTTTGCGGCCTCTGGTGCGGCCGCAAAATGATATTTTGCGTCCGGTTGCACGAAAAGTACTTTTTTGTCCGCTCACGGCCGTACAAAAAAGTGGCGTCTGTGAAATCATACTTCAACATCATGAATTGACGTTAATAATGTCTACTTTTTTTGACGTTTGCGGAAAATAGTATATTGTTTTATTAGGAGTAAAAGTATAACTTTTTGTGGCGAGTCTGAATGTTTGATGGCCGAACGTTAGTGAGGCCGACAATTTCAGACGAGCCACAAAAAGTGCTTTTGCTCCGAATGAAACATGCTATTTTTTCCGCAAACGGCTATAGAACTAATTAATATTTAAATAATAATTCAAAACGATTGCAACGAAGTTGATAAATTCAGAGAATAATAATTATAAAACTGCGCACTACATTTCCGTGGTTACTGGTTTTGTGATTGCCAAGTCAAAAACAAATTTGACAGTTCAATAATATTTTTTTATAATGTCAGAAATATTGTAAGTGATTTAAAGCAACAATTGGACTGTGCATTTTTGGTAAGTACTTGAGCATCAAAATTTCGTTTGTTGTAGTAAAGTGTACTGAAATTTTCTTTTAGATAATATTATGTCGGATTCAGAACCCAACTGTACACCGCCCGACGTTGTTGACATTTCTACTTTTTTGTACGGCCGTCAGCGTACAAAAAAATACTTTTTTGTCCGCTCACGGCCGTACAAAAAAGTGGCGTCTGTGAAATCATACTTCAACATCATGAATTGACGTTAATAATGTCTACTTTTTTTGACGTTTGCGGAAAAAATATTTTATTCTAAAGGTTTCAAAATATCCTCGGAAAAATCGAATATTTATGTCCACTTTCCACTTCACGTTGACTTTTAGAAATACAAAAAAGGACACACAAACACGTAATGGTCTCAAAAAACATATAAATGATATTTTCACATCGATGAAGCAATTAATAGTTAATTAAAATATAATATAAACACAAAACTACACATAACCTAGTGTAATACCGGCCATATTGACAAAAGTAATAACAAGCTATGACATCACACGTATCATTGGTAGCGCTCGGAAATCCTCAGGTGTTGGTCGGAAAGTGCATTAGAATTTGAATTTTATTTCAAAATTTGGAAATAATTTAAAATGGAAACTGGTTTATTTTCTATTATTAGTTATTTTTAATATCAACTTTACTATTACAAATTAATATATGTATAAGCAAAATATGAAATATGCGTGTACCCTATTGTGGAACTAGCCAAACGTTACACCCATGCTCAATCCCTTAAGAGATAGGATGGAATCAAAGGATGCAGTCTTGCTAGAATCGCACACTGGGCGACCCTGAGAAGCTGGCGCAGAAGAAATATTTGGAGATGACCAGGAAAAACCTAATATTTCTGACTGGAAACTATCAACTAAAAAAGCACCTCCATACTATGGGGCAAATGGACACACCTCTATGCAGGATGTGTGAACAGGAAGATGAAACTGTCAAGCATGTCCCATGTGAGTGTCCGGAGTTATCGTCAATAAAATAGTGTGTGTTCGGTGAGTTTTGGCCTACACCTGCCGATATAAAGGATATGTCTTCTAGTTACCTGTCCACCTTCCTGGGAAGGTCAGGATAATAACCTAGTAGAATAACTCCTCGGTAGGATGTACAATGGGTCACATGTGGCCCGAGTGCTGTGAGCCTACACTCACCCTCCCTACTCAACAGATACAGATACTTGTGCGTCATATTTTGTGACGTATATCCGGATTTGGATTTCTTCTACTGTACTCCAAGACTTCCTTACAAACATTCGTTCGTTCGTTATCTAAGCTTCCGTTTTTCAGTTCACGCAAGTGGTTTTTATTTTGAAACCAAATTCTAACCGTTATCGTGATTACTTATCCTTTTTTACAACATAAATAATGAACTCACTTAAACGGAAATATCAGATTATTTAAACTGGATGATCATTAAAGTAAAGAAGACGTAGATTATTCGTTTTATATTAAAATTACTTTTACTTGATGAGACACTAATAGGTTTCTGAATATAAAGTTCACAAATATCTGATAATAGAGGAGCTGTGTGCAGTGTTATTGAGCTATTCCAAATTTTCTTTCCAATTCTATGCCATTAATGAAGCGACGGAGACGGTGAGATGATAAAAGGAAATTCCGGCAATTCCCTTCAAATAAATTCATTCCTAACAAATGCACGCAAGACTTAAGGGTAGGAATAGCGAGTTCTTAGAACGCCGAGCTGGTGAGATCAGTAATTAAGAGAGCCAAGCAATAAAATTGTGAAAGAAAAGATTTTGTATTAATTGGTTATTTACCATATGCGTTTTTGTCAACTGATTCCATGATTCCTTTTTCTCTTGTCTCGTAGTAATTTTTACTAATTTTCTCTTTTTATCGTAGTGTGTGGTGCGCTTAACAGTGAAGGTACATTAATTATTCCTCCGTGAAGTTAATTATTAAAAATCTTCGAAACCAGTGACTAAGAAATTACTCCAAACAAGGTAGGCCTACAAGTAGAGCATTTTCATCACATCCAATTTAAAATTTCAATGGAATAAAGAAAATACAAACCGAAATCTTGTGTAAGTAGAGAGTGTAAACCTAGCACTGACTGATTATAAAAACTCAAAACAATCACCTTATCTTTCTTAACTCGATACAATATTAAAGCGGTCCACACACTCTTTCAACTTCGAGTATGAATTCCACCGGTATTTATACAAAACGTATAATTGAAGGAATCCAGCAGAATAGAATAGAACTAAAGAGTGCCATTGATGCCAGTGAAGCAAGAATTCAATTAAGAATAGAAGAATCAAGCGAGAGAATCAGACAACTAGAAGTGGAAAATTCGTTTCTGAAGCAGAAAATTGAAAATCTAGAGCGGCAGCAAAAATCTAATAACATTGTCATATTTGGACTCGATCGAGAACGTGACGAAATCACTTTTGATTTTATCCAAGGCCAGTTAAAGTCACTGTCACTGTCACAGTCATTTCAAGTAGATCTTACAATAAACCAAATAAAAGGCATATATTGCTTGGGATCGAAAAGAAACTGTCCTGTGAAAATCGAATTTGTATCAAACCTCACCAAGAAATACATATTTGCAAACTGCAAAAAATTGAAGGGAACCAAGATATCAATCTCTCAAGACCTCACCACCAAACAAAGAGAAGAACAGACAGACCTTAAAAGGAATCTGCAGATCCAGAGGCAAAATCCAAACGAAAAATCTTTCATAAAAGTAAATAAGCTAATAGTTGATGGGACAGAATACTCAGTGAGTCAACTACTCGAAGCCGAAGAAGATCGACCAGAAATCATAAAGGTAAATAGTGCCCTATCGACACCTACACAACCCCTCCTACGTGAAGCATTTGAGGAACAAACGACGAAAGTTGTGGAAGAAACGGTCAAACCAAACACTTGGACCCCAAAAAGCAACGGAATTCTTGGAGCCAACAAGAAACAACTCCAGAAACAAACGACCAACCAAATCAACGAGTGAAAAAGATCAACAAGTGAAAAAGAAAAGAAGAAATTCCCATACTAATCTACAAGGAACCCAAACGCGTTTATAAGGATAACATTTAACTAGAATTCTATTTATATATTATTATTAAACTAAAAATTTTCAAATAGCCAGGTGAGTCAAATTACAGAATGGATCCTTATATACGGGACTTCATTATAACTAAATTAGATTCATTCTCCTTGAGTACTGATAAAGAAGTTGAAAAAGTTCTAGAAATCAATAATCCATATGATAATTTTAAAATTATACACAATAACATATACGCAGTCTATCAAATAACCTTGATGAATTTCTGATCACTCTGGATGAATTAGATGAATTCTTCGACTGTATTGTTTTCACAGAAACCCGTATCATTCCTGATATCACAATTTTCAACATTCCTGGATACAAAACAATCTTTAATTCTGGACATTTAAATCAAAACGACGGGGTCGTAATGTTTGTTAGATCAGAGGCGTACGTGTCTCACACCACAATCAGTCTGAACGGTAGTTTCCTTCTGAGAGCCAAAATGACTGTGCATGACTCCATTTTCATAGTAAATGGCATTTATAGATCACCAGCTACAGACATTGGTCCCATTGTTGAACAATTGAATACTATTTTGAGTAAGGAAGATGAAACATTTCACTATAATATAGTTATTGGTGATATGAATATTGATTTGTTAAATACTTCTTGTAATACTGAATATTACCTGGATACCATGGGCGAGCACGGATATATATCTGCGATAACCACGCCTACAAGAGAACAAAAAAATTCTCGCACATGTTTAGATCATATATTTATAAAATCAAAGTATCATAACTACGACACAATCTTACCAATTACCTACGTTCGAAACATCCATTACAGACCATTACACAATTTTGGCCCAAATAGTTCTTAAAAATAGTAAGAGTGTTGAAAAAAATAGGATACGATACTACAAACAAGTAAATGAAAAAAGGTTCGTAGATTACATAAAAAAAGTAAATTGGGATGCCATCTATCAATATGATGATATTGACTCCGCCACAAATGAACTAATTAAAATTATAAAAACTAACTTAGATAAATGTACGAGTATTATAAAAAACAACAGCAAACAGAGAAAACGGAAAAAGTGGATGACTAAATCTCTCATCAATTCTGTGGATAAAAAAATTGCATGTACCATAGATTCAAAAATAACCCGAATAATATCGCCCTTTCTGAAGATTATAGCACATATAAAAAAAAACTAAACAAAATCATAAAAATTGCCAAAACTTCATACTATAGAGAACGTCTGGAAGCAGGAAGAAGCGACTCTAAGAAGCTTTGGCAGACTGTGAATGAAGTACTGACTAGCGAAGAACCTTCACCAATAAAATCAATCATAACAAACAATAATGAACAAATCAGTGAGAGTAGCGAGATAGCAAACAAATTTAACGAATACTTTATATCAGTAGGTGAAAAACTAGCCGAAAATATAAACAGAAAACTAGATTATACCGAAAGGAAAAGTTTATGTGACCACTCAATCTTCTTATACCCTGCAACCGAAAATGAATTGATAGAAATAATATCACAACTGAAAAATAAAAAAGCCCCTTGCATTGATAATGTCAAAGCAGAGACCCTCAAACAGCTATATAACAAAACCACTTACCTATATAGTCAATAAATCACTGGAACAGGGATATTTCCCCACAGCAATAAAAGAGGCCGTGGTGACACCAATTCATAAAAGTGGAATAAAGACTGATGTCTCAAATTATAGACCTATCACCTTGATAACATGCCTTGCTAAAGTATTAGAGAAGGTTATTCAGAAGAGGTTGAATAAATTCCTCGAAAAGTACAATCTAATATCAAAATCTCAGTATGGATTTAGAGAAAACATGTCTACTCAAGAACCGATTAAAATATTGACACAAAATATATATCAATGTTTAGATGAGTCCAAGCCATCAATTGGTGTCTTCATAGACTTGAGAAAAGCCTTTGATACAGTGAACCACTCTATATTACTCAAAATTCTAGAAGATATGGGGATAAGAGGCATACCACATCAACTTTTCAGTAGCTATCTACTAAATAGGCGACAAAGAGTGAAAATTGATGATAGTGTGTGCGGAAAAAATAATTTCATGTGGTGTACCCCAAGGAACGATCCTTGGACCAATATTATTCAATATTTACCTCAATAATCTATTCCTATTGAATACCCTCTCAAAAATTACCAGCTTTGCGGATGACACAGTCATATTCTGCAAGGACGATGACTGGTTCAATCTGAAACTCAAGCTAGAATATGACCTGAGAAAAATAAAGGAATGGTTCGACTATAGATTACTATCAATCAATTTCGATAAAACGTACTACTTACATTTCAGTAGCTATGATGTTTCCCTTCCAGAATATGACATAGCGATATCCGACATAACTTTCATAAGACCTGTCAACAAAATAAAATACCTCGGCATAATTCTGGATGAGAATCTAAGATGGGACCAGCATGTACTACATCTCGTGGAAAAATTGCGTTGCATTCTGTACAAATTCAAAAAGATAATAGGCATACTCAACCATAACCAAAAAATAGTTTTGTACAAAATTTTGGTAGAAACACACTTGAACTACGGCATAATCGGTTGGAGAGGAGTCTCTAAAACACATTTGCATTCTCTTGAAGTCATTCAAAGACGCTTTTTAAGATGTATTCTACAAAAATCATACGACTATCCTAGCAACCTCCTCTACTCGGAAACAGCAATATTCGACCCAATGCAACTATTTTTCATAAATATAACTACGGTTCAATATAAACACAAAAATAAATTAATGACCTACAGCCATAACCATAATACCCACCACAAAAAAGTATTCAAATACCAGTCATGCACAATTCAGTCGGTCAAAGGAGTTACCATTTTCTAGGCCCAAAACTTTTCAGGGATCTGCCAGAAGCACTAAAATGTGAACCAAACCTTAGAAAGTTTAAGAATAGACTCAAACTGTATGACCAGCATACTTCCCGTAAAGAAATACACGATATAATTGAAAATTAAATACAACAATTATCCTTGCGATTATCATACAGAGCTCACCTCTAATCATAATCATCTCAAACTACATAACTTTTCCGCTATTCCAAATTCTTTCTGAGTTTTATCCGGTGAAAGTTATATACTCTGATGTATTTTTTGTCTTTTTATATTGTGTTATACCATGTTACCTTCTTGAAATATTTTACATTTTTTATACTTATATATTTTATATTTTTTATACTTACATATTTTATTTTGTATATATTCAATCTTTAAATATCTCGTACATAGTACATTATTACTGATTCACCTATATGCATTCTCACACACAAGCAGAGTGTTCTGCTTTGTAAGTATACTTTCAATTTGAATTATATTTATATTTTTATATATTTGTAGATAATCCTATAACGATGTATATTATTATATTATTATTATCCCTATACTGCTTATCTCTCATACTCATACACATTACTCTTATACTATGTCTTATTTAGCTGTATCTCTTCTGTATCTTATTTTATATTGTATAAACCTAATATAGAATTAAATTGCCTATCACGCACAAGCTGTATCTACATCAGCTTCTGTGATTATTTCTGTTTATTCATAAAATATTGGTACGCATTGTGAAAAATTTTTTCTATTATTACTGAATAAACATTATTATTATCATTATTATTATTATTATCACAGTCATCTTTATCTCCTTGTGTTTTTGTTTTGATATGTTGTGGCGGGTGCTTTTCTTTTACCTTAAAATCTTCTTTTTCTCTTTATTCCACCAGATCGTTCTTCTTAGATGCTTTTCACATGTTCACTTTTGTAGAAAATAATCCATATCCAACCTCAGAGTATAAATGAATGGAATCAATTATATTTCTATCACGGTGTCAGGTGGTTGTGGTTTTTTTCCAGCAAGAACTTGACAAGGTCTCTAATTAAATTCAAGCATACTTAAAGTTATTGTCACTCAGGTTACATAATTAAAACTTTGAGGTCACCTACTTTGTTAATTTAGGTAATTTGTCTTCCTACAAGAATATTTTAACATAATGTTATCACGGTGGAATAGCAAACATTGGAATTTAAGACACAGTGCAAAAAGAAAGTTTGAATCAGATTCATGACATTTGATTATAATTGAACTTTAAACTATTTGCGTTTAGAAGGAAGATGAACAGTCATATTTCGAGCTTCTCAAGAAACCTATGTACCTATGTATGTATTTTTGGGGTGACATTCACTGAAACCTAAAAGATCTATTGTGCCCCACACTTCTACTTATTAGTTTCTGAGAAGAGTCACAGAAACTAGTAGCTCGTTTGGTCCTATTTCCCGGAGGAATTTTAGGATATCTGCAGGCTTCAATTTATGTAAATGTTCCTCTTCTATACAGTAATATCCCTGGTGCGCTCTAGGATTCTGAAGTGCTATGCAGTTGGAAAGTATGTGGATGGAGGTTTCTTCTTTCATGCCACATCTACATTCTTCTTACTTCACTTTTTCAGGTGACTATTGAAACATGAAGTTTCACAGTCGCCTTTTGTTATTCCTCCGGCTGCTTTGCCGTATCGTATAACCAGGGACCGATGAACTTAATCATTGAGAAGTATTTACAATTAGTTAAAGTGCAGTTCTCAATGATTTAGTTGTTTGAAAAAATAACGTAGAAGGTATGAAGGTGGAAAACGATCAGTGGATGTGTCAATGGCAGTTTATTTACTAAAATGCTTATAATATATTATTCATCGAGCCTGCAGAATTTCAAGCAGCAAATTAGCAACAAAATATGCCGTCAGGCCTATATTTCTAGCTATTTTGGTTGCCGAAATATCCAAAGTGGCTGCCGCAGCTTAATAACCCAAAAGCAAGGGGTGAGTTTAGCAAATAGTTCCTGCTCTGAAAATTTTTGGATCAGGCCATCTCGAAGCAACAAATTAGCAACAAAATATGCCGTCAGCTATTTTAGTTGCGGAAATATGGAGAATGGCTGCCGCAGCTCGATAACGCAAAGGCGAGGGGTGAGTTTGGCGAGTAGGGGCTGCATTTAAAAATGTTTGGATAAGGCGATCTTCAAGCAACAAAATATGCCGCCAGGCCTATATTCCTAACTATGTTGGTTGCTGAAATATGGAAAATGGCTGCCGCAGCTCAATGACTCAAAAGCGAGTTTGGCGAGTCGGGGCTGCTTTTAAAACTTTTTGGATCAGGCCATCTTCAAGCAACAAATTATCAACAAAATATGCCGTCGAGCCTGTATTTCTAGCTATTTTGGTTGCATCCAAAGATGCTACCGCAGCTTAATATTATGCTACAGGGTCACGCGTTTTCTCGGTAACGGCATTAGCAACAAAATAGCAACAAACTATGGGCCCAGTCCGGATCGTGCCCTATGAAAAGGCCGCCGCAGCTTAATATACGTTGTTTTACCTACTTTTTTGACCAATAATGTGTTTTCTGTAGAGCAAGAAAAGGTAATAAAACACTATTTACTATTAGAAAGTTTATTTCAAACACAACCCAAATAAATAAATTCAATTAAACAAACAAGTTTTTAAAAATTTGGAAATATAATGCAACTACAAATATAACATTAAAATGTTAGTATTTACCATCAATTTGGAATAAGTACATTTGGATATTTGGCATGAAACATACAACTCATGATAATGTAACGCAACATCAAAAATACCGAAACGTTTCTAGCCAAACAATCACTTAAATTTCATAGTAATTAGTCTTCATGCTGTGCGTAATCTTTTGTAACGTATATCACCTTTTCGACCACGACTGTAAACAACAAAGTACAGACCTGACGAGAACTGTCAGTGCGACATTAGAAGAAGACATATTGCCGCTACAAAAGATACGTCTGCGTCCTATTTTGAATGATATTAACTCGATAGGTCAATCAAAAATACAACTAATCAAAATTTTCAAGTCAAAGATTCGGGTTAACGTTTGTAATGCATTTAAAAAACGAATCATGATTGTGATATTTTGATTAGGATTGATCACATTCCTGTCTTTTTTTCTATTTCTTCCAACGTAATATCTTAGGATGACGCACACCAAGAAGGTTATTATATGAACTCTATTTTATGTTAGTGTCTAGAATAGTTTGTAGAACTTTTGGTACTGTTGCTTCACTGTTGTCTATGTTCTCAGTTCCACACATTTTGGTACAAAAAGTTCTACAAAATAAACACTTTTTAATCCATTTGATGGGAAAAACTGGAATAATAAATTGAATAACTCAGTTCAAACGAAAAATCCGCCAAAGTCGATATGAGATCGTACCAAGATTATAATTATTTTGTATTTAAAAATTCCAAGTCATATGGAATGAATTCTATAACGAATAACGTGTTGAGAAAAACGCTTGGAGACGTCGATTTGTACTTTTAAATATTTAAAAAAATATATATAGGGTGTCATGTAACAGTAGCCAATACCAAGTTTCTTATTCCAAATGCAGCCTTCTGTATATTACTTATTTTTTTGGTTTCTACCTATAGCAAAATTTTGTAGGTCTAAAGTACCTACATTTCTATCGAATTATGACAATAAATAAATAAAATTGTTTTCAAATTTAACACCCAGTAAATCAGCCATTGAATTCATTTTAACTGGGCGATTTGACTCAAGTCATATTTAGCGCATTACCTCAATTATCTCCCGTAATCTTTTCTATTTTCATTCTACATAATTTTTTTCTTAACTTCTTTTCATTTGTTCTTTTTCCCAACTTTATTATTGCATTGGTAACTCTCTTTTCAATTCCATTGATCTGCCTGAATTTATCTTTATATTACTTGTTCCACTATATTGCTTTTTTCTCTTTTGTGTCTTTGTTTTTAGTGTATGTTACTTTATTAAATTTACTATTGTCTTTTATTGAGTTTCTCCTCATCTTTCCTCACTTGTTTCATTTGTTCTTTGTATTCTCTTTGCACTTCTCGTGTTTTTTTCAGTTCTGTGATCATTTCGTTCACGTTTCTCCCATATCAAATGATCATCATTTTCTTCCAAGCTTCTTCTTATCGATCTTCCTGTTTTTCTTGTTTTTGTTAAAAGTTTCTTCTTCCGTGTTTAATAATTTCGAAAAAAATGTATACGTTCGATTTTTTTTTGTCCTATCGTTACCACACCAAGAATCAATCGGTAGAAATTACATCATTCAAAACAGGATGCAGACGTACCATTCTTAGCGGTAATGTGTCTTGCGTCTTTTTCTACTTCCCCACTGACAGTTCTCGTAAGGTATATCCAAAACCCGGATATACGTCACAAACGATGACGATGACCAAGAAGGCTATTGTATATACTATACTAGTCAAGTTTAGAAACAAGAAAAGAGTCCTGTGATAAAACATTTTCTGTAGGAAATAATGATAAACAATTGTATTGTCGTGAATTCATTTCGAATTTTACGACAAATTTTATGCCTAATTACAACGCCGCTTTATTTATTCAACAGCACAGAAGGCAGCCATAAAAACTGAATTCATGGCAATTTTATTGGCCTTTATCAAGAAAGTAAAACTCTCGGCTATTTGTCTGTTAATAATTAAACCTAGTTGAAATTGTTTTTTTTTTAATTTTTTGTTGAGGTAATGTATACTACTATATTAATCTAATGGATAAAAAATCTTGGCACGAGCTTATTACAACCTAAATTTATTTTCAATTATACCGATACTAATTTCATATATTTTATATCGATTGTCAAATATTGAAAAAAATCTGAAAACTGATAGTTCAAGAAGGCTTCAATGGCCTAAATCAATTTTAAATCAAAGCTGCAGGAATTTTGTACCAATGTTTAAGAGCTTGGAAAAATTCTAGCTGAGTAGAAAATGTTGTACAAACCCCCAAAATTTATAAAGAAATTCACGAAAACTCTTAAAAATCGATAAACACCTGCAAGCCCTCACAATTAGAGTTCAATCTAAAGTCAGTGTGGCCAACAAAAAGTGATTTTTTTCTCACAACAACGACAGTTAAGGTCTACCATTTGAAACATAAGATTTTTGCATGTTTTTTATCATTGAGAACATTTTTATTGCTTTATTAAGATAATGAATACACCCCTGAGGCGTATATCTTGAAATTTAAAATTACTTTTTAGCTGAATACTCAGTATGTCGGTGGCCAATAGTTCTAGAAACTCTTGGCATGTCACCACTTCATTTCTGTCATTCAGTCACTAGCTCTGTCAAATGTCGGTGAAAAAAGTAATTAGAAGAATAGAGATACACTTAATAAGAATTGCTACAAAATTCTAATCGAAATGGGCATACACAATTAAACGAATATTAACAAAAATAAATATAACTGCCATAATAAAAAACATGCAAAAATCTTATGTTCTCAACTGTCATTCTTGTGAGAAAAAAACACTTTTTGTTGCCCACACTGACCTAATACTGAACTCCTTTATTTCAATGATAGACATTTCAAATTCCTACATACTTTATGTATAAAAATCAGTTTCATACGTTTGAGTTCCTTCCGTTCCTAAAGTCTCCTGAAAAGAAACATGAGTGTCGTTGTGCCGAGGGTACCTCCTACGATATGGTTCCCAAACGGCTTTTTGCATTTGTCAGTGAGTTACGATTACATCTGGAGCAGATTTCCTCGTTTGTACACTGTAAGGACGCCTATTTTCTTCATGTTTATTCATTTCGATTTTGGCCTCTGCTTTATATTTGGCTTCTTTTTTATAGCCAAAAGTACTAAATGGAGCCGGAGGTGAGTTTGTGTGGATACTATGATTGGGCGTAGAATTACCAGAACAGTAACCTTGAGTCGTGAAAAGACTTTCACGTGTTTGACAGGCTGTGTCACACATTTGGGGAATTGAATCACTATCGACCTGTAAAAAATACAAATTCTAATAAAAAATAAATAAATTTGATATAATACTCAATAGGGTACACGCATATTTCATATTTTGCTTAGGTATTAATTTGTAATAGTAAAGTTGATATAAAAATAACTAATAATAGAGAATAAACCAGTTTCCAATTTAAATTACTTCCAAATTTTACACTAAAATTCAAATAATATCAATGCACTTTCCGACCAACACCCGAGAATTTCCGAGCGCTACCGATGATGCGTGTGATGTTATAGGTTGTTATTACTTTTGTCAATATGGCCGGTATCACGCCGGTATTATTGCACTAGGTTATGTAAAGTTTTGTGTTTATATTGTATTTTAATTAACTGTTAATTGCTTCACCGACGTAAAAATATCATTTATATGTTTGATTGAGACCATTACGTGTTTGTGTGTGCTTTTTGTATTTCTAAAAGTCAACGTAAAGTGGAAAGTGGACATAAATATTCGATATTTCCTAGGATATTTTGGAACCTTTAGAAGAAAATATTTCAATTACTAGTTCAGTGACGATTCTTTCATATTCTGTGATTAAAGATATGGCTAGCGAAAGTTTTGTAAAAGCACAAACTGATAACTTGCCCAAAGTATACTCATTTATGCTGATTGAATTTATTAAGTCAAACAGCTGTTTCAATGCAGAGGAAATAAAAGGAGTTGAATCATTTTCGTAAGTACAATTTAAACTTTGTATTATATATAATATATACCAACCATATTTCGACGGCTGTCTCACGAGCCGCTTCCACTATTTTTCTTGCGAATACACTCAAAAATGACTTAATCGTGCTTTTCGGGTACCCACTGAATTTAACTCCTGTTGAATAATATTTCTGCACATTTTCAGTGGAAACTTGATGTGTGGTCGTGAGAAAAAAATGTTTTTATGGTTTATTCCTAGACATATAGGTACATAACCTCCAACTATTAAAGAAGCAAAATTACCAACACGGAATTGGGCACTTAGGTACATTAAAATTGTCTTCACAAACAAAAGCAGTAGTATTTGTCGAAATATTGTCTTTATTCCGACGCATAGCTGGCAATCACAATGCCATTCTCTTAAGTGCATTTTTGCTTGCACCACCAGGTAAAATAAGAAATATTTTTTCTGGAGTTTTAATAGACGTCGATTTACACTCTGGAACAATGTAATACTTGTAATGTTAATTTGTTTTTGCTTTATCCATTTTTAAAGCTTTCAGAAACAAATTAGTTCACAAAAACTCGGAGCGTGGTATACAATACACGAATAAGACCGTAAACAAGGAGTGATGTCGACGGTTGGGGCACACATCTTTATGGCGTAAAACGCGTTTTGGCGGACTTTCAAATTTTATGATTTTTAAAGGTGTTTTAAAAGTAAAGTAAATACTTTTTTGAAAAAATAAGCATGCAAGGTGTTAGGAGACCTGATAAAGCGTCAATTCCCACCAATAGCAAAATTTATGCATGTACCCTGTGTCACTGGATACTAAAATGTTTAGTTCAGTCGCTTCCCTGACTAAAAAATCGGCAATGCGATTACCTTTATACCTGTACCCTATTCTATCAAGTTATTTCGTGCCATTGTTGAGTAAAACGTAGCTCAACATTTAAATTTGGAGGAATGAAAACTCGTTCTGGAGAAGAAATAACAGATATCTCTCCAGAAAAATGAAAGAAGTGATATCAAACTCACCGTATATATATTGGTGTTGTAAGCGTCTTCGTTTGAAGGGCTCATGCTGTGCTCATTTCTGATCAGAATCGGTAAGACGTCGCCTCCTGGAACGTAACACGGGGCTACGGCGGCAACGACATTTACGTCTGCTTCATATCTATTGGATGAATCCACACTTGGAGAACTGTGACTCCGCGAACGCGACTTCGACGATCTTTTGTCAACGTGGTCTTGTTTTTCTAGTTCGTTAAGCTGTTGTTCGCGACTTTGGCGAATATATTCCTGAAAAATAAAAATAACTGTAAGTAGAATTTTTAAGGAATTGATGATCTGGCCAATCGTTACACTCATGCTCAATCCCTTAAGAGATGGGATGGAATCGAAGGATGCAGTTTTGCTAGGATTACCCTGGGCGCACCTGGGAAGCTGGTGCCGAAGAAATATTTGGCGATAACCAGGAAAAACCTACGTTCAACAGAAGGATTTCTGACTGTTCACTGCCAACTAAGGAAACACCTCCATACTATAGAGCAAGTGGACACACATCTATGCAGGATGTGTGAACAGGAAGATGAAACTGTCGAGCATGTCGTATGCGAGTGCCCGGAATTATCGTCAATAAGAGAGCGTGCGTGTTAGGTAAGGTGAGTCTTGGCCTACACCTGCCGATATAAGGGAGATGTCTCCTAGTGACCGGTCCACCTTCTTGGGAAGGACAGGAAGTGCAGTGAGTCTACACTCACCATCCCTACTCTACAGATAAAGAACGTAACCTAATTTAACCTTATTTTGGTGCTTGGTCAATAATAATAGTCTTCACCCTTGGTGTATAATACACTATTTTGTGTATAATAATAAAATAGATCCAATGAGCAGTTCTGTTAAGCATAATTATAGCAGAAAATCAGCGTAGATATCGGAATTGTGTCACAAAATCCAATAGGGGATAAATATCCTTCTTAAGTCAAAGGATTAAACATTAATGTCGGCGTCATATCAAAATTTCCAGCTGGGGAATGGATCCATTGAATGCTCTAATTATCAATTCAGAAAATGTATACAAGAATCTGACCGTGTTAAGCAGGTTTTATCAGCATAGCAGCACTATGTAGGTCTATGAATTATTAATGACAACCAACAATGTAAACAGAATATTAATTCACCGATAACTAGAGATGGGCCAATCTGTGTAACTGTGAAAAGCCGTGAATGCTTCAGTCGTGTCAATACCATTTTAAATTTTAATGCTTACTGCAGCTGTACTGTATGTCGACTAAAAGTAGCAGTACAGCCATTGCCAACCATTTATTATCACTAGGAGAGCTTCTTGCATTAAATCAGGTGAATTATTCCGCAAAAAGTTGAGGTAATCCTGTCCCGTCGATCTGCTGCCAAAATAAGGCTAGTCGCTAGTTTTTCTATTAAATTTTTGGTTTTTCTTGTATGTTTTGAGTCCCTTTACCACCCATGTTGTACTTGAAAAGTTTGCAGGTCTATTCAGATTGGGGTCTTTCGCATCTTACAGTTGACGTAAACCTATTGACAAATGTCAATACATATTCGTTTCTTCTCGATGGTATTTGCAATAATTGAAGCACATCAGAGTGTCACAAATCACTAACAAAGGTAAAATAAAAATTAGTATCCAATATATAGTACCAGAAACACAAACAAAACCAAACAAATATGTTGTGACAGCTGACATTAATTTATTGTCAACTGTAAGATGCAAAATACCCAAAACTATGTTGGCAGCAATTACCCTTTATAAAACTCGTCAATTTTACTAAGAATGGATTAGATTGTTATAGTTGAGAAGAAGTAAAAAGTAACAATTCGTAATATATCAACCCATCTCTACCAGTAACGCCTCGATAACAATCATTATCAACTGCCAATTTATGGACAAACGTCTTATCTTAAAACGAAATAACCACTGAAATACAATAATCTCATCCCAAATTTCAGCGTTCAAAATAGGATGCAAACATACCTTTCCTATCGGCAATGTGACTTACGCCTTTTTCTATTAAATTCATATTTACAAATTCCTTCACTATTATTTTCATATAACAAGCACTGATAAGTAACTAGTGTATACTGGAAACTTTTTCCCCCAATAATTTTATGGGCGTCCATAAAACTTTATAAACCTCTAACGGCGAAGGATGTTGTTTTTTATCATGTCCGGATATAAGCGGATTGAGTTCATTTTGAGGTTGGCATTGGAAAGCGGAAAATTTATTAAATTTTCAAACAAGATCGAGGCACCTCCAATGTTTGGATTGGTTTAATCAAAAGGTACAAATTAAACATAATTTCAATTTGCATGTAAATGAAGACATCTCATTTATTGCTTCTTCTAGCTAACTGAGAAGTTGAATTTCTCTATTAGTGGTTAATAAAATTGTGTATGCAACACGGCAGTAAAGTGTCTTTAACAAGCTGGCCCACTATTCGCTTGACTGGTACATAAATGATAACTATTTCTATTATTAACTAATGACTGATGACACAAGGAGTACGTTCAGAATCTATGGAGCGGAAATGGATCAGGGGTCAGACGACGAGGTTGCGTTTATGAATGCTGAGGTGTGGAATGTCAATTATTATTAATTTTAGTTTCAAAATAATAGTCTTTACCACCTTCGTGTATAGTATACTTATTATTATTGTGAAACTGGAAAATCTAGTGTTTTTTTTGTACTTTCGACTCATTTTACTCACCATAGTTCAGATCTGTCTCCAATATCACCCGGAATTAAATTAGATTGCCTTAATCGGCAAACAAAACAGATTAACAAGAATTTGGGTCGTTTATATAAATAATGAATAGCAAAGATCCAAGAACTGACCTCTGAGGAGTTCCATAATAACATGATACAACCTGATAACCATTTCTCAGATTCGTCTCGATAAGCTGGAGGTGCACACCCCTAATACTAAATAATTGAAATTGGACCATAAATGTCAATATAGGAGGCATACCCTTTTTAATGTGATGGATGATTTTAGAGAATTTAAAGGGGTAAATTCCAGAATAAAAAATGGAATTTATTAATATAATAGAGGAGTTCAGGCTAAGGTCAGTGTAGCCAACAAGAATAACAGTTAGGGTCTACTGTTTGAAACATAAGATTTTGCATGTTTTTCATCATTGCTTTATTAAAATAATGAATACACCCGCGAAGCGTATATCTTGAAATTTCAAAATGACTGTTTAGCTGATTACTCAGTATATCGGTGGCCAAAAATTCTAGGAACTCGTGGCATGTCATCATTCAATTTCTGTTATATGTCACTAGTTATGTCAAATGTCAGTTATATTTATTTTTGTTGATATTCGTTTAATTGTGTATGTCCATTTTCGATCAGATTTTTGCAGTATTTCTAGTTAGTTGTATCTCTATACTTCTAATTAATTTTTCACTGATATTTGACGTAGCTAGTGACTGGATAACAGAAATGAAAGGGTGACATGCCAGGAGTTCCTAGAATTATTGGTCACTGATATATGTTGAGTATTCAGCTAAAAAGTCATGTGAAATTTCAGGATATACGCTTCGAGGGTGTATTCATTATTTTAATAAAGCAATATAGATGTTCGCAATGAAAGAAAACATGCAAAACTAATGTTTTGAAGTGTCATTCTTGTCAGAAAATACCACTTTTTGTTGGCCATACTGATCTTAGTGTGGATTTATGCAGACACATTTAACAATTATCAATTAGCGATTAACAATTAACATTTATTAATTATAAGTTGAACTACTCATTTCACTATGACTCTATTTATGCACACAATTAACAATTATCATTTATCATTTATCAATTGCGAAGTTGGCCAACTTTTATACTAAAAACATTATCCCGTCATCATTGGGGAAGTGACGAAACAGTACTACTCAGAGTGTATAGAGCTGTAATTAGATCAAAAATAGATTACGGTAGCATAGTTTATCTCTCCTCCTCAAAATCCCATTTAAACACGCTTTCCACCATCCAAAACACAGCCCTCCGAATATGCATTGGTGCCTTTAAATCCAGCCCAATTAACAGCCTACATGCAGAAGCAAACGAACCTCCTCTTCACCTGAGACGTCAATACCTTTTACAAACATATTTTAGTTCAACATCCGCCAATCCGCACAATCCAGTCTATAAACTAATCACAAACATGTATAACGAAGAATCAAATCATCCCCCAAAATCAACACGATCCATCATTAAAACGCTAAAACCTATCCTACACAACATCGACCTCAACCTCACACTACCTTTACGCATATCCTCCTCACCTCCATGGAAAAAACCAATACCAATGATCGACACAACACTACTGGCACTCAAAAATCAAGAAGCTCCAAACATTCACCAAACGAGTCAACCAACAGAAGTTCGACCAAATCATATATACAGACGCCTCCAAAATAGCACGGGAGTAAGATGCGCAGTTACCTTATCAAACGAAACCCTTTTCACAACCGCTCTTGAAGACATCTGTAGTATATTTACTGCAGAAATTTTTGCAATTCTGCAGGCACTAAAAATAATAAACTCCAAAAATAAATAGGTCGCTATCTGTACAGACTCCCTCTACTCAATCAAAGAAATCAGAAAAGCAGACTCTCTTATACAAGAAATTCACGAAAGATACGAGACACTATTTTCCGAAAACACCACGGTCACGATAATTTGGACCCCATCACATATTGGAATCACTGAAAATGAAACAGCTGACAACGCCGCTAAAATGGCCGCAACTATAATCCAAAAAACATCTTTACAAACCCATGAAGATCTATAATCACTGTTTAAAAAACATCTTAAAGATTCTTGGCAATCATACTGGGACACAACACAGTCCGCCCTGCATAAATTACAGCCGTCTGAAGTATCACCATGACTCCACACTCTCCAGAAAAGAAAAACCAATTATAAGAAGATTGCGCATTGGGCATACACGCTATACCCACCTGATGACCAAAGAAGATCGCCCCCTGTGCCAACTATGTTCAGTTTATCTAACTGTTAAACACATCCTAGTGGAATGCCCTACCAGAAGAAACACAATATAAAAGAACATCTCAGTGATATCTTGAAATTTAGTGAAGTGAATACAGTGCTATCCTACCTAAAAGACATCAACTTAATAAACCAGATTTATGATGCTTAGTCTAAAATGTAACAAATACCATAACTGTTTTCCCCAAAATATTTAAAATACTGCAACTGTGTCAATGACCTCAGCAGTCGAGACACATTAATTAAAAAAAAAAAATTCTAAATTAATTGTTCCGAATTTTCATCTAGTGCGAAACTAGTACGCAGATCCTGAAGTTTATCTCACTTTTTTCATAAAAAGTGGTTGTTTTAGGGTTATGTTGTGTGTCAGAGATAGAGAGAGAGAGATTTTTCTTTTCCGGTTACAGGTGTTGAAAAGAAATAATTACACGGCGCTGAGAGTTTTTTAAAAGTATTTTATAATCCTACACTCGCAAAACAAATAATTATTGACCTAATTTGGAGACACTGCAAGGTGTTGAGTTCTAAATTTGTGTTCTATTTTTTTTTAAATTGATTATTTGCTAGCAAACTTTTGGTTTAGTTCGCGAATCTGCGATAAAATGATGATAAGCTGACTTTTTTGTCTTTGCAAGCCTTGCATTTTATACCTGTGCGAACTTCCAAACTTATACGACATTATTTGGATCGTATCCACTTTGTGATACGAGTTTTAAACTGTATCATAGACTTTAAATAATGTATGGGAGAACGATTTATTTTACGTGAAATTGTCCGTATGCTAAAGTGTTAAATTCTCACTTATTTCATGGTTAAACTAGTTTTTTAATAGAATAACGATCTGCATACCGTTAAAGTGTAAAATAATCCTTATAAATCTCGCACAAAAATACAAATGTTTTCGTTTTAGAAATAATCTTTTTTGGAATTCCAAGTGTCATTTTAGTAATCCTTGTTGTAACAAATGATTTTTCATTTCAATTGTGTATCATAAGCTCAAATTTTATTCTGTATAAATTGTTAATTCACACTTTTACTGTCTTTTATTATTTAATTTATAGAATAACTAGTTAAAGTGTGAAATTAATAACTTATTACACAATTTAACGGACACGATCAGTTATTTCATGGAATAACTGGGTATTCTATGAAATAACTCCATTATATACTTTAACGGTAACATAATCTTTTATATATATTAACAAGTTTATGTTGTAAATGTCGTTAAGTTCATCGATTTTTATAATGTAGTAGCTCACTAAAAATTTGAAGAGTATACTCCTCCTTTAACCTTTTAATATTAATAAGGAAATCAATAATTTGGGTAGGGGTTGTTTTATGTTATATTTCTTTTAACTCCTAAACATGAACAGAACATAACGATGTACATAATATCAAGCAGTAGTCTGTTTACATAATATTTACTTATAACCCGGTGTACTGTCGAAGAAGTTAGTTTCTGCTAGACTTGTTATCCAAAATTTACCAAATTATGCATTAATTTGCATATAATTTCAAGTTTGATTTTACACGACCCTAAAGCAAATTTCTCTCTATTCTATATTAAATTTTCACTTTAATGAAACCGATGCAAATTATTATAGAGTATACGAAAAGTCTATTGGCGACATACGATTTACACAAGTTCGACAAGGAAAATATGAGATAAACTACTTGAAAAAGAGAGAAGAATAATTGTGCAGAGTCAGCGATGGACGTGTGTTCAGTGCTCCTCTATTTCAACCGGTGTTGCCAAAAGTACTTATCTGTAAAAGTTAGTACCAATTTTTGTCAGCAACAATGTTAAATACCAACACATTTTTTCTCGAACTGTATATGATTGCACGTGGAAAATTGGCACGAGGAATTACCTCACTAGACACCGGAATTTCATAAACACTTGAGTTATTCATTTAAATATTCGATAACCACATCTGTGAATAAAAATACACGCATGACATCGATTGCATTATTTAAAATTGTACAATCAGCCAGATGAGCCCTGTTTTCCCCCTCAAAAAAATCTTTCACGACACGTTACCTCAATTTATTGCTAGGGCAAATACAAAAGGAAATAGATTGGTATATCGGCTAATATAAAAGGAAAAATTAATTGGGACGTTATACTTAATGGAATCGTTAAGATTTCCAATGGATTGCAATATATAGAGAGGGGAAGAGTGAGAGAGATAAATATCTATTATTGAATTTAAGAATTTAATTAAAAAATCTTATTATGGTACACGAAGGGACATTAGAAAAAGACTACTGCTACGAAAGATAAGTCTGCATCCTATTATGAATGGTGTAATCTCTTCCGATTGATAGGTCGCGCTTGAGCTTAATCTATACATCAAATAATCAATTTTTTCAAGTCAAAGATTATATGACGACTAATTATATGTGTGCAGCGATGCCGTCTATTTATATCGCCCGTGGAATAGATTTCTAGAAGTCTCTCGTCTGCTAGATAGACTAGAAATCCCTCAAGTGGGAGGGCGCGGGGTAGGTAGTCTTCTCGATAGTTCAGTGGCGGGGTAGCGCAGGGTAGGTAGTCTCGATGATTCTCGACTAGTGAGTGGAGGAGTCATAGTCGTCTCATATGGGAAGTTCACTAGGGCACTCACGTAACAGTATTAGATGGACATTAACAACCGAGATAGTTTAATGTTTGAGATTGTTGATTGCCCTTTCAATGCTCGTGTTAATTACAAAGCTTTTTCGTCGTCTGTATCAGTTGTATTCGTTTCTCTCAATATTTAAAAACTGAAAATATTTATTTGTTTTTTAGGTAAGTACCAGTAAGTACCATCAAAAATGAATAATGACATTGAAATGTCACAGAGATGGTAGCTGGTTCAAATGTCACTGTTTTCGTTTTTCTGGAATTCTTTTTTGGATGTCTTAACACAAATAATTATTATATTTTTGTAGAATAATGAGATAAAACGATAGGTAAGTCAAAAACTAGAAGTATTCTATACTAGGATTCATTTTTTGAAGACGCCATTGTATGTTTGGTTGTCAACAAAATATATAAGATGTGCGTTGGGTTGCCTGCAGTAAATCGTTGATTAATATTGGTAAACCATGCATTAATGGGGTCATTAATTAATAATTTTGTCTAGTTTTGAGAACGTTAATATCATATAATGTCGACGGTCGACGAAATTTTGATAAAAAAAGTTAAAAGTTTAAAATTCAACAATTGGGAGATAGTCAAAGATAAATAACAAAAATGTAGGCAAATTTCAAAAATTCATGAATAAATTTTCGTTATTCATGGAAATATTGTGAAATGAATGTAAATATAAATACCTGATTGAAAAAACAACTGAATTGTTTCAAATATTCACAAATAAAATATTATGCGCGTAGGTATACGTATATTAAAATACCTCTGTGTTTTAAAAATTTTGGATGTAAATGAAAATATTAATTAGAATTAATGTTACGTTGACTCAGGTAGAGCGGAAATTTCTGCTAATGCTTCGTTTTTGTTCCTTCTTTTTGTTTTATGATTAATGGCATCAGCGAAACAGATACGCTTTCCACTTCTCGCGACGGCAATACAGAACAAGATAAACGAACGTGAAGTCATTATATAACGATTCAACATTAAAACCTTTTTTTTTCTCACTAACGAAATATTAAAAATTTATCATTTGATATATACCACTCTGATGATAAATCCAGGCCTTCTGTTAAGGACAGAAAGCTTGGAAAAAGCCCTTTCAAACGAAAATCCACACCATAAGAAAGTGCGCCCCGTTCAATATTGAAAAAGGATACAGTAGACTAAGGATTATTATAATGGATAGTCAAGCTCTTGTGTAATCGGTTCCAAAATGGTGTGGAAATGCCTAGAAAAAACTCAATGAACTATGCAAGAACAATATAGTCACCTTACTAAGGATTCTAGGACACACTGGAATAGAAGGGAATAAAATAGCAGATAAACTAGCAAATGGAGGGACTGAAGCACATTTCTGGGGGCCTGAACGATTTTGCAGAATCATCCCCAATGTAGTATTGGAAGAAATACGTAAAGCTGAGAGAAAGAGAAGATCTGACTATTGGAAAGATCTAGTGGGGCTTATACAATCAAATATTCTTCTACTACACGACTACAACCTGTTGAGATAATTTCTATTTGCATAGCTCTCCAGAATCCTAGAGCACAGCACCTGGGAGATTACTGTATAGAAGACGAACATTTATCTAAGTTGAAGCCTGCATATATCCCAAAAATTTCTCCGGGAAATAGGACCAAAGGAGCTACTAGTTCCTGAGACTGTCCTCAGAAACTAAGTAGAAGTGAGGGGGCACAATAGATCTTTTAGGTCTCAGTGAATGAATGAGTGTTGAATTTTGTCTTAAATGTAAAAATTTCATATTTTCGTACTCACCTGTATGGTCCGATGATCTCTGATAAGTTTAGTTATACAATTGTATATAAACGTTATACACATTCCTGTCAGTATTAACGAAAATATCACCATGATGATAATAATATGTTCCCCTGACCATGTCATCGACTGATCTGTCTGTAACAAAAAGTAACTAAATAATTATGCATGAAAATTGCATTTTGCATTCACACAATATTCAATTCGATTAAGACAAAACAAAATCGTTAAAATGCCAACAAATCACATGACCACCAAATATATATTTCGCAAGAACTTCGAGCTTGTCATCAAAGATCGAAAGAAGCTTGAGTAGAGCGATCTGGTACACAGATGGATCAAGGAATGAGCTCGACACCGGAGCACATGCAATACTTGCATATGCAAGAGCAAATAACATGAGAGGAGCTACTTAGGGAATACTTTCACAAAAGGGAGCTTCTGAACAAAATAGGGCTGTATAACAGAGATGTAAGGTCTCAGAAGATAGTAGTGAGCAAAGCAAGATCAAGACCAAGACTCTGATAGTTTAGGACTAGTACACTTTGCGGCGCTCTTACTAAACTTTGGACTCTATAAAAAAGATGTTACATAAATTGTAGATAATTGTCTCTAGTTTCATTTTATATTTCTATATAACTATTTTCATTATAAAATAAGTTATTGGAATTGTCAAAAGTAGTTTTTGCTAAATTGTAGGTCAATTCATTCATTACTGTCGAAATACCTGGTAGGAACAACCAACTGCAAAAAGGAGTAGCAGCAGGTGGTTTTCTATTCACGTTATATTTTATCAGTTATTGAAGAAGAAGAAGAAGATTGTTCTTAAGCCAAATGGTATAAGAAGAACTGAAGAATATTCGGATTTCAATAAATTATTTCATAGAACAATATCTTGTTATTTTAAGTCTCAAAAATGTTCAATTGAAGCAGAGTATCATGGAAAACGGTAAAAAGTTTTTATTTTCCTTCTTTAAATAAACCTTTTCGGCCAAAAAACGCTCGAGAAATGCACCGATGAAATGTTAGATTAAATTCCATAAGAAAAGAATTTACAGTAAATTCTCCCTACATTTTAGAGAAATTTTAATATTTAGAGCATACCGTCTACAGCCATTCCCCAAATCCTTTGGAATAATTTGGGGTGCATCGTACAGGGTGGAACTTGAAGTGAGATTACCCCGGCTGTATCTTTGGAAGTATTTGTCCCAGGTTGCTGGGAAAAAATCATTATGAACCTCCAAATTCTCACCACTAGGTGGGATAGATGGTTATGATTTGAACAATTTTTTTTGGCCTCTCTTACCATCAGTATTTTGTGTAGGATAGGTTTAGGTTTTAGCCTGTCGATTTTGAGGGATGATTGACTCTTTTTTTTGATGTTTGGTTTTAATTTATAAACTGGATAAGGGGGGTTGGCTGATGTTGAACTAAAATATGTTTGTAAGAAGTATTGACGTGAAGGGGAGGTTCGTTAACTGTCAATTGTCTAATATTTTCCTTGTCGTATTTGTGTAAATCGTATGTCCAATGTCCAATCGTATTAAAAACAGCTTGATCATCTACATTAATTGATTAAGATTTGATAAATAAGCAAAATTGGAAAAACTGTTTTATGTATTTTGCTTAAATGGATAATAGTGATAATAAATCACTTGAAATAACACTTGAGGCAGTCATTTGAATTGCTGACGATGATGGATGGTTAAAACTCCATTAAAATTTCAGTCTTGACTTGTAATATACTTCTCAAGAATGGAAATGGCTTTTTTGGAAAATGAATTGAACAGTGTAATTGGAGTTGAATATTAAAACTATTTGCGAGTTTGCAGATAGGTATTCTCTTCTGACAAGCTTACAGTATATATTGTTAATATAGTTATTGTAAAAAGAATGAGTATATTATTGTTATATAAATATTTGCTAAGCTTCAGCAGCTGTACTCACCTGGCAGTCATCGTCTTCTTCATCATATCGGAATCGGCAATTATATTTCTTATTGCATTTCAAACTAATATCGATACACGTGGTGTCTTCGCAGTAAAACTCTTTTTCCTCGTCACACTTCCCATTTTTATCTGTCAAAAAATAAGGATAGTATAAATTATAATTAAGGTATAAGCCCTTTATTATTTGGAGGACATAGACTGTCACGTAAAAAGATAGTTGACCTAGGACAGTAAGTATGTATGCTGATGAAGTAGCTAGGTGAGTATACACATATTCCAATGTAGTTCATTGTTAAGAATCGATATTATATCTTATTAGAAAAAATTTAATGTGTATGTGGGAAATTACAATCTTAAGCCTTTCGATTGCGATTATACATTTCAATTCTTGTAAAAGCCGTATCTGAGTTACTGTATATTATTTCAAAAAGTCACATGAATAATATAAAAAATTGGAATCTAGGAAAGAAAAAGAATTTTATCAAAATGAAATAATCATTTATCATAATCCCACAGAGTCAGCATCTCTGTCAAAGATGAAATAGGTGTTATATATATACCTACTATAAGTCTTTCATTGTAAATTTACAGTTATTACCTAGTTTATATAATTTATAGTAGGATTTCGGCCGAGCCACTAAAATTGACAAGTTACTATTTCACCCTGTCAAGTTGTACGAAGGTTAGAAAATACATTGCTATTATTGTAAACACATACAATAGTGAAATAGGATCCAATTATTTAAAACCAGGGAGTGGAACAGGCGAGAAAATGGACATGTGGTTCTATCAAGAATGAATAAATGGTATTCATGAACGTCTTTACATCAAATGTCAATAGAAGGATTTCTGTTGTATGTTAAGACCATGGACTGGTGTTATCTACCTCATTAGCATATATTGGCGAAAACTACGAAGTGGGCGACATCTGTTAATTTCCTTTCAAATTTCAATAGAGGTGATTAATTTTGTTGTTTAGAAAATAACCCAAAATAAAGAAAAGCCTGCTAAAATCGATAAAAACACCTCTAATTCGAAAAATACATAAAAAACTAAACAGAATAAATAGCCTCAAACACCTTTACAGACTGCTGCCCTCCCACGTGTTGCAGACTGCTTTGTTGTTCACCCCTATAGCAGAAATATTGAAAAATTCAGCGTCATCTAGTGACACGTGGTTTTCGCCAATACGTACTGCCCCAGGTCAACGATCCTTTTTACGTGACAGTGCCTCTAACTCTCTAACTCTTACTGTCACGTTCATGACCTTACGTGTCAATTTACCATTTATTCTTCAAAAACATCACAAAACATCATATATTTTAAATGATTAGCCCAAATTAAAAAAAAAATAACAACTCACCGGATCCTAGATCTCTGAAGGCAGTAAAATTTGCTTGAAACAAAGTAGTCTTCGTTCCTTTAGATTCTGAGAAGAACCTCACAAACATGCGATTACTTTTCGACATAACTGTGTCGGCAACTGAGCCACAAAATTCTTGGTCGATGTGATTCATATCAGTTTTGTTGGAAAACACTTGAATAAAGTTGACGTTACAGTCGTTTGGCTTTTCCAAGCGGAATTCGGAAAACTGAAGGTATATCTAAAATAAGAGAATCTTTTTTGATGCAAGAATAGTTTTAAATTTACATAGCCAGGGAATTAGTTTTTGCTTCATAGTGTACGATCCGCTCTTTACTCACCCTCGAATTTTCTTTAACTGTAATCGACCAAAGACAATCAATGGGCATGTCATTATCTGTATAAAAATCCATCGTTTCGTTGTCTATATCCGATTTACCAAATTCACCCTCTACTTCATCCACATGTTCCATAAAACATAGTCTAGCTTCTGGTGTTTTTACTAGAAGAGAATAAAATCATAAACAGATTGCATTATCACTACTAATAGTGATACGGTTAACGGGGTATTAGTCACAATTCGACACACACTTTCAAGAACACCAATCTTAGCAATACACAGAGCTATTCTTTTTGCCTTATCTAAGGAAGTGCAAAAAATGTATTAGAGATTACTCGACATGACATCGTTGATTTTTTCTTTTGGTGCTACCTCCAAATGCAAGGTATTCTAGTTCAAAGAGGTTATCGTAAGACACATTGCAGCTACAAAAGATACGTCTGCATCCTATTTTGACGATATAATTTCTCCCGATTGATGGTTCACGATTGCGCGTATTCTAAACATCAACTAATCAATTATTTTAAGTCGAAGATCAAGGTTATCGTTTGTAATACATTTAAATGGTTCAATATTGTGATATTTTGATTATGATTAATCACAGAATTGTCTTTTATTAATTTCTTCCAACGTAATGTGTTAGAAGAACATTAACAGTCGATGGAGCACACCAAAAAGGTTACTATAAAGTACTACTACTACTTTTTCTAGCATAGTAGGTGATTGTTTCGAAAATATATCAAAATAAATATTGTATCACATAACTGGAAGATTAAATACTTTTTCGTGAAAGGGTTTCAAATATTTCATTAAGCATTTTATTAGTATTCAGTTTATTACCCTACCCTGGAGCTGAAATGAAATTCAGTGAGTTAAATTTGCTTCTGGAGTTAGGGGACTAGTTTCTTTCTTTATAGCATTACAATCTAAATTTTATATTGCAGTCCTTCTCAAACAAAGATCCAGCAAAAAAAAACCCAACTCATTGTTATTTTCTGACCTTTTTTATTTTATGTTGTGACTTTGACATTGCTAGGGTTGGACAAAATACATTTCTTAATAATCGTTATTGGGAAATGTAGAATTTGTTAGATGGCGCTCCGATATGTCAATGTCATCCTAGCAACGAGTAAAACAAATCAGCTGCCGTATAAGCTTTGATATTTAAGTGCTTTTATTTTGCTGTTTTAGTTATTTTCAGTGTGTGTTTTGTCAAAATTTTGCTTTTTCTTTCATTGTGCTTTAGTATTTTGTGTTGTTAAACTAAATTTTGACTCCTAATAGGTATTTTAGTAATAGGTATGGTTGATATTGGTCAAAAATAAAACAAGTTTAGGTCTGATTTCGTGTTTTTATTTTATTTTTGTTATAGTCATATCTACAAAAAGTTACAGGGAAGGTACGTCTGTATTGAGTAATATTTTAAATCTTTAATTCCGACTTATTTTCTCTTTGTTTTTGTAACTATGGATTAGGTATACACTGACTATTCAAAGTTTATTTGAATTTGTAAATGCTGAGCCCTGTTCTAGGTGCATAAATGCTGGCCATATATTTTTGTATGGTACCTATAGAGGAAACCAGTGACACTTTCATAAAAGTGTAATGAAAACAAAAAATAGACTAACATAACCTCTTCAATCATATCTCTGATTATATAAGAATATAACCTCAGAAATGATGACAGTTGAGTTGAATATAAAAACACAGTTTTAAGTTTGTCACTGACACAAAATTAAACAAATAAAGTAAGAATTTACGGTAACTACGTTGAGTTGCATATAATACAAAAACAATGCAAAACGAATTGTTTTACTCGTTGCGACAATTACAATTTTTTCCGCCAGAGGTCCCATTGAATTCTACTCCGCCCAATTAAGGAAATTCACTATTCACCATCAAAAATAGAGGCTATAAAGTTCACATAACTCATAGTAGAGTTATTAGCAATATCAGTTTGAGTAATTTTTTCCTTTTTTCGGTACATTCAATGTTTTTTATATCTGACGACGAGTGTACTATCGACCCAACAACATGTTTGGATTAGTGTATCCTGGAGTCATTTATTTTTTATGAACATTTATAAAAATGTTTTCCCAATTTGACTGGTCTATAAATGGCATCGGTTCATTTATGTTTGTTTTGTGACTATATTTTTAAAGTAACGGATACAATATGATGCACAGTTGCTGCCAACGTCCATGCCAAGATACGCACATAGATTTAAAACATATGGTATGTAACCTTTATGTTTCCGATCCTAGAAATAAAATTTAATATACGCTGAGTAAAATGTTACCTATGCATAGTTCGGAATTCGAGCGGTCGTTTTCTGTTTTCCAAGGATTTCGGAGGCAATTAAGTCGATGGTATGCAAACTATACGGAAATATTTTTAACATAATAAATAATTTATTGGTGAGTACAAAAATATAAAGAAATAAGGAATTCGATAATTGAGGTGAAGAAAAAAAATTCCTTTCAAAATATTATGGTGTAGAGATATTTTTAAAGTGAGACCATTTTTTGTCCAATTAAATAATAAAAAGTAATATGTCGTCTTCTGTTAACTTTTCGGTAAATATCGGTTATTGGGAGGCACTGGCTTGGAATCTAATAAAACAAAGAAATAAGAGAGACGCTAAAGGGACTATTTCTGACACCTGCGAAATTGAATTCAATCAATTTTAGCGTTCACAAGTATTGGTTGTCAGTGAAAAAAATGTTTAGTCCTTTGAGAAAAATCAGCGCTATAAAATGTTATAAAGATCGTTGCTTTCCATAAAAAATAGGTGTTGTAGCTTTCATCGAAATCTTCTATCTACATCCACATGAAATATTCTTCATTAAAAAAAAATCTTTGCCAATTTTTTGATAAATTAATCACTCTGGATAAATCCCTTATACATACAATTACAAAAAGTTGTGATTATTTTTAGTGGGGGCTCATTTTTATATAATAGGAATAGAATTCTCCATTTTCCATCTTATTTATCCCATCAATACTGTTTCCTGAAACTAGTACGAGCAGTTCACTATAATCTTTTATTGGGGGGAGTAGAATTCAATGAGAACTTTAGCGGAAAAAATTGTAATTGTCGCAACGAGTAAAACGATTCGTTTTGTATTTTTTTTGTATTATATGCAAACCAACGTATTTACCGTAAATTCGTACTTTATTTGTTTAATTTTGTGTTAGTGAAATGCTTAAAACTGTGTTTTTCTATTCAACTCAACTGTCATCATTTCTGAGGTTATATTCTTATATAATCAGAGATATGATTGAAGAGGTTATGTTAGTCTATTTTTTGTTTTCATTACACTTTTATGAAAGTGTCACTTATTTCCTCTATAGGTACCATGCAAAAATATATGTACAGTATTTAAAACTGCCTGTCCCTCATTTATGTAGGTACCTAGAAGAAGGCTCAGAATTTACAAATTCAAATAAATATGAATAGTCAGTGTATACCTAATCCATAGTTACAAATACAAAGTGAAAATAAGTCAGTATTAAAGTTTTAAAATATTACTTAATGCAAACGTACCTTCCCTGTAACTTTTGTAGATATGACTATATCAAAAATAAAATAAAAACACGAAATCAAACCTGAACTTGCTTTATTTTTGACAAATATCAACCATACCTATTACTCCAAAAATAAAAATATTAGGAGTCAAAATTTAGTTTAACAACACAACATACTAAAGCACAATGAAAAAAAAAAGCAAAAGTTTCACAAAACACACACTGAAAATAACTAAAACAGCAAAATAAAACCATTTAAATATCAAATGGCTTATACGGCAGCTGATTTGTTTTACTCGTTGCTAAGATGACATTGACATTCCGGATCGCCATCAATCGAATTCTGCTTTTCCCAATAGAAAATAAAAATAGAATAAAAAATTTACTTACAATTAGCTGGCCTCTCAATGAAATCAAACACAGCTCTAAATCCCTTGAACTCTATATTTTCATCCGACTTGAAATGGATCCAAAGATGACGATCACTGGAAGTTATCATTGGTGGAAAATTCCTACCACAAAATGGACTATGAAGTAAGTTGCTGAAACCGTGGGCACCGTCACGAACTTCTAAGAAGTCGTTTTTACAATCTGGACTTGATTCTAGATGGAACCAGTCACGAAAATCTAGTTTCACCAGATGTCCTTTTGGAGCTGAAATTAAAATGAAAACATTTTAGTGTGGATAGTTCATATTATAATAGCCTTCTTGGTGTGGGTCATCGTTTGGGTATGTCTACGTATATTCATCACGGAATTAAGTAATAAGAAGAAATGGGATCCAAATACCATTACCAGACTTGGAAAGAATGCCATTCAATGGTAAACAGACGGCTCAAAAGCAATGGGAGAAGCTTGGATAGGAGTGCTAGGGCTAGGAACCAAACACTTTAAAAGCTTATAATCGATTATGTACATCAAAAAGGTTATTACATTAATTCTGGCATTGATTAAGAGATTGCGATGAGTTAAGTGATCTTGAGATCCAGTTTCAACAAATTTTAACGCAATTTCAAGCTCTATACTATGTTGAGTACATTTTTCAATCCATCCAGTTTTCTCAGTTCTTCCCTGAACATCCAGGCAATTATTGCTTCTTCTAAAGCACTAGAATTTGTTGCTTTTAGAATAAATTCGGGAGAGAAAAAAATTATTAGATTCATCTCGAATCCTTTGTTCGCAATTTTCCTTTGATATTAGAGAATGAAAATTGCCTTTTTTCAACTTCCATTAAGAAAACCATAGACGTATCAACAAAAATCTTATAATATTTTTCCTCCATTTTCCAATAGTTACTTACAGAAATAGAATAACAGAGAGACAATGTCTAGAGAAAAGGGGAGTTTCGTGGACATATTTGGAGGTATTTTTAGTTTGGAGTATTTTGCTTCTTACAGTAGACGAAACACAAACAAAGCCAAACATGTATTGACAGCTGTCATTATTTGTTCGTCAACTGTAAGATATAAAATACCCCAAACTAAATAGACCTGCAAACTTCTCGGGTAAAACTCCAAACTTTTCAGTTACAACATGGGTAGTAAAGGGACTCAAAACACATAAGAAAAACTAAAAATATATTGGAAAAACCTCTTCCTTATGCGACTAACTTTTTTCGGTATTTTTTTGTTCGTTATGTTGGCAGCAATTCCCTTGTATAGAACTCGTCCATTGTCTAGAAGTGTTTTTTATTTCAACTTTGAGGTATGCGACAGGGGCGTACGTATTCATTTGTAGAGTGGGATTAAGTAAAGTGTAAGTGAAGAGTATAACTGAAGAAAGGGGTCGCGAAAAAGGTATAATATGATAAGTGATTGGAAAAAGAAGTGAAATTTCCCGTTGCTATTGAAACTTAAACAATACTCAAAAAGCTATTTGCTGGCGGATGTAAGATATTAGTGAAAGCCTGAATGTTTTTATCTCATTTTTCGTATGTCCCATACTTAACTTTTTTGAAAGATACAATTTTGGTCTCAACAGTTATTTTGATAAAACAAACGTCGATTTTTTCGCCGGAAAACTTTTACTTTCAACTACGAATATTAGTTATACGAAAAAAATATAGAAAATATTTTTCATTGATTTCTGTAGGTTTTTCACCCCCCAAAATGGTGTGGCAATTATAAAAAAAATTATGCCTGAGGTATTCCTTACCTTCTGCTAAAATTTCAATTAAATCCACGTTGAATGAAAAAATTGCGAGCCAAGATTCGTTAGTTAAATCTTAATGTACTCTAGAACTAGCCCCGATATAACACATTGTCTATTCAAGGTGGAGGTATATTAAAATCACCTCGGTGTTTTCCATTTACCTTCACTGCATTCTATTTTTCCAATGAATCACCCTGTATAATGCGAGAGCTGATTCTTAGCTAATTTTTTTTGTACAATTTCATATTCGATTTTTCCAGATTTTTCCAATGTTCATTTTTCTTTTGTTCACTAAACTATCAGTTCTGCTATCATCTCGAAAAGTAAGACCCTTTTCGGTGAGAATATTACACATAACTTTTTCTACATTCACATTTACCCTAATGAATGTAATATCTACTACAAATCGTAATCACTAAGACTACAAATTTTCCTTTTAACTTTATTTCCATTAACAAATAAAAGCATTATCACAGATGAAGCGTATAACACCGCAATAATTCGTTGGCTGCTAGAGACACTGTTAGAAATTTTAAGCATTAACATTATATATGAATACCGAGATCATGGAGCTTTTATGGATATTTAAGTGTGTTGGAATTTTCAAGCTATCAGGAAAATAAATCGGTGGGAAAGAAAATTAAAAATCATAAACTTGCTAGTTTTCGTACCATTTTCCATGCAGTATATTTTGGGTAAAGGAAATACTGTAATGTGAAGTGAAGAAACACTATGATGAACTTAATTTAAATACACACTACTTAGGCTGGGAACAAATTGTTATGTTGCTACGCCACGCCACGTCATCCGACGTAATATTGAATGAAAATTATCATCGCATTCATAATTCAAACCCTAGTAGTGGAAAAAAATATTGTGGCATGTCCTTTAAAACTGAAAAAATGTTAGTTGCAAACATGACTACGCGAACACGTTTTGAAATAAACTTAAAAATTGCGCTTTGGTTGTTGGCTCTCCGTCGGGAAAATGTTCAACATAACTCAAATTATTACTAAAACGTTTTTAAAACGTTTATCCCATTAAGTACTAAAATATTTACTACTAGTAGCTTAAGAGTAGTTTGGAGAGCGTCGTAGCATAATAGAGGAGTTCAGTCTAAGGTCAGTATGGCCAACAAAAAGTGGTTTCCTTCTAACAAGAATGACAGTTACGGTCTACCGTTCAAAACATAAATTTTTCCATGTTTTTTATCATTGCGAATATCTATATTGCTTTATTAAAATAACGTATACACCCCCCAAATCGTAAATCTTGAAATTTAACATCACCTCTTAGCTGAATACTCAATATATCGGTGACCAATAATTCTATAAACTGTTGGCATGTCACCATTCCATTTCTATTATTCAATCACTAGTTATGTCTAATGTCAGTTATATTTATTTTTGTTGATATTCGTTTAATTCGGTATGTCCATTTTCGATTAGATTTTTGTAGCATTTCTAATTAGCCGTATCTCTATTCTTCTTATTACTTTTTTCACTGACATTAGACATAACTAGTAACTGAATAATAGAAATGGAATGGTGACATGCCAGAAATTTATAGAATTATTGGCCACTGATACGTTGAGTATTCAGCTAAAAAAAGTCATTTTAAATTTCAAGATATATGCTTCGGGGGTGTATTCATTATTTTAAGAAATATAGATGTCCGCAATGGTAAAAAACATGTGAAATATTATGTTTTGAATGGTATACCTCAACTTTCATTCTTGTCAGAAAAAACCATTTTTTGCTGGCTATACTGACCTTAGAATGAACTCCTCTATTGACTTATTACGACACGAAGTAGAAGGTTAATTTTATGTGGGTACTACTTGAGAGTTGAACGCGTATTTTTCTTGAAAAATTTTCTCAATAAATAGTAATTATGGGGCAACAAGGTAAGAAGCCCTGAAATCAAACAAAGACAGAAAAACTGAGGTTAAGAGACTCGAAGTAGAAGGTTAATTTTATGTGGGTACTACATGAGAGCAGCAGTTGAACGCGTATTTTTCTTGAAAAATTTTCTCAATAAATAGTAATTATGGGGCAACAAGGTAAGAAACCCTGAAATCAAACAAAGACAGAAAAACTGAGGTTAAGAGATCTCAACAAACAGGTTCCTTCATCTACCGCCCGGTAGAAAATTTCTCTTTCGTTCGCGTTGTGGTGAGCAAACATAAAACGTTGAGAGTTTGTCACTGAGAAGACAATCAAATTTTTTATTTATTCGTGAACTTCAATCGGAACCGCTTCGAGGTTGTTGACAAAGCAATAAAAAACGGTATATTCACTTTTAAATCAATTCACTTATAATGTTGAGCAGTTGTCGTATTTCCTTCATTTTCCCGATACGACAAAGGCAATCGCAATATATCGTTAGATTGGTAAATAGATAGATATCTTTACATATTTATATTATTGAATAATATGAATGGGGAAATAAATAGTTATTTATTAAATTTATATGTATAACCAGGTGATTTAATTTAACGTATTTACTGCTTGAAATTACATATCAAGATAAAACTATTTGAATAAATGCCGTTATTTTAAATTTCGCGCTAAATAAAATATGACTGATAACATAAGGAGTACGTTTAGAATTTATGGAGGTTATGTTATTCTATTTTTTGTTTCCATTGCAATTTTATGAAAGTGTCACTTATTTCCTCTATAGGTAGGTACCATGCAAAAATATATGGACAGCATTTAAAACTGCCTGTCCCTCACACCTAGAATAAGGCTCAGCATTTACAAATTTAAATAAATTTTGAATAGTCAGTGTATACCTAATCCATAGTTACAAAAACAAAGAGAAAATAAGTCGGTATTAAAGATTTGAGATATCACTCAATACAAACGTACCTTCCCTTTAACTTTTTTAGATATTACTATATCAAAAATAAAATAAAAACACGAAATCAGACCTAAACATGCTTTATTTTTGAAAAATATAAACCATACCTATTACTCCGAAAATAAAAATATTAGGAGCCAAAATTTAGTTTAACAACACAAAATAGATACTAAAGCACAATGAAAGAAAAAGCAAAATTTTCACAAAACTCACACTGAAAATAACTAAAAAAGCAAAATAAAACCACTTAAATATCAAAGGGCTTATACGGCAGCTGATTTGTTTTACTCGTTGCTGTGATGACATTGACATTTCGGAGCGCCATCTATCGAATTCTACTTTTCCCAATTATACGAAATATGTTCTTTGTATTTATTAGTTCGTGTTTCTACACGTTATCGCGTGCTGAACGATCATGTTCCAGTGTAAAATTAATCACGGGACTTGGTCTATTCTGCAGGCAACCACTACATGATATCCGTTTAAATCGAAATATGTAGCAACCCTTTTAGTTCACCGGATTTCAACGACAGTTAAATCTGTGTTGAAGCATTCGGTTAAGTGGATACATTACGGAGAAGTGACAGAGGTGATTCGGTTTAGTACCAAATTCAATAATTGATAGTGAACCAGAAATATAAAAGTTTAATGGAAAGCTATGATAACCAAACATATTAACGGGTGACATAAATAATACTAATGTTGGTTCAGAATGGGCAAAATATTTTCGTTAAATAGTAAAGTAAATTGAAATGCAAGCTTAGTCACGATGTGCGAAATTAAAGCTGCAAACTTAGTGGAAGCTGCGATAGGAATACCAATGGCATAATTTCAGGTAATAATAGTACCTATGCATTAATTTCGCAATGCAGACAATATCTTTTTGCTAAATTTAACAATCAATGCACGTCGTATAAGAGAAGCACCATCCCAAGCCACAGGTATTGTTAGATTTTACAGGATTAAATTGAATAGAAATAGTGAAATGTTAATTTCGTGATAAAAATTCTACTAAGATTATTTTTAAGCTTTAACGTATGTCTGAAAAGCTTTGGCTCAAATTACTTTATGAAATTCTTTATTAAATTTTAATTATTAATTAAGTAATCTGTGCCTGGCTTAAATATTAAAATTTAACATGTAAATTAATATTTTTAAACATTAAGAACGAAGTAACTACCTATTCAGGAATTGGTCCCATCTCTAGTACTTTTTTCACGATCTAATGCATGACAGGGTTGTATCAAGTTTGTTTTTACTTTTGAACATGTTTGATGAGTTCAATTTTTGAATAACAAACTATTAATCAAATGATAATTGTTCAAAAAAGAATAGGTCATCCAATAAATCTTGACTGAGTTTACAAACATTTTGAAAATTTATCGATGTGCAGTACGTAGACAAAAGCAGACTAGACATGAAATTAATGAACATGGATAAACGTTGGCTAACTCATAATTACAACAATTCAGAACTAGTAAACCGTTTATGTTTACTTACTTGAAATCTATAGGCATTGTCTCGATAACACAAACAGATCAGGCCGTTGCATGAACAGAAATTATACTATCATTGAATAATACCTGGTTCAATTATTTATATAATATAAAGTTAAACAAAGCAAATATTTTATGATGAAGGTAATTATCGTATATTCTACTGAGTGCCAAAAAAAGTTCAAATTAGTGGATGAAGAAGAATGTAACCTCTGTGACATGGAAGAAGAAACCTCTATCCACGACTTGCGAATTGCACAGGGACTAGGCAGTAAGGAAGACTTGGTAGTTGAGTGAATATACATCAAGGAATGTTAAAACTTGCTTATAAATAAATTTTACGTATTGATTTTCAAATATTTCATTTATCCATTCACGTTCACAAGCCTGTCACAGCTTTTGTTAAAATTTCCATAATGTCAAGTTCCCACAATATCAATTTCCAGCAAAAGTATTACCAGATTCGATGAATTTTCATTGAAACAAAATAGTCCTGTGGTGTTCGTGATTTATGTTCTGTAAACAAAAATGTTTTTTAATCTTTTTTGTAATGAAATCAGTCGAATGAAAAAAAAAATATTGTCTACTTGGTGACTAACAGTAAATGTGAAACCTTCAATATAGATCCTATTCACCCGTGTCATGTTACCGTGGTTCAAACAGAGCTGGCTGGTATCCCAATTGCCACAAAAGAACTAACCAGAAAAGGAATTTTTGGCAAAAATTTAACAATCTGCATTGATAGTAGACAAGCCCGATTAGCCTTGAACAGACAACGTGTCATATCGGGGCTTGTACTAGTGTCATCAAGATTTAGCTAACGCTTCGGTAGATAATAATATTAACCTGGATGGGTTAAAGGACACGACAGGAATAAAGGTAATCGCATTGCCGATTCTTTAGCCAGGAAAGTAAAACCTACGGCCTAACAATTGCAGAACTAGCCAAACGTTACACCCAAGCTCAATCCCCCAAGGGATGAGATGGAATCAAATGATGCATTCTTGCTAGGATCACCCTGGGCGACCATGGGAAGCTGGCGCTGAAGAAATATTTGGCGATGACCAGGAAAAACCTACGTTTAACAGTAGGATTTCTGACCGGCCACTGTCAACTGAGGAAACACCTCTATACTATGGGGCTAGTGGACACACCTCTATGCAGGATCTGTGAACAGGAAGATGAAAATGTCAGGCATGTCTTATGCGAGTGTCCGGGGTTATCGTCAATAAAAAGTGTTCGGTGAGTCTTGGCCTACACCAGCTGAAGAGAACTCCTGTCCACCTTCCTGGGAAGGACAACTCTTTGGCCTAAGTGCTATGTGAGCCTACACTCACCTTCCCTGTTTGAAATGAATATGTTTTCCCCTTTCCTTCACTTTGGAAAGGGATTATGTGATTTTTTCGACTTTTCCAGTAAATTTAAGGATTGGGGATGAAATTATTTAAATTTATGGATGGGTGACTGTACCAGGGAAAACCATCGTATAGGGCCCGTACAGCCGGCAGCGAAGCAGCATATCACAGCTCGCAGGCATTATACCAATGAGCACGAGGTATAATGTAGATATGCCGTCTTTCGGAGGAGACGTAAAACCGAGGTCCCGAGTCCATGGATGTTGGGCTCGTTAAAGAACGCTACCACTGGTTGGAACACTAGTGGGTTCGCCAAAATTTCCGGTTAGGGGTGTGCTCCCGGCGTCGGCGATTAGCCTCAGTCGCAGAAATAGACCGACGTTAAATAAACAAGTCAAAAAAAAAATTAGTATAATAATTAAAACAGTCATATATGAATTATTTTTAACGTCAGTTTCTTACCTTTGTCATAATCATATCCTCTTTGTACATTATTACATATTAATGTGTCTCGATAGTTTACTGGTTTATGGCCACTTGCACCGTCATTATAACAGTGGTTTAAAATTTAACTATTAGTTAACTTTGAGTTTTGGCTTGCATCGCGATATAAGCCACGGTTAAACTCTTCTAAACCACTGTTAAACTAAGCCACTGATTTTGGAGGCTTGAATTGATTATTTTTTTCACTTGTCAAAATCTGACATTTTGGTGGTTTTAACCAATAGCAATACATTATTCTAGCCAATCATTCGGTATTATACTGATAATTATGCTTCCTCATCGATAAAACCTTGTTTACATCGAAACGTCAAAATTTTACTTTGAATTTGTCATTATTGACAACTAAAAGCGCTTTCAAAAATCCTTTTAAATTGTTGAAAAAAATAATCTTCCCAAATACAACTCGCTCTTCAAATTTTATCACATAATTTTTTATTTTCATCACTCAAACTTGTTTATTTGAGGCAAAAACATTCAAACAAACCGAATTTAGATAAAATCACTCCTCCTAACGGAGTCGTTTTCGTGGAAAAGAAAAAATTATCGATAAAATTTGAAGCACTCGTGGTATTACCTTTGATTATTTTTTTCACTTGTCAAAATCTGACATTTTGGTGGTTTTAACCAATAGTAATACATTATTCTAGCCAATCATTCGGTATTATACTGATAATTATGCTTCCTCATCGATAAAACCTTGTTTACATCGAAACGTCAAAATTTTACTTTGAATTTGTCATTATTGACAACTAAAAGCGCTTTCAAAAATCCTTTTAAATTGTTGAAAAAAATAATCTTCCCAAATACAACTCGCTCTTCAATTTTTATCACATAATTTTTTATTTTCATCACTCAAACTTGTTTATTTGGCAAAAACATTCAAACAAACCGAATTTAGATAAAATCACTCCTCCTAACGGAGTCGTGATTTTATCAAATCGGTTTGTTTTCATATTTTTGCCAAATAAACAAGTTTTCGTGGAAAAGAAAAAATTATCGATAAAATTTGAAGCACTCGTGGTATTACCTTTGATTATTTTTTTCACTTGTCAAAATCTGACATTTTGGTGGTTTTAACCAATAGCAATACATTATTCTAGCCAATCATTCGGTATTATACTGATAATTATGCTTCCTCATCGATAAAACCTTGTTTACATCGAAACGTCAAAATTTTACTTTGAATTTGTCATTATTGACAACTAAAAGCGCTTTCAAAAATCCTTTTAAATTGTTGAAAAAAATAATCTTCCCAAATACAACTCGCTCTTCAAATTTTATCACATAATTTTTTATTTTCATCACTCAAACTTGTTTATTTGAGGCAAAAACATTCAAACAAACCGAATTTAGATAAAATCACTCCTCCTAACGGAGTCGTGATTTTATCAAATCGGTTTGTTTTCATATTTTTGCCAAATAAACAAGTTTTCGTGGAAAAGAAAAAATTATCGATAAAATTTGAAGCACTCGTGGTATTACCTTTGATTATTTTTTTCACTTGTCAAAATCTGGCATTTTGGTGGTTTTAACCAATAGCAATACATTATTCTAGCCAATCATTCGGTATTATACTGATAATTATGCTTCCTCATCGATAAAACCTTGTTTACATCGAAACGTCAAAATTTTACTTTGAATTTGTCATTATTGACAACTAAAAGCGCTTTCAAAAATGAACCCAAATTGTTGAAAAAAATAATCTTCCCAAATACAACTCGCTCTTCAAATTTTATCACATAATTCTTTATTTTCATCACTCAAACTTGTTTATTTGAGGCAAAAACATTCAAACAAACCGAATTTAGATAAAATCACTCCTCCTAACGGAGTCGTGATTTTATCAAATCGGTTTGTTTTCATATTTTTGCCAAATAAACAAGTTTTCGTGGAAAAGAAAAAATTATCGATAAAATTTGAAGCACTCGTGGTATTACCTTTGATTATTTTTTTCACTTGTCAAAATCTGACATTTTGGTGGTTTTAACCAATAGCAATACATTATTCTAGCCAATCATTCGGTATTATACTGATAATTATGCTTCCTCATCGATAAAACCTTGTTTACATCGAAACGTCAAAATTTTACTTTGAATTTGTCATTATTGACAACTAGAAGCGCTTTCAAAAATCCTTTTAAATTGTTGAAAAAAATAATCTTCCCAAATACAACTCGCTCTTCAAATTTTATCACATAATTTTTTATTTTCATCACTCAAACTTGTTTATTTGAGGCAAAAACATTCAAACAAACCGAATTTAGATAAAATCACTCCTCCTAACGGAGTCGTGATTTTATCAAATCGGTTTGTTTTCATATTTTTGCCAAATAAACAAGTTATCGTGGAAAATAAAAAATTATCGATAAAATTTGAAGCACTCGTGGTATTACCTTTGATTATTTTTTTTACTTGTCAAAATCTGACATTTTGGTGGTTTTAACCAATAGCAATACATTATTCTAGCCAATCATTCGGTATTATACTGATAATTATGCTTCCTCATCGATAAAACCTTGTTTACATCGAAACGTCAAAATTTTACTTTGAATTTGTCATTATTGACAACTAAAAGCGCTTTCAAAAATCCTTTTAAATTGTTGAAAAAAATAATCTTCCCAAATACAACTCGCTCTTCAAATTTTATCACATAATTTTTTATTTTCATCACTCAAACTTGTTTATTTGAGGCAAAAACATTCAAACAAACCGAATTTGATAAAATCACTCCTCCTAACGGAGTCGTGATTTTATCAAATCGGTTTGTTTTCATATTTTTGCCAAATAAACAAGTTTTCGTGGAAAAGAAAAAATTATCGATAAAATTTGAAGCACTCGTGGTATTACCTTTGATAATTTTTTACTAAATATAGTAACCAATCAAATTACTTAATTTTAAGTCATGTGTCAAATTTCATCCAATCACCTCTGGATTACAGCGATAATACCCAACATGTCGTGTTTTCATTTTGGTTAAACGTCAAACTGATTAAAACTAATAAATTGTGTATTTAAAATTATTAAACGTCAGATTGACAATCAATTTTTTGATTTCTACAAAGTAAAAAATTTTCCTATCGAATACTCCTCGGGCCTTGATACACTGAGGAAAAAGTTTATTCAGCATTACTAAGAATTTAGTTGTAGTAGGTGAAAACTTTAATACGTATTAGGACACAACAAATGTTTGATTATGACAATAAAAAGGGCTTTAATTATCGTTATCCCGTTCCGTCAGCTTGAGGTAATTAAATAACTTTAATAACTTATTAAAAACAGTAACCGCTAGTGATCTAATATTAATTACCTTAGAATACAGAATATTTGGAAGTATTAACTATTTTAATTACCACAATTAAATAAATTATCAATCTTACTCAAGTGTGTAGTCCTCTTTATCTAACAAATTAATAACTACTATTAATTGATTCAGTAATTAGAATTAAATATGTTATTAGTAGTAATTAAACTAGACAATAATATCAATTGAACTAGTTGTTGAAAATAATTGAACCTGTTAATTGAAAATTCAAAACTGTCATTGTCTTGAGTGTTTTAGTATATGACGTTCCAATCAGTATTTATCTTCGTCATTTACTGAATAGTATATGGTGATCGAAGATAAATACCGATTGAATGGTCATATATTATAAAACAATCTAAACAATGAAAGATCAAAATCAGCAATAACAATTTTTTTAAGGGAACTGATTATAAATAAAAAGCCAATTTTTTAAAAATATATAATACCTATATTAGATATATTGCACGAAACAAAAATTGAACATATTGCTAGCCTTTTTTGAATTTCAGTACATCACATCACATCATTATGTTTGGTATCACATACTAATCAATCAGTCTACAGTAAATTTTGGTTACAAAACACTTATAGGTACTAAAGAAAATAAATTGAATAGTGGAGGACGTATGTTTTAAAGTATACAAATTAAATATATAAGTATAAGCGCACTCCATGAAATATATATTTTCTTCAAATCTGGAACTAAACTTGAGCTAATTTCCTATGGCGAAAGTCTTTGTATTGTTTACTCTGGAACTTCGTTCGGACTCGAATCTTGAAGATGACCTTTTGGGAGTGTTCCATTCGCCTATAACCAAAATACAGAATGTATTATGATCTTCAAATCCACCTAATTATTCAAATAAAAATTCTATTTGTCCATGATACATTATTTCAGATAATTCAGATACAAATTGAAATTTGAGTTTAAATTCAACTCTGTCTAACAAAAAAACTGCTTTTTTAATAGGTATAAAAAAGTTTATATTCTTTATAGGGCTACTTTTCAACTGCAGTTCACTGCATAGTCTTTTGCAGGAGTCTGAATTTATCAGAGAAATGTTAACAGTGTTAGCACTGCATTTTTGAGATACGAGTATATATTTATATGATCTGAATTGTATTGTGTGAAGAATAAACTTACAAGAATCAAAGCCTTCAGATATTTTACCACCAGTTTTAAAATTTCATATCACTAAACTATAATTGATTTTTAAAGTTTATTTACCTCTAAAGCGGTTTGAATACTCCAACTTCCATTCCAGCATGAGTAATTCATACTTCATGATATCGTTTGTCACTCAACGATGATATTAATTTAAGTTGTCTATGTAATTCGAAATTTTCAGTTTTTACACCACCACACAAAAAGTCCAGTATCCACCTTAGTGTCCACTCTCACTGCAACTAATTAACTAACGACGCTAACCCGCCAAACGGGGCTAAAACCCCACGATGTGGTGACGATTAGAGGCGATCTTGTGCGAAATGCGAAAAAGCCGTTATAATTGATTAAACCATTTAATTGTAGTTAACACACTTAGCTAATGTTAGGTGATTGCTTTATTTATCATAATTAAAATAATTTCAGAAACAAATTTTAATTGCTCGAATTAAACTGTTCGCTTATGAGATGTTTATTTAAGGAAAAAGTTTTCAGAAAAACAAAAAATCTTAGGGTAATTCTACAAGTTTGTTTATGGTTAGCGAGAATTTCTCTATTAAACCAGTTTACTTGGCCTGTTTTTCTCGGTGTAAATACTCAAAATTTTGTCATAGAGAATCCTTCAAGCGAGTTGCTCAAGGATAATAGCCCTCGGCCTGCGGCCTTGGGCTATTATCAAGCAACACGCTTTCAGCATTCTCTATGACAAAATTATCTCGGTATTATCAAGACCCTAGGGGTATTACTATTGATAATAAACCACAGTAGTATGAATTCTAACCTAAAAAACACACAAAACTGATGTGTCTAACTTCAAAAAAGTACTATGTGCGCTCGAGTTAGTTTTTAGTTTCTAATTTTGGGAACACGACAACGATATATTCTTTGAAGATGATATGGATATATTGGATATAATTGATATGGGTTTTCCAGGAAGGGTATATGATAGAGCCAACCACTTCCACAACATGGATAATCTAATATTTTTCAAGAGATCTTGTCTCTTGAAACCAACCGTTCTTTATCTGTTTTTTTGTTTTCAATAATGCTTTTGTATTTTAATATGATATCAATGAGATGGGATTTTTCATTTGGTGAGAAATTTGATGTTCGCACCCCTTTCGCGCTGGTGGAGGTTGAATCCATCATTACTTACGCCTACCCTTGTGCTCCAGAAATTAGGAACACTTTATTTCGCTAACCTGAAGCAAAAATTTCACCAAAATAGGAAATACCGGCGACTGCCAGAAAATGAATAATTTTTCTAACCTCAAAATATCATTGTCTGACTGAGACAGTCTCAGACTGAAGTTAGGTGTTAGTACCAACCGATTGTAATTTAGCAAAACTTCCCCAGATTGATTAGTTTATTTTAACCAAGAACCCTCAAATTACGGTGCAAGTGATTGTAATTTAATCGATTGTTTAAATTTTAACAGTGTGTTATTTTAAACAGTGAGTTAGCGAATACGGTGCAACCGGCCATTAGAGGTTGACCATAGAGTAATAAATAAAAGAGAGGTTTTAAAACATATGGAAGAAACTGGCACAAAGTTTGTGCACAGCCAGTTGAGTATGGCGCATCACAGCGACTAGCTGAACTAACAAACCCCGCCTCCAACCACACGAAAATTGTCAATATTATTTTAATTTGAGGTTAGTCACGTGTAGTCACTTCTGAACATATCTATATGATATCTATTTTTATTTAATTCTTATTGGCCTTTTTCTATTTAAATTGATTATCTTTAACATTGGCACCTATTATTATCATAGGATTTATTATAACTCATCATAGGTAAGTTGAAAAAGTAAAATAATGGAAATAATATTTTTCATTTTATCGTTTTTTTTGCAGACAATAAGTGGTATTTCGAACATTGTTCGTGTGATATTGGTGCGTGCTTCAAGATGTCTCCAGGAAGATTGATGTATAAGTGTGAATGATTTGTTTGTCTGTTCTTATTTCATTTCTATTGACTGTTTTTGTGTTATTTTCGATATTTTACTGCATAAAAAATGTTGTTTTAATAGTAATTTCTCACTAGCAGAGTTTTTTTTCTCCTACTCCTACTAATACAATATTACGCGTATGCTGAAAACTTCCAAATTTAAAAAGCACGCGTCTTGAATGCTAGTTCATACCAGTAGCCAAGGTAGGCGTTAGTGGTAACTTTGTCCCACAAAACGCTACACGTTCAACGTCTCTCTTTTATTTATTACTCTATGGGTCTGACTGCGAAAGAAGAATACGTAAAATGTAAACATTAGCAAATAATAGTGGTTAGCCTAAATTACTATGGCATGCGGAAACACCTACTAGTGTACAAAAATTATGAGTTTTTCAAACTTCCAACTAATGAAACCGTCGAGAGATTTATGAATCTAAAGCTCATTCAACTTTAAATGAAACCACGAACGCTTGCGAGTTCTTTCGATCCCATTTGAATAAGTCTCTACGTTACAGTTGGGCTTATATTTTCCATGACATGAATGTTTTATACAAATTTCAAATGTGCATAAAATTTTATAGCGTGGATCGGTCGTAATTCGGAGACAAGTTTTTTATAAAATTATTGTCATATTATGTTCATATGTACGTTATATTTCCAACCAAATATCACAAATTTTTAGGGTTGCGTTACTAAGAATTCACTGGTGCCCGCCTGTCTGTCTGTTCACCTGTTTATTTGTTCGTTTGTCACCGGGCTGTATCTCATGAACAGTAATAGTTGATGGCCGTTTGCACTAATTAATAATTAAGTCAACTTAAAGTTAAGAAAGTTTTGTTTTGCGCCATGAACAACTTGTCATTTTAAACTGTACCTAGCTAAGCTTAGAAAATCGGTCGCATATTCTCCACTTAACCTAAAAAGTGGAAATTTCTAAACTAACATTCTCGTGTTTTGATTGATAAATATCAATGATTTTCCTCTTTACGGGTTTTCGTATTCTGTCTTCCAATTTCAGGTGTGTTTCTTTTAATTTTTGAAGAAGGATGTTTATGGAGGATGATTTGGAAGTATTGGATATTTTTGAGAATGGATTTCCATGAAGACGGTACAACCGTAAAAACTATTATGAAAAATTGGATGAAAATATTAGCAATTCTTTTTCCTCAACTGTATAATTTGCCGATCTTATTTTCTTATTTTTCACTGTGTTTTCCATTATAAGCAATCTTCTTATTTAAAAAAACAATAATAAAGTCCTTTTATTTTCAAAGAATTGACTTTTAACAGCTTTTAATAATAATAATACATTACTTAAAACCACAAAAACGTAAAGTCGCCAGAAACTATAGAGAAATTAATAAAACTCAACTCAAAAAGCGAGTTTGACAAATGTATTAAACACTTAGCTAAGAAGCAGAGCAAAAACATTCGTGCAACTGAACTTTAACTAAGCGGCTCTTAAATTTTAAACTCGCCATAGCTATGCTAAGCTTATGCTTCTATTGGTGCAAACGGCCATTAGACACATAATAGTAGACAGAAGATATTGTGTGGAAGAGACAAAGAATAGCCCTTTCGAGAATTTATACCCACTCTTAGCAGGACTACTTATTATTTTTTCATTAATACCCCGGTCCCTTCTACTGCTTTCGAGCCGTCTGTATAACATTGAATTGCATTTTTTCCAAATCTGTTGGATCCCATTTCTTTTAGTTTTCAAATCCCCTTTAGACTTTCTCTGAAAAGCATGCCCAGGAATTCATGATTTATAAAAAAAGGAGGTGGTGGTTATGAGAGTAGGTATGCCTTTTAGTCAAAAAATGATCACGTTAATTTGAAAAAAAAGTACGTTCAATACAAATAATACAATATAAATACTATTAACATTGAATATTAAATAATAATGGTGAACGCTTCAATTAAATCGAGGTACCTACTAATTTGATTAATGGTTTTCTTGCAATCGTAATTTCGTTTCCATTAACTTTGTTCCAGCTGAAATACCAACGAACACTTCCAGATTCTACGCTTGTCACCTCTCTTTTCCAAAATTTAAGCTCAATGTAGATAATAAGAGGAACTTCCAGTCAATTATAAATGTAAAGTGAAAACTGAGTCGACAATTCGATTTGCTGATGAATTCGTAGTAGGTAACGAAGTTCAGTATATATTTTCTTACAGCGACAATTAAATCTCACTAGAAAGTTCATGTATATAACGGTTTTCAAGTAATAAAATGTATATTGTATGTATATTTTTCTATCTCCTGTTTGCTTCTTGTAGTATATTTTTTATTCTTTTTGTTAAAATTTTACTATATTTTTCTGAGCTTTTTTCCCAGTACAACCCTGTAACTTACATGGAGCCATAGATCATGGAACTACTGTCACTCAGTCGGATTCGACAAGTGTACTGTTGAAGGTACCGTCTTGTGCTCCTGCGCACCTCTAAAATGCGAAATTGCAACGTAATGGAAGACAATAATTGTAGTAAACAAAGAAAAAATATAATTATATAGGAATAGTATATTCTTCAACGAGTGCAGAATGATGGCTATTATTCACTTGCTGCGTTCGCGCGTTTTGGAATCATCCAAGTGAATATTAGCCATTCTACACAAGTAAAAGACTAGACTTTCTCCACGACTAAAAAAAAAGCTTCCAGTCAGGATCAAACCCTAATCGTCCGCGCCAGAGTAAACTATTTCTACCATTAGGCTATGTTTATTTTCAAAAAGGTATACGTAACATACAGTTTTAATCGAAACCCTCACATTTATAAATGATAATTGGAAGTTATAACTAAATATAACTACTGTTGTCCATTTTTTCTCTAAATAATACGTAAAATTACGATTCTCATTATTTTGACGTTTCAAACGACGCGCTGTCAGAATTGTTTTGCATTATTTGGTATTCGACGTTTTAAAAGAGACACGATTTGATTTATTCATTTTAAGAGTGAATTCTGTTAATAATAGAATGTGATTGGCTAACGGGAGTGAATTCTTATTCATTATTCATTGGTGTGAAGAGTATATATCATTATGTAGCTAAATACGTAAAAATAATTTGTGCGTTATTATTTAGTCGTGGAGAATAGTAGTTTGTGCAACTAATGTCTTCATTGGGAATCAAACCCTGGACCTAACGCGCGAGAGTCTGGTATGCTCACCACTCAACTACCTGGGAATGTTTAAACTAGATATATATAACGTCACATCAATTACATAATTTTATAAAAGCTGACGTCTATCAGAAGTCCTCATAAATATCCATTTCATTCTGTTTTCAGTATTTGTTGTTAGCTTATACGGATTATTTTATTTATGTCTATTATTGTAAATAAATATTCTTGATCCAGTGCTTCTAGGTAGCCTTTTTTTCGATAAGTTATCTTGACGCTTCTTTGAAATTCAAAAAAGGGGAGTTGACGAATACTATACGCGAATGCTGATTGGTGGATTTCATATACGTTCTAGGATGTATATGAATCATATACGTTCAGTTAACCGATATGGCCTACATTTCCATTCTGCAAACTGTGCAAAAAATGGATAATATACATGTGGGTATAGAAAAAATAAATGTCAAGACCGTAGAAAAATTGTGCATAATGTATTACCATGTATTACTCCTATACTCGAAGATTAGTAATGTAACTGCTAAATTCAAGAAATCAGTTCACCAACGAGAAATATTTATAACGCAATGGTTATCATGTATGAAATCAATGGTGAAAATGTTTGTTGAACTAACAAGGTAAGTGAGAATAATTATTAATATTAGTAAAACATTTACTTATAAATAAATATATTTGAAAACTTGTTTAGTCTATAAAAGAAAAATTAAATAATGTTCCAATCCAATGCATGTATTCTTTTTCATTGAAGTCTCTATCTAGAGTTACTTTATATGAAGAAAGAATATAGGTGCCTTATTTTTTATGAGTCCTTTTATTTCAGATGCCTAGGGACTAGCATCGGAATCCAATCTGTTTTTCTTTTATCCACGCCAGGAGGAAAAATTTTTCATCTACAGCCAAATTCGTAGAATTTCTGAAGAAATTTTGTTGATTTCTCAGCATGTAAAGATTTTCACATTTACCACACTTTCAAAATTCAAGAAGGAAACATTTTCTTCTGTCAAATTCAAGGTAAGTTGACTCTCTACTTTATCGACATGAAAATGTTTGGTTAAGACCATAGAGGAATGTAATATCATATTTTATTTTGTCTATGGTTGGAGTTTGTTGTGCAAAAGCAAAAAATGGAATCATGTGTCTTCTTCGAGTTTTTACTTTTTTAATGCTTTTTTTATCGAACACACAAGTCACTATATTTAGTATTTTTAATACAATTTGTGTGAAAATTGATACACAATATGTCTCAGTAAGTTGGAACCATATGGGAAACTTTTTTATTATTGATTTTAGGAAAAAAATGTATTCTTCATAAAAAGTTCTGCATGCTCTAAAATCTAAAATACAATCAACAGATATCAATTTTTTTCAGTCGTGTACGAGGTATGACAAAAAATATGAATTTTACTCAAGAGTAAAGTACCTTCAAATTTGACAATATCGAAAAACGTTATTAAAAAAAAGTTATCAGTACCAAAAACTATGTTCAAATATGCAATTACATTCATTTATTTCGAAAAAATGGGTTTTGTGCCTGTTTACTATTGTTTCTATTTTTTCTTCACTATTTAACAGAACCGCCATTTCTTGTATTTTATAAAAACCAACTAGCGATTTGATGTTTGTCGTCAGTGCATCCTAGATTAAAAATTGTAACGTAGACAGATTGCTAATATACAGAATTATCATTGCCTATACTGAGAAGAGTGAGTAAAAATAACAGAAATTATTTTTTCATGGCAGATGGATAATATTAGATATCTGACAATAGCTTCCAATTATAATCAACTTTTTAACTCTTGAGTAAAATTCATATTTTTTGGCATACCTCGAACACGACTGAAAAAAATTGATATCTGTTGATTGTATTTTAGATTTCAGAACATGCAGAACTTTTTATGAAGAATTCATTTTTTCCCTAAAATTAATAATAAAAAAGTTTCCCCTATAGTTCCAACTTACTGAGACATATTGTAGGAGGATGATTATTTCACTTTTTATACACATAATATAGGTATGCAATATACTTACATTCTTCTAGAGAAAGAAATTACATTTATAAAATTTTTCATTGTCAAAATGATTTCTTGTTAAATTTTCTAAAATTGAAGCATTTTAGACATTCAGAACCTTTGATAATATGTCCTTGTACCCTTTAATTGTTGTTTATGTGATGAATGTAGGATTTTTTATACTTTGAATTGTTTCAGTAATTTATGAGAATACATTTTTAAAAAATATGAAAAGATAATGACAATAGTACCAGGTATAAAACTGTGAGTTTTTTTAATAAATTAAAACTTAATTTTGGAAGCTGCATGTTATCAATTAATTTTTGACTGGAATTGTTGGCTCTGCTGAATGTCATTCTTATTGCTCTCAAGAATAATGTTTCATGCATTTGTAAAATACGTTTATTATCAACATTTACCGTCAAACAATTTAAATACGATCACTCAGTAACAGTTCATCATCATAAAAAGTTAAAGCAGCGGTGATAAATTTAAATTACGTTGAAAACATATACGAATAGTTATTACAATTTCACTCAATTATGTTTAATTTCACTGCTAAAAAGATAAGTTAGTCATAATATATAGCATGGTCACCGATAAAGTTAAATTTGATGGGAAAAGCTCATCTATAGTTTTAAAAGTCTAACTTGATCTAAATCGAGTCATCTCGGTTATCTGCTCGAAAATTTTCGGAAAATATATCTTTAGTCGAGACGGGTAATTAAACTACCTACTCAAAAGTCTTGATAACTCGAGAAATCAATTCCGTGCGCTTAAAAAACACAAAATGGGTTATTTCTTTCGCAGGTAGAAGGGTTAGTTTCGACGGCATCCGGCAGTGGCTACTAAACCACACCGACTACATACTTTAGCCTTGGGGAAGAAGAACATTAGACAGTATTGCAGGTGAGCAGATCGTTTATGTGTATCATGTTTATTTCAAATTTCACATAAACATACCCGAGAGATACGTTCATATTTTATTTTTAACCACATTTTTCAGATGTCAAATATATTCTCCCCACAATTTCATATCCATATTATATCAAAATATTCTTAAGTGCATATGAATAGACGTAAATCTCGAAAACAACTCAAACACTCGAATATTCAAAGATAGGAAGGTAACATTCAAAGAGAAATTTGTGAAATGAATAGCCTACTTTGAAAGGATTCCATCTCGACGTCGAATTACCACTAAAATACTCGTATTTTGACATATACCTAACCTCAAATTTGATAATAAAATCACCAGGATCGTATTCAGCCAAATTAGAAAATTCTATGAAATTAATAATAACATTTAACAATTTCTATCCTCTCAATATTATATTCTTGGATACATTTTCAAACAATTTGACACTAAATATGTTTTATCACAGAATACATCATGTATTCTGTTGTTCTATACGCCCATGCTGCTTCGGACGAGGCCAAAACATTTAAAACAGAAGTACTTTAGCTGCCAATTTTGTTTTTGTTGATTTGACTTACACTTCGAATATTGTTGTACTTTTGAATTGTTTGAGTATACACCATAGAGTAATAAATAATTTATTACTCTATGGTATACACTGTGTTATTTATAAGATGCGACATACGTATTCTTGTCAAACGCGAGCTAAATTTTTAACCAAACAGCGTTCATGAAAAATAATGATAGATTTGGAAAGGAAATGGAACGATTGAATGATTAGTGGTGATAATTGAACTAAACTACATATGAGGCAAGTATTCTGGTGTGAACAATCACATTTGACTGCAAAATTCGACCGTTCGCACCCAAAATCGCGTATTTGTCGCATAATTCGGTATTGAACATTATCCAGCTTACAGTGCAACACAAATTCTGTTGTGAATAGCGAACGCGGCCAACCACCCATAATAAATTTGTGATGGATAGCCAGAGACATTTCGATGTTTTCCAAGCGAATAGGAGTTGCGTTATCTCCAGCCTAACTAACTTCATTCAGGATGTTTTGTCGGTGGATACACAAGCTATGGACGTGGAAAAACATGGGTAAGGGTTGTGGTATGAAATGGATATGTATTTTATTTTATATATAACCAAAAAAAAATTCTTGAGAACATCTCCTCTACGTGAAAATTCAATTAGCTATTCGGTTGAAGATTGTTATTACAAAATTTACATTTTCCACCCAAGCCCATTTTACATGAATGCATTACTGTAAATATTTTTCCACTTTTCGATAGCATTAATGAGGTTTTTCATACGAGATATGTAGATACAGTACACGGTTATTACTGTCACAATTTTATTACTCTTCTCACGATTTATATCACACTAAACTGAATGTCCGTTAGATAAAACTCGGGCTGTATCGTATAATATTTTTTTGATTCCGGTTTTTACTAGTCGAACATGATATTTCAATACTGTTTGATTCAATTTTGTTCATTTACACCATATGTGGGTCTTTCAAAACAATGAACTCACTTGAAGGGTAAACAGACGTATTATTTAATGCTTATATAAACAATAAAGTGCAAAAGTGAGTTTTTTCACAAATAAAGTGAAAAAATTGGGTTTTTCACAAGTACAGTGCAAAAGTGATGTTTTTCACATGTGCAAAAGTGAGGGTTTTCACAAGTATAAAAGTAAGTTTTTCCACAAGTGAAATGCAAAAGTGAGTTTTTCCACAAATTGAGATGAAAAAATGAGGTTTTTCACAAGAACACAGCAAATGTGAAGATATGTGGAAAACAATGAACTTACTAGAAGAGTGAACAGATGTATTATATGATGCTAACATGAAGAATAAAGTGCAAAAGTGAGGTTTTTCACAAGTAAATTGTAAAGTGAGGCTTTTCACAAACGTGAAAGTGAATTTTTTCTTGAGTAAAGTACAAAAGTGAAGTTTTCCACAAGTAAAGTGTAAAAGTGAGGTTTTTCACAAATAGAGTGTAAAGTGAGGCTTTTGATAAATGTAAAAGTGAGGTTTTTCACAAATATAATGAAAAAATGAAGTTTTTTACAATAACAGTCCAAAAGTGAGGTTTTTTACAAGTGTGAAAGTGAATTTTTTCAAAATTAAAGTGCAAAATTGAAGAATTTCACAAGTAAATTGCAAAAGTGAGGTTTTTTACAAGTGCCAAAGTTAGTTTTTTAACAAGCAATGTTTTTTATTGCTGTTCACCTCAGGTATATTCCAACTGAGATTGATTTCTCAATTAATCCTGTGGCAAATTATTATCTTCACCAATTTTATTTATTTCTTTTGATAACAATATGAATTGGACTTGTAAACTTATCATCAGTCATATATGGAATTCGTGAAAAATGTCCACGAAAAAGAATGTTCAGTGCTGCTGTTTTATTTTGCATTCACATACACATCCACTGCAACCAGTTTTTATGATTGTAGCTACGTAAACAGCTTGATAACAAAATAAAATATGTATATTCCGCCGGAAAGAAGGTTATCACCGCATATGAAATTTTTAATGTGTATGAAAATAAAAAAACTAGTTTTGGAGTGCACAGTAAAATGAAACTATGCAGAAGTATTAGCTGGGGAAGATTCTTTTTAGACTTAACTGTCAGAATTTGTTAGAAAAAGATGTAAGACACAATGCCGCTACGAAAGGTATATCTGCATTCTATTTTGATGATGTAAGGACATTAACAATCGATAACACACACCAAGAATGGTATTATATGAGCTTTTTGCTAGCTAACTATAACAATTAAATTTTTTTTAACTGCTTAACTAGTTCTAGAACAGTTTTTAAATCACCCTCTTGGTTTTTACGTTACAAAACGAAATACCAGGTTAAATGTCGTTTGCACTGTGAAATGTTCTAATTAGTTTTCGATTTCCTTGCGAACATTCGAATCTCACAGATCAATTTCAGTCTCCAATAAAGTTGGAAATACGGAAATGATCTACTCGTATACGCTGAGTTTATTCACACAGTAAACGTTATACGATTATTGCTAATGGCTAATTATTAACTTTTGATTAAGTAGATTGCTAAATAATACTTGATTAAGTCGAATATAAAAAATACACCAAATGCAACTTTTCTCTCAGGTTATTAGTTTGTAAGATACAGGCTGTTAAAGGGTGTAGACATTTTATTTAATATCTTCTCAGGGAATGAAAGTACAAATTTAAAATTTTTTGTAGTTTATTTATTATCTTTAAAACACATCGACATTATTAATTATGGAAAATTTTAATAAGTCAGTGGCGTGGTACGAGGGGTTCGTAAACTTTTAATGTACCATATTTTTGAAACTACCTTTAAGCAGCCCTTAATAGTGAAGGGTCTGGGTTAGGTTCTTTCTTATTTCTGGAATTAGTTCATTTTATTCTTTATTTTATTTCGTTTGCTGTATGAATACAATTTCAGACAAATGACATTGAAATTTATTTGAAATAAAAAGGTCGTTAAAACCACAGATTTGTTTCTAGTTGAAAAAAAAAACATGAATGGAACGAGTTGGAAACGTGGGTATATACAAAAAAATGTAATCGATTCCACTTACCTTCAAGCACAAGGAAACAATTCGTATTATTCGTATAGGTCTCGCTAGGATATCCAGGACTAAAAAATTGATTATTTGTGACATTGACAAATGGCTTACATGCTTCTTGAACTGGTTCCCCTTGATACTGATCACTTGTGACAGTTGTATGCACGAGGGATCTAGCACCTGTAAAGAAAATATAAAAGTAATAAGTGAGTTTAAGTCGAATTTATTTTTAGTTGAAAATTTCATAATTAGACATTACAAATGTTTTCGATTTTCATATTTTGAGCCCAAAAAATAAATGAAATTTGTCTATAATATCAATACAACAATTATTACTCTTTGGGTATCACAAATAACATTTGTATGAACAGAAGTAGATAATAAAAATTGAATATCCAAATAGGGTATCCCAATTTTATCTATGTAACCCAAGGTATATGACCAGAGTGAAAAAAGAGGGTAATTGGGAGCAGAGTATGCTGTATGGCGCGGAAGTGTGGGGTCTGTATCTGTAGGGAGTAGAGAGGGTGCACTTAGGCTACATGTGGCCCATTGTACATCCTCTGGAGGAGTTGTCCTACTAGGTCATCGTCCATCCTGTCCTTTCCAGGAAGGTGGACAGGTCACTAAGAGATCTCTTTTATATTGGCAGGTGTAGGCCAAGAATCACCGAACACACACTCTCTTAGAGACGATAACTCCAGACACTCGCATAAGACATGCCTGACAGTTTCACACCTCCTGCATAGAGGTGCGTCCACTAGTACCATAGGACGGAGGTGTTTCCTTAGTTGACAGTGGCAAGTTAGAAATCCTACTGTTAAACGTAAATTTTTTCCTGCTCGTCGCCAACTATTTCTTCGACTCCAGCTTCCCAAGGTCGTCCAGGGTGATCCTGGCAAGACTGCATCCTTTGATTCCATCCCACCTCTTAAGGGATGCATAGAGGGATACTCTTGAGGGTGGTGCATTGGATAGTTACCTTACTATGGATTCCAGGACACACTGGAATAGAAGGAAATGAAATAGCAGATGAACTACCAAAGAGGGGGGCTAAAATTCTTATCTAGGGGCCTGAACCCTTTTGCGGAATCAGTCCAAATGTAATATTGGAAGAAATAGGTGAAGCAGAAAGAAAGAGAAGGTCCAACTATTGGATAGATCTAGTAGGGCTTAGACAATCAAATATTCTTCAGGGTGACTACAACTTGTTGAGATCAAATGAATGCATAAGTCAAAGTAAAACTGCGCTAAGAGTTTTAACAGGGATTCTAACGGGACATTGTCGTCTGAATGGGCACCTGAAAAAACTAAAAATAGTGGAGGAAGAAGAATGCAGATATTGTGGCATGGAAGAAGAAACCTCCATCCACATACTTTCTAACTGCGCTGCACTCCAGAATCCTAAAGCACAGTACCTGGGAGATTACTGGATAGAAAAGGAACATATACCTAAGTTGAAGCCTGCAGATATCCTGAAATTCCTCCGGGAAATAGGACTAAAGGAGCTACTAGTTTCAGAGACTCTCCTCAGAAACTAAGTAGAAGTAAGGGGCACAATAGATCTTTTAGTACCATATACCCCAGATACATACATACATACTGTGATAAAATCAAAAATAAAATTTTAACTGTATACAGTCTGCGACTGTTAGTTTAATTATAAAAATTGTCTGCACTCTATAACTCATCACTCTTTTTATAGCGTTTCATTTCATTCGTTATGAGATTTAATTTCAAAACGAAAACCCCGCACAGATGTAAATTGTGGCATATTAAATTAGAAAAGCGGCAAGAGCACTCGAAGAGTACAATACAAAAGGTTTTGAGGTTATGAATTATTTTTTTTTTCATAATTCTCACAATTCTCTGATATTTAATTCCCGGTTATAATTTTTTCACTGAAGGATACAAATTGTATATTATACAACAAGCTAGTGTATACTATTATTATTGATCGGGTAACGAGGTTTATTAATGTCTGGAGTATATGAATTTTTTTCCACTAACAGCCAAATTTAAGTTCTCACAGAGTAGGTGTGTCATCACAAAACAGTTACGGACCTGTCAAGGCTCATTTACAACCTTCTTTAGCTAAGTGGTCTGCTATTTCATTCCCTCATGTGTCGACACCCATATTAGAGACACTTTGATGTCTCTTGTTGTTGGATTGCTGAGAGCTTTGAGCAGCAGAAGTGAAAATTTAGCATCTATCACTACATTTAAAAAAACTGTTTAACACTCACCGATACCTTTTCGGCGAACAAGTTGATTAGAATTTGATCCAATGCAGCTGTTGATGATAAAAGAAAATACTGTAACAAAAAAAATATATAAATATTTAAATAGATTATATTATGTATACAGTGTGGAACAGCCAAATGGAATGAATTAGATAAGGAGTGAATGAGAGCATGTTGGGAAAAACGCTTGGACACGTCTCTGATAGTAGGCAGCACGTTTCCAGATCACTTTTAGGCTGGTCTGGGCGGCGCAAGATTGAGAATGGGTCATTGTTGTACTGTAATTTCGTCTCAGTATTATTAGAAAAGACTGAACAAAATTTTCCAAGTAATATGGGAAAACTTTTCAAACATTATGCTCCTGAATCTTATTTACACAAAGTTTATCGCAGTGATAAACTACTTAAGAAGTTAGCCTAGGGCTGTTTTACCCAGCATATGTCTACTTTATAAACAAGTAATAGCATTTTCAATTAATAAGTTCCCAAGTAGATGGAAGCACATTAGAACAATTTTCTGTTTTATAAGTTTATCTATGAATACAATTTTATACAGTCGAATGGAATTGCCATAGCATAAATGGACAGTTACCATTTTAGAAATACGAGTATTAGTCCAGGGAAGATCCATAATATTAACGGAATTTGGCGGGGACGATCATAGAGAGATGCGGTTTTCTGCATTGTGTTCAGGAAGGTCCCAGAAAAAAAGTCAATATGGTGGGATTCACCGGTTTTGGGGAAAATGCCTTGTGGGCCGGAAAAAGCATTTTCCAAATGGATCACTACTTGCACCATTATAAGAACGACTAGAAACTCGGAAAAATCGGTCGGAAATTGTTACTCGGGGGTTTTCAGGCCCGCTGAACTCGATTCTGACATCAGAAATACCCGGGGGTGCTCGGAGGTGGCTCTAAATGGGGTGTCTGGGGGTGAATTGAGGGCTATATGTTAGCATGCATGAAAATCGCTCGATTTCCATGCACCCTAGAATTTCTCCCCCAATCAAGCACACTGCACCCCCTGGAGAGGCGCCCCCGTGAACCCCCGGATAATTCCAATGCCATAAATGAATTTGGCATCCCCAAAAATCCCCGAGTAACGAGTTTGGAGCGATTTCCATGCACCCTAGAATTTCTCCCCCAATCAACCACTCCCGCACCCCTCGCAGAGCCACCCCCGTGAGCCCCCGGATGATTCCAATGCCAGAAACGAATTCGGCATCCCCGGAAACACACGAGTAACAATTTCCGACCGATTTTTCCGAGTTTCCAGTCTTTCTTATAATGGTGCAAGTAGTGATCCATTTGGAAAATGCTTTTTCCGGCCCACAAGGCATTTTCCCCAAAACCGGTGGATCCCACCATATTGACTTTTTTTCTGGGACCTTCCTGAACACAATGCAGAAAACCGCATCTCTCTATGATCGTCCCCGCCAAATTCCGTTAATCCGGCTGATTTTAAGGTATCTTCCCTGGACTATATTAGTAATAAGGGATTCAAAAAGATTAGAATTGAATTATGAAATAAAACAATTTTAATGTGTTAAAATCTACATTATATTAAACTAAAAGTTGTCACGCGTTTCGCTAACACAGTAGCTTTGTCAAACGAATGGAGGTATAATGAGAAATTTTCAATTTATACAGTGCCTTAATACTAAATTATACGGATATTAACAATAAAATTATGATCTATTTACACGGGAATAAAATAAAAAAGGAAAAAAATGTGTCTAAATATGGGATTAACTAAAGTATTCAACAATTTACCTGGAAACTCATTCACAACAATCCTACAGGAACCTTTCTATGTAAAAAGGTTTAAAATAAGGGAGAATTGTTAATATCAAGTTGGTCGTTGAGAAGATTATCTGAATATTTGTTTTTATTTATCTCAAGGGATTCTAAAAGATTTAAACTGGAGGATCTAGGTTCTAGATGAAAAAATTTCAAAATATGAATCGAAAGAGTGTTGGTTTGTTAATTGAGTAGTTGGAATCTGATTTTTGGTTGTCATAGCTGCGTTTGTGTTCTGAAATTCTAGTTTTAAAATTCCTAAAAGTTCTACCTATATAAATTTTTTTAAAGTTGTCATTACATTTTAATTTATAAACTCCTAATTTATTTAGTTTTGAAGATTAAGATTTGTTGTTTTTAATGAATTTGGATAAATTGTTGTCGGCTTTGAAGCAAATATTCAAGTCTAAAGTATCTAAAAATGTCTTCTGTATGTTCCTTGTGGTATATTATTCATTATTTTTTTAATTTCTTGGGAAATTAAACCACAATATTTTTGAATTCTTTATTTCAACGTTTCGGTAGCGTTCCAGCTACCGTTGTCAAGAAAAATAAGTAAAAATTGATTTTTATCCCTAACTGACACAACGGAAAGAATTTGACAACTAGACTGTTGTGTATTTATATTAAAAGACTTATGCTTTTAGACGAAAAACATTTATTCTTCTTCACAAATACACATATAACATAACTGTTGACGTTGAAATAAAGAATTCAAAAATATTGTGGATTAATTTCCCAAGAAATTAAAAAAAGAATATCTCAAAATGATTTGATTTTTAAGGATGGTATTCCAAAGTATGTTAAGCTTCTAAATTAGTTATTTTTGTTTTTATCAGAAGGAAATACTTGTTCTAGAGTATGTTTTCGTATCTTTTTATGTATAATATTGCTAATTAAATTTGGATCGTAATTATTATTAACAGCTATTTGTTTTATTATATTTAGTTCTTTGTTGTAATTGTCAATATTCAATGGAACTGTTAAAAGTCTATGTATCATACTATTGAAAGCTGCTAATTTATGACTGACTGCGTGGACTGAATTATTATGAATTGTATAATGTCTGTATGTGATGGTTTGTGAAATATATAAAAATCATGCCTATTATTTAAGTAAGGTCTAGAAAGTTAATAGACTTATTTTGTTCAATTTCTTCTGTAAATTGGATATTTTTATGTATTGAGTTAATGTAAGTAATGAAGTTAACTAATTGTCTCGTAGTACCAGTGAAGCAAGCTAAAATGTCATCTACATATCGGTACCAGTAAACAAATTTTTTTACTAAGGGGGTGTTTATGAATTATCTTTTCTATATTATCCATGAAAATTTCTGATAATAGGAGACAGAGAGGGTTGCCCATAATCAAACCCTCTTTACTGCTATAAACCTTTCCGTTGAAATGAAAATAATTTTGATAAATTGATAAATAAACTCTTGATAAATTTATAATATCAGAATGAATTATGGGATTAATGTTATTGTTAGTGAGCAAGTTATCAACAAGAGTGATAGTTTCATCAGGAGGTATACTAGGAAATATATTTGTTACAAAGATATGAATTTAGACAAGTGAGTTAGTTTTATATCTTGAATATTATTAATTATAGTTCTGTTGAGTTCTTAATAATTGAAAATTGAGGTTTGAATGAACAATATTTGGTAATTATATCTATTGAAAATTTTGAAATTTTAATTGACGGTGCTGTGAAAAAAGAAACAACCGGTCTAATTGGGTACCCTTCTTTATGGAGTTTAATTAATGAATAGAGTTTAGAGTGTTGTGTATTTGGTAAAAATTATTTGTGTTTTTCTTTGTCCCTTATTATCGATTTGGAGTTATTTACCGCTAATGTTATTTCCTTCTGAAATTTAATAGTAGGATCTTTTTTAAGAATCTAAAAATTTCCGGCCTGTATGAAATTGTTGGTCTTTAATATATAATCTTCTTTAGGTAATACTAGTACCTTTATTGTTGTATCCTCGTGAGTTAGGCAAGTGAAACAGGTTTTTCAAAAGATAACTATTTATTCGTCTAAAATGTATAGTGTAAACCCGACAAAATATGTGCGAAAAATGACCAAGAGTCCTGCCAAGCTTTCTGTTTTATAGAACATGTAAATCATGTGATCGAGGCTTCTAGAACTTTAAGTTAAACCAATGAAATTATGACAACCTTTCTAATACTGACCAATGAGACAAAAACGCAAATGTTAGTATTTCTATGAACTATGAAAACAGAAAACTCAGCTAATTACGAAATAAAACCTTTTATGAAATATATTATGTAGAAATATGAAGACTGATATAAAGAATGCGATTAATATGCATTTCATTAATAAAATAGCAGAAATAAAATAAGAGCAATACCTCGAAGAGGGTGTAAAGTAAGGGCTTTACAACATTATGGAGTTTAATTGATGAATTATACATTTTGGAAAAAAAAGCACCACTCACATATCTGAGCTGATTATAATTTTATTTTCATATAATAACCTTTTTGGTGCGATTGTTAATGTTTTTCTAAGACATTACGTTGGAAGAAATGGAAAAAAGGCAGGAGTGTACCTGTGATGAATCCCAATCAAAATATCACAATATTGAACCATTTTAATGTATTACAAACGTCAACTCTTTTCTTCGGCTTAAAAAATTTGATTAGTTGATGTTTAGGTTACGCGCAATCAATCTGGAGAAATTGCATCTTTCAAAATATGATGCAGACGTACCTTAATAATAATAATATCTGTTCTGTTATGATTTCAAACTTTCAAGTGAATCAAAAACAACTGTTAAGATAATCAAAGAAATTACTTTGAAACAAACGTGAACGAAAGGAATCCATTACATTGGTAATTAATGGGCAACAATCGTACTTGGTAAACTAAAAAACATTTAATTATTCCATAGTCAACTGTTTACATTGCTGACTTGTCAAATGCTCTTTCAAACTTCAAGATTTATTCAAAACTTTGGCGTAGAAATTACTACTTTCTTGATTACAAGCAAATCATTTCCTTATAAAGTTTTTGTAATGTAATCAGTTTCAGAAAAGGGTCTTTATATAGTACATTCGACATTGGACGGAGTAGAATTCAATGACACCTCTGGCGAAAAAAGTTGTAAATGTCGAGTAAAACAATTCGTTTTGCATTGTTTTTGTATTATATGCAAGTCAACGTAATTATCGTATATTCGTACTTTATTTGTTTAATTTTGTTTCAGTGACAAGCTTAAAACTGTTTTTATATTCAACTCAACTAATACCATTTCTGAGGTTATATTTTTATATAACCAGAGATATAATGGAAGAGGTTATGTTATTCTATTTTTTGTTTCCATTGCACTTTTATGAAAGTGTCACTTATTTCCTCTATAGGTACCATGCAAAAATATATGGCCAGCATTTAAAACTGCCTGTCCCTCATTTATGTACCTAGAAGTACCTAGAAGAAGGCTCAGCATTTACAAATTCAAATAAACTTTAAATAGTCAGTGTATACCTAATCCATAGTTACAGAAACAAAGAGACAATAAGTTGGTATTAAAGATTTAAAATATTACTCAATACAAACGTACCTTCCCTATAACTTTTGTAGATATTACTTTATCAAAAATAAAATGAAAACACGAGATCAGACTTCAACTTGCTTTATTTTTGACAAATATCAACCATACCTATTACTCCAAAAATATTTGTTTTAACAACACAAAATACTAAAGCACAATCAAAGAAAAAGCAAATTTCACAAAACTGAAAATAACTAAAACAGCAAAATAAAACCACTTAAATATCAAAGGGCTTATACGGCAGGTGATTTATTTTACTCGTTGCTAGCAAAGTCTATATATTTCTTTATATATAGACTTTGTTGCTAGGATGAGATTGAAATTTCGGAGCGCCATCTATCGAATTCTACTTTTCCCAATACTTCTTGGTGTACGTCATCGTTTGTGACGTATATCCGGGTTTTGAGTATGTCGTTATTTCATTTGCTATTTTGACATATAGCTAACCCTAAATTTTATAAATAAACTCACCAGGATCGTATTTCTCGTTAAAACCAGATTTGAAGTGGGGATTGAGTGCATTTTTTTTCAAACTACAAGTTTTCTGCATATCGGTAGTCTCTTTTCTAGCTTCACCCTCTCATATGTAAATCTATGAATTCGTTCAATATTAAATCCACGAAAATAAAACTAAAGCTCTTCATTAGAAAACTCAATTCGTATATCCAGATCGAAGGGGATTTGTTGGAAAAAAGTTAACGCTGAAAAGGCTTAATTGCTAAAATGCAGCTGGTTTATAATTTTTAAATTCTGAATCTTTCGATTTCGTAAATACAGTGTGGAACAGCAAATTGAAATTTCCAAATAAAACTACTGAAAATTATCCCAAAGACAATCGAAGTGTGCCACAAAAGAACTAACAAGAAAGGGGAAAACCCTGTTAGCCTTGAACAGAGTGCCACCGAGATTTAGCGAACGCATCGGCAGATAACAATATTATCCTGAAGTGAGTTAAAGGACACGACAGGAGTAAAGGTAATCGCATTGCCGATTCTTTAGCCAGGAAAGCGGCTGGTAATCCTAACCTACAACACAGTGTGTCATCTGTCTGTTACTTGTCATCTGTCACTTGTAACAATAAAATTAGGAACGCAAAGACCGCACAAATACAAACATATTTTTTCCAAATAAAAAAAGCTCGTAAACGGGCATGGAGAGCAGAAAAAAATGGTTTTTTATTAGTTAAAACCATATTTATAATAAAATTAATGATTTTCGTATTGAGAACCGAACGTTGTTTTTATTATGACCGACATTTTCTATTCGATTACACAGCTGCCTTATTGAAATATCCGACTAGGGCTTAGTCTGGTCTTCCCAAGAGAAAATATAAACGTATATATGTGGGATACGAGACATCGATGTAATCCAGTATAAGCCTCTTTAAAATATTTAGGATTTTCTCTATTGTGTGGAAATTACCAAAAGTTAACTCCATTGGAAATCGTTTTTGCGGAAAAGCATATTGGCTGGCCACAATACCATCTGGTTTTTTTTAATAATTGGAATTCAAATTTTATACCATCTTTAATGATAGATTGGAAGTGATACTGCAACTTCTTACAGAAATAGAATTTTGTGATTCTTAGAGTAGTAATATTATTTAAGATGTATATGCAGATGATTATCGATCACTCTGTGGATGTAGATGATAGAAAACTGTGTGATTAGTACGAGGTAAATGTGGGGGGATGGAGATGGGGAGGGGAATCATTTCAAAATTCTTGTCGTGATTATTGGACGCCAAGAAAATGTTTGACTAATGATTAATGGCCAAAAATAAGTAATATAGGTGAGAGGTGACGGATGACAGATGACAAGTGACAGATGTATCTTCACCAAAAAGAGATCTCTCTCTCTCGCATTGGTTTCCCCTATTTTAGTAGTGACACTGATTTTAATATAAACATTTCTGTAATTTTGTAATTTTTGAAATATAATTCGCACGTCTCACTACTGAATGTATCAAATAGCTATTTTTTTGTGATTTGAAAATAAAATGTAAGAGGTGCAAAATACAGGATCCTCCCTTTCCCCAACTTCACTTTACGATTAAAGATTAGAAAATATTCATCTCTGATAGCGTAACCTTATTTTCGTTGCTATATTATCATCCTGTGTATTGATTCTTATTAAATTTTCACTGACGTCCTAGTTTTTGCGATTCATTATCACTACGTCTGCTTTTTCTCCTGCGGTCGTTTTTCACTCTGCCATAAATCGATATCATCATTTTTCGATTTAATACTTAATCTTCTTTTTATCTTTGTTTTTATTATTTTTGAAAATGGAGTGCGCTCTTCCTGCTTTTAAAGTAGGTAAACTTTTTCCTATAGAAACATAAAGTATGTGAAAAATTTCAATAAAATCATTCCTTCATAGACAGTTCTGAATTTTTCCTTCATTACGTGCCTCAGTGGTTTGTAATAATCGTTTGTTAGTGCTAAATGTGGTGTGTACAAGGTTAAATTAAGGATCATTGAAGATCCTGATTAGATTATCTATTTGCCTCTGCCATGGATGAGGATAGTATTGAAAATTCCCGAGAAACTGAAGTTTTATTTATTTTTTTTAATAAGTACATTCTATAGGAGAAAAATTGAAGTCTGGAGTTCAAATATACAATTGCAGCGGAAGTAACACTATAAAAGTAAACTATGTTCTCCAAAAGCAAAAGAAAAGGTATTTTCCAATCGAAAGAAATGAGTACAAAAAATGTTCTATATACGTGAGAAAACAAAATTTGCTGAATTATGTTTAGAAAGGAAAATAAATATTGTAAAAGTGAAGAGAAAATACAAATTATCATGCATTGTTTCATATCGAGAGTGGAGACTATTATACAGGGTGTCCCGTAAATGCCTCTAATTTACGGTACTTATTTACGAGACACTCTGGGACATGCCACATGACAGTATGATGAAAAAGTCGAAGAAATTCGTTACAGAACTAAGTAACAAAAGGGAATGGGATCCAAATACTTGAAAAGAATGCCATTCAATGGTACACATACGGCTCAAAAGCAATAGGAGGAACTGGGATAGGACTGTTCGGGCCAAGAACCAAACACTCCGATTCGAAAGCTTGGGAAAAACCACAAGTATCTTTCAAGCAGAAATCCACGCCATAAGAAAGTGCGCCCAGTTTAATATTGATAGAGGATACAGAGGACAAAATATTTATCATAATGACAGATAGTCAAGGAGCCATTAAGGCACTGGACTCTTGTATAATCAGTTCCAAAATGGTTTGGGAATACCTAGACAAACTCAATGAACTAGGTGAGAACAATATAGTTACCTTACTATGGATTCCAGGACACACTGGAATAGAAGGAAATGGAATAGCAGATGAACTAGCAAAGAGAGGGGCCTAAAATACCTTTCTAGGGGACTGAGCCCTTTTACGTAATCAGCCCCAATGCAATACATATTGGGAGAAATAGATAAAGCCGAGGAAAAGGGAAGATCTGACCATTGAATAGATCTAGTAGGGCTTAGACAATCAAAGATTCTTCTGGGTGACGACAATTTGTTAAGATCAAATGAATGCATAAGTCAAAGTGAAACTGCGCAAAGAGATTTAATAGGGATCCTAACGGGACATTGTCGCCTGAATGGGCACCTGAAAAAGCTCAAAATATAAGTGTAGGAAGAAGAATGCAGACATTGTGGCATGGAAGAAGAAACCTCCATCCACATCCTTTCCAACTGCACAGCACTCCGGAATCCTAGAGCACAGTACCTGGGAGATTACTGGATAGAAGAGTAACATTTACCTAAGTTGAAGCATGTAGATATCCTGAAATTCCTCCGGGAAATAGGACTAAAGGAGCTACTAGTTTCAGAAACTCTCCTCAGAAACTAAGTAGAAGTAAGGGTGCACAATAGATCTTTTAGTACCAGTGAATGTTACCCCAAAAAACACATACATACATACATGCATACGGGACACTCTCAATTCAAATCTTTACAAAAAAATAATAGTTCATGGTCACTTTTCCATACCCAAAAGTGAGGCACTATTTATACACCAATTTTACTCACTAACAACTGAAAATAATTGTAAATCCATGAGGTATGAATTGGAAACAGGAAAAATGGCATAATAGCCCGAATTCTAACTTTTATTAACAATAACATACAAACATGTTTTCAATTTAATACAATAATGCTGTCAAAATGGGTTTAAATATATGGAATAACAAGTGAAAACGCATCACAAAAATTTATTATATCATATGGAAACAAAACTAATGACACAAATTCACTACCTAATTATTTTAAATTCGAATAATGCTTGTCATCATTCACCCTGCAAAAATCCATCCTGATCTCAATTATATGCAAAAGATGCAAAAAGGACACCGAAAAAGCTCTGAAAATATTATGCAACTGTAAGACGCTGGACTGTAGTAGTCTATCCGCCGTATAGAGGAAAATTATCAAAAATCACTCAATTTTTGTCCAGAAGCTAATCTAAAGCCACAAAGGAAAATATTTTTTTGGGCCACACTTCTCTTATTTAAATATAATGTACTAATGTATAGAAGGTATGTTTTATTTATTTAATTTATTTTTTAAAGGGACATCATTGACCCAATTACCTAATGGAGGAGGCGCTACTGGTTACAAGGTTGATGACTTGCTGCATAATTTACAGGGTACGACAATACACACACTCCATATTATACCTCAAACGACATGTAATTAGTACAAGGATGAGAGAAAGGACCACAAAACCAGCAAACAAGCGCAAACAGTCCGTAAAAAGTATTATACAGAGTTTGGCAAAAGTCCGGGACCGGACAAAAATTGAAGAACAGATAAAAATTTTGAAAAATATTGAGACCTAAACAATAATTGATAATGCAATAAAATTCATAATTACGGTTTTAATATTGTGTGATGCCTTTTGGTCAATATAATATTTAAATAAAAGACATACATTCCCTTGAGGTTAATTTCAATAAACCATAAGAACATTACATGAATATAAGTAGGAAGTTCTCACGTATGAATTCAAGTTCAAAGCGTGAAATAAACATAAATAGTATTACTTTGGATGAACTTGAATTGTCATATAAAATATGCAAACGATAGTATTTTAAATATAATTATTATTAAATTATTCGTACTAGTATAATCATTCATTATTATTAGATTAACCGTATTAGTAACATCATAAGTATTAGTATTAAATTATCAGTATAATGTATAGTAATACTTTTAAGTGTAAGTTTAAATAATAAATATAACATATCCCAGTGCTACAGGTAGTTGTTCTATTCCTATAAGACGACTCTCTCACTGACCAGCAGCACCATCAGTTGAGAGGCCAATCACCACCCAGTAACCACCACATTACACGGCAACCATGCCAATACGTGGCATATATAACATGGCGATCCTGCAAATAATTGGAATTCTGTGAAACATGGGTGGTACAGCGACAATACAAGCGGTTCAGGAAAATGGTGTGGTCAACAGTAATTTTATAGTTCAAGAAGAGGAAATGAAAGCAGATCTGGAGGTGAAGACTCTCATCTACATCATTGTGGTTGTTTTGGTACCACAATTTGCATGGTCCCTATACAAAACGTACAGAAGACAGATGAAGAGGGAGATAAGAAGAAATCTACAGCAAAGCACATTGAGTATTTAGGATTGGTGAGACATTTTTTTGTAAACTTTAAAGGTATATTCTGTTTTGTGTTAGTATTTGATATTTCATTTAAATTTCCTTTTATTGATAATGAATCAATTAATTTTAAATGTCCTCGAGTGATGGAAATGCAGTAACGTGGGATCAATTTGAGATTAGATTGACTTTCATTTTAGAAGATGTACGTAAAAATAGTAAGCGAGTGTTAAAAAAGGAGGTTCCTAAAAGTCCAGAAAGTCATATAGGACGAATTCACAGGTGTACCTCTCAGTACAGTCGTAAATTCAATCGATGTTATTATACGTAATCCGAAACAGGGGTTAGGATGGTGAATTAGAGCATATTTAGGTCAACACTTACAATTTTCCCGGCATTCCTAAACGGGCAATGCCAGCGTTTCAAGAAATATTGGATTTACCATGAAACCCAAACATCGCTTCCGGTTCAGGAAATCCTAATTTCCGGATTTTGTGATACATACTTCCAAAAAGACAAATGTAACATACAAACGAGCAGACTTAGACAGAAGTATCTTTGATTTTATAAGCCCTACTAGATCTTTCCAATGATCAGATCTTCTCTTTCTCTCGGCTTTACCTATTTCTTCCAATATTACATTCAGGACGTGAACTCTGTAACAGAATAGAAAAAAAATTTCTTTCTATGTTAGGAACACAAAGCAGTCTAACACACACAACAGTCTAAAGGTTGGACTGTTTTGTGTGTTAGACTGCTTTGTGTTCCTAGCCTAGAAAGAAATTTCTATGCTATATATTTCATTTCCTTCTATTCCATTGTGTCCTGCAATCCATAGTAAGTAGACTATATTGTTCCCGCCTAGTTCATTGAGTTTGTCTAAGAATACTCACTCCATTTTAGAACTGATTACACAGATTACACAAGAGCTCAGTGCTTTAATGGCTGCTTGACTATCCGACATTATGATAATCCTTTGTCTTCTGTATCCTTTATCAATATTGAACTGGGCGCACTTTATATTATGTCCTGAATTTCCGCTTGAAAGATACCTGGGGTTTTTCCCAATCTTTCAGAGTGTTTGGTTCCTGGTTCCCAAACACTCCTATCCCAGTTCTTCCTATTGCTTTTGAGCTGTCTGTGTACCATTGAATAGCATTTCTTCCAAGTCTGGTAATGATATTTGGATCCCATTCCTTCCTATTGCTTAATTTCGAATAATAACTGATACAGGGTGATTCATTGGGAAATGTGAATACATTGAGTCAAATTAGAAATTGCTTTGAAATTAATAATTGCCAGTTCTTTATTTTCATATTTTGATAATAAATATTCAAATATACATAGATTGAAAGTATTCTGAATTTTTTTTTTTTTTTCAATTACTAATTTTCTTTGACAACTATGGAGCATTTAATCCTGTTAAGCCCAAAAAGCCAATAACAAACTGGAACAAAATACTCTGGCTAGTTGATTTTAAAAACATTATAATGGAAAAAATACGTTACTTCACCGGGCATTTGCATGAAAAAAAAAACAGAATTGGTGTAAGCTCTAAATGAAGATAAAGCGCATTTCAACAAATGTACTGATGCTTCAACTGAAGCATTATGCTTTCAGCGAATTCTTTTTATGTACTTTTTCTCTTAATCTGTTTGGTAATCTTTGTTAAAAACATGGAAAAGTCGCTTTGGGTCTAATCCAAAATAAAACTAACGTGATAGCTCTCACTGAAAAATTTAAATCCTTCAGAAAAATATGAAATGGGAATTTATATGGAAAATTTTAAGCAAAGGAAATCAGAATTGTATTGAATAAGTTATTATAAATTATGAAATGAAACAATTTTAATTTGTTAAAATCTACATAATATTTAAACTTGAAGTTGGGACGCGTTTCGCTAACACAGTAGCTTTATCAAACGAATGGAGATGTACTGAGACATTTTCAATTTATACAGTGCCTTAATACTAAATTATAGGGATACTAACAATAAAATTATGATCGATTTACATGGGAATAAAATAAAAAAGGAAAAAATGTGTCTAAATATGGGATTAACTAAAGTATTTAACGAATTTACCTAGAAACTCATTCACAACAATCATACAGGAACGTTTCTAGGTAAACAGGTTTAATAAGGGAGAATTGTTGATATATATATTTGGTTGTTAAGAAGATTATCTGAATATTTGTTTTTATTTATCTCAAGGGCTTCTAAAAGATTTAATTTGAAGGATTTAAGTTCTATATGCAAAATTTCAAAATTTGAATAAAAAAAGTGTTGGTTTGCTAATAAATAATTTGAGTAGTTGGAATCTGATTTTTGGTTGTCATAGCTACGTTTGTGTTCTGAAATTCTAGTTTTAAAATTCCTAAAAGTTCTACCTATATAAATTTTTTTACAGTTGTCATTACCACGTTTTAATTTATAAGCTCCTGATTTATTTAGTTTTGAAGATTTGGATTTGTTGTTTTTAATGAATTTGGATAAATTTGTTATCGCTTTTGAAGCAAATATTCAAGTCTAAAGTTTCTAAAAATGATTTGATTTTTAAGGATGGTATTCCAAAGTATGTTAAGCTTCTAAATTGGTTATTTTTGTTTTTATCAGAAGGAAATACTTTTTCTAGAGTATGTTTTCGTATCTTTTTATTTATGATATCGTCAATTAAATTTGGATCGTAATTATTATTAACAGCTATTTGTTTTATTGTATTTAGTTCTTTGTCGTAATGGGCTTGTTATCAATGAAATATTTTCTAGTTTTTTTTCACGTTTTTTTTTTGTGAAACTAAATCATCAAAATAACAGGTAAAATTTTCAGCTTTTAAACTTTATTCACTACTTTTACATATTAGAGGTTGAAAATGAAGCTCCCTTAAAAAGCGGCAGAGCGGACTGTGACGTCACATTACATGTCGGGGTATGGTATTCGGCATTACACCGCTGCGTTTTACATAAGAAAATTGGTTCCAGCTGCAATATCTTCAAATTTCAATAGAGTTAGTGGTTTTTTATATTGAAGATGTATTCAGTAAATGACAACTTTATTAAAGAAGATTTATCCGAGTTTAGGCGTTTGATACAACTTGCCCTTAAATATGCGTTGTAACTCTATTTTTTTGACGGTCAAAAAATCTCGCTACTAATCCAGGCTTTAGTTTAACTTTTCCACTGTTAATGTACATATATTTTTCTGATGCATTCTTGGATGTGATAGGACAGTCGGAAACCCAATAGAACTTATTTACCACTTTTTTCCCACTCATTATATAATAAAATAAAGACCAGCTCAATCAACAGTCCAGCGTTTTGTTGCTTACACAACACAATATACAATGCAATATACAATATAATAGGTACACAGTACACTTCCACATAGCTCTCGACTCGCGGCGTTTCAAACGTTAGGTATAGCATATGGAATATGACGTCACAGGTAACCACGCTCCGTTTTCGTTCAATCCAATTTCTTTAATCAATTTGAGGGCTTAAACGCTCGCGGAAAAATCTAAAATTTTGGGATTCCATTTAAAATGATTTCTAGTTTCTATTTCTAAATTAAAATTTTTTACTTGAACAAGCCCATTGTCAATATGCTTATGAATTACCTTTTCCGTATTATCCATGATAATTTCTGATAATAGAGGACTGAGAGGGTTGCCCAAAATCAAACCCTCTTTACTGCTATAAACCTCTTCGTTGAAATGGAAATAATTTTGATTCAAACAACCTCTTAATAAATTTATAATATCAGGATGAATTATGAAGTTAATGTTACTGTAAGTATTAAGTTTATATTATGTAGATTTTAACAAATTAAAATTGTTTAATTTCAAAATTCAGTATGGATCAACATCAAGTAGAAGCCTCATCTATTCAATTTAAGTTATCATAGTTATAGTGCCAGAAACAAATCTACATTACATGTTATGAACAACATTTTTCCCACGAACTTTATTTATTAACGCAAAATTAAACAAAATGTCACATTTATGTTGAGAGCGTTTGCCTTCGCAAGGAAAATTAGTTTTTCTCTGAACGTGATTTGCTTATGCAAAAACTTCTAATCCTTCTAAAGAGTAGAATATTCACTCTGTTTGTGCTGCTTTCACAGTTCGTGTTTAGTTTATGAATTTAATACCTATAAGAGTTGTATTCAAGCAGTCCTTTGTGTTTACTGTGTGAAAATTGTAAATGCCCAGATTATGTACAGAGCAAAAGGTTAGACAAACGTGGAAGGAGTGCCTGTGAAGATTTTTAGACTTAGGGATTGCTTCGGACAAGGAAAATATTAAAAAAACTACTTGAAAAAAAGAGAAGAATAATTGTGCGCAGTCAGCGTTGGGCGTGTGCTCAATTTCAGCCACCAATCTGTGTGTAATAGTCACTATTCAGATTTATATAATACCTAATAGATTTTTTATACGTAACGGGATTATTCATATTTTTTCCAATAACCTAAAAAATAACTCCCTGTATAAACCGATTCTTGACTACGCCTCTGCCAGGCGTATTTATCATTACAAACTACGGATCCGTAATTGTTTACTGTATCATGAGAGATTTATAAGCCTCTATTATAAAAAACCGTAGGCCAGATGCCGAAATATTGTGAAATGTTCTTCACCCATGAAGAAATTTTAAATTAGGCAATTTGACGAGGGGCTAGGTAGCCTTTGTTGTCGAGCTATAAAGCAAGACATATTTCTTGAATACAACACACTCCAGACATCTTATATTTTCTTACCTATTTCACTTAACAGCAATATCATTTCAAATGGGATTCGCAAAAACAGCAATTTATCACGCTGTATATAATTATTATGGATTCGTATAATCTGCAAAGAATAAGCCTGGATTGTGGGAAATAACCACAATTCGAGCATTCTATCTTTCCCAATATGTATATGTCTGGTAATCCCATCCTAATTAGGTCAAACCTTTAAATATTCCAAATGGACTTTTCAATATTTCTCCATTTTCTAAAAAAATAATCACAGCTTAAGCTTCCTATCTATCCCAATAGGTACTGTTTGGCATTCTATATGTACTGGTAATCCCATCCTAATTATTAAATGAAATGAAACACTAGAAAATATGAAAATTGATTATCCCGTGCGCTCTCACCAAATTTTCAAATATTCCAAAAATAATAATTTTCCATTTTCTATCGAAATAAACACAACTCAGGCTTCCTGTCTATCCCAATAGGTACTGTTTGGCATTCTATATGTACTGGTAATCCCATCCAATGCGAAAATTGATTATCCCGTGCGCTCTCACCAAATTTTGAAATATTCCAAATGGATTTTTCAACAATTTTCCATTTTCTATCCAAATAAACACAACTTGAGTTTCCGAAATATCCCAATAGGTACTGTTTGGCATTCTATATATACTGGTAATCCCTTTCTAATTATAAAATGAAATTAAACACTAGAAAATGTAAAAAATTGATTATCCCGTGCGCTCCCACCAAATTTTCTAATATTTCAAATAAACTTTTCAATAATTTTCCATTTTCTATTAAAATAAACACAAGTTAAGCTTCCTATCTATCCCAATAGGTACTGTTTGGCATTCTATATGTACTGGTAATCCCATCCAATTATAGCATGGAATTAAACACTGGAAAATGTCAAAAAATTGAATGTCCCGTCCGCTCTCACCAAATTTTGAAATATTCCACAAGTAATCATTTTTCATTTCCTATCGGAATAAACACAACTTAAGCTTCCCATCTATCCCAATAGGTACTGTTTGGCATTCTATATGTACTGGTAATCCCCTCCTAATTATAAAATGGAAATAAACAAAAATCCCGTGCGCTCCCACCAAATTTTTAAATAATCCAAATGGACTTTTCAATATTTTTCTATTTTCTATCGAAATAAACTTAACTTGAGTATTCTATTCAGTTCAATAGGTACCATACGTACTGGTGATCCCACAGTGTCTCTGGTTAAGACGGAAGTTATAATTATCAGATGCATTTTGCCTCATTGCGCTTACCTGCAAGATGTTATGTTATAAATATTCACCTGATTCTTTGCCTTATTGCGGTCCTGTATGTACTAAGTATATCACTTTTGACATCAGATTTTGTGTAGTTTAGAACATCATCAAACTATTGTATAACATAAACATTTTTTGTCAGTCAGTAGTCCTACTTGTTTTAACTAAGTTCCAACGACAACGTTTTTGTTTCTATAACCCTAAATTCATGGAAAATTTCATGTTCAGTTAGGTAAAGTCTAAAGATTTAATAATTACCAGCAAGAATCTAATAAAAACACATCCTTTCGAAATTCCATGTTTTGGGAGGAAATAATTAATTACATTGATGGTACTTCTAGTTGCTTAGTAATTAAATCAAATTTGAAAGACGGCATAATTAAATTTCAAAATTAGTCCACAAAAGAGACCGGGTTATCATGGGATCAATTTCAGACAGTATGTACATAAGATGAGTTTATTTGTATACGCTCTGTTTTCGGTTTACACAAAATAATATCGAATTTTTATATAGAGCGTTCCAATGAAAACTGGATTATCCCAAAATATCAAAAACCAAGAGTTTCTTCGTTGCTTTCTATGCACTTTTCTACCAGGGTTCCAATGAAAACTTGAGTACCACAAAAGTTCAAAAACCAAGAGTTTCTTCGTTGCTTTCCATGCACTCTTCTACCAAGGTTCCAATGAAATCTTGATTATTCCATGGACTCAAAAACCAAGAGTTTCTTTGTTGCTTTCCAAGCACTTTTCTACCAGCTATAGTTTCACTTTTCTGAGAAGCTTTCACTATTTCGGCATAGATAAGATCATTTTGAGATTTGTTAGGGAAAATCTGCTATATCCCATTTAGAAAAATTTGCCGTGATAAAACCGAAAACAACCAAAATATTGAACGTTTCAGTTTCAATATATTACAACGCTTACTACAGTATGGTCACTGATTGAATCTATTCAATGTCAAAATTCGTGTATTCGGCCACTTTATTTCCATTCAGTTGATTTAATTTTGAAACGAATAAATCTCGTGTTAGAGCATGAAATTACGCTTACAATCGGAAAATAAAACAATTTACCAGCGTCTACCTACAAAATTATTGCAATCTCATGAGAGTGCGAAAAATTAAACATTTTATTATTTATGCGGCATAGCTTCAATATTTTAGAGGGTTTATTCATCCACCCAAACCTGTAGAAAAAAGAAATTCTTCGTTTAACCAGAGTTGTTCTCAAATTAAAAATTGTATGTAAAGGGTGTTTCCAAATTCAGGAGGTGATTATAATAATAACGTTTATTTGCAAAAGAAAGGAAAAAGTTACAATGTAGCAACACCAAAATACAAAAATACAAAATATACAAATAAACATGAGAAGGACACAAAAGTATTTCAAATACTTGTTTGTGTTAAAATAATCGTATAAAATTAAGATGGGTCTTTCCTGCCAAAAAATTTTCTTAGCCCTTCCCGTTCCGAGATATCAATCACCCTTAAAAATTGGTAGCCAAAATTGAGTTTTTTTTTTCAAAAATTTCAGTTTAACTGGAAACTTGAAATTCCAATATTTATATTTATGAATATTATCAAACCATTGTTTAGACATTCGTGAGCTTTTTCTATGGCAGAATTACATTTTCAAATCATTGATTGAATCCATTTAAAATAAACACGTTCCTGATTGTATATTCAGATTCAATTGTTCAATATCTTCTGTATGTTCCTTGTGGTATATTATTCATTATTTTTTTTTAATTTCTTGGGAAATTAAACCACAATATTTTTGAATTCTTTATTTCAACGATTCGGTAGCGTTGTGTCAGTTAGGAATAAAAATCAATTTTTACTTATTTTTTCTTGAAAACGGTAGCTGGAACGCTACCGAATCGTTGAAATAAAGAATTCAAAAATATTGTGGTTTAATTTCCCAAGAAATTAAAAAAAATAATCAATTGTTCAATGTATGCACATTTTTTTTGAAGGTAAATATTCTATCACTTGCGATTTATTCTTGTGAGACTTTTTGAAGAACCGAATAACATTTTTTTATGAATTCGTAAAAGATATTTTGCCAGTGACGTACCTACTTTGAATAACTGCATCCCCAAAACTAAACCACGAACTTCGAATATCCAACAATTTTCTTATTCGCCTCAACTTTCAGGAACACTCTAGGACGATCCTAACAGTTCAATCTAATTCAAGAACATTTCTACCTTTAGTATTTCAAGTTTCAAGCAACACTTGCGTGCACGTCATCATTGTGAACATTCGCAGCGTTGGCAGATTGTTCACGAAATATGGGAATTAACAGAAAGTAACTGAAGTCAACAAAAAACGTAAATGTAGAAAATTTCACAATATTAGAAATGAAAACTACAAAATTATTGATAGTTTTATAGTTTTCGTTTAATATAATGTGGAGTTTTTTCATTTACATTTTTTATTAATTAAATTTATAAATAGATTTCACAAAGTAAGGAATTCTGGAATAAAAGTGGTAAAGTTATTACTGAGTTACCAAATATAAAATAAGAATACAAGCAATGAAGTAAAATATGTTTTAATAAACGTATTTTCTTTGGTGACTCAAACTCTTCACCTTTTTTCTTTGTTTGACAAATTTTGCTCACTGTTCTTACACTGATTTTTAAAGCAGCAGCTACACGCTAAAATAATAGAAATTTTCGTAGAGTAAAGTAAGGATATTTTATTCACGTATTATCTACCTCTTGTACAGCATTTAATGGCAACAAAGGACCATTATTATTCCTTTCTTGTTCAAAATAATTTACTAATGAAGCCACAAGTTCTTTGCATCGGCTATTCAGCTGTTTGGGCATTTTAACAATCACAGAAGAAAATGCTTTGTTGTTTTGATTATAAATATTTGTCACAAGAAAATTTTATAAATCACGTAACTTGTTCAGACTTTATGGACTTCCTCGAATTTAATGAGCGCGTGACAACAACGTATTCTCTGCGAGAGCCCCGAAAATTCACCGCCGCCAGCAGAGAGACGACGATTCAAATTTGTAACCTCAAAAGAGGATCACGTAACAATTTGTAATACAGTCCACTATTAACCATTTATTAACTATTTATTTACTATTTGTCTTAATTTAAGTGAAATAAAGTTATGTAAGTTAAACTAGTGAATCAGTTAATCCACAATCCACGACCACGCAACATTTTGGTCCAATCGTTCCGGATGAAAAAATCAGAAAATCACGATATACACGAATCAAGACACGTATAGGAAGGGTGAGCTCGTTCCATTTTCCTAAATATTCATATTCCTACACATTCATACACGTTAACACATTTCATTTCAAATAATTGTAGTGAGTAACTCGAAAATTACAAATTTAACAATTAATTACATGTACTCGATCTATTGCATGTTCACGAATGTACTGTGAAATATTCACATAAACTCAAAATTTATTTCAAATTATTAAGTAGTACTCGATTAACTTAATATATTGTCAATAAATTTATCACGAAAATATTTACTCGTACAAAAAATCAAAACTTTTAATAGTTAAGTACTCGACTATAACAAACTTAATTATTATTTATTTTAACACGAAAACGTAAAACATTTTGAAACACATTTTATTTTAAATAATTAAGTACTCGCTTTCAACAAACTTATTACTTCATTGTTGTTTTATATCAGATATCGAATAATAATGCCAAAATCAAAAAATAAATCGAATAGCGAAAAAGCTATTGATGAAGAATAATCGGAATTACTCCATATTCGCGAGGTAGTTTCTGCACGTTTGGAAAGATTCAGTCAGTATTTGGAGAGACCAGATATAAACATTATTCAATTAGAAATTCGGTTGAAAAACATTGAAGACGACTTCGCGGAATTTGATCGTTGTCAGACACGATTGGAGTTTTTAGATCACGAGGAAACTCATCATAGAGATCACATAGAAGAAATGTTTTATAATGTTATCGGTAAAGGGAAAACCTATATAAAAAACGAGTCCGAAAAACGCGAAACAAAACCAACACCCGGTAACAGTGTTCAAAATATAAATCAAAGCGGCGCAGTTGCCAAGTTACCAGATATCGAACTACCGAAATTTTACGGATCTTATGATACTTGGTTAAGTTTTAAAGATATATTCAATTCAGTAGTAGATCGACGAACCGATCTTAATGACATTGACAAGTTTTTATACCTTAAATTATGTTGTAAGGGTGAGGCCCAAAAAATCATAGAATCGTTAGAGTCCACGGGAGATAATTATAAAATCGCGAGGGAATTACTAGGAAAAAGATATGATAACAAGCGCGTAATTATAAACTTTCACATAAATTGCTTACTATTCAACCTTCCAGACGTAAATAAAGAATCGGCACAGGGGTTGAGGAAACTTATTGACACTTTTAGTCAACATTTGAAAAACTTAGAAAAATTAAAATTACCAATCGAACATTGGGATGCATTATTAATACCGATTATTTTGAGAAAATTAGATGATAAAACGAAGAGAGAGTGGGAGCTTAATCAAAACGATAAAACATTACCAACACTAAAAGAACTAACCGACTTTTTAACAAAAAAATGTTTCACTTTAGAAGCAGTTCAAATGAATGATGTTAAACCCAATAATCTTCAACATTATAAAGATAATTCGCGAACAAATTTTCAGAATCGAGAGCCTATCAGAAAAATTAATTGTCACGCTACTAATTACAATAATAATTATTTCAACTGTGTTATATGTAAAGAAAAACATTTCATTTATCAATGTCCTAAATTCATGAATCTATCATTGTCAGAAAAATACATGTCCATAAAATTAGCCTCAACAACCCAGCCCAATCAGATCTAAAATATCTAAAAATTTAGTGCTTTTTATGTGCTAATTAGTTGCCCTAATCGGAAATTTGCTGCTGATACAGCAACCGAGAAAATGTTGACAATGCTAACTTTTTACAAAAGTTAGCCTTGTCATATAATATTACACGGTAAAATCATACAAAAACACCCCAAGAATTAGTTGCTAATTAGTTGCTCCATGAACAATGATCACAACAATTAAATAATAGCAGAAAAAAAATTTTTATCGATTAATTTCTCCAGAGAGACTCATAAACGTCTGAGATGGCCGTGAATAATTAGTTGCTCCATGCACAATGATCAGAGCAATTGAATAATAGAAAAAAAGTGAACTTTGATCGATTAATTTTTCCGGAGAGACTCAAAAACGTCTGAGATGGCCGTGAAAAATTAGTTACTAATTAGTTGCTCCATATTCAATAATCAGAGCATTAAATATTAGAAGAAAAGTGAGTTTTCAATATCTCTATTTCCTAAATAGGTTCTAAAATGTCTGACATGGCTTTGGAAAATTAGTTGCTAATTAGTTGCTACATATACAATGATCAGAGCATTAAATATTAGAAGAAAAGTGATTTTTTATCGATTAATTTTCCCGGAGAGACTCAAAAATGTCTGAGATGGCCGTGAACAATTAGTTACTAATTAGTTGCTCCATAAACAATGATCAGAACAATTGAATATTAGAAGAAAAGTGACTTTTGATCAACTAATTTTTCCGGAGAGACTCAAAAACCTCTGAAATGGCTTTGAAAAATTAGTTGCTCCATATACAATGATCAGAGCAATTTAATAATAGAAGGAAAGTGAGTTCAATATCTCGATTTCCTAAATAGGTTCAAAAATGTCTGACATGGCCTTGGAAAATTAGTTGCGAATTAGTTGCTACATATACAATGATCAGAGCAATTGAATAATAAAGGAAAAGTGAGTTTTTAATATCTCGATTTCCTGAATAGGCTCTAAAACGTCTAAAATGGCCCTGAAAAATTAGTTGCTAATTAGTTGCTCTATGGACACTGATCGGAGCAATTAAATTATAGAAGAAAAGTGAGTTTTCAATATCTATTTCCTAAATAAGCTCTAAAATGTCTGACATGGCCTTGGAAAATTAGTTGTACATATACAATGATCAGAGCAATTAAATAATAGAGGAAAAGTGAGTTTTCAATATCTCGATTTCCTAAATAGGCTTTAAAACGTCATAAACGGCCTTGAAAAATTAGTTGCTCATTATTTGCTCCATGGACACTGAGCAGAGCAATTAAAAAATAGAAGAAAAGTATGTTTAAAATATCTCGATTTCCTAAATAGGCTCTAAACCGTCTTAAATGGCCTTGAAAAATTAGTTGCTCATTACTTGCTCCATGAACACTGAGCAGAGCAATTAAAAAGGAGAAGAAAAGTATGTTTCTAATATCTCGATTTCCTAAATAGGCTCTAAAACGCCTTAGGTGGCCTTGAAAAATTAGTTGCTTCATATACAATGATCAGAGCAGTTAAATAATAGAAGAAAAGTGAGTTTTTAATATCTCGATTTCCTAAATAGACGTTTGTCAGTCTCTCCGGAAAAATTAATCGATCAAAGTTCACTTTTCTTCTACTTTTCAATTGCTGTGATCATTGTTTATGGAGCAACTAATTAGCAACTAATTTTTCACGGCCATCTCAGATGTTTTAGAGTTTCTCCGGAAAAATTAGTTGATCAATAGTCACTTTCCCTCTATTTAATTGCTCTGATCATTGTTTATGGAGCAACTAATTAGTAACTAATTTTTCACGGCTATCTCAGACGTTTTTGAGTCTATCCGGAAAAATTAATCGATCAAACCACACTTGTCTGCTATTATTTAATTGTTCTGATCATTGTTCATGGAGCAACTAATTAGCAACTAATTATTGGGGTGTTTTTGTATGATTTTACCGTGTAATATTATATGACAAGGCTAACTTTTGTAAAAAGTTAGCATTGTCATCATTTTCTCGGTTGTTGTATGAGCAACAAATTTCCGATTAGGGCAACTAATTAGCACATAAAAAGCACTAAATTTTTAGATATTTTAGATCTGATTGGGCTGGGTTGTTGAGGCTAATTTTATGGACCTGAAAAATACTCCGAAATTAGAAAAAATAAACTATGCAGCAACTGTTTAAGACCCGGTCATGTAAAATCAGATTGCAGGTCAAGAGGTTGTAAAAATTGTAATTTAAAGCACAATACAGCCTTACATGCTGACAACTATAGAAATCAAAATCAAAATTCTCAAAATCAACAAACAGCGGATGTAGTCAGTAATAATAATAACGGCACCACAACATTGCTAACGAAAGAAAAACAATCTAGGCGATCTATGCATTCAAACGAAATTCAAGCAAGCACATCTCATGTTACAAACGATACCGGCCGAGTTTCGGAAATACACACACTTTGTAGCTTCAATGAAAATAAGCATACGAACACACAATATAATAATGATGAATCAGAGTTAAACGGAGAAAAAACGTTATCGTACACGTGCTTAGCATCAAATCAAGTTTTACTGTCGACTGCGACAATTCAAAATAAAAACAAAAAATGGATAAAATGCACGGCTTTGCTAGACTCGGGAAGTCAACCAAATTTAATAAGTGCATCGTTAAGCAATAAATTAAATTTGAAACGTGAGAAAATAAACATACCGTTAGGAGGTGTAAATCAAATCGAAACAAATATAACTTATAAAACAAATGCTAAAATAAAATCGAGAATTGAAAATTTTGAAAGAGAACTATCGTTTTTAATATTACCTCGAATCACAGATAAATTGCCATCAATAGAATTTGAAAAATCGCAAATTAAATGTCCAAAAAATATAATTTTGGCCGACGAAGAGTATAACGTTTCAAAAGAAATAGACTTGTTTTTTTTTTTTTTTCCCGGAGCCGTCCTTTCGCCGGTACCACCTCAGCCTCCTGGGCTTATTGTGGATACTCCTAGTGTTCTGACTACAACCTATTCAGCCAGTCCGTTCCCTGTATTAGCTCATACAGGTTCTTTGCTGGTTGATTGTAGAAGTCTTCTGGAGTCATTTGGGTTCTGCCATACAGTTTCTGCCTTCTGTGGTCCAGCGACTCACAGTTGCATAGTATATGCAGAGCTGTTTCGGTATCCTTTTTGCATCTTCTGCATGTAAGGTCTCCGTTGTACAGCCCTATTTTGTTTAGGTGCTCTTTTGTGGGAAAGTGTCCCGTAAGTAGCCCCGTAATGGTGCGCAGCTTGTTCCTGCTCATTAAGAGCAGTTCTTTCGCTACTTTTTCTGATGGTTCTTTTATGAATTCCTTCCCATGTATTTGCCCAGTCGTGTTCTTCCAGTGTTTCTTGTGTTGTTCTTTCAACCACCCTTTCAACCATGACCTCGTTAAGCATCTGGGGATGCCCACAGCAGGTTCGGGTCCGTTCATCAGAGTTGACGATCCTACTCTCGCGAGTTCGTCAGCTTTTTCATTGCCTGCGATTCCTTTATGACCTGGTACCCACTCCAGTGTTACACTGTTCCGAGTCGCCAGTCTTCTAAGTTCTTCGCCGCATTCCCATACTAGCCGAGATGTCACCCTATAGCTCTGAAGTGCTTTAAGGGCGGCTTGGCTGTCGCTGTAGATCCTGATCTGCCTGTTGTGGTAGGCTCTCATGCTGTTAGCCCTTGCACACGCAAGTATTGCATAAACCTCTGCTTGGAATACAGAGGCGTATTTTCCTAGCGAGACGATTCCTTCATATTTGCTCGTCTTGCTGTATATCCCCGCACCGGTGCCGAGTTCATTTTTTGATCCGTCTGTATACCAGATCAGTTCATTCGCCCTACTAAGTGGTGGTGCGTTCTCTTCCTCAAGCTCTTTTCGATCTTTGATGACAATCTCGAAGTTCTTGCGAAAGATATATTTGGTAGTCATTTGGTCTGTTGGCATTTTGAAAATGTCATCACCCACCTGCCTTATCTCTGTGTGTCCTCTCCCATGTACCACATCATGGTCTGGTGCTTTTTCCAGTCGGGTTAGTGCTGCCCTTGCTTCGTACATTATGACATAATGTAGTGGAGGAAGGTCTAGCATTGTTTCCAGCGCCGCTGTAGGAGTAGTCCTCATTGCCCCTGTAATGCCAGTGCATGCAAGTCTTTGGACCTTGCTTAGTTTTAGCATAGCAGAGGATTGTCTGGTCTTTGGCCACCATACCAAAGATGCATATGTGATCCTGGGAATGACAACCATTTTGTATAGCCAGTGTACCATGCTGGGTCTTAGTCCCCATTTAATGCCGTAAGTACGTCTGGCAACCATGAAGGTCACCTCCGCTTTCTTGATCACGTGCTGGAGATGTCGGTTCCAAGTTAAGCCTGGGTCTAGAATAACCCCAAGATATTTAACTTCATCCGACAGTCGTATTGGTTCACCTTGAAGCGTCAAAGGGCCAAGTCCTTCCCTTTTCCTTCTTCTGGTGAACGCAATTATCTGTGTTTTCGAAGGGCTAATACGTAGCCCTTCTTTTACAGTCCAGCCTGTTACTACATTTAAAGCCATCTGGAGTCTGTCTCTGGTTGTACTGTTGTATTTACCTTGGGATAGAATTACCAGGTCGTCTGCATATCCTATGGTGTCGAATCCTCCTCTGTGTAGGGTTCTAATGAGCCCGTCCATGACCAGGTTCCACAGCAGCGGGGATAGACTTGTTACTCGGAGCAGGAATTTTCTTTGAACTACTTAAAGGCCAAACAATAAAATTAGGAGTCGATTTACCCGTTTTTCAAGAAACCCATTTCGGATGGATTATAACCGGAAATTTATATTTAAAAAATTACGCGAACAATAAATTGGTATGCAACGTATCGACAAATACAAAAAATCAAAAATTATACGATTCTCTCACAAGGTTTTGGGAGTTAGAGGAAATGCCTCAACAAAAAGTGTTATCGAAAGCAGATCAATATTGCGAAAATAATTTCAAAATTACAACTCGTAAAGACAAAACTGGAAAGTTTATCGTTACATATCCTTTTGTACAAAATTTCGAAAATAAGCTAGGCGATTCAAAAACATCTGCATTGAAACGATTTCTTAACTTGGAATCACGGCTACATAAAAATGTAGATATGAAATCACAGTATGTTAACTTTATGCACGAATACGAAACTCTTAATCATATGACTTTTAAATGTAATTTAGACGAAGACGATTCTGTAGATAATGAGTCATTTTTTCTGCCGCACTCAGCTGTATTTAGGGATTCCTTAACAACTAAATGCAGGGTAGTTTTCGACGCTAGTGCAAAAAGTAGCACCAACATATCTTTAAACGATTTACTCTGCACGGGACCGACAATACAACCAGACCTTTTTTCTCTTTTATTACGACTACGACTTAAGCAATTTGTTTTAATCGCGGATATTAAAATGATGTATAGGTGTATTTTAATTGAGCCGAGTGAAAGAAAATTTCAACAAATTTTGTGGCGAGACACAACGGACGAACCTATCAGAGTTTATGAGCTTAACACCGTAACTTATGGTACATCTTCGGCGCCATATCAAGCTACAAGGTGCTTAAAAGAATTAGCTATACAAAATCGTAATAAATATCCTCGGACTTCGGAAATAATTGAAAATAATTTTTATATGGACGACTTATTATTGAGCGTAGATACGATACACGAAGCAAAAAACATCTTTCACGAAATAACGAATATTCTTACTCAAGCGGGCTTCGAATTAAGAAAGTGGTCGTCAAACGACATATCAATTCTCGACTATATATTAAAAAACAGTAACAATAAAGATGACGATAATTTAGTTTTATATCACGACAAAGAATTCAAGGCTTTAGGTGTAGCTTGGGACACGAGTTCAGATCTTTTAAAATATTCTATTAATATAAAATTTAACGAAACCAATATCACAAAACGAACGATGGTAGCGCAAATTTTTGATCCTTTAGGCCTGATCGGACCAGTTGTCATAAAGGCAAAATTAATTATACAAAAATTATGGAGTTTAAAACTAAGTTGGGACGAAGAAGTTCCAAATGATGTAAAGGAAACATGGTTAAACTTCACGTCAAAAATACACATTTTAAATAATATAAATATTGAAAGACATGTTTTGGAAAAAGATTCTCACGAGGTAGAAATTTATGGTTTCAGTGATAGCTCGGAAAAGGCTTATGGAGCATGCGTTTATTTATGTTCGACTAAACGTAACGGAGAACGAAAGCTAAAACTTTTGACCGCGAAATCAAAGGTAGCACCACTCAAAAAGGTAACTATTCCTCGCTTGGAATTATTAGCAGCTGTTTTATTAGCTGAACTAGTATATAAAATAAAAAATATTCTTAATATGGTTAGCTACAAAACAACATATTTTACTGATGCCACGATAGTGTTGGCATGGCTTAGAATTGAACCTTCCCAATTAAAACCCTTCGTAAGTAATAGAGTATCAAAAATAATCGACCTTTCTGACGTTTCGGAATGGAAACATATACAAAGCAAAGATAATCCCGCCGACATAATCTCGCGAGGCTTAAACCCGGAAGAATTAATAAAATGCGAAATGTGGTTTCATGGACCTAGTTTTTTAAAACACGACTCTAGTATCGAAATCAACAACGATATTGTTGTAAACGTAGAAACATTGCCTGAGTTAAAACCACAAACTATAACGCTATACGCCACTAATTCGACTAATAAAATAAACTGGTTTGAAAAATATTCTGATTTAAAGAAATTACAGCGAATCATTTCATACATTTATCGATTTAAAAACAGATTGAAAAATTTAGTATCAATTAAATCTACAAACTCTATTAATATTAATTCGACTAGCACAACGAGAGCAATTTCAACCAGAGATATCGAAACTTGAGAAATCGCAATGTTTAAATGACAGCAAAATTTTATCTCTTCAACCATTCTTAGATACAAAGGGTATACTAAGAGTAGGAGGTAGATTGACAAACTCACATTTAGACTTTTATCAAAAACATCCAATAATCTTGCCTTATAGACATAAACTAACAGATTTAATAATACGACAGGCTCATATCGAGCATTTACACGCCGGTGTTCAAAATTTGTTAGGTATATTAAGATTAAAATTTTGGCCAATCAATGGTAAAAACGTGGTAAAGAGAATTACAAATTCATGTATAAGATGTTTTCGCGCGAACCCGAAACCAATGCAATATTTGATGGGATCGTTACCGGGTGACCGCTTAAAATTTAACAGACCCTTCGCAGTTAGCGGCTTAGATTACGCAGGGCCAATATACGTTAAAGAGGGTACTCAACGAAGAAGTAGGTTAATCAAAACTTACATATGTATTTTTGTCTGCTTTTCAACAAAAGCGACCCATATCGAGTTAGCACCCGATTTAACAACGGACAGTTTCTTAAACGCACTCAAAAGGTTTTGCTCCAGACGAGGAAAACCTAGTGATATTTACTCTGACAACGGCTCAAATTTCATCGGAGCGAATAATAGGTTTTTAGAACTTCACGAACTCTTAACCGATAAATATCGTAATTCCGTTATTTCTTCATTTCTATCAAAAATGCAAATAAATTGGCATTTTATTCCCGCACATGCACCTCACATGGGCGGTCTGTGGGAGGCTGCAGTTAAATCTACCAAATATCATTTGAGGCGCGTATTAGGAAATTCAAATATAAATTATGATGAAATGAACACTCTACTCACTCAAATCGAATCCTGTCTTAATTCACGTCCTATTACCCCCATCTCCAATGACATCAATGACTTTTTACCCTTAACACCTGCACACTTCCTGATTTGGAGCTCACTCGCAAGCATTCCCCAATCAGATCTCAGAGACGTTAAAACTCATATCAGCGACTTCAGCAATTGTACCAGCACTTTTGGGACCGCTGGCACAAGGAATATTTGACAAGTCTTCAAAATCGCAACAAATGGATCAAGCATGGCGTTAATCAGGTTGAAGTAGGCATGCTGGTGATACTAGTAGAAGATAACATGCCTCCTTTATGCTGGCCAGTAGCAAGAATCATCGAACTACATCCCGGAAGCGACAATATTGTGCGTGTAGTTTCGGTAAAGTTATCAAACGGCACCGTGTTGAAACGTTCAACCCGAAAATTGTGTGTGTTACCGGTTGAAACTTTTGAAAAGTAGGACTTTTCAACAGGGGCGGTATGTTCAGACTTTATGGACTTCCTCGAATTTAATGAGCGCGTGACAACAACGTATTCTCTGCGAGAGCCCCGAAAATTCACCGCCGCCAGCAGAGAGACGACGATTCAAATTTGTAACCTCAAAAGAGGATCACGTAACAATTTGTAATACAGTCCACTATTAACCATTTATTAACTATTTACTATTTGTCTTAATTTAAGTGAAATAAAGTTATGTAAGTTAAACTAGTGAATCAGTTAATCCACAATCCACGACCACGCAACATAACTATAACCTCAAAAATCGATGACACTATACGAGTAGAAAAGTCACAAACAGCGCGGCAACATGACATTATATCTGGCAGTGACTATTTTACCGTCAATAATTGGAGGCTTCTTTATGGAAATTTAAACACAAAATTTTACATCGAGGGACGACTAAACCCAATAAAGCTATATTGATTATACATTATTTTGGTACAAATGTTTTTTCATTGATTGGGTTATCTTTAGAACGGAATAATTAACAAATTTAATTATATGCACTTTTCGATAGAAATGTAGCCACACATGCGATAGAAATACGACCTTGGCGACGTGCACGCAACTGTTTGGTTTTTACTATATGTAGTTTTTGTGATCTCAAAGTCCTGGGAGATTTAAATATCGTTTTCGCTTAAAAGATATTTACTTGGATCCATATTTACCCCAACCCTGTATTACTTAAGCAACATATTCCAGAATATCATTCCCAAGTACCGCTTATCGAAATTCACATTTAAAAAAAAAACCTTTTTCCATCATGCCATTTATTTTTTATTAGAAGCTATTGCGAAACGCAATCACCCTCGTGACTTCGAATGTTTTTTTCATTATTATATTCTGCGAATGTGAAGTGGTGAATTTCATTACTTAGGTAGGTATAACAAGAGAATCCTCCGTTGAAAATATGATAGGGAGATTACGTTTTTTCTGGTTCACAACCTTTTGTATGAATGTTTTATTTAGATTCGAGGAAGTTTTAAACTTTAAACGTAATAAATGCAATATGAGAAGAAAATTGGTAAGAATTGTGCAGTATTTAATATGAAATAGAGCGACTGTACCTATCTAAGCTCTGAACATAAAAGTAGGATGAACTATGAAGTGCAGACAGCTGTTGAAATCAAATGAATGCATAAGTCATAAGAATGTAGATTTTGTGGCATGGAACAAGAATTCTCCATCCACATACTTTCCAACTGCACAGCACTCCAGAATATTAGAGCACCGTACCTGGGAGATTACCTGATAGAAGATGAACATTCACCTAAGTTGAAGCCTGCAGATATCCTAAAATTCCTCCAGGAAATAGTACTAAAGGGTCTACTAGTTTCAGAGACTCTCCTCAGAAACTAAGTAGAAGTAAGGGGGCACAATAGATCTTTTAGGTTACAGTGAATGTTACCCAAAAAATACATAAATACATTCGGTGATGTTGAACACCCTGTGCTAGGGATTTCATAAATTAAACAGGTCTGATATTGCCCAATCAAATTTCATAACCTCATAACGATTATTTTCTCGAATCGTTTAAAAATCATACCGTACATTAAAGTGGAGAAAAGAATTCCATGAAGTGAACGAATAAAAGAAAATTTCGAATAAAAAGAAAGTTTTTCGTAAGCTCTGCTGATTTCAGCGTATTTGTAGAATCAAGGATTGAATTTCAAAGTGGTGATTTCTTAAAAAATAATTACTCGAGTGTTATTACTTATTGAAATCGACTCCTGTTCAGATTTATAAAAGTGTTTTACTAAAAAATTAGAATATAAAATCATTGTTAAATTTCTTCAACGTGGTAATATCTTGTGGTGATGTCAATCATTATACCAAGCAAGAGGAATTTTAGGATATCTGCAGGTAAATGTTCATCTTCCAGTAATCTTCTAGGTACTGTGTTCTAGGATTCTGGAGTGCTGTGCAGTTGGAAAGAATGTTTATGGAGGTTTCTTCTTCCATGTCACAAAATCTACATTCTTCTTCCTCCACTATTTTGAGCTTTTTCAGGTGCCCATTCAGGCGACAAAGTCCCGCTAGGATCCCTGTTAAAACTCTTAGCGCAGTTTTACTTTGCTAGTTCATCTTCTATTTCATTTCCTTTTACTCCATTGTGTCCTGGAATCCATAGTAAGGTGACTATATTGTTCTCTCCTAGTGTCTAGGCAACACAGTACATTACTCTACCACCGCTGACAAAAATCTTGTACGTATAAAAAAATTGGTTCTTTCCAGAATGTTATCGTTTAAAAAAATCCATCCGCTAATAAATGTTGAATTCATCTGGAAATAAAACATCTGCACTTACATGGAGGTAACACTAACGTGGCAATAAATTTTCTTTCGAACACCGTTTCGGTCTAAGCAATAAATAGAAGAGAGAGATCTCGTGTGGCGCCTTCAGTGGTTTGGCAGAGTATGAACCGATCGAATGGTATAAAAAAAAAACTTCGCCAACTGTGCATCTCTATATATATTTCTCTACGACTCAAAGGCGGACCGTAAATACTATATTGGGAGGAAAATGGGATTTTCTTGATAAAAAAATTCGATAAATTAGATATTTTTGGACTGAAATTTGGCGAATACATCGAAATAGGTACAAAATTAGAATTTATCATATCCAAAAACCCTTAATATTAAATTTTTGTGCCAATTTAAGTCTTATATCTCTCTTAATATCAACATTTTATTAAGGCTAGCTCTGTATCTGTAGAGTAGGGAGTGTGAGTGTAGGCTCACAGCACTTGGGCCACATGTGACCCATTGTACCGGGTGGTCCAATAAGCCGATCTCTCGGCTATATATCAGAAACTATTCCTGTTATAACTTCGGGAGAAAAAATTCCTCGGTAAAAGTGGCCAAGAGAAATTGCTGGAAATTACTTTTAAGTTTCTAGGTTAACCGCTAGGGAGCGTAACCTGTAAAGAAAAATTCAAAAACCAGTTTTCTGTGGAATGTGCCCAATTAAACCAAGTGTTAAATAAGAAAAAAAGAAATAGGACTGAATTCCGCACAAATATGTTTTAGTGCTTTTTTCTCAATTTTTCCAAATAAAGGGTGGGGGAAAGTGGGAAAGTGTTTTTGGATAAACACATATAACTTTTGTTTGAATGAACCGATTTTAACGAAATTAGTGTCATTAGAAAGAGGGTGGATGCATTAATTACATCTACTATAAAACAATTGTAATTCGTTTTAATTGTCATAGGTATAGGGTACTTTCGAATGAAAGGAATTTAAATTTGTTTTTCTTGAAAATGTTTAATGAAAACACCTAATTATTGTGAATTATAATAAAACTGTATTAAATTCTCAACAAAATAGCGCAAACCACATGTTGATAGCTTTTGTCGAAATCGAGATATAAATAAAAACGCACAAACATAAATACCTAAGTATAGTATTGACCCACCCTGTATTGTAACTTAAAATTAGATATGTGAAAGAAAGACCATACAGATATATTTATCATTAAAACTCAATGTCCAATTAAATGTTCAAACTGTTTTCCATCGTTGTCTACACAAAGCTGCAATCTATCGCGCTTAGACATAACAGCTGCTTCAATCTCAGCTGTTGATATAGTATTTATTGCGTTTCTTATGCGCTGTTTCATGTCGTCTCTCGTGGTTGGTCGAGTTTGGTACACTAAATCCTTCAATCATCCCCACAGATAAAAGTCCAGACATGTTAAATCTGGAGATCTAGCTGGCCATTGAAATATACTCCCCCTTCCAATCCATTTATTTGGATAATTTACATTTAAATAGTCTTGACAACTTGTCTGGAGAAATGCGCGGGACACCCGTCATGTTGAAATATAATACATCTTCTTGTTTGTAAGGAAATATCTTCTAATAAAACGGGCAACTGATTTTCCAGAAAAACCAAATATGTATTGCCATTTAAAGTTCCATCAAAGAAATATAGACCTACGATCTTTCCATCAACTATACCACACCAAACATTGATACTCTATCTACCTTGTAGCTGCACTTCCTCCATCCAGTGCGGATTTTCTTCAGTCCAATAATGCGTATTATGCATATTAACACTACCCGCACTATTAAACGTTGCCTCGTCCTCCTCGTCCTCCTCGTCACCAATCATATCATACAATTCTGCATTCGATATACTCATCGTGAATCGAGTACCAATATTAGCAATATCAATTTCTATTGAGAAAAGTGCAGCCTTCAATTTGAATTTTAATATAATACTACTTAAATAGAATGCAATGTTTTGATTGCTGTCAACAAATAAATAATATGAAGTCCCGTCAAATTTATTGTCGTGGCCTACTTATTTTGGAAAAAAAACTATTTTGAATAGTATGAAATAACAATGGTTGAAATGGATATCGACACTAAAATTCTTTAGCTATGAAAACATTTGGAAGTACTGACTTATTATTTAATTCAAGTTATAATACAGGGTGAGTCAATACTATACTTAGATACTTATGTTTATGCGTTTTTATTTATATCTCGATTTCGACAAAAGCTATCAACATGCGGTTTGCGCCATTTTGTTGAGAATTTAATACAGTTTCATTATAATTCACAATAATTAGGTGTTTCCATTAAACATTTTCAAGAAAAACAAATTTCAATTTTTTTTATTCGAAATTACCCTATACCTATGACAATTGAAACGAATTGCAATTGTTTTATAGTAGATGTTATTAATGCATCCACCCTCTTTCTACACTAATTTCGTTAAAATCGGTTGATTCAAACCAAAGTTATATGTATTTATCCAAAAACACTTTCCCACTTTCCCCCACCCTTTATTTGGAAAAATTGAGAAAAAAGCACTTGAACAGATTTGTGCGGAATTCAGTCCTCTTTCTATTTTTCTCATTTAACACTTGGTTTAATTGGGCACATTCCACAGAAAACTGGTTTTTAAATTTTTCTTTACAGGTTACGCCCCCTAGTGGTTAACCTAGAAAGTTGAAAGTAATTCCCAGCAATTTCTCTTGGCCACTTTTACTAAGGAATTTTTTCTCCTGAAGTGACAACATGAATAGTTTCTTATATATAGCCGAGAGATCGGCTTATTGGACCACCCGGTACATCCTCCCGAGGAGTTGTCCTCCTAAGTCATGGTCCATTCTGTCCTTTCCAGTAAGGTGGACACTCGCATAAGAAATGTCTGACAGTTTCATCTTCCTTTCCACACATCCTGCATAGAGGTGTGTCCACTATCTCCATAGCATGAAGGTGTTTCCTTACTTGACAGTGGCCAGACAGACATCCTACTGTTAAACGTAGGTTTTTCCTGGTCATCGCCAAATATTTTCGGCGCCAGCTTCCCAGGGTCGCCCAGGGGGATCCTGGCAAGATTGCATCATTTGATTGCATCGCATCTCTTAAGGGATTGAGCATGGGTGTAACGTTTGGCTAGTTTCGCAAGTCGTTAGGCCGTAGGTGTCACTGGGTCCTAAACATTTTAGTCCAGTAGCTTCTCTGGCTAAAGAATTGGCAATACGATTTCCTTTACTCCTGTCGTGACCTTTAGCCCACCTCAGGATAATATTGTTATCTGCCGACTCATTAGCTAAATATTAGTGGCACTCTAGTACTAGCCCTGATACAACACGTTGTCTGCTCAAGGCTATTGGGGCTTGTCTACTATATCAGTGCAGATTGTTATGTTTTTGCCAAACATTTCTTTTCTGGTTAGTTCTTTTGTGGCTGTTATGATACCAGCCAGTTCTGTTTGAACAACTTCTTCTTTTTTTAAACGATAGACTAATTGAATATTCAATAACTCCCTACAGCTGGAAGATACAGGGCGATTATTGAAATCTGTCGAAAATTACAAGGTACTATAGCTTTTTTTTATTGGTGAACCCTTTTACCTATTTAAAGCACGCCCCCCCAGCGTGTTTAAAACGAACTTTAAAGCACGCGCGTTTTTTAAAGTAACCATAGCAACATCAACATCTCGAGAAAAGAAGTGTAATGCAGTGTAATGTCTAATGGTCTAAATGACAACTTTTTAATTATTGATCTGACAGGAGTACTTTGTAACGCCAAAACCTTTATTTGGACAATATTTAACAATTTCAATTTTATAAATGGAAATGGAAAGTGCTGGTGATATTGTTTGAGATATTAATATTTCGATTTTTCAAATCGGAGGAAATACTAAATATTAACAATTCCATGACAACGCAAGGTAAACTAATGTTATCACAAATTCAACCTTTTGACTCATTTATTTCCATTTCTTTTTCTTGTAATAGTAATAGATACCATTACCTATTAATAATTTCAAAGTGCACCAATAAAAAAAATAGCGTAAAGTATTCGTGGATAACTGGTCTCTAAAACACTTGCTCTATTTCGAGAACTCCGGCTTCGCCGTCGTGCTCGAAAAATCGCGCGTGTTATAAAGACCTTTTTATATTGGTGAACCCTTTTACCTATTTAAAGCACGCCCCAGCGTGTTTAAAACGCGTGTTTTTTATTATTTTTTATATTATTTTTAAAGTTACCATGGCAACATCAACATCTCGAGAAACGAAGTGTAATGTCTAATGGTCTAAATGTTTAAATGACAACTTATTATTGATCTGACAGGAGTAGGTATCTACTTTGTAACGTCAAAACCTTTATTTAAACAATATTTAACAACTTTAATTTTATAAATGAGAATGGAAAGTGCAAGTGATATTGTTTGAGATATTAATATTTCGATTTTTCAAATCGGAAGGAATGGTATTTAATTTCATAATATTAACATTTCCATGACAACGCAAGGTAAACTAATGTCATCACGAATTCAACCATTTTACATTATCAGTTATTTCCATTTCTTTTCCTTGTAGTAGTAATAGATACCAGTATTTATGATTTCAAAGTTCACCAGTAAAAAAAAATAGCGTAAAGTATTCGTGGATAACTGGTCTCTAAAACACTTGCGAAAAATCGCGCGTGTTTTAAAGACCTTAATATCCACTTATACTTTAATATACTATAATACCCACTTATACTTCAATATATTATTAATTAAGAAAAATATAATAAAATGTTAGTGAAACTTTAGTTATCGATAATTTTCAATAATAGCCCTGTATATTTTAATATGAATTGACTTTTATTACGACAGATATTACGAGCTGGATATAAAACCGCAACAATTTCAATTGTTGACTCCTACAAAATAGAACTGAATTCCAGTGCACAGATTAAAACGATAAATACATCAGATTTTAATGAAACTGTATAAATACCTTTATAGCGATGTTTTAATAGTGGTTTAATTACATTTTATACATTCATGCAAAAAACAAAACTTTTGTGAAACACATTTAATGGAAAAAGTGGTTCTTTTTTGCACTAATGCAATAAATTTTTTATTGCACTCATCTGTCATTCTTGTGTCAGTTTTGTGATGATTTATGACAAACATGAACATTTAAATAAAATAAAAATTCAGAGCAAGTGTCTGATCCTGCTTTAATACAACAATAATATATGTATATCTCACTACTTAGTCTCAACGAATTACCATTATTGCAAAAATCTTTAATTATTTAAAATTTAAATGGTCAAGGCGAAAACCAGCTATGATTGAGTACTGACAAGGTGGAGGCCAAAAAAGAAGAACGGTTTGAGTTTGATTAGGTTAGGTTAGGTTCCCAACATATTATATTCTAATTTTCCAGTTTTTGCATGAATGTAGAAAAAATATTGTATGCAACTCTTGCTAAACGTGTTTTTTGCACTCGACGTGTTGTCCAACTCGTCCTGAAGACCTCGTTGGACAATTTCACGTCGCGTGCAAAAAACACTCACTTTTTGCACTTGTTGCATAAATAACTATTTATAGGTACACTATAATACTTCAATTCAAAGTTGTTTTACACAATTAACGCTCTTGTATGTGTATGTGTGTTTGTTTGGGGTAACATTCACTGAGACCTAAAAGGTCTATTGTGCCCCCTTACTTCTACTTAGTTTCTGAGGAGAGTCTCTGAAACTAGTAGTTCCTTTAGTCCTATTTTCCGGAGGAATTTTAGGATATCTGCAGGCTTCAGCTTAGGTAAATGTTCCTCTTCTATCCAGTAATCTCCCAGGTACTGTGCTCTAGGATTCTGGAGTGCTGTGCAGTTGGAAAGTAGATGGATGGAGGTTTCTTCTTCCATGCCACAGTATCTGCATTCTTCTTCCTCCACTAATTTGAGCTTTTTCAGGTGCCCATTCAGGCGACAATGTCCCGTTAGGATCCCTGTTAAAACTCTTAGTGCGGTCTTGCTTTGACTTATGCATTCATTTGATCTCCTTTGGTTGTAGTCACCCAGGAGAATCTTTGATTGTCTAAGCCCTACTAGATCTTTCCAATGTTCAGATCTTCTCTTTCTTTCGGCTTCGCCTATTTCTTCCAATATTACATTGGGGCTGATTCCGCAAAAAGGTTCAGGCCCCCAGAAGGGTATTTCCGACCCCCTCTTTGCTAGTTCATCTGCTATTTCATTTCCTTCTATTCCAGTGTGTCCTGGAATCCATAGTAGAGTAACTATATTGTTCTCGCCTAATTCATTTAGTTTGTCTAGGCATTCCCAAACCATCTTAGAACTGATTACGCAAGAGCTCAGTGCTTTGATGGCTGCTTGACTATCTGTCATTATGATAATCCTTTGTCCTCTGTATCCTTTATCAAGATTGAACTGGGCGCACTTTCTTATGGCGTGAATTTCCGCTTGAAAGATACTTGGGGTTTTTCCCAAGCTTTCGGAGTGTTTGGTTCCTGGCCCGAACACTCCTATCCCAGTTCCTCCTATTGCTTTTGAGCCATCTGTGTACCATTGAATGGCATTCTTCCCAATTCTGGAAATGGTATTCGGATCCCATTCCTTCTTGTTGCTCAATTCTGTAACGAATTTCTTCGAAAAGTTGTACTTTCTCATCATACCGTCTTGTGGCATGTCCCAGGTTGTCTGATTTCTAAGAAGTGAAGAGGTGATTTTTCTTTTAATGATTCCCTCTCTACTTAGTCTGTATCTTGTTTTTTCTGCAACACTCTCCACCACCATGTGTAGAGGGGTGAGGTTGAGAATTACTTCCATTGCTGCCGTTGGGCATGTTCTCATTGCTCCTGTAATGCATATACAAGCTAGTCTTTGAATTTTGGAGAGGTTTTCTCTCGTTGTCAATAGACTAGTTCTGCTGCTCCATGCAATGGCTCCATAAGTGATGATTGGTCTCACTATGGCAGTGTACATCCAGCTTAGGATTTTTGGGTTGCAACCCCAATTTCTCCCTGCCAGATTCCTACAGACCATCAGAGCCATTTTCGCCTCTCGCACCTCCACCAAAATGGTACCTCTCTCTCTGACACATTGTTTTCCCTATATCTATAGTGATGCCCGCTTTACTCATCTACTTACCCCATATAATTTAAAGAAAAGCGCATTTAAAAACACAAATAGACATTTCAAATATTTATTCAACTTTTTTTGTGTAAATATAAAATGGGGTGCTACAAGAAGATCATCAATCCGTATATCGATGGCTTAGCTTAGGGGACAAATATTGTATAGTATACTTGCTTGAGCGACTGTATTAATCCCTACTACCATGGGCGTGGTTATTTCTCATTCATTCCTGTATTTTCCAAAGTTTACCGCCGGGAGAAATCTTTATCTTGTCCTCTTATAGTGGGACAAGTCGCAGATGAAACGGCCAATCCATCAATGCAACCAGTGAAAAATAATAAAACATTTATTTGATTTGGAACAAACGTTAGATTTCCACTTAGCATATTAAAACATTTAGTTCTAATTACGAAAATTACAGAGAGTAACGATTTTCTAATCATTTCATACAACATCAAACATTACTTTATTCTAGTAGCTTGAATATTTTATTTGCATTCAAACTCGAAACAGTAATGATCGATAAACCCATAAACTAAGTTTTATATTGTAAAATTATAATCAGATAAGTAGATATACTAGATAAAAATGCTGGGATAAGTCCACGGTTGATGCGAAAAAATCCATAAGCTGTGAACTCCGGTGTTAACTCTTTAGCTAAACTCACAATACCAGAAAAGTTTACGTTCACGTTCGATTCTTCAAAAATAACACATATTCTTATTAACTCCCTTGATGCTTCTTCCACATTGTCAAATGATAAAATAATCATAGCCGAATATCCCTAAAAGTAAACAAAAACGTTTTTGTTACATTTTAGCAGCACTGCAAGCCTGGAACACACTGACGCTACACCACGCCACGCCAACCCACGCAGCGTTAGAAGGATCTGACAACGTGGATTTAAATGCATATTTTTATATTGTGTGTACACTATTCTGATGCAATCACATCCCACGCGACTCTACGCCATTCGACATGGTACGAATGCCCACTTGCCTGATTTTCATCATATCGTCGTCGCGTGGCACCACGTCACATTTTCTATCATTATGGCGTGGCGTGGCGTGGCGTGACGACGTTTTCCTGGCTTAACTCGGAATTTACAGGCCTGTTCGTAGAGCAAGACAATTTCCAACCGTTTGTAACTTCTCTATGAATAAACCTTTATTTTTCTACATTCATGCAAAAAACAACACTTTTGTGCACCACATTTAATGGAAAAAGTGGTACTTTATTGCACTAGTGCAATAAAATATTTTTTCTACTCCCGTTTTATAATATACTTATTAAAAGACTAAAATCTGTATCATAATGAAATTCATTATGATACAGATTTTCATTACGATACAGATTTTTAAACCAATAGGAATGCGACATTCGCACAATATTTAATATAGCCATGGATACCTGGTTGACATTTCTGAAATTAATTATATTAGGTCTGTGGCCATGCAATAAAAGTGTAGCACTGAGCTATACGAATTTATTCATTTTAATTATGTTTTAATGCTTTTTGCAGTATACAAATGCAATATACATAGATATTCCCAAATTTAGTAATTTTACACGTATTTTTTCACAGATAGACCTGAATTTTTCAAAATTATATAGCTCAGTGCTACACTTTTATTGCAGGCGAACAGACCTATAAAGTGACACTTAATTTGATAGCTGTCAAATAATTTTAATTTTCAAAAGTAACAATTAAACTAAATAATTATTGATTTAATAATTTTTATTAATCGGAGTAGAAAAATTATTGTATGAAACTTTCATGTAATGGCCATTAATACACTCGCATATTATATACGAAACTCGCCTGCGGCTCGTTTCGTATCCTACAATATGCTCGTGTCTTAATGGCTATCATTACATGTTCGTTGCATAAAATACTATTGTTGCACTCATCTGTCATTCTTGTGTCAGTTTTGTGATGATTAATGACAAACATAAACATTTAAATTAAATAAAAATCCATAGCAAGTACCTGATCCTGCTTTAATACAACAATAATATATGTATATCTTACTACTTAGTCTCAACGAGTTACAATTATTTCAAAAATCTTTAATTATTTAAAATTTAAATGGTCAAGGCGAAAACCAGCTATGATTGAGTACTGACAAGGTGGAGGCCATAAAGATACAAAAAAGAAGAACGAGTTGAGTTTTATTAGGTTAGATTAGCTTCTTTGACATATTTATGTTCTAATTTTCCAGTTTTTGCATGAATTTAGAAAAAATATTGTATGCAACTCTTGCAAAACGTGTTTTTTGCACTCGACGTGTTGTCCAACTCGGCCTAAAGACCTCGTTGGACAATTTCACGTCGCGTGCAAAAAACACTCACTTTTTGCACTTGTTGCATAAATAACTATTAACAATAATTTTTCACTTACCAATAGCAGTAGAAAAAATGAACCATTTGATAAATGTATATATAAGTGTTCCATATTTTGTAAGCTGTTATTCATGAAAAAATTCAAGAAGGATAATGCTAAAAAAAATGTCACAATCACCATAAATAAAACAAACTTCCCGGTGGCAGCATCAAGAGCACTAGCACCAACATATAAATAATTTAAATTAATTTTAATAACATCCAAAGATTGAACAGCTTGTTCTGAATTACACTGAAGCAGATTATTGATGAAAATATGTAAATGTCGATATTTTTCAGATAGTAATTTTGCAGCATTCCATGTAATCAACGCCAAGTAATTTGTCTCTAATAAAATAAAGGTGATAAAGGCATAGTCAATCATTTGAAGTGGTTGAGAGCATAATATTCGACTATCTTCCCATAACAAGCAAATATGGATGAGAAGCGAAGAAAAAATAAAAACAAACAATTTCAAACAGTATGCAGCTACGTTTATATTATTTTTAAAATTGTTATCGAGTTTGTCTATTACATTTAAAAATTTTCGCCAGTATTTTTTCTGTGTCAAAGCTCCTTGCAATATAGTCAAATGAATTAAAAAAAATAATACGTAACTGGTTGCTGATATAAGAATATCTCCGAAAGTAGAATTCGGCATGCTTATAATTTGTGTGGATGTATTGAGAGAACCGTTAAGCACGAAAATTATTGTCGTTGATATATTCGCGAATAAAAATAATTTGGTAATAAGCGGAGTTGGATTCAAAGGCACTATTCCTAAATACCCGAAAAATCTATACATGGTTTTGAAACAGTCTGTGTCATGTTTTATGAGTTGAAACATGGTGACTGAAAAAAAATTAATTCATTTATTTATATAATCGTTTCAATTATTGATTTTATGATGTCTGTAAACAAATTATAACTTTGTCAGTTGAGTGCTTATAGACCAGGGCCGATCATTTTTGAAACAAAAAAAAATAACGGTGGTATAAAACACGTTAGGAAAGGAGGGAAATGTGATAAAATTGAAAAGAAAAATTAATTATTAAATAAAGTTGATCGGCAAAGGTTTTAGTAATAACAAGCTCTACAACTTTTGTATTTACAATTTTTACACATAAACTCAAAATTTATGTGAACAACTCAAATAACCAAGTATTTGGTTTTTTATTTTTATCTTCTACAAAAAAAAATTTTTTACGAAATTTCGTGAACTCTTACCTTATGTTCCAAATATACTGTAATTTTTTTGATTCCAAGTATTTCTTTTTTAACCTTATTTTGTCTCAATATCTAATAAGCAACCTAATTTTCAATCGAAAATTCTTGCGTCAGAATATCAGCTTTTTAATCACTATGTACAATTTTAACTGCAATTTTTTTTCAGTTAAAAAGTTTATTCATTGAATTCGAATCACATTCATGTCATAGAAAATCTCATCAAATGTAAATATGCATGTAAATCGTACTATTGAAATTAGATAGTTCATTCTGATTACGTTATTCATTATAATATTCTTAAAAACGTTAAACTTGTTCTATCTTGAAATCTAATTAGTTTCTTTGATGTCATTTCTTCATCGTTAGATTCAACAAACTCTAGTTGATCTTTGAAATCTTCAAGACCATCACCTTCTTCGTCTCCAATGTTATTTTCAGTCTGCATTGATTCTTCATTCATAATTTCATCTGAATCATATACATCCTCTTAGGGTTTTTTGCAGCAATCACATTTTTTCGATGAAATTGTACATTATGATTAAAAAAAATTCAAATTTGAGTTTTTTTTCCCTTTTTTTGTTGAATTTTCTGAGAACAGTTACTATAGTAATGCATTTTTTTTCACACTATCAGAAAATAGAGATTTCAACGAACAAAAATCCCACCAACTTTTTGAAAAAGGCTGATATTTTGACGCGAGATTTTTCGATTAAAAATTAGGGTGTTTTTTTAATATTAAGTCAAAATAAGGTGATAAAAGACATATTTCAAATCAAATAAATTACGTGTTCACCAAATTTTGTAAAAAAAATATTTTTGTTTGTAAAAGATAAAAATAAAAAACCAAAAACTTGGTTATTTGAATTTTTCACATAAATTTTTAGGTTCTGTGTAAAAATTGTGAATACAAAAGTTGTAGAGCTTTTCATTACTCACAGCTTTGCCTTTTAATTTTTTTCCATAGGACTTGTAATTTTGCCGAAAATCCAAATAAACCATTTTTTACCCTTAAAAAGTCACCCCCTCCCACTTCCCGAGCTCAGATCGCCCGTAATTTATTTTTATTTTCGATTTTATTATACTCTCCTCCTTTTCTAAAGGGATTCTTCCTACTATTATTTTTTTTTTTCACTTTTTACCACTTTTGAAGGTTTCAGCACTGGTCTATTAATTTATATAATAGCCTATTTCAGAAAGGTATAGAGTAATAAAATGGGGAATTCCGTCCAGTTCGGCTCAATTTCGGTGTCTTGAAATAGTCTTGTTTGTAATATTAAAATTTCAAGTAATTACGTAAGAAAATTAGGAAAAGTATGTTTTCTGGCCTGAATTGTCAACCAATGGGTATTAAGGTTCCTTCAAGCAAAAAGATAAGACTAATAATAGTCCATATTGGAAGCGAAGAGGGATTTTTAAAAGAAGGTCTGTGCATTATAGTTCATTTCTTAATGTCTGACAGCACAGTAGCCTCATTAAATATTCAAATAGAAATTTATCTTTTACAGAGTGATCCTGAGAATTTTACAAGTAAATACTAAAATTCTAATGCAAAACAAGTAAATTCCTTGGATGAACGGTGAAGCTTATGGTTTACTACCTGACTAGCATCTGTGACCTTTTCGCGTGCTGTCAGACAATAAGAAACAGACTATAGCTTAAAACTTTAACAAGTGTCGAATAAAATGCAAAACATAAAAAACCAAAAATTCAATTTCAAACGCAAAATAAAACTTGAAACTTGTCAGTCGTTATCATGCGCTCGAAACTTTGTCGAACATATTTTTGCGGTTTTTACGACTTTTCGGTCTGTAGAGAAGGGCGATGGAAATTACTAATTGAATCGTGTAACCTCCGATACAGTGAACAGAGTTATCGAATTGGTTTCTACATATATATGAGGGTTTTTTTCCATACAATTATTAAACTGTCCACTCCCACTTTGTAAATATAAAATGGAATGTGACAAAAAAAAGTAGGTCATAAATTAAACCACATATTCTGGAGACAAAAATAAATCGATCGAGCCTAACGTGCCTTTGAAATTACGCAATGCAAACTGTTTTTTTTTTAAACATACATAATATTATTAACAAATAACCTTTGTCAACTTATTATACAAAACAGACTTATGCAGTGCTTGCTTCTTGGAAATTTATTCATGGTTATCTTAATCTAGCTTCTAGAGGTGGAACCTGTTATCAAAGTCTATATATTCAATATATAGACTTTGCTGTTATTTCACACAGAAGGTGGCGCCAGTGCCGGGTTTCACAGACGCTTCATAAATCAAGTACCAATAGAATTGTTGGAATGATGATTAAATCCAAAATTTAATAAAGAATAACGAAAAACTAACATAATTATTCTAAATAAAAGTTGAATTTTCCATTAGTTTGCTCAGTAAACACGTAGCATGGTTTAAACAATAATAGATTTGGCACTTTACACAGTATGATCCAGTGTTGCTCTCTTTTTCATGTCCCTGGAGGAATCTCTGGCCTTTTAGCACCGATATAATACGTTGAATCTGCTTGTTTGCGATTTTGTATTATAAAGAAGAGCAAGTAACGCTTTTCTATCTATTTTATCTACAGGACGTACAGATCTTTGTCTTGTAAAATTTTTTAAAGCAGTTTGGATGAAATTGTTAGTCTCTGTCTAATATGTCATCAAAAACAATATCAGTTCCCATCAATGAATTGGAGTTTTGACTTCCCTACCCGAATGTTCTTCTACTGGTGACAAATTAAATTTTTAGATCTCTTCGCCGACACCATCTTAGTTTACTGTCACTGTAGTTCCTGATCTGCCTGTTGTTATTTGCTCTTAAGACCTCTGCTTGAAATACCGAAGCGTATTTACCAATCGAGACGATTCCTTTCGACTTGCTGTATATACCCTCTCTGGTACCGAGCTCATTCCTTGATCCGACTGTGTACCAGATCAGTTCTTTCACTCTACTGAGTGGTGGAGAGTTCTCTTCCTCAAGCTCTTTTCGATCTCTGTTGGCAATCTCAAAGTTCTTGAGAAAGATATATCTGGTAGTCATGTGGTCTGTGTGCATGCGCACTTTATAAGTGTGTACTCTCGTATGAATTCTCATTGTTAGTTAATAATAATAAAGATTAATTTATTGTTTTTGAAAAGTTTGTACTTTCACTTTTTCCATTTGGTTGGTTACTTTACACATAAGGCCCGGTTTTATAGGCTCGGGTTACCCCTGCCCCGAGAGTTATCCCTTTGACGGTCAATGAGTTAACTCTCGGGGCAGGGGTAGCCCGAGCTTATAAAACCGGGCATAAACAATTTTTTCTACTAGCGTGCGGAAAGAGTCACTTTTCCGCACTAGTGCGGAATTTAAATTTGTTGAATTTTTAGGGAGTATACTGACATATGAATATTTTAAATATGTATTTGTATGGTTGTAGTTTACCAAATAACTGAAAAATTGAGAAATTTATTAGAATTCTGCTATAATTTTTTTATATAAAAAATTTTTTTTTATAGTCCTGGTAAAAGCCTTATCAAATGGATCTCAAATAATAATAATTGAGTTGTTGATATGTATTTAATAATAAATGTTTCTTTATGTTAACTTTTGGGTTTTTTCGGATGCTAGTAGAAAAAATAATGTACCTAACACGTGCGTGAAGTGACTTTTCCGCACGCGATTGCTGGCCGAACTCCGTTAGCGTCGTTCGGCCATCTGCAATAGCGTGCGGAAAAGCATCACTTTCCGCACTAGTTAGGTAAACTACTATATTCTCACTAATTATTTTTTTGTGCACCTGTCAAAATCTGACATTTTGGTGGTTTTAACCAGGGTAGGCGCGTGGGTGCTGCCACATAAAAAGTCCCGTCAGTACTAAAATTTGTAATTTAATGAAAACTGTAACGCTGTTAGTAGTAGTTGCAGAATGGTTGCAGATTCTTCCACATATATATATATTAGCGCTGACATCCTAACCTGACCATAGATAAAAAACTGACAACCATTTTTATTGTTCATAGTGGGACTTTTACTTTAGGAGACAATGTTAAGAATATGTTTTGTGAAAGACTGTATTGTGAGGTAAACACGGTAAGCTTTATCTTCATTAAAAAACAAGTTCCATTAAATAGAAAGTGACAGAAGTAGTAGTTCTTCCATACAACTTTGAACTTCCCAGCATCATTGTTGAATTACCAACATTTATTTTTCTTCATGTTTGTCATTTAAATATGTACCTACAAAAACGTTTCATTTATTGTATACTTTTTTTAATTAATAAAATATATGAACTTGATGATTATTGCTTTATTTTTCACAATTCAGACATTATATGATACATTTTTTGACATTTCATTTAATTTTACTTGACTTTTCATTGTTATTATTGTAATATCAATCTAATGTTGAGTAATTTTAAATGAAATATCGAAAAATGGATCGTAAATGTCATTTTGCAATAAAAGTAAAATTACAGTAATTTTGAATATACCGCAAAAAACTGTAAAATTACAGGAATCTTCTTTTTCGGCTGTTAGCGAAGTTCACAACCTGATTTGTGCCAGAGGTACTGACGGGACTCTCGAGGTGACGCCAACCGTATAAATAGAGGGCGCCACGGGTCAGTTTCCCATCTAATGGTTTTAACCAGTTTTAACTATGGTTTTAACTAATAGCAATTCTAGCCAATCATTCGGTATTATACCGATAATTCTGCTTCCTCAATGGTCGCGTTTATCACAACATAGCGCTACCGTAGCGATCATCAATTTTTTACTGAACGCGTGTTTTGTTAACTGATCAGATTGAGCGCTATGGTATCAGTCGCCATTTTTTTAATAAGAATTAAAATACGCTACACGCTACCGATTGATGATTAACTGTCATTTATGTCATAGGTTGAAAACAATATAAATATTTTTGTTTGGAGATATTTTAGTGTGTTTTTCAGAGAAAAGGAATGAATAGGAGGTGACTTATGATTTTAATAATAGATTGTATAGTGTGTTAGGAAGTTCCACTCCGAGGGGTAAACCACTGAAGAAAATAGTGTACAAATTAGAGGAAATACATTGAAAATTCAGAAAATAATCTAAAAAATACTAGTATCATTAGAAAATACATGGAACATGCAGTGGAAAATACAGAAAATTTATGTTGAAACCTCGGTTGAAACATTTCACAATCATATAGAAATAAAGATTATCTCGAAGAAAATACTTGGATAATACCTGGAAAATACAGAAAATAGTGTACAATTTTTCTTCAGTGGTTTACCTCTAGTTTCACTCTTCATAGTATGCTCCAAAGTGGTGTAAGCTCAATTTATTGCGATTAACTCCCATTTTTTAAATGTTAGAAGTAATACTTATTTCATAACTATTGTCGTATATGTACCTATATCAAATAAAATTGAGTTGTTGTTGTTGTATTCATTGACAATGACAAATATGGTTTTATTAACACGTTCAGCAGAATTACAAAGTAATGGATCACTCTAAAAATCGCTTTGTTGGGATGAACGCGACCATCGATAATACCCCTTGTTTACATCGAAACGTGAAAATTTTACTTTGAATTTGTCATTGTTGAGAACTAAAAGTGCTTCGAAGTTTATTGAAAAGTGAACACAAACCGATTCAGTGCCATCACCCAAGAGAATATTGGAAGAATAAAGCAAATTCTTTTTAAATTGTTAAAAAAAATAATCTTCCCAAATACAACATAATTTTTTATTTTCATCACTCAAGCTTGTTTATTTGAGACAAAAACATTTAAACTAACCGAATTTAGATAAAATCAATTGATTTGTTTTCCTATTTTTGCCAAATAAACAGGTTTTCGTGGAAATCAAAAAATTATCGATAACATTTGAAGCACTCGTGTTATTTCCTTTGATAAACAACAAATTAAATGCTAATCAGAAAAGAATAAAAACAATAAAAAATTGTTGACGATTTATATTTGTCAACGTCAAAACTTTTAACTAAAGTTCCTTTTACATAAACCGTATTTTTGGCGGAAATCCAATTCCATTCTAACCGACATGTTTTTTTTTTATAAAAAAAACGCATTAGGATGTTCCTCCCATGTGACTTGCTCACTAACAAGTCGATAAAAGTTTCTACCTTTCTTTTCAGGGTTGTCAGTTTTTTATTTTAAATGTAATGACCCTTGGATTTGGATCATTTCAGGATATAGAGCTTTTTTTCAAGGATAATCTCTACGAAATTATGAAGCTTATAGTTCAAATTAAAAATCCTTCCAGTATATTCAGAAGATGTGACATAGGGATTCCCGAGGGGATTCCTTTACAAAACTGTCGTTAAAAAATAATTCAAATGCACTTTTAATTTTCTTAAATTCGCTCTGGTTTCATAAAAAAATGCATAGTTATGTTTGAAAAAGTCAAACTTCATTTCCATACCACTTTTGTCGCATCTTTTAAATAACACAGTGTATAGTATTATTTTGTGCGAACATCCAAATATCCCCTAAAATTTTTTGACACTTCCTGAACCACTTCCTACTGATATATCGTATTGTTCTCTTCTCATCAATTGTTAACTGAGAGAACGATCATAAAACATAAAAAGGCAAAGGAAATATTGCTTTTCTATCATAGTGAGGCTGGGAATCAATGAAGAGAAATGAAAGATAAAGATAAATGTGGCATGTAGCAATCACAACACATTCGTACAGTAATAATATATCGGACTCAATCACTGAAAATTGAACATAGAAAACAGATATCGAAAATCTAGTTCCATAAATCTAATACAAAAGCTTATACAAAATGATTGTAGTTCAGAAAATATGCATAGTTATTTCTTGAATTATATTTTGTAAATAAATTACAATGGAAGAAATATAAGTACAGTGCTTTTTACAACTATTGGTCCCTAGACGTTTTCCAAAACATTTAAAAAAAAGAACCAGTCATTCATGAGAGAATTATACACTAAAATTTTTTATTGAAAAACAAATTTTAAGTAATTTTTTTACCAGATGTAATACAGTATGTATGTGTTTTTTGGGGTAACATTCACTGAGACCTGAAAGATCTATAGTGCCCCTTACTTCTACTTAGTTTCTGAGGAGAGTCTCTGAAACTAGTATCTCCTTTAGTCCCATTTTCCGAAGGGGTTTTAGGATATCTGCAGGCTTCAACTTAGGTAAATGTTCCTCTTCTATCCAGTAATCTCCCAGGTACTGTGCTCTAGGATTATGGAGTGCTGTGCAGTTGGAAAGTATGTGGATGGAGATTTCTTCTCGATCCATGCCACAATATCTGCATTCTTCTTCCTCCATTATTTTGAGTTTTTTCAGGTGCCCTTTCAGGCGACAATGTTCTGTAAGGATACCTGTAGAACAGTAGGGTGTATATCAAAAATATTTATTTCTATTAAGAATTCTTGAGACTAATTTTTTTTAATGAAATGTCTTGTATATATTTACCCATTTTTCAAATTCGCAGATAATTTGAGTCCCATTTTTTCTTAGTATTCCAATGTCAATATATCATAATAATTTTCAAGCTGTCTTCTTTCAAATGAATTAATTGCATTTTTTGTAGTTTCTGAAATAATTCACAGCGACATGATCGCAGACTGTTAACATCATCTTATGTCCACATATGTCAACAATAACCCTGGGAGACGCTGATATAAAGGGAAAAGCTTATCTGTCTGTTATGGAGGACCTAGTGAATATATCTTCACATAAACGTCGCAAAAAGCCTAAAGACTAAAATTAGGCTACAATAAAAACAATAAGTTAAATTTATTTTGTCTATCTGGCACTTAGACGGTTATTTTTACTTATTTTTCATTTTAGGTTATGTTATTTGTGTTTTAATGTTTGCTTTCTGTTGTTAGAGGAAAATAAATATTAAAAATGGTTCAAAATAACCAAAAAGCTAGCCAGAACTTTCCGGAATTACTAGAAAACGCCTTGCGCAAAGTGGTAGACACAGTAAATGCAGGTATCGAGAAGAAGCTACTAAATCAGTTGGTCGTCCAAAGGTCTTTTCAAGTGATCAAGAAGAGGCTCTCATTTCAAAGACATGGGATGTTATAGAGTTCTATATGATGTTTTTTGACAAACATTGAATGCATGTGTTAGCAGATGAGGCTGGAAACATTGTGAGGGAAAGCAGCAAAGACAAACCAAAGGATATCTACAGTAGAGACGGGAGACTGTCAATAATAGGTAATTGCCATTACATATCATGAAGACTAGTTGAATATTAGGGTTTTTTACAATTAGCTATGGTGGTGTGTATTCAGAAACGTATTTAATATTTTCAAAAGAAATAGCGGAAATTATTCTTGGATAAAATTTGTGAGGGCTGTCCAGAAACTCTTATATTTCATCTTCTACCTGTATCCTAGCTATCGCATTTGAAAGGGGACGCTATTATTACAGTCTGAGAAAAACCTCTACCTTTAAACTTGGCAACCTTGGTAATAAATTGTAAAGTTAAGCGATAGTAGTAGGGCTTCACGAGTAGAGGAGTTCAGACTGTGAGTGTGGCCAACAAAAAGTGGTTTTTTCTGACAAGAATGACAGTTAAGGTCTACCATTTAAAATATAAAATTTTTGCATGTTTTCTATCATTGCGAACATCTATATTGCTTTATTAAAATAATGAATATATCCCCGAAGCGTAAATCTTGAAATTTAATTTCGTTTATGTTATTCAGTCACTAGTTATGTCAAATGTCAGTTATATTTATTTTTGTTGATATTCGTTTAATCCTGTAGGTCTATTTTCGATTAGATTTTTGTACCATTTCTAATTATCTGTATCTCTATTAGTCTAATCACTTTTTTCACTAACATTTGACAGAACTAGTGACTGAATAACAGAAATGAAAAGGTGACTTGCCAGAAGTTCCTAGAACTATTGGCCACTAATATGATGGGTATTCAGCTGAAAAGTCATCTTAAATTTCAAGATATACGCTTCGGGGGTGTATTCATTATTTTAATAAAGCAATATAGATGTTCTCAATGATAAAAAACATTCAAAATCTTATTTTTTGAACAGTAGACCTTGATTGTCATTCTTGTCAGAAGAAACACTTTTTGTTGGCCATACTGACCTTAGACTGAGCTCAGTTAACTCCTCCATAATTTAATAAAGGTGAACCCTTGCCGTTTTTACCAAAATGTATGTAAATATGTATTTTCGGGGTGACATCTACTGAGACCCAAAAAATCTATTAGTTTATGAGAAGAGTCTCTGAAACTAGTAGCTCCTGTAGTCCTATTTCCAGGAGGAATTTATACTTTGTTCTAGGATTTTGCAGTTCTGTGCAGTTGGAAAGTATGTGGATGGAAGTTTCTTCTTCCATGTCACAATATCTACATTCTTCTTCCTTCACTATTTTGAGCTTTTTCGGGTGCCGATTCAGGCGACAATGTCTCGTTAGGATACACTTAAAAAAAGTAGTGTTTATAAGCTTCTACTGTTTTCTATCTGCAAAATAAAAAAGAACCCTCGTAACATAATTAAATATTTTCGTATTCCTACATTACCTAACCTATAAATATTTTACGCATATTAAAGGCAGTTGTGATCAATTATTTTACAGTGTTACAGAACATTTACACCATGCCGATTATTTTCTCTGCGTTATTTTTACATCTATTAGTTACAGTTTGTAATCCGAATAATCTGCTAGAAAACATAGAAAAGTACATTGATATTTATCAGAATCGACTAAACGATTCCTATCTTATTTGCTCGATTTATTTCGATTTAAAATCTGAAATTGTTGTTGATATGGTAACTCATTTCGTGAAAAAACATAATTGTTCAAGTTTCATTATTACTGAATCAAATATAACATTGAATGAGAACATACGGACCAAGTTTAATGATGCTAAAGCGGATTTCTTCTTTTTCCAATCAAGTACTAACATGATAGAATATGTATCGAAAATAATCTATGACAAGAATGACAATTAAGGTCCACTGTTCAAAACATAAGATTTTGCATGTTTTTATCATTGAGCACATCTATATTGCTTTATTAAAATAATCAATACACCTCCGAAGCGTATATCTTGGAATTAAACATGAATTTTTAGCTGAATACTCAACATATCGGTGGCCAATCATTCGAGGAACTTCTGACAAGTAACCCTTTCATTTCTGTTATTAATTCACTAGTTATGTCAAATGTCAGTTATATTTATTTTTGTTGATATTCGTTTAATTTTGTCCATTTTCGATTAGATTTTTGTAGCATTCCTACTTAGTTGTATCCCTATTCTTCTAATTACTTTTTCCACTGACATCTGACATAACTTGTGACAGATAACAAAAATGAAATGGTGACATGACAAAAGTTCCTAGAATTATTGGCCACCGATATGTTGAATATTCAGCTGAAAATTCATTTTTAATTTCAAGTTATACGTTTAGGCATTGTATTAATTATAATAATAAAACAAAATAGATGTTCGCAAAAATCTTATGTTTTGAATGGTAGACCTTAACTGTCATTCTTGTGAGAAAAAACCACTTTTTGTTGGCCACACTGACCTTAAACTGAACTCCTCTATTGAGTTGTTTGGCCGCTCAAATACGTTTGTAATAATAATATCGCTAATACGGGAATCAAAATTCCACTGCGGCGTTACATGATTCGTGTCTATGCACCAAGAATGTTCAACGCAATTTATTTAAATGGCGCATAATTCATCGTAACTAATTAGTGAAATAGTGAGTTCTCTTTGTGTTGTCACGAAACGACACTAATTTTACGTTATAGTATATGCCTAATGGCGTCGAACTGTAAACTTGTTTGAAACAAACATTAGAGAATGTTTAGAATACAAGCAAATCTTTACTACGACATAGTTTCATTTATAGGCAAGGGATTGTAAACTATGAGTTTCTATCAACTTTCAGTGGGGGGTATTTCACTTGTCAAGCAGAATCCAAATACTGGGTCTCCCATTTAAAAACATTTACTTTGATCTGGCTCGGCGTTGTGGATCACGCTGTATAATTGCGACTAATAATAATAATACCCCTAGATGGAGACATTTTTACTGATTTATTAGAAAAGTAAAATCGTACGCATAAGGTAGAAGAACTTTGTCGTACGCCTTTGATAAACAGATGTTCTCACAACTAAATTGACACCTGGAAACATTTTAATGTACGCCCATAATACGAGATGACATCATCTATACCTCATTTAAAAACCAGGAGGAGTAATTTGAATTTAAATTGCCAATTCTGTAGACCTCTGATTGGTCAGATTCCGTCCAGTTTCACACAATACTTTCTAGTATTGACATCAGCTGATAATTTCCATATTTGATAGTTCTGACAGATAAATATAATTAGTTTTGTCATCGCATCCGCTCTTGTTATTTTATTATTTTCACTTAGTTTCGTTGAAACTGTTCCTTCAAAAACTTCAGTGAGCAATTGTATTATAATTATAATTATGAATCCTTCTACTTCAAATACCAGCTCTTCGCTTAGTTCGGTAAAACAATGTAAGGTCATTTACTGTCAAAAATCGAATACATTCATCTTATATCTACAATAAACATCTAAATAATCTACTAAACAGACGAGAAATCGACTTATTGATATGGGTGGCTGATTTCTTTTTAAATTAAGGCATATTTAATAGATTTGGAACACGACTGTTGACTACTTTAGTAACTAATCTGATAACTTTTAGTGGTGTGAATAAGGCTTTTCAAATTACTCCTCCTGGTTATTAAATGGTCTATAGTTTTTTAAACACTCAATTATTCCTGATAACATTACCTGAAAGTCTACCGAAACGTTGGAATTAAAACATGAAGAAATATAGTGGTTAAATTTCACGAAAATTATGAATATATCACAACACGCAGAGGATAATGTCATTCAATTCCTGAATATTGAAAACGCAAAAGATCTTTTTTTATTTGATATAAATTACCTCCTTTCCATACTGTTTACAAAGGATCTTTCCTTCATGTCCATAAAATTAGCCTCAACAACCCAGCCCAATCAGATCTAAAATATCTAAAAATTTAGTGCTTTTTATGTGCTAATTAGTTGCCCTAATCGGAAATTTTTTGCTGATACAGCAACCGAGAAAATGATGACAATGCTAACTTTTTACAAAAGTTAGCCTTGTCATATAATATTACACGGTAAAATCATACAAAAACACCCCAAGAATTAGTTGCTAATTAGTTGCTCCATGAACAATGATCACAACAATTAAATAATAGCAGAAAAGAGAGTTTTGATCGATTAATTTCTCCAGAGAGACTCATAAACGTCTGAGATGGCCGTGAATAATTAGTTGCTCCATGCACAATGATCAGAGCAATTGAATAATAGAAAAAAAGTGAACTTTGATCGATTAATTTTTCCGGAGAGACTCGAAAACGTCTGAGATGGCCGTGAAAAATTAGTTACTAATTAGTTGCTCCATATTCAATAATCAGAGCATTAAATATTAGAAGAAAAGTGAGTTTTCAATATCTCTATTTCCTAAATAGGTTCTAAAATGTCTGACATGGCTTTGGAAAATTAGTTGCTAATTAGTTGCTACATATACAATGATCAGAGCATTAAATATTAGAAGAAAAGTGATTTTTTATCGATTAATTTTCCCGGAGAGACTTAAAAATGTCTGAGATGGCCGTGAACAATTAGTTACTAATTAGTTGCTCCATAAACAATGATCAGAACAATTGAATATTAGAAGAAAAGTGACTTTTGATCAACTAATTTTTCCGGAGAGACTCAAAAACCTCTGAAATGGCTTTGAAAAATTAGTTGCTCCATATACAATGATCAGAGCAATTTAATAATAGAAGGAAAGTGAGTTCAATATCTCGATTTCCTAAATAGGTTCAAAAATGTCTGACATGGCCTTGGAAAATTAGTTGCGAATTAGTTGCTACATATACAATGATCAGAGCAATTGAATAATAAAGGAAAAGTGAGTTTTTAATATCTCGATTTCCTGAATAGGCTCTAAAACGTCTAAAATGGCCCTGAAAAATTAGTTGCTAATTAGTTGCTCTATGGACACTGATCGGAGCAATTAAATTATAGAAGAAAAGTGAGTTTTCAATATCTATTTCCTAAATAAGCTCTAAAATGTCTGACATGGCCTTGGAAAATTAGTTGTACATATACAATGATCAGAGCAATTAAATAATAGAGGAAAAGTGAGTTTTCAATATCTCGATTTCCTAAATAGGCTTTAAAACGTCTGAAACGGCCTTGAAAAATTAGTTGCTCATTATTTGCTCCATGGACACTGAGCAGAGCAATTAAAAAATAGAAGAAAAGTATGTTTCAAATATCTCGATTTCCTGAATAGGCTCTAAAACGTCTTAGGTGGCCTTGAAAAATTAGTTGCTTCATATACAATGATCAGAGCAGTTAAATAATAGAAGAAAAGTGAGTTTTTAATATCTCGATTTCCTAAATAGACGTTTGTCAGTCTCTCCGGAAAAATTAATCGATCAAAGTTCACTTTTCTTCTACTATTCAATTGCTGTGATCATTGTTTATGGAGCAACTAATTAGCAACTAATTTTTCACGGCCATCTCAGATGTTTTAGAGTTTCTCCGGAAAAATTAGGTGATCAATAGTCACTTTCCCTCTATTTAATTGCTCTGATCATTGTTTATGGAGCAACTAATTAGTAACTAATTTTTCACGGCTATCTCAGACGTTTTTGAGTCTATCCGGAAAAATTAATCGATCAAACCACACTTGTCTGCTATTATTTAATTGTTCTGATCATTGTTCATGGAGCAACTAATTAGCAACTAATTATTGGGGTGTTTTTGTATGATTTTACCGTGTAATATTATATGACAAGGCTAACTTTTGTAAAAAGTTAGCATTGTCATCATTTTCTCGGTTGCTGTATCAGCAACAAATTTCCGATTAGGGCAACTAATTAGCACATAAAAAGCACTAAATTTTTAGATATTTTAGATCTGATTGGGCTGGGTTGTTGAGGCTAATTTTATGGACATCTTTCCTTCGACGAAACCTGTTATCTCATAAAGCAAACAACCGTGAGGAAAATTTTTTTTAACACATGAAGATCGGTGTTGAATAAATCGATTTTCAATCCTTTGAGCCTAAAAGTGACTGGATTTGAATTTCCAGAATCAAAAAAAAATTGAAAGTTATTTGCCCCTCAATTAACATTTTGGGAAACTTGAGTATCATGGTCTATAAAGGTGATTCTACTGATAGTAGAAGTAGACGATTAGAGAAATTACAACATTCAAAATAGGACGCAGACGTACCTTTCGTAACTTTTTCCAAAATATATTGTGTTGTAATTAATTTATCACATGACAAAAACGTCTTATTTTGATAAAGATTCATTTTAACTTGGCAGTTAACTAGCTGATAAAGCTGGGATCACATTGTTCTGACGTTACGCCACGCCATGCCATCTGACGTAACGTGACTATTCTGATGCAATCCTATCCCACGCGACGCGACGCTATCCTACGTGGTACGAATTCTCTCTTGTCTGATATTCATGATATGATATCACGTCACGTGGCATCCCGTTGTAAATGGCGTATGGCGTGGCTTGGTGTAGCATCAGATCAATGTGTTCCCGGCTTAACTCGTTATATTAGAAGCAATTATCATTTTACTGAATGGTTAGAAATTGGTTTCCCGATAGGTAATAAATATTAACAATCGATAATCGTGCCATTATAATTAAATTTATTACAGACTGTAGTGTGCTGATAATTTCATTCTGCAACCATATATATATATTTCTCGAAAGTTACCGATTATTAATAGTGTTTTCAGAAAATCCATTATACCCTGAACAATTTAATTAATTGGGAAGGGGATGTAGCCGTTTTATCACTTTCTAATGCAGTCGACTGCAGTGCTTTGAAAGTCTCGAAATAATGGATTAATTTCTATACTAATTCATTCCGGACTGCGTAATATGGAAACTGTCCGAAAATTTAACGTATGAGCGGATTTGAATGTAGAAAGAGAAAAACTCACTTTCGTCAGAAAACCAGTAACTTATGCATACAATAGTGAAAAATGTTGAAAGCCATTCACGAAAAAGCGTATACAACATAAAAAAAGTCATCCACATCAACTCTATTACACTGTTATGGAATGGATTCCAAATACCATTACCAGACTTGGAAAGAATGCCATTCAATGGTACACAGACGGCACAAAAGTAATAGGAGTGTTCTGGCCAGGAACCATACACTCTGAAAGCTTGGGAAAAACCCCAAGTATCTTTCAAGCGGAAATCCACGTCATGAGAAAGTGCGCCCAGTTTGATATTAATCCAGGATACAGAGGACAAAAGATTATCATAAAGACGGATAGTCAAGCAGCCATTAAAGCACTGAGCACTGATAGTAGATGAAGTAACAAAGAGTGGGACTGAAATACCTTTCTGGGGGCCTGAACCCTTTTGCGGAATCAGCCCAAATGTAATATTGGAAGGAATAAGTGAAGCCGAGAATAAGAGAAGATCTGACCATTGGAAAGATCAAGTAGAGCTTAGACAATCAAAGATTCTTCTAGGTGACTACAACCTGTTGAGATCAAATCTATGAGTTTTAACAGGGATCCTAACGGGTCATTGTCGCCTTAATGGGCACCTGAAAAAGCTCAAAATAGAGGAAGAAGAATGTAGATTTTGTGGTTTGGTAGAAGGAACCTCCATCCACATATTTTCCAGCTGCACAGCTCTCCAGAATCCCAGAGCACAGCACCTGGTTAATGAATAGAAGAGGAACATTTACCCAAATTAAAGCCTGCAGATATCCTAAAATTCCTACGGGAAATAGGACTAACGGAACTACTAGTTTCAGAGAGTCTCCTCAGAAACTAAATAGAAGTAAGGGGGCACAATAGATCTTTTAGGTCTCAGTAAATGTCACCCCAATACATACATACAATGTTATGACGTTAAGGCACGATCCAATCAGACGATAGCACAAAAGCATTTCGAGTCGTACACCTGTAAAAACTGAAGCTGATTGCATACCATTCCAAAGCTGCAGCGAATCCCAGAACTATCCACATTTTGTTAGCTTCAGCTATACGGTTTGCATCTCAGAAATTGTATCCAAACATTTACGGCAAAAAATGAACACTGTAAATTATTTTTAAGAAATAAACAAAAACAAATGACGTTTTTCTACATTCATGCAAAAAAAAACACTTTTGTGAAACACATTTATTGGAAAAAGTGGTTCTTTTTTGCACTAGTAATATAGTATATTAAAGTATAAGTGGATATTAAGGTCTTCAAAACACGCGCGATTTTTCGGGCACGACGGCGAAGCCGGAGTGCTCGAAATAGAACAAGTGTTTTATAGACCAGTTATCCACGAATACTTTACGCTATTTTTTTTATTGGTGCACTTTGAAACCATAAATACTGGTATCTATTACTACTACAAGGAAATAAAATGGAAATAGGAACTGACAATGTAAAATGGTTGAGTTCGTGATGACATTAGTTTACCTTGCGTTGTCATGGAAATGTAAATAGTATCAATTTAATAGTATATTATATACCGCGGGACTGAAGTAGTACATTTAATCCTGAAGGTAAAGTTTATGGCCCGACCGCAGGGAGGGCCATAATTTACCTGAAGGATTAAATGTACTTCAGTCGCAAGGTATATACGATACTTTTCGTACTTCCGGTATGAATTTATTAATAATTTCAATAATTTCAATCAGTTTTTTCTCTCTTCAACTCATTTAATAAACCGTCTTTAAAATAAGTTACCATAGTAACATTGCGTTGTGACAGTTATAATTTAGAAACATTGTCATTACTAGTGTCATTGTAAAGAAACATTGTTATTGATAATTATTGGTATCATGAGTGAAGAAGGTGTATCTGATATTGATAAAAGAGCAGCCGAAGTAGGTGAAGTTCAATATGAAAAGGACATATTTGTTACTCGTCAGTTACCTGCTGCATTAACCCAGGAAAGACTGGTCAATATGACGAACTGTCACAATATTAATTTGAATATTAACGTTAATTACCATTCTAATTAATTATATTTTTCAATAAAATATCCCTTAAATTCGTTTGTTTGTGATTTAATCGTTCCGGGAGTTTCGTCAATATTTAATCCCGGAGGGATTAAATGTGACACTTTAGTACCTGTCACAAGGGAGTGAAGTTGTCACTTTAGGCCAGGAAGTGCGAAAATACCATTCCCTCCGAATTGAAAAATCGAAATATTAATATCTCAAACGCAATCAACTGTACTCTCCATTTTCATTTTCATAAAGTTGAAATTGTTAAATATTGTTTAAATAAAGGTTTTGACGTTACAAAGTACACCTGTCAGATCAATAACAGAAAAAATTGTCATTTAGATGATTATACATAACACTTCGTTTCTCGAGATGTTGATATTGCCATGGTGACTTTAAAAAACGCGCGTGTTTTAAAGTTCGTTTTAAACACGCTGGGGCGTGCTTGAAACAGGTAAAAGGGGTCACCAATAAAAAAAATTTATTGCACTCATCTGTCATTCTTGTGTCAGTTTTGTGATGATTTATGGAAAACATGAACATTTGAATAAAATAAAAATCCAGAGCAAGTGTCTGATCCTGCTTTAATACAACAATAATATATGTATATCTTACTACTTAGTCTTAACGAGTTAAAATTATTGCAAAAATATTTAATTATTCAAAATTTAAATGGTCAAGGCGAAAACCAGCTATGATTGAGTACTCACAAGGGGAGGCCATAAAGATACAAAAAAGAAGAACGGTTTGAGTTTGATTAGGTTAGGTTAGGTTCCCAGCATAATATATTCTAATTTTCCAGTTTTTGCATGAATGTAGAAAAAATATTGTATGCAACTCTTGCAAAACGTGTTTTTTGCACTCGACGTGTTGTCCAACTTGGCCTAAAGACCCCGTTGGACAATTTTACGTCGCGTGCAAAAAACACTCACTTTTTGCACTTGTTGCATAAATAACTATTATACTGCCACTTCTATAGTTTATCAGGATAAAGGTAGAGATACTCAAGGATTAGCCAGTTTGAGGCGATAAAATTTGGTGAATTACGTAGGACGACGAAGAAGCTCCATCGTGATAATTTACCTTAAGTCTTTGGGTAAAGATAACTTGGTTATCGAAACTCGCGTAAGATAGTGTGGAACTTTAACTTGATGTTAATATTGTGATCTGAATTTGCTATTTTGAGTGATAATTCTCACGTGGTTTTCACTCTACTCTTCACATAGTTTTTGAGTTTAGTTATCTAGTGTTCCACTAAGCCTATTTAAATAATTACACGTACTTAACTTTGCATTGGTATGCCCCGAACAAAGTTTAGTTGAACCAGAAAATAATTTAACAACGCCAACAATTTTTTTTTGTGAAAAACGTTCATTGGTAACAATGCTTCACGTTATTTGAGTTTTGAGTATACCCGTTTACGGTTACTTATTTGAATTCCAAATTACATATTGTATTTTATTCATAAAACGTGCGGCAGTTTAAATCATTTGAATAAACAACAAATCTAATCAACCTTTTTTTCTTTTCCGCATTGTGAGTTATTTCCATGGTTGTTCAGTGCTTTTATTGCCATCAATGTCACATCAAGATCGATCGATCGCTCACGCAACAAGGCATTTCTTATACTGGGTTTTCGAAAAGGGGTGACATGGTTGATACATTCCATGAACTTGTTTCCATAGCTGACTCTCATATTCCCATTATCATTACAACCTCCGTCCTCCATCATGAAATAAATACTAATGTGGACTTCAAATAGGAATTTATTCACAAATAAATTATTTCCAACACTTATAATAATAGAGTCTTTGAATTCAAATGAATAAAGGCTTTTACAACAACGTTTCTAAATAATTTATCCTTCGTTTATGAACATCGTCAGTACTTATAAGAAGCAATTTTATCCCCAGGATATGTTTTTCGACTTCCCACCACATCTTCAGATTTTTCTATAAATATCTGAGTAGTCTCACTAGGATACTATGAAGGGGATTGTTTACAAAGTTTTATAAGAATAAATAAGGTCGTTAGGGTAGTTTTAACTGACAAAATTAAATATTCTTGTAAAATATACAGTATGTACTAATGAAAAGAGTAAATTTATTATTCAATGAGCCGGCAAAAGCATTTACAATTTTATTTTGAGATGGACGCTTAGTCACAATCACTTTTTACAAGAAAAGTACTTTTTGAAAAACGTCTAAGGTCAAGTCATCCCTTCTGACAATAACACCAGATACACCACTTCTGTTTGTTATGCAAGTTGCTGACAATTAGGGGAAGTGCTTCATAACATCTGTGCCCTGTAATAATAATAATAACTTTGTTCGAGCAGAAAATACAAACCAGTTAACACCAATAGAATGACCCAATTTATTCACTTGACTTTGCACTTTGCTCTTAGTGAAATTGGGTCACATCATTGGTGCTGGATGAATTGTAATTCCTGTGAACAAACGTAAACAAACAATGTAAGTTCGAAGTATAAATAAGGAGAAATGAAATAACTGTTGATGTTTTTTTATCTAATTGAAAAGAGCAGTATATAGATCACTCTAGCCTCTTAAATAGTATAGAGGGTGTTATAATGAATGTGAATTATTCAATTGAGCGGAGAAGAATTCAATGAGACCTCTAGCGGAAAAAATTGTAATTGTCGCATAGAGTAAAATAATTCGTTTTGTATTGTTTTTGTATTATATGCAAGTCAACGTAATTACCGTAAATTCGTACTTTATTTGTTTAATTTTGTGTCAGTGGCAAGCTTAAAACTGTGTTTTTCTATTCAACTCAACTGTGATTATTTCTGAAATTATATTCTTATACAGGGTGAATCACGACTAACGGGACGGAGGTTTATGGCGAAGCGGTAAAAAATTTGAAATGTTTTTCACCTTGGTAGTTTGTACATCCATATAGGCTACATTTTGAAATTATTTTGAAATATTCAGGATGTCCCAATAAAGTGTGGCGTATCAAAGTTATATGTTTCCTTATGGAACACCCTATATTTGATTGCACCCAAAAAATAAAGTACTGTTTCATAATGGTTCCCTATACCTAAATACAGAGGGTTCCGAGTTATGGTGACTTTTTTAAAAACTTATTGATATAATAAATTTTAGCGAATTTTCTCTCACAGCTCAATAGTCGGACATTCGTTGAATGTATTCCACGATTGAGTACTAAACATCTCTTCACAGGGTGTTCAGAATTATCAGTTGAATTATTAGATCATTAAATGTGTTATAACGGGCTTATTTCAAATGGAACACCCTGTATTTCAATAATTCATCATATTTAAAAAAATGTTCTCTTCCGAATGATATAAGGGTGTCCTATACCTAGGTACTATACTTTTCGCGAAATTTACAATTTTCTTAAATTGTATGGTAAATTGATTTCGAAACATCTGCAATTCTCTCTAAATTTTATACTAATTATCTTGACAAAGCTATTGTGAAGAAAAACAGTGAAGCTGCTAATAAATATGCACACTTATTGTTCCTGAGGTACACTAACTCTATTTTTACGGATAAGTATTTGAGTACATAATAAAACAAAAACACATTATTAATAAAGCAAATACATAAATACTACGAAACGAACAACAAATTATTAAAAGCAAAAATTGGAAAATAACTATAATGAATGCTCGAAATGCTTGTCATCTTATGCAATGCAACACGTGATTCTGGCTTCAAACTATATGTACTTACATTATTCATACATACCGGGTGTTATAGACGCGAAGGAGTCCGAAATTATTAATTCCATATTGTAGGATATTTTTATTATAACCCTATTCGAAGAAATCCATCTTGGTCAGTTTTGGTGACCTAGCTGGCCAATTACAATTACCTATCCATTTATGTGTTAATTTTCTATTAAGGTAATTCCTAACAGCACGAGAAAAGTGAGTGAGAAAAGTGATCTGAAGCTACGTCTAATTGCAACCACATTTTCTTTCTGATGCTAAGTGGTAGGTTTTCGGAAAGGATCTAGAAGATATTTTCCAAAAAACTCAAAAATTTTCTTCTGTCCAGGTATCCGTCAAAAACATACGGGCCGATAACATATTAGCCCACAATCCCTCCCCAAACGTTTACACTCATCCGTGTTAGGGCTATTAAGGTAATTTTTCATTTATTGCTTTTAATAATTTGTTGTTGGTTTCGTAGTATTTATGTATTAGCTTTATGAGTTTTTGTTTTATTATGTACTCAAATACTTATCGGTAACAAAAGAGTTAGTGTACCACAGGAACTACAAGTGTGCACATTTATCAGAAGCTTCACTGTTTTTCTTCACAATAACTTATTCAAGATAATTAGCATAAAATTAAGATAGAACTGTAGACGTTTTAAAATCGATTTAGCATACAATTTTAAGAAAATTGTGAATTGCGCGAAAAGTATAGTACCTAGGTATAGGACACCCTTATATCATTCGAAAGAGGACATTTTTTTGAATATGATGGATTATTGAAATACAGGGTGTTCCATTTGAAATAAGCCCGTTATAACACATTTAATGATCTAATAATTCAACTGATAATTCTAAACACCCTGTAAAGAGATGTTTAGTACTCAATCGTGAGATACATTCTACGAATATTCGACTATTGAGCTGTGAGAGAAAATTTGCTAGAATTTATTATATCAATGAGTTATTAATTTTTTTCGAAATGTTCACATTTTTAAAAAAGTCAGCATAACTCGGAACCCTCTGTATTTAGGTATAGGGAACCATTATGAAACAGTACTTTATTTTTTGGGTACAATCAGAAAATGCAATCAAATATAGGGTGTTCCATAAGAAAAAATATAACTTTGATACGCCACACTTTATTGGAACATCCTGTATATTTCAAAATAATTTTAAAATGTAGCCTATATGGATGTACAAACTACCAAGGTGACAAACATTTCAAATTTTTACCGTTTCGCCATAAACCTCCGTCCCGTTAGTCATGATTCACCCTGTATAATTAGAGATATTATGGAAGAGGTTATGTTATTTTATTTTTTTTTTCATTGCACTTCTATGAAAGTGTCACTTGTTTCCTCTATAGGTAGGTACCATACAAAAATATATGGCCAGCATTTACAAATTCAAATAAACTTTGAATAGTCAGTGTATACCTAATCCATAGTTACAAAAACAAACAGAAAATAAGTCGGTATCAAAGATTTAAAATATTACTCAATACAAACGTACCTTCCCTGTATTTTTTGTAGATATGACTATATCAAAAATGAAATAAAAACACGAAATCAGACCTAAACTTGTTTTATTTTCGACTAATATCAACCATACATATTACTCCAAAAATGAAAATATTAGGAGTCAAAATTTAGTTTAACAATATACAAAATACTAAAGCACAATCAAAGAAAAAGCAAAAGTTTTACAAAACACACACTGAAAATAACTAAAACAGCTAAATAAAACCACTTAAATATCAAATGGCTCATACGGCAGTTGATTTGTTTTACTCCTTGCTAAGATGACAATGACATTTCGGAGCGCCATCTATCGAATTCTACTTTTCCCAAATATAAAGTGAATAATAAACAGTTCAAAGTAATCTACAGGATATAATAAATGTGAGCCATAAATTATATATACATCAATTCGATGGCATAAAAAATGGAGACCCAACTTCTTATGCTTTTTAAATAAAGTTTGAAGGCTCTTGAGATCCCCAGAAGATTTACCACCATTCTTGAATCATTCTTTCGCGTTTTGTTTGAAGGTTTTGTTTCGGTCGTAGGAAGTAAAAAACGTGACAAACTGAAAATTTCACCTCTGACAATTTTTTATTTCTCACAAAACAGCTTCCATTTCTATACTATTTTAAATAAAAAATATATCATATTAAATTTGTTTCTTCCAATGTATATTTTCACATAGGAATTTGTGCTTAATATCAGGGTATTTTTCTCTAATTGCCTTATATGCATCTTTCAGTTTTATCAACATATTGTGGTATACTTTTTTCCCCAAGTGATGGCTTCTTTAATAATTCATTTACGAGACAAATTTTCTGCAATTCACTCAAGCACTAGAGATATGTGAATATAGTTTGCTTATGTTGTAACCCAACACTATGATTCCCCATAGAGTGTATACTCTTTGTACCTATGATGTTACGTTGCATGTTTAGTGTCACTGCTGTGCTGTCATTAGTTCTGTAGTTCTAGGAGTAGGAAGAATAATTATTTTATGTTTTATTTTACCAATTGCTAAACAAGTCAATCAATAAGTAGTTTTAAGTGATCTAAATACTTTTCCCAACATTTATTTTGAAATAAAAAAATATCTATCTAGAATATGGATAAAACAAAAATTGTTACTCCTAATAGAAAACAGTCCGGTCTACCTACGCGTTTGAAAGCTTTAATGTCTCTGGTGTGAAGTGGGTTGCGAACGGATTCGTTTACAGCAAATTAGTTATTTGTTAGCACATAGATGATAATTTTGTTATTCATATCCAATAATATTCACTATATAAGGCTCCCACACACGAAGCGATATTTTGCGCGACGTGGTATGTGACAGACAGCGTCTGTTTAATTTGGCATATTGGGAACGCACGTTAGTGCTGAACAACGGATCTGGTCGGTGAATTACGTCATCGGCGAAGGAACAGGTCGCTACAAGTCAAATTTTGTACTTGCAACAAACGAAAGGAGCCAGTCGTTGATCGCGTCTGTTGGTTTGAATTTTGGGGTGCAATGGAGTGGACAAAAGATATAGTAACAGAGTTTATAGACTTATATAGAGAACGGACAGGTTTGTGGAATATTAAAGACCCAGATTATATAAATAAGAAATTAAAAAGACCTTTCTCGTTCAAACAATCTTTTACATTACATTTCAACTTACTAAGTAACTCATTGAAAATTGAACCTCTCATTCTTAGGTAATTCTTCAAATCAACTTGTTCGGTTTGTCTCAATTCCCGTACTAAAGACATATGACTATATTTTCCTCGTTCTGAAATCCATTTCTTGACCCATTTTGATCTTTTCTACCTTCTATCATCCTTTTGACAGATTTTTGAAATACATTAACCCATGAGAGCAGTTTTTTTGTCCATTTTGTACCAACATAGATTACACCGACTAACGAGGTATTTTAGACCAGCTTAAAATACGGAGTCTCACTACCCAGTATGTCGAACTTTCAAATATCTACCAACTAATTTGAAGACAGCGTATGTGCAGGAACCGATCCTTTGACAACTCGGGGACTAAGTATGGTACGGTATGGTCGTGTGTAGACACGACAAATCAGATCGCTCACAGACCAAGTCGGCGGTCTTGGTATATCAGATCTGGTCGGTCGACACCGTCGGCCGACTAGAACGTTTCGTCTATGGGCAGCTATTGATCTTAGGTGTAGGTGATACATATCTGGTAGTAAACAAGATATTTTTATTCAAGATACTGGCGATGAAGAATTATGATATAATTATGTGAGGGGGTAGGTATCCCTTTTTTTATTTCTAAATTGCTATTAATAATGATTTCATGTTCATTCTGTTTTATTGTAAGCTTTTTTTATAGCAAACACAGTAGACTCAAGTCTCATTATCATTGACTGATATTTCCCCACTGTATTCTTTCCCAATTTATACAGGGTGTTTTCAAATGACACTTATAACGGTTGCATGCAGATACCTCTCGTAAAATTGGACAAAATGATATAAGGGGGGGGCCCAGCTCATTTACTTTTCGGAATACAGGGTGTTGAAGTTATAAAAATTTGAATGTTTTTATTTGATAACTTTAAAATGGATGAATAAATTGATTTGAAATTTGGCAGGTTGTTTTTAAATGTAAAAAGGCATATTTTAATAAGAATACATTTGTCAGCTCTTGATCCAGTGGTGTATATTTGGAAAAATATGTCACTTTTCTCCTCCCATTTTCCACGCCACTGGCAGTTGTGTCTATTTTAAATTAATTTTGTATTCCTTAATGTTTTTCACGTAGAAAACACATAACCTTTACATATCAAAAAATTTATAATTTTCAAGATATTTAATGTTTTCATGAAGTTTGCAACATCATTTTCAATAATAAAAGCACAAGTTTTAACAAATATTTTTGAGAGTCTTCTCCCAATGTTTAAGATACATTGCTGCTTCACAAATTAGTTTCTGATACATATCTTAATCATAAGTAGTTTGAAGGTTATTGAAAAAAAAAACAAAAAATATTTTTTTTCATTTTATTATTAAGGAATTAGATTGCAGACTTCATTAAAACATTAAACATCTTGAAAACTACACATTTTTTGATATGTAAAGGTTATGTGTTTTTTATGTGAAAAGCATTAAGAAATACAAAATTAATTAAAAATAGCTACAAATGCCAGTTGCGTGAAAAATGGGAGGAGAAAAGTGACATGTTTTTCCAAATGTACAACTCTGGATCAAGAATTGAAAAATGTTTTTTTATTAAAATATGCCTTTTTACATTGAAAAACAACCTACCAAATGTCAAATCAATGTATTCATCCATTTTAAAGTTATCAAATAAAAACATTTTATTTTTATAACTTCAACACCCTGTATTTCTAAAAGTAAATGAGCTGGTCCTCAATCCCTATATCATTTTGTCCAATTTCATGAGAGGTTAGGTTAGGTTGTGTCATTTGAAAACACCCTGTATGTATTTTGTTATTGATATAGTTTCAATGATTCAATACCATTCCACTAAACTTTGAATAGTTTTTTCATTTTTGGTTGATTTTTACTTCTACCTCTTAGATCAAAATGTTAAAGCGTAACTAAAATATAATATTCTAAACAACAATTCGAACTTCTCACCTTTATATCTCAACATGGTGATATTAAGATTTCTGTTATCTTTAAGTCATCACATTTCAAACCCAATTTCACTTAAACGCCTCCTTCACTAATTAATTCTCTCAGCATTAAGCATCCCCAATGAAGCCTTTCTGGTTTCAGAGTATTATCAAAGTTGTTTTAAGAGAAGTGCTGGAAATCCCTTCTGGACAGTGATGACGATAATCCCGTTACTCCATTAGCTATATCAATAAATGCTTAGCAGAGATTCTAGATGAGAACCAATTAACATTTACCAATTACATATTTTTAACAATTCGAAGTCTATTTGATTAATCGAGATATTATAAATAGTTGTTAGATCAATGTTCACATGCTTTATACTATAAGCTATTTAAGAACGGTTTTGTGCGATTAGATCCCTTGTTAATTGAATTGATTGATTGATAATAGTAGAGGACCCGGATAAGCTTCCATGCTTTTAGCGCTTTTAGTTGCACTGTTTACATGGAAAGATTAGTTGTCATTATCAGGCTTAACGGTCTATTCACAAGATACTTTTTGGGAGCTGGTAGTACGAGGAGTTCACTTCTTCAGAATTTGAGTTGCATTGTCATTATTTGTTCTGTATTTTCCTGTTACGCATAAGCGGAAAAAAGTTTATCTCTCTTTATTACAATGTTGAAAAGAAAGTAGAATTCTTAGAAATCAGATAGCCTGGGACATGTCACAAGATGGTATGTATGTTAAGATTACCAGATTTGGAAAGAATGCCTTTCGATGGTACACAGAAGAAGAAACGGAGATAAAAGTGTATCGACCAGGAACTAAACACTCTGGAAGCTTGGGAAAACCCCAAGTATCGTTAAAACAGAAATTCACCACTAGGAAAATGTGCTCATTTCAATATTGATGAAGGATATAGTTGGTAGAGGATTATCATAATGTCTAATTACTGGTCTAACCCCTCTGGACCTGTACGTCAAGAAGGTTGCGTTAATGGCCATGGTACGATTGCGCATGACCCAGTGATACATATGGCCTAACGACAATTGCGGAACTAGCCAAATGTTACACCAATGCTCAATCCCTTAACAGATGGGATGGAATCAAAAGATGCATTCTTGCTAGGATCATCCTGGGTGACCCTGGGAAGCTGGCGCCGAAGAAATATTTGGAGATGACCAGGAAAAACCTACGTTTAACAGTGGACTCTGTTAACTAAGGAAACACCTCCATAATATGGGGCCCTCTATGCAGGAGGTGTGAAACTGTCAGACATGTCTTATGCGAGTGTCCGGAGTTATCGTCAATGAAGGAGTGTGTATTTGGTGAGTCTTGGCCTACACCTGCCGATATAAAGGCGATGTCTTCTAGTGACCTGTCCACCTTCCTGAGAAGGACAAGATAGACGATGACCTAGGAAGACAATTCATCGGGAGGATGTACAATGGGTTACATGTGGCCTAAGTGCTGTGAATCTACACTACCCTTCAATACTCTACAGATACAGATCATAATGTCTTATAGTTAAGCAGCTATTAAAGCATTGAGTAATCAGATCCAAAACTGTTTGGGAATTCCTATGCAAACTCAATGGACTAGGCGAGAACAATACAAAACCTTACTAGTTTCTAAGACTCTCATTAGAAACTAAGTAGAAGTAAGGTGGCACAATAGATCTTTCAGGTCTCAGTAAATGTCACCCCAAAAATATATACATATAGTAAAAACCAAATAAAGTTGCGTGCACGTCACCAAGGTCGTATTTCTATCGCATGTGTGGCTACATATCTATCTAAAAGTGCATATACTCAAATTTGTTATGGTTCATACAACAGCCTTTTTGGTGTGCGTCACCGTTTGTTAATGTCTTTCTAACACATTACGTGGAAAGAAATGGAAAAAAGTCAGGTCTTTGATTAATCCTAATCAAAATAACGCAATAATGACCGCTCAAATGTATTACAAACGTCAATCCTAATCATTGACTTACCAAAATTTGATTGGTTGATGTTCAGATTAAGCGCAAGCGCGACCTATCAATGGGAAGAAATTTCTTTGTTGAAAATAGAATGCAGATATGCCTTTCGTATTGTCAATGTGTCTGACATATTTTTCTACTGTCCCACTGACAGTTCTTGTCAGGTCTGTACTTTGTTTTTTACGGTCAATTATTATTTATGAAAAGTGAATATGGATATTATTGTTATATTTTTTCGAATAATACAAAAATATTCCCAGATACACGGAAAAACATAAGCATTTTGAAAGTTTTCAAGTATTTTCAGTTACAAAAAGAAGCTGGTAACTATTAATTTCATAGCCTTTTCAAATTTTGCTTAATGCGATCCTGATGATTTTATTTATCAAATTTAGGGTTAGATATGTGTCAAAATAGCGAATAAAATAAACGACATACCCAAAACCCGAATATACGTCACACGTCACAAACGATGACGCACACCAAAAAGGCTGTTGTATGAACTCTAATTATTCGGTGCTAAAGATAATCCAATCAATGAAAAAACTTTTGTTATTGGGCTTAGACGTCCCTCGATGTAAAAATTTTAGTTGACATTTTCATAAAGCCTCCAATTATTGACGGTGAAATAGTCACCATATAGTCACTGTCAGAAATAATGTCATGTTACCGCGTTGTTTGTGACTTTTCTACTCGTGTAGTATTATCGATTTTTTCGAGTTTATAGTTACTTGCTTTATATGTGACAAATATTTATAATCAAAACTGTTTTTTCAAAGCAACAAAGCATTGTCTTCTGTGATTGTTAAAATGCCCAAACAGCTGAATAGCCGATGCAAAGAACTTGTGGCTTCATTAATAAATTATTTTGAACAAGAAAGGAATAATAATGGTCCTTTGTTGCCCTTAAATGCTGTACAAGAGGTAGGTAATACGTGAATAAAATATCCTCACTCTATTATTTTAGCGTGTAGCTGCTGCTTTGAAAATCAGTGCAAGAACATTGAGCATAATTTGTCAAACAAAGAAAAAAGGTGAAGAGTTTGAATCACCAAAGAAAAAACGTTGCGCTCATAAACGAGTAACAAATATAGAAACTTTAAATACATGCATTATTGGTGATACCATTTACAACATATTTCGTGAACAATCTGACAACGCTGCAAATGTTCACAATGATGACGTGCATACAACTTTGTTTGGTTTTTACCATACATAAGAGGCAATGGAAAATGAACATACAAACTCACTGCACATTCATATACATAAGAAAAAAATTGTGATTGGCCTGATTATTGATTAAATTTAATTTGGTTCATTATTTGTAATATCCAAGTAATTAACTTCACGCGCGAATTTACCAATCCCCATGTCTTCTATAGTAGGTATACCAACAATAACGTTATTAAATTTAGTGTAGTAAAATGTTTATGGACAACGTCGTCCTTGTAGGACGCGTTATAAACAGAAAGGTCCTTATCACCTCTACAAACCACTGCAAATGACCATACTGCTTATAGTAGATGGAGTTTGATAGCTCCTATATCAAGCCGGTGTACGCTAATGGCACCCTTGATTAATATGGGTTGAAATTGACGGCAGACACCCTCTCACCAACCGAAAAGTTGGGATAGTCAAGGGACAATGAGTTTACATTTGATATCAGGTAGTTGACATGTTGAAGAAAGGGCGTTTCTAATGAAGAATACACTGAGAACTTCATTCATCTTCCTCATTTTTATTTAAAATGTCTTTTTACAATAAATTGCTTATAATGAAAACAAAAATATAGGCCAGAATGTAAACCGTATGTCCTAGAGTTTGGAGCAATAAATTTTAATAAAAATGTTGCCTAAAGAATTATTAAAAACAGCTTTGAGTCCATATGTTTTCGCTAGGTGGCGCGTGCATTTTAACACAAAGTATAATGGGATTTTTTTACAAAATATTTTCCAATTTTCCAACACTTTCAATCGACAGCAACTCCTTACGCTATTAATGATTTTTTTTCCAAATAAAATGCTACAAAATATCTAACCACTAACGAATTTAAGTAAATTAAAAGTGCATTTGAACTAATTTCACGACCTCTTGCAATCTGTTATTTGGTAAAAAATTTTTGTTCAGGAACCCCTATATATCATTAAACTGGTTTGAATAAGGTTATCTATGCTGGTTTGTGAACTACCTGCAGAATCTTAATTGAATATTCTCTTTTAACGATTGTGTATCTCTAGAGATAGATATAACGTTATCGATGTGCACAGGGTAGAGTCCTGGGACACCTTTTATTTCATATTCTAATGGTATTGAACATTTTGTTAGGTGAGGCTTGATTAATTTATTTCCCTACGATCAATACACTGCTAATATTAGTAGCGATACTAATTTAGAGATAGCTAAAATTATCATATGGTTTTAAATGAAACTAACTATTTCTAAATAACTCCACAATATATTTGAAAAAATTGTAAAAATTGCAAGTAAATTGACAATTGTTTCGATATATAGGTATATCATCGTCAGAATGACAGAAGTTACTTTTGACATGATGTATACTTGATATATATTTGGCTAGTCCAAATAGTGAAGAATTGAAATTAGAAGACACTTAGCAGACCCACAATATGAAGTCCTCAATGAACAGCTGAATCTAGGAAGTTCTCCATTATTAAACTGTCTTCTTAAGTAATAATTGTAAAGATCAGCAGATATAGTTTTCCTGGTTTCCTATATCATTGCACAGTTATACTGATCTTAAATGGGACAAAGATATCCAGAATATCCCCATAGGGCTAATAATATCAAAGCTACTATTTGTAAATTCTCTTTTTTTTTTTTTTTTTTTTTTTTTTTTTTTTTCTATTCATATATATTAAGTCAATCACTAGATAGGCACTATTTGGACTAGCCAAATATATATCAAGTATACATCATGTCAAAAGTAACTTCTGTCATTCTGACGATGATATACCTATATATCGAAACAATTGTCAATTTACTTGCAATTTTTACAATTTTTTCAAATATATTGTGGAGTTATTTAGAAATAGTTAGTTTCATTTAAAACCATATGATGAGTAGATTCCACGAAGTGAGGGTTTATACAGTTAACTCAGCTAAAATTATGTTAATAAGTATTTAATTTTGAATAAGAATAAACCAAACGTCTTCGAATCTCATTTTCTTCAGGAAATATAAAAGTGGTTTTTTCTGACAAGAATGACAGTTAAGGTTTACCTTTTAAAACATAAGATTTCTGCATGTTTTTTATCATGGCGAACATCTATTTTGCTTTAAGGGTAGGTATCCTATCCGTCGGAGAAACTCCTGCGGGGCAACGGTGAGAGGCGAGGAAAGACAACTCGCCTAATTTTACACCGTTTACGATATGCAACTCATACGCTTGCCTTGTCTTCGGAAATATTCCAGGGCCCGGCTGGCCGGCTATGATTTCGAATATATTTAAATTGCGCTTCGCTCAGCAGTGTGTAGGTATTGTTGCCGGAATGGTTTAGGAATTTTGTAGAATTGCATTATAAAGATATATTGTTTATGAGATTATTAGCAAACCAACACTCTTTCGATTCAAATTTTGCATAATATAGAACCTAAATCCTTCAAATTAAATCTTTCAAAAGCCCTTGAGATAAATAAAAACAAATATTCAGATAATCTTCTTAACGACCAAATAGATATCAACAATTCTCTCTTATTAAATCCTTTTACCTAGAAAGGTTCCTGTAGGATTGTTGTTAATGAGTTTCCAGGTAAACTTGTTAAATACTTTAGGTAATCCCATATTTAGACAAATTCTTTTTCCTTTTTTATTTTATTTCCTTGTAAATAGATCATAATTTTATTGTTAATATCCGGCCTCTGGTTTCTCTCCCTTCCAAACTTTTTTTTTATTTTTTCCTTTTCTTACTTGTGTAATCCGCATGTTTCGATAAGTATTTTCGCAGTCTGTATACTTACTTGTGGTCAGGTGGAACCTAGTGCAAAGTGTTAGTGACATAATTATTATTAGATTATTCGTTCAACCAACTTTTAAAGCATGGCGGATCGTAGAAAAGGGTTGAAAGCTCGACTTAGATTGAATGCCAGGAGACTACGCCCCGGTCGCAAAAGGGGACAAGCTGTAAGTACCATACTTAATAATTATTTCATCTAATGACTTTAGATACGCAATATAACATATTACATAGTATATTTTTCACTTGTTATTCTTATTGACAGAGACGATCGAAAGAAAAAAATGAACAATCGTCATCCCATCAGAACTTGAATGAAAATTTCGGAGAGACCGATGATGACATTTTGTGGGAGAGAGCAGTAAGTTTTCACATGTTCTTCTAATAAGAGATATACTCACAGGGTGTCCCAATTTTCAAATCCATATTTGAATGCAAAATATTAAAATTAGTAGGATTTTGAAGTTTCAACATTTCATTCCACACCGTTTTGGAAATAATTATAGAAAACACTTTTTATCGGTATCCATCCAATTTCGTCCACTAATTAATGGGACACCCGTATTATACTTCCAAGAGAATAAACTCAGGAAAAAAAAATTGATTTGACAACAAATTTTTTCAATTTACATAATTTTTCTTATTGATAAAAATGCGAGGATTTGAAGTACTAAATGTATGTATTTTTAAGGCGTCCCTTACGGCTCCAGAAGTTAGTGAAGACAACACCCTGCTTGATTTTGATGATAAAAATAATAAAAACACTCCTAAAAAAACTCGCAACCTACAAGAGGTAGGTATCTTATTCTTATTCAGAATCTTAGTACTGCCTAAATTAGAACTATACCTATACTATATTATATTGAATTTTAGGAATTCGTTAAACTAGAAGGAAGGAGGTTAGTGGACATTCAATATTTCTTGGATTGCCTAAAAGATTTAAACAATCATGAACCACGGTTTGGCTGCAATTTGAGTAATATGAATGTAGTCAAAGAAATTAAAAATGGATATGTTTCCACATTAAAATTTAAATGTGCAATGTGTAATGGAACATATGACCTGCAAACGACAACAACAGACCCGAATCAAGATGCTGTTCTGGGAGCCATGATGATGGGAGCAGGGTACAGTGCTCTTGTTCAACTTTCTACATGTTTAGAAATTCCTTTTCCGTCTCGAAAAACATACCAGACTCAAGAAAATATCCTTCGTGAAGCTTATCAATCAATTTCTTTGGAAAGTATGAAGCAAGCTGGCGAGAGAGAAAAAGAATTGGCTATAGAAGCTGGTGAACTTTCACCTGATGGTATCCCTATGATTACTGTCGTAGCTGATGGATGTTGGGCCAAACGGTCGTATAAAACAAACTACAATTCTCTATCAGGGGCTGCTGCAATTATAGGCTGTCGAACTAAACAGGTGATTGAGTTTAATAGCATAATTAAAAATCAATAAACAAATGTTAGGTAACATTTTGACTTCCATGATTTGGTATAATAAACCATCAACGAATGCTAATAAACATAAAAAATGATGTGTTTTGCGACAAAATGAAAGACCAGCTTTCAAAATTTTATATGAATTGTTATTTACCTGAGCTAGTAGATCCCAGAAAATCTAGAAGTATGGACATCAGAAATATTTCCTTAAAATCTATTTAAATATGTATTTACATTCAATAGAACACTACTTAATAAAATATACCTATATAAATTGAAGTATCTATTCAAACCTATCAATAATTTTTACATAAACTAATTTATCAATCACTTGCATCCAAAAAAGATATATAACACGTTATTATTATCCTTCAAATCCAATATTCCAGCAAAAAATAGAATACGGACCTCAGCATCTTCTCTTTTCTTGAAATCGCGTAGTTGCAATAATTGGTAGATGCCGCCACGTTCCGTGGTATAAAAATGCACTTGCAAGGGTTTTGAAATACACAGATTTGTCAGCAGCGGTTAAATTTTTTTTGATGAATTTTTCAGGAGCTTATAGAAAAGGTTTGACTCGATGTCTGTAATTATTTTTAATTCTGATCTGAGAACCCTAATTATTTTATATGGCCGCTCGAAAATTGGCTATTTTCAACTACAAAAATCATAACTTTCTATGCAATTTTGAAATATCTCATATAATTATAGACATGTCTCGATCTTTTATATACTAAATAGAACAAAAATCAAGCCAAAATATGCAACGGTTTTCAAAAAAAATGTGTATTTCTAAACCTCTTAAATGGTATTTTCGCGCACCCGGGGAGCGGAGCCTTAATAAAATAATGAATACACCCCCGAAGCGTATATCTTGAAATTTAAAATGACTTTTTAGCTGAATACTCAATGTCCCAGGTACTGTGCTCTAGGATTCTGGAGTGCTGTGCAGTTGGAAAGTATGTGGATGGAGGTCTCTTCTTCCATGCCACAGTATCTGCATTCTTCTTCCTCCACTAATTTGAGCTTTTTCAGGTGCCCATTCAGGCGACAATGTCCCGTTAGGATCCCTGTTAAAACTCTTAGCGCAGTCTTGCTTTGACTTATGCATTCATTTGATCTCCGTAGGTTGTAGTCACCCAGGAGAATCTTTGATTGTCTAAGCCCTACTAGATCTTCCCAGTGGTCAGATCTTCTCTTTCTTTCGGCTTCGCCTATTTCTTCCAATATTACCTTGGAGCTGATTCCGCAAAAAGGTTCAGGCCCCCAGAAGGGTATTTCAGACCCCCTCTTTGCTAGTTCATCTGCTATTTCATTTCCTTCTATTCCAGTGTGTCCTGGAATCCATAGTAGGGTAACTATATTGTTCTCGCCTAATTCATTTAGTTTGTCTAGGCATTCCCAAACCATTTTAGAACTGATTACGCAAGAGCTCAGTGCTTTGATGGCTGCTTGACTATCTGTCATTATGATAATCCTTTGTCCTGAACTGGGCGCACTTTCTTATGGCGTGGATTTCCGCTTGAAAGATACTTGGGGTTTTTCCCAAGCTTTCGGAGTGTTTGGTTCCTGGCCCGAACACTCCTATCCCAGTTCCTCCTATTGCTTTTGAGCCATCTGTGTACCATTTACCTTTATGGTAAATCACCCTGAACAATATTTCAAATTACTTTAAAAACTACCTGTATAACATGCATAAAAATGTGAAGATGAAAAGCGCACATTTTTTCAAATTTAAATTAAATTGTCTCTGCAAGTAGTAATTTTATTTTAAGTGTGATTAGTGATGTTACTTAGTTTGATATAAATTACAGTCTTTAAGGGTACAAAAAATTAAAACTTCAACCTGAGCATTCAGTATTTTTTTGTGAAAAAGATTAACGTCTAATTCAAGCATCTTTTGCTTTTTAAAATATAATGACGTATATTATTCACCAGTGAATAATAGGTGAGTTTAATGAACAGGTAACTTGATACTGATGAATAGGACTTACATTGAAGTAAGTTATTGCCACCCTGTATCTATCTATAGTATAATAAACATTTGTCAAATTCGAGAGTTTAGGCTAGAAAAAAAATAATGTGGATGGTGAAAATTAATAGACCATAACATAATTCGTGACCATGATCTAAAAGCGTTTTTTTTTATAAATGTCTCTCCTTTATGGACATATTTCTAAGTACTTATGTGAAGCGAAGGGGAAAAAACAAGTGATGGGACGTCTGATTAAGGTCACTTCCGCAAGAGGAAGAAAAATATTCTAGCCGAAATATTAGGGTACTTTGAGAAACTCAGTGATTACAGCGACAGGGACAAAGGGACAAAAATATTTTTATATTGAAAGCCATTCAAAATATTTATGTCGCAAAAAATACATCTGACTGATAAATAGTTATCTTGCGAAATGTTTATCACAAGAAGGCGTTCCCAGAAAATAATAGTTTATCATTCATCACACGTAACACGATGTAAATGGTGAGGTAAAAGTCCAATATCTTGTAAAGTTACATTTTTTTAATGGAACACCCTGTATTCCACTCCAAATTTGAATTTTTTCTATTGCATTGATATACGGTTGTAGTAGCTTATACAGTGTATTCAAAAAGTTATGACCACTTTGTTCGAGATAAAATTTTTAAAGCTATGTAAGTTGTCGAAATAGTATTGAAAATTTTCTTTACATACTTTTCATTTACTACATCTCATTAAATATTTCACTGGAATCGGTACTATAGCTAGATTCACAAGAAGACTATAAATTTCAACTCGGGATTTAGTTTTTGTTGAATAATATCAGTTAAAAGCTTTTTAAATCACTTAAATATTGTTTTAATTGTTTGCTGGAATAGTTTAAGGCCCAGTTTCACCAAACTATGATTAATGTCGGATTAATTAAGCTCTACTTAATAGTTGAGCTGATTTAACAATATTTCCCGTTTCACCATGCATCAACCCGTCCGAGATGATCGCGATTTATCAGATCACGATTAGAACGGCAAACCATTTTGGCAACGTTGTGGAATGCAGAAAATTCTATTGTTCTGTGAATCTGTATAGTTCTGTGTCAGTCATTGAGATTTGGTAACGTACACGTAACGTAAACATAACCCTAACTAATATTTTGTATTTACACCACTCTGGTTATTTTATTTTCATAATAATAAACTATGACGAACAAAAATTGCAAAAAAAAAAACACAGTGGAAGATAAATAGATCCTAGGTAGTAGATGTTATTAGAAAATAGAAAGTGTTCGTATATAATAGAGAATAAAAAAACTGTTAATGAATCTATGAATTCAAAAAATGAATGATGGGAGAAGCAAGTTAAGGCCTGGTTTCGCACGTGCGATGGATGCATGCGTCCGACGCTTGCAGCCGCTGCATGCGTTCATCGCAGGGACTGGTCATATGGTACCACGTGCTTGTGGATTTACTAGTGCGTCGGTATCAAGCGCCTGCGTCTGAATGCAACGTCAAAACGCAACGACTGCTTCGGAGACCAGTCAAGCGGCGAGAACGCAGGCGATTGTGCAATACGAAACGTCAACATGAGTGTTGAAAAATGGAGCCGGGATGACGAGATGCTATTAATCGAATTAATATCCTTTCACAAATGCCTGTATGATGCCTAAAGTGAAAAATATAAAGATCTAATTATCATAAATAATGTCTGGAAACAGATAGCGGGAAAAATGGAGGGAAAAAGTGGGCATTTCTGTGCTAGTATATGTTATGATGGGGTTTTCTTTGAATTAACAACGAAATGATCGCTTCATCATCTTCTTCTTCAAATAGAAGGGCTAACACACACTCCATGATGATTTCACGAACTGAACTTCGAAGTTCTGACTGTCACTTCTAGACGCACAAGCAAAACCACTCAAACGCATGCGATGAACGCATGCAGCGGCTGCAAGCGTCGGACGCATGCATCCATCGCACGTGCGAAACCAGGCCTTAACAGAAGAATATAATTCTGAAGCAGCATGTCCCTCTTCAAAATGCCATAATGAGCAATATATCACAAAAATATTAAATATTTAAAAATATTAATTCCTATCTATAATATAATATTGAAATATGAACTAATCGGACTTAACACAGGTGAATCCTCCAAAAATGGCCGATTTGTACTAAATCGCGATCATTCGGTTTAATCCCGCTTTTGAGCATGGTGAAACGTTTCAATATCTTAATCGTGATTAGACGCTCCACTTAAGAGGTAATCGGGATCAAAACTGTTGGTGAAACTGGGCCTAGTGTCTCATAAGTAATGCAAGAAGATGATTAATAATCCAAACGTTTCAAACTATCTGAATAATAAAAGAAGAATGTTTTGGAAGAAAGCATAATTAGAAAGGAATATGGGTATCTTATCAACAAAAATATGCACAGAAGCAAGTTTGCTTATGATAGCAGTAAATAATTCATCCTTTCGTCAAGATAAATATTGTCCATGTTGTATATTGCTAGATCATTGAAATTTTAGGTTTGCGCAGAAACTGTTAGATTGGTTATTCCAATAGCATACTCTTCCAGTGTATAACAAAAATATACAGATGGTTTCTTTCAGGCAATGTCATAGAATATCCGGTAGTAGCGACATGCCCTAAAAACCATAATCTAGTTAGTTGTTTCTGGATAAATCGTATATTTCTGGAACCAAAAATTACTGGTTAATAAAACGCACGTACTCATATACAATTATCGACGAGACGTGTATCAAACGATATAGCTGAAGATTATAAAACTGGGCATCCATATATATTATATATCAAGTTTGGTAATTGAAGCTTCTTCTCGGTATTCTCATCACATACGCTCGGAAATCCGATTTTCTGGTCTCGGGTTATCGTTGATATCAAATATTCTAAGCTATTTCAAAATATACAAATAGGTTCGTTCCAACCAGCAATAAAATTCTGTTATCGTACACGTAACCAGTAATTTAACTATTTAATGCGCATGCGTGAGAGAAATTAGTAAAATTACTGGTAATCTCTTACCAAACGGTTGGAACGTATTTTGAACTAGTTTGGTAGTTGCACTGATTTTGACGCACACAGAGAAATATTTATTTCTCTATATAGACACACACTTTATTGTACCTACATATTAACATTAATAAAAAAATAAAAGTGTAAAATCAAGACATTTTATTTGTAATTATAAAGCCTTTAGACTTGAAAACACATAAAACTAAATACAACGAACTTATAAAAACCAAAATAAACACTTTCAACCTAAAAATATCAAATTAGTGAAACTTATACTAATAATATCACCTATATCAAAATATCACAATAATAGAAGTCTTTGTAACCTTAATAAATGGCAAAATTATGTGTATGTTCTATTTTGACCATTTTTCAATTACCTATATCATAAGTAGCAGCATATAAAGTGGTTTCGGTCTCCATTCTTCCCTTTTTCATTTTATCAACGACTACACAAAGAAACAGTCAGTAAGAAACGGTGCACACTATTTTCAAAACAGATCCAAAACTAAAAATTCACTTTTATATCCTATATTTACACTTTCCATAAAAATACAAATTTGACAGTTTAAGACGAAAATGTTGCCATTGCGCGTGTATCTTAATCTCAGAACTATCGATACTCGCTATCAAGCAAGAATCGTTTGAACGGTAATTTTACTGGTCCCCAAACGGGATGGAACAGAGAACTGATAGTAATCGATAGTTCAGAATCAGTAATTTCAGGTGGTTGGAACGATTTTTTTCAACTGCGCATGTGTATTAGTAATATTACTGTAAATTACTGGTGGTTGGAACGAACCTATATTGTAAGCTGTGTCGAAAAACGATACCTAGCGAAAATGTATAATGGTGACAAACAATACAAAAAATTTAAATGGAAGCACCTTCTAGACTTTAGTCTACCAATCTACTTATTATATGGAAGGATCTAGTAGGGCTTATACAATCAAAGATTGTTCTGGGTGACTACAACCTGTTGAGATCAAATGAATGCATAAGTCAAAGTAAAATTGCGCTAAGAGTTTTAACAAGAATCCTAACGGGACATTGTCGCCTGAATGGGCACCTGAAAAAGCTCAAACTATTGGAGGAAAAAGAATGTAGGTTTTGTGTCACGAAAGAAGAAACATTCATCCACATACTTTCCAACTGCAGCTCACTCCAGAATCCTAGAGCACAGTACCTGGGAGACTACTGGATAGAATAGGAACATTTACCTAAGTTGAAGCCTGCAGATATCCTGGAAAAGCTCAAAATAGTGGAGGAAGAAGAATGTAGGTTTTGTGGCATGGAAGAAGAAACCTCCATCCACTACTCTAATTCAGATCTACTAATTTCAGAGACTTAGGTAAGGGGGAACAATAGATCTTTTGAGTCTCAGTGAATGTCACCCCAAGGAATACATACATTATATGTTAAGTTAGGATTGTTGGCATTTGGAAACTTATTGGCAAAGACTTATATAATATTTCTGTGTGTGTGGTATTGAGAATTACATTTAGTAGTCCAATGAGGATATATACTTACTTCAGTATCTGCATTTATGACGATTCACTGAACAATCGCGACAAATTGTAGCTTCATCAGAAAACATAATTTGTTCAATAAAACGCGGTTTGCGGTTACATAAATCCTGCAAAATGTCGCAAAACTGCATATTCGGCGATATTGGGATAATCAGCGTTGAATTCTTGATGTAACTGATGGTAATTTTCATATTTCAGAATACGTAATTATCGGTTTATTAAAAAAAACACTTACACACTATGATAAACTTAATTTATATACACACTACTCATTTTTCTACACTCGGTATAATAATCGTATTAATTTATCTTCAACACTTAAATATTGTACTATTTATATTCATAAATTAACTATATTTTCACTCACTGTATACTGAAAAACTGTTCGACTCAATGAACTCAGTGAGAAGAAAATGTTGAAAAGTCTTTTGGGGCCCCTAAAACATCGGCCTAACAAATTGACCATTGCGGAAGCACCCTCTGGAGAAATTGTGATTCTGATGGTACAGAAGTGTGGCAGACCTACTCATGAGCCCCCGACATACAAGACATTTGCTATTATTGCGAGATTTATAGTGCTAGGGGGCAAAATGTTATACTCAGGACGCAGCTTTAAGACGCCACCACCGCCAAAACCTGGGGGCCTGCACAGTTTTATCCTACGAGAACTAGGATTACCTATAAAATGGTGCAGGGTCCTTTGGCAGGCGAAATTTTTGAAAAGGGGTCATTTTTGACAAATAAAATACGTAATAACCAAATTATTAATATCTTAACAATATTAAAATATTCTCAACCCGTTCTGTTACAGTGTGAACTAACGTTAACAGTATATTCAAAAATGATTTGACAACGAAAAACTTTAGCAATATCCATGAATACATCATCAAAAGCATATTCCAGTTATAATTACAACTTCAAGATATTATCAGCTATGAACTGTTTAATAGACAACTCAAATAACTAAAGTTACTCAACTATATAATATTACATTTTACAATAGAAACCGCGTATTGCGATAAATTCCGAAAATAAATTAGAACTAGATACCAGTTATTATATACATATACCTACCAAGAACAAACTTTCCACCTTTGTATCAAATTATATTTCAGAAATATTCCGCTTGTATAGTACAGACAGGGTTATTTAATTAGTCTGTTCTAGTTCAGTAACAAAATATTTATTATTCCGGTTCCAAAATTAGTTATACTCTACTTTGATTAGATTAGACATATTTTGAGATTCCATGACAAGTAGATATACCTTATTTCACGGTGACATCGTGTAAATAGTATGACGGTGTATTGCCACAATATCAAACCCAAAAAATTGTTGAAGTATGCCTTTATTTATTACATGATTATCACACAAATAAGCAAAATAGTTTTTAAAAACAAAATTTGGACAACTCACGATACACGTCGTAAAACGTTGGTCTAAAGTTCTCAGTGGGATAAAACAAATAACCATCCCAATTCTAATCTAATCTACTATTTATAACATAATAGGGTACACGCATATTTCATATTTTGCTTAGATATTAATTTGTAATAGTAAAGTTGATATCAAAAATAACTAATAATAGGAAATGATCCAGTTTCCATTTCGAATTACTTCCAAATTTTAAAATAAAATTCAAATTTTAATGCACTTTCCGACCAGCATCCGAGAATTTCCGAAAGCTACCGATGATACGTGTGATGTCATACTTTGTTATTACTTTTGTCAATATGACCGATATTGCACTAGGTTATGTGTAGTTTTGTGTTTATATTGTATTATAATTAACTATTAATTGCTTCATCGATGTAAATATATCATTTATATGTTTGTTTCAGACCATTACGTGTTTGTGTGTCCTTTTTTGTATTTCTAAAAGTCAACGTAAAGTGGATATTTCCGAGGATATTTTGGAACCTTTAGAAGAAAATATTTTATTTATATATACTGTAACGATTATTTTAATTTATATTTACAACTAATTAATTTATATTTACAAATTTATATGTACGGTCCTTAATTTACTAATTTATATTAAACACTAAACTAACTAACTACACTAATTTATATGAACGTCACTGAATAACACTTTATCGATCGGTTTCCTTCAATATAAGCACTATAGCTGTCCACCTATGTGTCTAGGTCTCAACTATCTGATGACTGTTGACTTTTAACTGAGCCCTGTGCGGCGATGCTCATATTTATATGGCAAGGGTAGATTTCTGGAATACTCTCGATGTTCTCTGGCCACCGATAGGTAGTCTATGGAGGGGATGGCAGTCTGAACTCTCGAAATCTCTGGAATGTTTTCGGCTAGTGGCTTGAAGAGACGCAGGGTTGAGGGGACGCAGGGCAGGTAATCTCGAAAATTCTCGATTACAGTCATAGTCGTCTCACGCGGGAGTTTCACTGGGACACTCGCGTAACAATACCAACCATATTTCGATACCGTGTAAGAAAGTCACTGTCTCACGAGTCGTTTCCACTATTTTTCTATTGAATATACTCAAAAATAACTTAATCGTGCTTTTTGGGTAGCCACTGGGGAACCACTGAATTTTACTCCTGTTGAATAATATTTCTGCACATTTTTAGTAGAAACTTGATGTGTCGTAAGAAAAGAATGTTTTTATGGTTTATTCCTAGACATATAGGTACATAACCTCCAACTATTAAAGAAGCAAAATTACCAACACAGAATTAGGCACATACATTAAAATAGTCTTCACAAACAAAAGCAGTAGTATTTGTCGAAATATTGTCTTTATTCCGACGCATAGCTTGCAATCACAATGCATTTTTGCTTGCACCACCAGGGAAAGTAAGAAATATTTTATCTGGAGTTTTAATAGACGTCGATTTACACTCTGGAACAGTTTTTTTGGCTTTATCCATTTTTAAAGCTTTCAGAAACAAATTAGGTCACAAAAACTCAGTGCGTGATACACGATACACGAATAAGAACGTAAACAAGGAGTGACGTCAACGGTTGGGGAAGCCATCTTTATGAAGTGAAACGCGTTTTGGCGGATTTTCAAATTTTATGATTTTTAAAGTCGTTTTAAAAGTAAAGTTAATATTTTTTTGAAAAATTAAGCATGCAAGATGTTAGAAGACCTGATAAAGCGTCAATTCCCACCAATAGCAAAATTTATGCCTGTACCCTATTATAATTGGCAATAACTATTCTATTCCTTCTAAGTTAATTTTTTCTGTGACTATTTTTTCCAAATCTATATTTTCCTATTACCCATATTTACAGATATTTCTTATCACCTTTTCTATTTCTTTATCCTTTATTTTTATTTTGATAAAACAGATTGCATCTTTACTTAGAACCCCAATAATAAATGAGACCATAAAGTGAAGTAATCCTCCCCAGGCGAGATTTCGACATGCATCTGGGCGGTCTCGGAGCAGATTGCATAGTTAGTTAAATGTTGTTCAGATTTAGAACAAAATCGTTTCGATTTATTTTAAATTATTGGAATTTCCTTTGGGAGAACCCACTTTCGAGTGGGATAAATAGCGTTAGCTGCCTTTGTCGTTATTTAAATCATATTATAGGTAGATATTTATTGTATAAGTGTATAAAATAGTGTTTTATCCCCGCACGAAAGTGTTTTCGAGTGTATTTTATCGGAAAGTAAATAAGAATGATGAATATAAACCACAAGACACATACAGAAGATACTAAGACTTCTCCATCGGTTTAATTCTACCAAAAATTTGCCTAATGTGACTGAAGATGTTTTCACTTCGAAAAATAAAATCACGCTCCGATTACCATGAACCAAACCAGTATACTGGATAATTGAAACAGGTTGAAGCGATATTTCTCAAAGGCACTAGAAGATATAAATCTGTTATTTGTAGCATGAACGACGAGGATTTCCAATTGACAATTTTTTTTATCACATAAATTGGTTTAACATGTAAATAATGGTCATTTACTAAAACAAACATTTATAAATAATGTGCTTTATTTTCGATTATACACGTGGCATATCATATCATTTGGATTACATTTTAATATTGTCACTCGATTATTTATGGCAAATGCGTCATTATTTTCCAGTCTACAATTTATTTTATAATGGATAATACCATAATATTATATACCTAGTTATGTCGGATTAATTTTCAAATGAATATTATTGAATAAACTGATATTAAATTCGTTTAATGATGTTGAATGGATCTGTGATATTTTCAACAATTCCAATACACGCCATTTTGTGTTACATCACCTGAAAACCTATCATATAAATATAAAAGTAATATATTCTCATTTAAATTTTACACCAAGGTTGATAATATAATAGTCCTTAGTATTCAATGTTGAAAATTCACTGACAATCGATACGAGGGTCGAGAAAATTGAAAAATAAGAATTTTCAAAAAAAAATACTTCATTCCTTTTATCACTGTAATGCCATGTAACGATGTCCCTCATTTTAATTTAACTCAAAGGTTGATAATATAATAGTCTTTCGTATTCAATATTCAAAATTCGCTGACAAACGATACGAGGGTCGAAAAAATTGAAAAATAAGAATTTTCAAAAAAATACTTCATTCTTTTCATCACTGTAATGCCATATAACGATGTCCCTCATTTAAATTTCAGTCGAAGGTTGATAATATAATAGTCTTTCGTATTCCATATTCAAAATTCGCTGACAAACGATACGAGGGTCGAAAAAATTGAAATATTTGAATTTTCAAATTAAAAATACTTCATTCTTTTTACTACTGTAATGCCATATAACGATGTCCCTCATTTAAATTTCAGTCGAAGGTTGATAATATAATAGTCTTTAGTATTCCATGTTCAAAACTCGCTGACACCGATACGAGGGTCGAAAAAATTGAAAATAAGAATTTTCAAAAAAATACTTAATTCTTTTTACTACTGTAATGCCATATAACGATGCCCCTCATTTAAATTTTTCTCAAAGGTTGATAATAATATAGTCTTTCATATTACATGCTTAAAATTCGCTGACAAACGATACGAGGGCCGAAAAAATTTAGAAATAGGAATTTTCAAAAAAAAATACTTCATTCTTTTCATCACTGTAATGCCATATAACCATGTCCCCCATTTAAATTTCATTCGAAGGTTGATAATATAATCATAGTCTTTTGTATTACATGCTTTAAATTCGCTGACAAACGATACGAGGGCCGAAAAAATTTAGAAATAGGAATTTTCAAAAAAAAATACTTCATTCTTTTCATCACTGTAATGCCATATAACCATGTCCCCCATTTAAATTTCATTCGAAGGTTGATAATATAATCATAGTCTTTTGTATTCCATGTTCAAAATTCGCTGACAAACGATACGAGGGTCGAAAAAATTGAAAAATAAGAATTTTCAAAAAAATACTTCATTCTTTTCATCACTGTAATGCCATATAACGATGTCCCTCATTTAAATTTCAGTCGAAGGTTGATAATATAATAGTCTTTCGTATTCCATATTCAAAATTCGCTGACAAACGATACGAGGGTCGAAAAAATTGAAATATTTGAATTTTCAAATTAAAAATACTTCATTCTTTTTACTACTGTAATGCCATATATAACGATGTCCCTCATTTAAATTTCAGTCGAAGGTTGATAATATAATAGTCTTTAGTATTCCATGTTCAAAACTCGCTGACACCGATACGAGGGTCGAAAAAATTGAAAATAAGAATTTTCAAAAAAATACTTAATTCTTTTTACTACTGTAATGCCATATAACGATGCCCCTCATTTAAATTTTTCTCAAAGGTTGATAATAATATAGTCTTTCATATTACATGCTTAAAATTCGCTGACAAACGATACGAGGGCCGAAAAAATTTAGAAATAGGAATTTTCAAAAAAAAATACTTCATTCTTTTCATCACTGTAATGCCATATAACCATGTCCCCCATTTAAATTTCATTCGAAGGTTGATAATATAATCATAGTCCTTTGTATTACATGCTTAAAATTCGCTGACAAACGATACGAGGGCCGAAAAAATTTAGAAATAGGAATTTTCAAAAAAAAATACTTCATTCTTTTCATCACTGTAATGCCATATAACCATGTCCCCCATTTAAATTTCATTCGAAGGTTGATAATATAATCATAGTCTTTTGTATTCCATGTTCAAAATTCGCTGTCAAACGATACGAGGGTCGAAAAAATTGAAAAATAAGAATTTTCAAAAAAATACTTCATTCTTTTCATCACTGTAATGCCATATAACGATGTCCCTCATTTTAATTTTACTTGAAGGTTGATAATATAATAGTCTTTCGTATTCCATATTCAAAATTCGCTGAGAAACGATACGAGGGTCGAAAAAATTGAAATATTTGAATTTTCAAAATAAAAATACTTCATTCTTTTTACTAATGTAATGCCATATAACGATGTCCCTCATTTAAATTTCAGTCGAAGGTTGATAATATAATAGTCTTTCATATTCCATGCTTAAAATTCGCTGACAAGCGATACGAGGGTCGAAAAAATTGAAAAATAAGAATTTTCAAAAAATTACTCCATTCTTTTTATCACTGTAATGCTATATAACGATGTCCCTCATTTAAATTTTACTCAAAGGTTGATAATATAAAAGTCTTTCGCTCGGTCTTTCGTATTCCATGTTCAAAATTCGCTGACAAACGATACGAGGGTCGAAAAAATTGAAATATTAGAATTTTCAAGATAAAAATACTTCATTAATTTTATCACTGTAATGCCATATAACGATGTCCCTTATTTAAATTTAGAACAAAGGTTGATAATATAATAGGAATAAAAAAAAATTTTTATCATTGTAAAGCCATATATTAAATCCACATGTTGGCATATAGATACAATTATTATTATACGAGTTATTATATAGCCAATTACGGATATTTTTATTTCCAATTCATTTTTTTTCCATACTTTCTTAGTCTGCTCAACAAAAATGTTGACCTTATTACAAAATATCACACTTGAATTTTTTCAATTGTATATTCCCCCCGTAACTGGTGAATCCGATTACCGACGATCAACGACTGAGCGGTGTTGCCATATCAATTTTGCTCGCTTGGAGCCAGAGATCCCTAAATATATCATCATCAGGAGCGGTATTACGATGCGTAGATATTGTCAAAATAAACTCGGTAACAGGTGACGTTGATTTCCTCAACATTTTCTTACACTGGGTTTGTTCCTTACACCATTTTACTAAAATACAATATAATGTAACACTTGTGAATGAAAATTTCTAAAAATAAATTATGTACTGCTTATGAAAATGTGAAATTACTTCGGAATTAAAAATGGGAGTATTATGAGTGTATCGACTGTAAACTTTTCCTCAGTTCTCGTTACAGAGTACTTTCTGCCAACAAACAGGCAACTTTACTGGGTAATCAGAGAGGAATATGAACTTCTTTATCTAATTGTGAAATTTCACGATGTAATAAAAGAAGCAGCTTTTATAAAATAAGCTTTCTTGTTTTGGAATATAAAGGACTTTCAAAGTATATCGCAAATTTAAATTATGAGAATATAAAATATTTACTTTTATTTTTATATCAAGGAAAAATTCGAATGAAGTGTGTGTTACTAAGTAGAGAGGGAATCATTGAAAAAAAAACCACCTTCTTAGAAATCAGACAAACGGGGACATACCACAAGACGGTATGAAGAAAAAGTATACCTTTTCGAAGAAATTCGTTACGAAATTAAGCAATAATAAGAAATGGGATCCAACTTACCAGACTTGGAAAAAATGCCATCCAATGGTACACAGACGGTTCAAAAGCAAAAGGGGGAACTGGGATAGAAGTGTTCAGGCCAGGAACCAAACACTCTGAAAGCTTGGGAAAAACCCCAAGTATCTTTCAAGCGGAAATCCACGCCATAAGAAAGTGTGCCCAATTTAATATTGATAAAGGATACATAGGACGAAGGATTATCATAATGACAGATAGTCAATCAGCCATTAAAGCACTGAGCTCTTGTGCAATCAGTTCCAAAATGGTGTGGGAATGCCTAGACAAACTCAACGAACTAGGCAAGAACAACCTTACTATGGATTACAGGACACACTGGAATAGAAGGGAATGAAATAGCAGATGAACTAGCAAAGAAGGGGACTATCATACCTTTCTAGGGGCCTGAACCCTTTTGCGGAATCAGCCCCAATGTAATATTGGAAGAAATAGGTAAAGCAGAAAGATAGAGAAGATCTAACCATTGGAAATATCTACTAGGGCTCATACAATCAAAGATTCTTCTGTGTGACTACAACCTGTTGACACTACTACAACCTTAGTTTCTGAGAAGAGTCTCAGAAACTAGTAGCTCCTTTAGTCCCATTTTCCGGAGGAGTTTTAGGATATCTGCAGGCTTCAACTTAGGTAAATGATCCTCCTCTATACAGTAATCTCCCAGGTACTGTGCTTTAGGATTCTGGAGTGCTGTGCAGTCGGACAGTATTTGGATGGAGGTTTCTTCTTCCATGCCACAATATCTGCATTCTTCTTCCTCATTATTTCCAGGTGCCCCTTCAGGCGACAATTTCCGAGACAATTTCTATGATCTCTGTTAAAACTCTTAGCGCAGTTTCATTATGACTCATGTCACCCAGAAAAATCTTTTCAATGGTCAGATCTTTTCTTTTTTCTTCTTCTCTTTACCTGTTAATTACTATCATAAGATTGTTCATAAATATATAGAATTCGTGTAAACCATTTCCTGAGATAAGTAATTAAAACGTTCTGTTCTTAAAACTCTATTTAAAAATACGAAACTCTACCAAAACCTCATTATTGTTGTCTTCTATTGTTTTCCCAAACTAGACAATGCACTTTTGAAGTTTACTTACTTTTGCAATGGGTTTTATGTGAGCACTGGAAATTTTATCTCTAATTACATGAAACATACTTAAAAGTACAGTTAAAGTCAACTGCTAAAGTTTTTCAACACATGTTTTCAATTATCTCTCACTGAGAGGGAATATTCAAGTTTGTTTGATATTTTTGGATAATTATATACAGAGTAACCAGAAACTTTATATATATATATATAATTATTTAAATTACATTGGAACACTTTGAAATTTTGGTGATGGATTACGCATATACCTACTGTAGTAATTTTTACAGGGACTACCTGTACAATTACTGAATAGGAAAACTAAACCTCTCAATCGATTTAGCGATAAAATTGTATAAAAAAGTGTATAGAATACTCTGTATGGAACTACTACAGCTATCTAAACGCTGTGTCGACAGCATAAAGATGTATAAAAAGGTTAAAAATGTGTATGGAAAGCCTGCCGACGTAGCTGAATATGTTCTAAATCGCCTGTGTAGAGAGAATAAACACTTGATGGAAGTGAAACATCATCTCTCGCATCAAGAACGGCAAATATTGAAAGTAGACAACGAATCACAATAAGCGAAATGATAGAAGAAGACGACTTCCAACTTCCAATATAACCTTTTAATTTAATTGGTGTTGATGGGTAATAAATACGGAAAAAGTTTATTGGTCAAGCCGAGTTCAACTTGATAAATATCACGCGTCTTTAAAAACTGCTTGAGAAATGTTAGCAATCCAATAATCCAGATCTTGCGAGGTTTTCCAAATACAATTAACTGACTGATAGTAATCTAATATGACCCAAAGTATCTCCCGCTATTTGCTATTTGTTTCCAACTATTTCCAATAAAAAATACCATTAAACATTATTCTGTTAAACCTGGTTCAAGACACTCTGTAAATACACGTAACAACCTTTTGCATTTTAAATGAAATCATCAGAATTCTTCTTCTATTATATACAGCCAGAAAGTAAGACCATAAAGTAACACGTCTAACCAATTTTTCAATTTTCATAATTCATGACAATCTCAAGTTGTCGTCGGAAAATTTGTGGCAATTTCCAGGCCATCCCCATTCTCATACAATTATAAAGTAAGTTTAAATTGGCTATATAAGAGGTACTTGGAGAAAAAGGGTTCGAGTAAAAGCTTTTCTGGCGTGTACTAAAAGGTAACAGGGTGACCGTTGGAAAAATTTTGAATATACTGATTGCGAAGACCCTTATGGAAGTATGCCGGGTTATACAAGTACGACAGAAAAACAGCTGGAAGAGCGAGAAAGAATAACTATGCGCGGTCATTAAGGCGTGTACTTTGTTTCACCTTAGGGGTGTATTCTTATTTCCCGAGACTGGCGGAATGCTCATTGTCCCCTATTTTAACCGCTGTTGCCAGAAGCGCAGATTAATTTGTACACATGATATTTTTCTCTCGTTTTCGTTGACTTTTTTTGGAAGTCATGCACAATAGGTAAAATAAGACACTTTCATCCGGCAACATTATGCCCTTTACAGAAAGAATTCACTAGTTGGTGGGTAGGGGGGCAATGAACCTTCCGCCAGCCTCGGGAAATAAGTATACACCCCTAAGTGATGACCGCGCACAACTATTCTTTCTATCTCTTTCATATATCTTTGTCGTACTTGTGTAATCCGAGGATTCCGATGTAATTTTCGCAATCTGTATATCAGTAGTATTTGGAACCTCTCTGTGAAATGGAACTGCTAAGTTGAAGAACATGCTCCAGGTAGTCTTAGTTTTAACTGCAATTCAAGCATATCTAGGTTGAACCCGAAATAATGAAACTCGTACATTTTATTCACAATATTGTTAGATCTCGTTTAAGATATTCAAATTTGGCGCTCTTATAATCTTTCAACCGCTCACGCATGCGCGCCAACACAGGCGGGCACGAGGGAGGAGATGTACATCCCCCGTGTTTCCGTCCGGCATTCGCTGCTTGACTTGGGTTGTTAATAGTTGTTAAATATTAATACATCTAAGAATAAGAAATCTAACATCAGGTGTGGGGTACACGTGCACTTTCTTAACCCCTCTGTGCTATGTGAGATTTTGTAGTTCATACATGTAAATAAATATTTCTGTGGGCGAATTGAAATGCATTACGGCAGAAGAGCACCAATTTTGGATAAAACCGTTTGGATAAGACAGTAATGTATGGTAAAAAACAAATTTATATCAAGTTTTAAACTGTATTTGGGTGATCAGAGCGAAAAACCGTAAGTAGAGTTGATTCTTTTTCTAATAAAATCTGTGCAAAGGTGGTTACCGCATGGCAACCCATTCCAGAAACGTTGATTATAAAACTGATTTTAAAGTATCTCTTCTCAATGGTGAAATTGAGTTGAAGCAGTAATTTTTATTGATTTTATTGGTGTGTACAAGTTCTACGGGGTTCAAACAGTAAATTCAAGTGTTTGCGGTCTGTAAAATTGTTTCAAACTATTAGATATTTCAGTTATTCTTGGTGACTCGTCATCCATACTAGTATTGTGGCATGACATGAGTGGCTCGATTGAATTTTATTATAAAAGTTCAAAAGTTTCTATTGCTATAAAAAATAATTCATTTCTGGTGAATCTACAACGAACACATCACCGGCTCATAATAACAACGTCGATAACGCCGACAGAGCATTCGGTACCGAAAAAAAAACTGCACCACGAAACAACACAATGCTTTCGGCTTCCTACGTCCAGACAAACACGCTCGAGGCGGTGTAATTGAAACTTGACTAAGACGCCTGAACAAATTTTAGAGAGAAAAATTATTTTTTATTTAATGTTCTAATCTAGATACAATAACAATAACCATTCAAAGTTATTACCTGTTGTAATCTCTGGTATCATACAAATTGTCCTATTGATACGACATGTTGAATAATTATTGAAACACTGGCTAACAAAAATAAATTGAACCAAAGTTTCGCGTATTGTACCGTTACGGTGGCTTGGAAGTTCTATTTACAATTCCTATTTTGTTACAAATGCTTTCGTAGAACTTCCTGATGTAAAATTGAAACCTAATCTTGTGGTAGCACCACACAATCATACTAATTTACTAATTACGATGTTGACATAGGCGTACATAATTATATAGGTAAGAACAGTCTAAGTCTTTTGATGATAACAAACGGGACGTCAGCAGAAAATAGAAGCTTGATTATTTTTCGACGTCCTTCGAAACCAATAGACAATTTCGGTTTCAGTGATTCATAATTACGTCCTAGCCGGTCGAAATAATAAATATGGTGGGAATAATCTACTCACATTATTATTACTCCAGCAAGAATTGTCCAATGTGCATTGTTTTCATTGAATGTCAGCCACATGGCGAAGTGTATTTTCTTGAAGCGCTGTCATACATTTTTAAGAAATTTTGAACCGAGTGCTATGAATTCTTAATTCTTAAAAGGTTATTCAGAAAAAATAATCTATCGACCACCATTAGATTAGATCCCTGAACAATGTGTAAACAGTGTTAAGGTTTATTTATTTATGTTGCTACATTCAATAGATGTTGCCAAACGTATTGTTTGAAATGTATAAAATCCAATAATTGTTATAGAATTGAGATAGATGTAATGTAGATCAATTTGTTCAATCTTTGAAAGTGTACAGAACTTCCTTCACACACGAACGAATATGTTTATAAACAGAATGCCAATTTGAAATTTTATGAAATCCTATATTTTTCAATAAATGTGACAAAGCCGCTCACATTTTTTTTATTATTTTTTTTCTAGACCATTGTTTGTTTCAATTGTTACTGGGAAACATTTTGATGTAGACGAAATATAAGTATGCTTTATGGAATAGTTACATTTATAAAATGGCGAATCGTTGTGTACTATAATATGCAAAAAAAAGTAAGGTTTAAGTGTTGTTTACATTATATCCCTCCACAGGTATACAGCAGGTCTCATAATCTCTGTCAGGTTGTTTTCAGTATTTTTTCGTCTACTAATACAAAAATACCCGCATCAATACTGAGAGTCATTTACAGGAAGACTTACGTAAGTAGTATGAGCTATATTTGGTTTGTAGTTAATTAAATGTTGCTAAACAAATTAGCGTCTTTGAGATATTTAAATAAATCACTTGTGTCTTTGGTGAGCACATCCTTGAATACCGCAACTAAGTTATTCTGTTTTATATGTCTGGAAAATTCAGGACACCAATGTTAATGTGTTTCACGGTAGGAGAAGTATGATAGTTTTTACATACTGGTGCTGGATCTCTCTTGAGGAGATATTTGAGTGTGTGCCCTATACGCAAGCGGCTTGATCTCTTGGTTTGTCCAGTATTGATAGACAGAACTCAACTTGTATCTTAAGTCCTCTTTGTTTGGATGTCGTATGATTCCATATTACTTGCCACGAATTAAATATGTTATGTTTTTTTATTACATTAACGTGGTCAGTGCAAGGATTTTTTTTGTGGATGCAATAACTGTAGTGTCTACAGATAATTGATCGATTTCCTCGTTTCTTTTTATGCCAGAATGATATATGGAACCTATGGAAATGATATGTTTTCAGTTTCTTCTCGCTCTCTTGTGGCATTAGTAAATGAAAAGCACTTTATTTCGAATTACCTCAGCAAAGACTAAGAAAATTACGGAATTTCATCTTCGGTACCATCTAATAATGAATTCGCTGGTTCGCTGTGTTGAGAAACATGTTGAACATTGTTTGATATGTGTTAGAAGGTTGAATAGAACCAGTCAGGTTGGTTTTAAGCTACGTTTCATTACCCTCGATCCAAATATTATTGAAAATTCTGGAAACCTTAACACAGTACCTATTCGTCCTAGTTGAGGCTTTCAAACATTTGTCTTCTTTGTTTCCAACCTACCTTCGCCACTGAATAAACTGAGCCAAGTTTTTTTTACAACTTCATAAGAACATTTTATGCTTCAGCATGAACCAATGGTGCTGGTACCAATTTAACGAAAAGAACTTCAAATCATTTATTTAATACTTTGTTATCGAAATGCACGTGAGAACCTCTGATTTATATCGCTCCAATAGTTAAACCGCAACAAACCTGCTAAGAGTAGAACGGAACATTTTTCAGATTGGCCGAGCAAGTCTAGAAAATTTAAATAGTAATAATTAACACAAATCAAAACTAAAGAGACTGTTCCCCTGTGTGAGTAATCCCACTATGTTTCGTCTAATCTATGCCGTGTTAGATCATTGGTAGTAGATTGACTTCGATCAACCCATCGCAGATACGTATGCGTTAGATTGCAGTTAGAAAGTGTAAAATGACCCATCGCAAATATGTGCTTGATGCAATATTTCCATCGTGTCATTTACTGAATTATCAATTAGAGTGTAGAATGACCCATCGCAAATATGTGCTTGCTGCAATATTTCCATCGTGTCATTCAGTAAACTATTCAAACAAAAAAGGTTAAATGTTACAATATCTACAGCCTATCATTCAAATAAAAATTAACCTTAAATGGCCCATCGTGCCGCCTGCTGAATTATTGTTGTGAGTAACTGTTGGCACCACAACAGTCTGAGTAATGTTTTTCTTTTGGTAATTTTAAAAATAAAAGAAAAAAGAAATATTCTAATGTATTGCCAAACCTGCCGCAATTGGGGAAATTTCGAGAAAATTTGTGAATCTAGAATACGCGCATAATGATGAACCTAACTATTAAGTGTACTTACATACCTTATAAGTATTGGTTAAGATAAAAGATTTCAATTCTTTGTCTGCTCCTAGCTTCTTTTCCAGGTTTCGAGATTTGTGCATTCCGAGAGCGGAATGGTGTCAGTTTGGCCGTGTTAGATCTCGTTTAAGATATTCAAATTTGGCGCTCTTATAATCTTTCAACCGCTCACGCATGCGCGCCAACACAGGCGGGCACGAGAGAGGAGATGTACATCCCCCGTGTTTCCGTCCGGCATTCGCTGCTTGACTTGGGTTGTTAATAGTTGTTAAATATTAATACATCTAAGAATAAGAAATCTAACAATATGATCAGATAAAAAACAAAATTTATAATCTCAAATCACTTTGATATAAACTCCCAAATGTTCCAAGAACGATTTTAATGTATCTATTATGCATCTGGTGTATATTGCATGAGATAAAACGTTGAATAACTTTCCGTTCAACTATTTTCAAGAAGCTTTAAACTGTCACAGTTTTCGATCTCCTTAATACCAACGTGGATTTGTGGTTCAGACTAATAAATGTGATTTCAATGGATTCCTTCAACCGAGTAGCTGAAGGTATTTAAGATAATGATGTGAAATTGACTTTAATAATAGTTTTATACTTTTAAATAACGTGAGTGTTCACGTGGAAGAAATAACTACTTCTCGGGCTATCGAATTACATGTTTTAACGAATGGCGTTTTTTTTGCCTAGTATAAATTCCAATGTCCGCCTATGGTTTTTAACGGTTTTAGGGTCTATTACCTGAAAACGTGCTATCAATATGATAAAAATGTATGAAGAAAAGGGATAACTTTGATTGCTAACGTGTGTTTCAACATGCGTTGTTTTTATAATAATATAAATAGACACTAGTTTATCTCGATTATTATTAATTGCCATTATTGATCTGTGAAATACAAAGAAAACTCACAAGAGGCGAAATCTAGATAAATTTACTCATCTTATCTTCACAAATAGATTAGAAAGTGAAAAATATACATCACATGAAACTAAATTTGTGCTTCAGGATTTTTTTTGTTGATATGTTATTGTGCTATGTAATATGTTTGTATGTATTTTTTGGGGAGACATTCACTAAGACTTAGAAGATCTATTGTGTCCCCTTACTTCTTCTCAGAAACTAGTAGCTCCTTTAGTCATATTTCCCGGAGGCATTTTAGGATATCTGCAGGCTTCCACAAGGTAAATGTTCCTCTTCTATCCAGTAATATCCCAGGTACTGTGCTCTAGGATTCTGGAGAGCTGTGCAGTTGGAAAGTATGTGGAAGGAGGTTCCTTCTTCCATACCACAAAATCTATAATCTTTCTCCTCTATTTTCTATTTCGAGCTTTTTCAGGTGCCCATCCAGGCGACAATGTTCCATTAGGATCCCTGTTAAAACTCAGCGTAGTTTTACTATGACTCATGCATTCATTTGATCTCAACAGGTTGTAGTCAACCAGAAGAATCTTCGATTGTACCTATTTCTACCAATATTATATTGGGGCTGATTTCGCAAAAGGTTTCAGGTCCCCAGAAAGGTATTTCAGTCCCCCTCTTTGCTAGTTCATCTGCTATTTCATTTCCTTTTATTCCAGTGTGTCCTGGAATCCATAGTGAGGTTATTGCTCTTGCCTAGTTCATTGAGTTTGTGTAGGCATTCCCACACCATTTTGGGACTGTTTACACAAGAACTGCTGGCTGGCTGCTTGATTATCCGACATTATGATCATCCTTTGCCTTCTGTATCCTTTATAAACATTGAACTGGGCACACTTTCTTATGGCGTGGGTTTCCGCTTGAAAGATACTTGGGTTTTTCCCAAGCTCTCAGAGTGTTTGGTTCCTGGCCCGAACACTTCTATCCCAGTTCCTCTTTTTGCTTTAGAGCTGTCTGTGTAAAATTGAATGACATTCTTTCCAAGTCTGGTAATGTATTCTCTCGTTATCAATAGGCTAGTTCTACAACTCCACGAAATGGATCTATAAGTGAATATTGATCTCATTATGGCTTAGGATTTTTAGGTTACAGCCCCAATTTCTCCCTGCCAGGTTTCTGCACACCATTAGAACTATTTTTGCCTTGTATATAATCTCCTTTTCGTATTTGTTCCACAGGAGTTTACCGTCTTGAGTCAAACCTAGATACTTTACTTCCTGTCTCCATTCTGTCTCGTTCCCATCACGTTTTATAGTTTTGAGGTTGAGTTTTCTTTTCTCAGTAAAGGCTATGCTATGAAGTAATTTCATACGTGGTTTCTCCGAGCTTCTTTTATTCAATACAAAAATCCTATATTTAGCATTTATAATTTATGGAACGTAATTATATCATATTCATTTATGGAGATAACGAAATCCATTTAAATCTCATTTATGAAGCTAAACTATAAATCCTTGTTGGCGTCGTTGAGAAGATCGCAAACTGTAACGGTTAAAAGCTCCTTAAACATACTCAAACGGAGAGTAATTTAAAGTTTTCTGATACCAGATGCATACTACATTAAAAGCGTTTACGGAATATTTTAAAGTTTAATAGCGACGTGATATAAAATTGTTTATTCACTTCCACAAAAGTATTTATTCCTGGAAAAGACAGGATGGACGATGACCTCCTACTTTACAAATACAGATACATAACACAGCAAGTTCGTTGTTCTTAATGGATAACCTGTAGTTTATCACTCTTCAACTTCTATACTTCTATTACAACTAAAAGATGCAATTTGCGTAAAAAGCTCAAGTGACAAATCCAACTGTTTTTGATGTGCTCCACTTAAAGTTTCTCGGTGTCTCGATCGTCGCAACGATAAGCTTTATCGGGATATAAATTTCTTTCGGCTAAAACACAACCAATTGGTTTTTCACTAGGCAATCTACTCATGTAGGATAAATTAAAATATGGGATAGGATGCCATCACATGTTATGTATTAGAAAAAAATAAGTATACTCCAGAGGCGTGCTTAATGTATTAATTCTATGATTTATTATTAGTATAATCAACCTGTCATTTGATGACTTTGACATTTCACGTGAATTATATAATTGAATGTAAGTGAAAGTTTCTTATAGGTAGGCGAAATAATTTTCAACTCTTGAGACACAATATTTTATGTCAACCCTGTAACAGTAAGACATGGGACGATAATAATATGTCATTATATATTTTCCAATTTTGACAAATATAGACAAATTTTATCATTTTTATTACAACTTAGAATACAATAAAGCAAAATTTCCTTTTCGTATAAAATAACCGTTATTCCATTTTACTGGTAGTATCAAAAATATATCCTTTTGTGATACTCAAATTCGTCCAAGCTATTCTTCACGTAACTGTCATTGGTTAACCATAAAATTCCCGAATGGTTTTAAGATATCGATCATCTAATTATTGAAGGGTAAAATTTTGTATCGGGATATAAATCCTTGGAAAATGGAAGGAATGGAAAGAAATATAAATATAGGTTACAAGAATTATAAAATAGTTACTTATTTTTAGCACTACAGGCTCTCTTCGAGATATTCCACACTCTCTTTCTATTTCCCTCTGTTCCTCGCCTCGTTTTCCCACTCCCTAACTCCCACTGCTCTCAGGTCTCTCCCAACCTTCTCCAAACATTTTTCCTTGGTCTTCCTCTTCTCTTTTTACCACCTTCTCCTCTTCTTTTAGCACTCGTTCTACCCATATGTCCCAACCTTCTTGCTTTCTGAGCTTTTTTACGTTCCCATATTTCCAGTTTATTTTTATTTCCATTACAATTTATATTAAAATCAGTTTCCTCATAAACTTGTTGTATATTTTTCAATATTTTTATCGTATTTTATGCATCGTTTCATTAAATGCTATTTACTCGCCATGGAATTAATGACTTCATGCAAAATAATTCAAATTACCAATCGAATAAATTTTTAATTTGCTGTGAAATATTCAAAGTATTTACTGATATGTGATGTCATTACTATTCTAGCATTAAAATTGTATTTTATGCACGACCGGGCGAAAAAGTCCAGATTATAAATACGTTTAGCGGGCGTAAAGTGTCACTTTACCGCCCGCGGACTACTTTAGCGCCCGCTTTACCTTATCATAATATTCTCTTGGATTTGGCGGGTGGTAAACTTAATTTTGCATCTTCTGCTGCTTTAAAAATTTCCGTTGGTGTTCCGGAAACTATTTCATCGTCACTACTGTCCATTACATAAACAAAATAATATATAAAACTTTTTCGAAAATATACTAAGAAACTTGCAATACGTGAAGTTGACTGTAAATAAAAATGGCGTCTACCTATTCTTGTCCTATTGACTTGGTTGCTATGGTAATATAGATTATTGTTTTATCATCTTATTAGTTTCAAGACTTATTTTTATTTAACTATACAAATGATTTGGTAGATTGTTATCCAGGGTGAGTTATAATAATATCGAGGTATAAAATTTATCCAACTTGAAACATTTATAATAACCTACTCACAAAAGGTGAAAAATAGAAAATAAAACATATTTATTAATAAACTATTATTAATACGGTCGTGCATAAAATTTTTGTATATTTATTAATAAATGACTATTAAAACGGTCGTGCATAAAATATTGTATGTGTTTCAGGCGTAAACAGCGTTTATGGACCTTACGTGTTAATACTTACTTACACGTTGCGGTCCATAAACGCCTGTTTTACGCCCTTGGTACATAAATAACTATTATAAACGTGAATTGCTCCTTTCAAAACTTTATTATTCTTTTTTTATAACTTATGGCTTAAAATCACCTAGGTGCAGAATTAGCATGTTTTTTTTCATTTTCTTATTAAAAAATTGAGTTGCAGACTTCATGAAGTCATTAAATATCTTGAAAACTACAAATCTTTTGATATGTTCTGTATTTTACGTGAAAAACATTAAGGACTACAAAATTAATTGAAAATAGCCACAAATGCCAGCGGCGTGAAAAATGGGAGGAGAAAAGTGACATATTCTCCCAAATGCACAATGGATCAAGAATTGACAAATGTTTTTTTATCAAAATATGCCTTTTTACATTTAAAAACAACCTGCCAAATGTCAAATCAATCTATTCATCCATTTTAAAGTTATCAAACCAAAATATTTGAAATTTCATAACTGTTAGTATCATTTTAAAACACCCTGTATATAAAAGTAACCTGGGGTGGCATTCTGTTAACACTGGCGAGTAGTTTTGAATCGATCTTGTCGATATACAAGTTCCGTTCACCAAATTTGGTTGTTTTGGAGCGAAAAATAGTTCTAATTTCTGATACCCATAAGGTGTCGCCTACGTATTCTCTATATTATTTCCTTGTCAAAATAACAACGTGAAATGTAAAGCGATCGCTAGTTTTTATGAACGGAATGTCACCCCAGGTCCTTGTTTGCGGCCTTCCAAACAGCATAGATTGTCGCTAGAATTGTAATCCTATGTCCCCATGCGCTAACCCTTATTTGATGAGAGCTCAAGCGGAATTTTCGATTCAAGTGATTTGAAAAAAAAACAGCGAAAAGTATTGTCGCATTTACATCTATAAATCTTGAGTGTATTTTTGGCCCTGATCCCCGACGCGTTTACCATTCGCGATGTTTCCTATTTTTATACAAATTAAAAATAAACGATATACCGTCTAGTAAAGCACTAGTAAATTATCCGGGTCGATAACATTTTGGGTTTTCCCTTGTGGAGTAAATATTCTAATAAAGTAAACAAAAATACTTGAAAAGTGACCACCCTCTACATCGATACGTTAAAGACAGTCACATAATTTTCAAATGCAGTATCAAGTATACAGGGCGCTGAAAAGTAGAGCTTTTTTTAATAAATTGTATAACTCACTACAATCATAATAATATCATTGCAATCTTAATGACAAGTAGAATTAACTTCGATCTGACACGGCGTTCTGGAACACGCTGTACAATTGAGACTAATTTTAAAATATTGTCCATCAGGCTGGCTAAAATCAGACAAAATTTTATTCGAATACAATCTAGGGTTCACAAGATACACTGGACACTGAAGAATCACTCGATATGAATATATTCTATATAGGGATAATCATACATTATGTGCTAATTTCAAACAACTGTATAAGAATAATTTTTATAGGAATTGACCAATTATTATAACAAACCATTTATTTGGAAATTTAATTCTAGTTTGTCCTACAAAGTGATAATTATTTCGATAACTAGGATGGTACCTACCTACTTTGTAATTTAATTTAACATCACTTGAACGTTTCAAGAGTTATTTTACTGAGAAGTTGAGTTTTCTCCACTTTATTTTTATTTTATTTTAATTTTTTTTCCACTTGATAAGAAAACCTTGTTAGGAGCTTGTTTTTTTATTCAAAATTCCAAGTTTTACAAGAAGTTTTGTTTTTTTTTGCAAGGAAATATCAGTAAAAACTAAAGTATTAGAACAAAAGCAAATATATTGTTTATAACTTACGCCATAAAAGTATTCCTCTGCATTTTGGAAATATCATCAGGAACATAATACCACTTTCATACAGAATTAATAAGAACTCGAAACACTATTGATAAAATTGATAAACTCCACTATCCTTGTGTAAAACAAACCAAAGAAAAATAGAATAAATATATTCAACAGCACTCCAGCACTTTTCAGACACTAGAATTTTTGTTCTCAATGAAACTATTTTTAGCACTACGTAGTGGAAAATATAATTTAAATAGTTTAAAAAGAAAATTATTATTTAACTAGAACAGAATTTTGCCAAAAGACTCGTAATGTAATAAAAATGATAATAGCCGAGCAGTGCGAATATTATGACGTACAATTTCAAAATTCCTGGAATACTACGTCCGCTCGTTCCAGGATTTGCCGCACAACTGAATTTTCAGCTGTTTCAGCCTCCCAAATCTTCTGCATTGTGCGAGGTTGCCGCTGACGCAGCTTCTATCAAACCTTTGGAAATGATTGAAGGTTTGCTTTTGTTATTCTTTTTTTTTATTATTTCTATTACATTTCTCGATGGGGATTAATTGTTTTAATCTGTGAATAAATCATTGATGCTTTTTTCTATAGTGACTTCTGAAAGTGTTTAAAATTTTTCACAATATAATAGGTATACCTACCTTTGTCTAATAAAAAGACAATGATAATACCTACCTGAGCCGTAACTTTGGTAATTTAAATAAAACACCCTGTATGTTATTGGCTTATCGGATTCTATTTATAAGTTTAAATATCTATTTCAGATGAACGCAACACTTGGTAATAGTCATTATAAAATGTGTGTATGTCTTAGGAAAGTGAGAGAAAAACAACAGCATGTCAATCTAAGTTTATTTTGTTGGAATATGAAAATATTAGGACAATGCAATGGAGAACTGTGTGTTTTAATAAGACTTGACTCTAAACGTAATTATTATTAATATTATAAGATTACCTACTAGACCAAAAAATAAAGCATGCAAGTATAGTAATTTTTGTAGACAAAAAAACTGGTCGAAATCGGATGTTACGTAGTATTATTTTTATATTAGGTACTTTTAGCTTGTCAGAAGTTTTAACACGTATCCGTATCGGAGTTACGTTGACGTAAAGAAAACCTTTTTAGCAGAAAACGTATCGTTTCGTTCTGTTTTTAATTGTATAACCTCAATGTTTTTTATTTTACCATTTAATATCTTTGTAGAGGGTAAAATGGGGGCGATATAAACAATCCATTGCTTATAGACGACAACGATGATGATTTTAATGACCTATTTTTGATGCAGATTAAACCAAACCAATATCAAAGAAGAAGAAGATCTGTAAAATAGCACTAATAGCACGGAATACTGACTTAGGTCGGGATACGGATACGTTTAGGTATACGGAGTAGGGTACGTAACTTTGAATATAAAACAGTCTGTTTTATCATTTTTATATTCAAAGGTACGTAACAATACGTTCAACACATCGTATCGGCTGAGACGTAACGGGTCTACACATGCGCAGTTCGTTACGTATACGGATACGTGAGGAATTTAAGACAAGCTAAAAGTACCTATTATACGTTTTGGACACGCAAATGTTGTTAGAAATATTTAAAACAAAAAAAATCTAATTTTGTTCGTTTTACAATTTATACCCACGATTTATCCTTACACGCATTTGAGATTGCTTCTGTACTTTTTACGTTATTTAAAACAAAACGATAAAAAGTATACTATTTAATGTCTTTTATATGATGGCACCATATGCCTTTTCTACTAGAATTTTTGTCAGAAATATTCATCTATTGTTTAATGAAAAATACGTGTCTCATTAGAATATAATATTGTACTTCAAATTTGCTAATTTTATTTTCCAAAATCTATCTCTGTCTTGAAGATATTGTGAAATCAACTGTCCTAATAATTTAGTTTTAACTCTTATTACATTGAATTTTCATTGTATAACCTTGTATAATTCCATTTGGACACTTTATATAAAAACTATAAGCAACGAAGAGGTATGCAACTAAACAGGCATGGACAATGCATGTTTGGTTGCATACCTTTCTGCCAGTTGGCAGTATCGAATATTTGTATTCAGTGATCTTGTACCAGCATTCTATGATTGACATTTCCGGTAAATTGTCATTACTTGGTTCCGTTTCCTTGAAATTATTAAGTGTTTCCGTGCCCTTTAAATTGTAATTTGGTATTTCCGGTACTTTTAAGTTCTGTGGTTTCCGTTTTTCTCGTTTGAAAACCCCTTGGCTCTTTGGACGCTTTTCACTCTGATTTCGTTCGAGTATAGGCACAAACGCACCGTTAACATACTTTATCTATGAAGTGAATTGAAATGGTGTAGCTCTAAAAACAAAGAATCCACTTGCTATTACCATGTTTGGATGCATACCCATAGAGGAATATAATATTAATATAATGGTCTGTGCTTTGCTGTTTACGGTCAATTATTATTTATGAATAGTGAATATGAATCTTATTGTTATATTTATTTGAATAATACAAAAATATGCCTAGATAAACAGAAAAACATCAGCATTTTGAAAGTTATCAAAAAACAAACGACATACCGAAAACCCGAAAAACGATGACGCACACCAAACCATAGACAAATAAAAAAGAGACGGATTGAAGCATAGGTGGTATACGGCATAACGTTTCTGCGCCACCACCCGCGCATTGAGTCGCTGCGGTCGCGAGAACTACAAGACTTTTTACATAAGGGAAATGGAATAAAATAGTTCAAAATATTATAAATTACATTACACTGCAATATTTATCCTTCAATGTCGATTATCGAATTATCAAATATCCTAGTATATCAACTTTTAAGTTATTAAAAATAAAAATATACAATATCAATCATACATTGGCTGGTGTGAATCTAGCTTCTGCTTGTCAAACAAGAAAGACAAGGGTGTGTCAACAAAACAAAATGGTGAGTGGTATTATTTTACTCATAGATTTATTTAGGATTTTAGTTTTAATAAAGGAAATAACAGTAAGTGAACCTTCTAAATATCATCACCAGATATAACTCGTTATAAATGTATTGCAAAAAATTGCGATAGTAAATATTTTTGGTCACTTCGTAGTAAAAATAAAACATTTTTCAAACTTCCATCCAATAATAAGGTTATCTATGCTTCCATCTGATATTAATCAAAGTAAATAGTGGTTCATAATTTTAGGATTTCCTTCTAAATCCAAGGATCAAAGGTTGTGTAAAGATCATTTTGATAATAATGCATTTACAGGTTCATTTTGAAAAATACTTATTAAGATTTGTTTTACCTTCGCAAGAGAACTAGTAAACAAAAATAATTCTTTTTTATTTGTAACTTGAGGTACTGCATTTTATTTATTTTGTTTCAGACCTGTTCCTGGAGAATCTACTTTCTAGCTCGTTTTTATTGAAATTTTTGCAGTTTTAGTGAAAAATTTTGAAACAATGTGCAATTTGATGTGATATTGGCTTAACTTTCCTAAATATAATGTAAGTAGTAAAAGTATGTTCATGTTTCATAAATTGATAATATAGATGTAGATTATGTCATGTTATTATGTGCAGTTTAATAAAAAAATTAAATTTGTGTTCATTTTTCATTTATCTGAATAATGTGTCCTGAAAGTTGTTTATTAATTATAATCATTTCATTATAATAATAAACAATTTCTAGACAAATTGTAAAATTTACCTGCCCACTATCCAAACTAACCAATTTAAATATCCCGCTTTCAAAAATTAGTTCCACCACCTCTTCGGGGTGCGCTTCGATCAACGTGATGCCAACTGTTACTGCAGGGTATTATATTTCTCTATGCACCAAACCATACTGGAGCGCTATTCTGTAACACGTTTCCGAGAGAAATCGGTATCGGTAAGACTCAGTTATCGACAGCCGTCGGTAAGTCGCAAGTGCGGCATTCTGTGTACCTTTTCACCGACCGATATCGCTCATTTGAGTCGATAAGGATCGGTATGTCTACCGTGATCTCATGAACACCTCGGTAAGCGTTGTCGAAGGCATTTTCATATACTAGAAAGATAAATGTGACAAAATAGTTATATTACAACCTTCCCAACTTTTCACCTTTCTCAGAATTAGGCTATTGTAAGATAATAATAGTTTTTTTTATTCATTCTCAACAGAATGGCTGCTCATCTTGGTTATCTATAGACTTGAGTTAAAAGAAGAGCATGGAGAAAAGAAGACAATCCTTATGACTTAAATGACGATTTTTAAGTTCTTAATGTTAATAAACATAAACTGTGTCGTTCATGCTAACAGATAAAATATATGTCACTGTCACTATCAAAAATATAACCTCTTATCTTCAACGTTCATTTTTGTTTGTTTACAAATTTGAACAATTTCCCTCATCGCTCATTGGCCAAATGTACCGAACGGAGTGACGTTACTTTTATACCGGAATTGACAGTCGTCGGTATCGGTAGCCATCGGTTGCGCGGCCGACGGTACTAATATAACGCTATTCTGTATGCCACGGTATCCAACACTCGGAATTGCAACCAAAAATGATCGGCATAAAAGTAACGTCACTCGATTCGGTACATTTAGCCAATGAGCGATGAGGGAAACTCAAATTTGTAAACAAACAAGATAAGAGGTTATATTTTTGATAGTGACAGTGACATTTATATTTTATCTGTTAGCATGAACGGCACAATTCATGTTTATTAACATTAAGAACTTAAAAATCGTCATTTAAGTCAAAAGGATTGTCTTCCTTTCTCCATGCTCTTCTTTTAACTCAAGTCCATAGATAACCAAGATGAGCAGCCATTCTGTTAAGAATTAATAAAAATAACTATTATTATCTTACAATAGCCTAAATCTGAGAAAGGTGAGAAGTTGGGAAGGTTCTAATATAACTATTTTGTCACATTCATCTTTTTCTAGTATATGAGAATGCCTTTTTAATGTGATCGTTTAAGAGATAAATACACCAATGTTTACTTCAAAATACTAGATTAGGCACTATACACAATATAGTTACTCTTCAAATATTGAAAATTCACCTAAATAATCCGCAATTTCAACCAAACATCAACAAATAGTAAAAATTTTCTTTCCAACGAAAATCGATAACGGTTACCGTGGTGTTCATGAGATCACGGTAGACATACCGATCCTCATCGACTCGAATTCGCGATATCGGTCGGTGAAAAGGTATACAGAATGCCGCACATGCGACTTACCGACGGCTGTCGATAACTTAGTCTTACCGATACCGATTTCTCTCGGAAACGTGTTACAGTATAGCGCTACAGAATAGCGTTATACTAGTACCGTCGGTCGTGCAACCGATGGCTGTTGTTAACATACCGATACCGACGACTGTCAATGCCGCGTACAGAATAGCGCTCCTGGGCTGCTATTTTCTAACTCATGCGAATGACTTCCGTATACGGAATCATGCTGTTTTCGTATAAAATTAAACAAACCGTATTTTCGAGCAATCGAAAAATATCCGTACGCGAGTTTTCTGTGCGGAAATACATCGCATGGTCAAAGAGATGCGAATTAATGAATTCGTATATACTAAATGCTTTGAATCTGTAATGTTCATCCACAGCATCTGTGAACTCTTCAATTTTCCAGATCGGAGTTGTGGATTTTTTTTCCATAAAATTTATTAATTCCGTCTTTTTACTGGATGATATTATACAGGGTGTTCCAAATAAGAGTGACTGATTTTAAACATAAATGCCCAGCTTATTAATTGCTCCAAAGAGATGGGGTTTCAATAAGTTTCACTAGTTTATCAATAGTAATACCCCTAGGGTCTTGATAATACCGAGATAATTTTGTCATAGAGAATGCTGAAAGCGTGTTGCTTGATAATAGCCCAAGGCCGCAGGCCGAGGGCTATTATCCTTGAGCAACTCGCTTGAAGGATTCTCTATGACAAAATTTTGAGTATTTATCAAGGCCCGAGGAGTATTCGATAAGATAATTTTTTACTTTGTAGATATCAAAAAATTGATTGTCAATCTGACGTTTAATAATTTTTTCTACATTCATGCAAAAAACAACACTTTTGTGCACCACATAATGGAAAAAGTGGTACTTTATTGCACTAGTGCAATAATAGTTATTTACGTAATTAGTGGGATATGGACATTATTAACGCACGCATGTGAAGTTTGCAAGACGAGGCCGTAGGGCGAGTCGTGTAATCACATAAGTGCGTTAATAATTCCTATCACACGTGTTACGTACAAAATTTTATCTACAACTGCTTATTAGTATTATCAACAGTACCTATATTATAAAATTTCAAAAAAATTCCAATCCAACGTATTTTTAATAATATTGACTGCAAACATAAGGTACTGTGTATCATATTTTGTGATCATATCATCAAAGACAAACAAGGATGTGGAAATAAAATAAATTAGTTATGTCATCAAATTTTCAAATTTGAATGAACAAAAATCAATAAAAATGAGTTCAAGCGAAGACAATCTCCTTTCGGAAATTGAAAATGCAGCTTCCAGTGTTATTTTAAATATTTAATTCTGGTATTAATATGCTTCTAGATTCTCATTACCGCACTAGTGCGGTAATGTAGTCAAAAACGCACTAGTGCGGTAATATACGTCATTATGACACTAAAATTAGTGTCAAATCGTACTCGTTACATGACAGTTGTAGATAAAATATTTTATTGCACTCATCTGTCATTCTTGTGTCAGTTTTGTGATGATTAATGACAAACATAAACATTTAAATTAAATAAAAATCCATAGCAAGTATCTGATCCTGCTTTAATACAACAATAATATATGTATATCTTACTACTTAGTCTCAACGAGTTACAATTATTTCAAAAATCTTTAATTATTTAAAATTTAAATGGTCAAGGCGAAAACCAGCTATGATTGAGTACTGACAAGGTGGAGGCCATAAAGATACAAAAAAAGAAGAACGGGTTGAGTTTGATTAGGTTAGGTTAGGTACTTAACATATTTATATTCTAATTTTCCAGTTTTTGCATGAATTTAGAAAAAATATTGTATGCAACTCTTGCAAAACGTGTTTTTTGCACTCGACGTGTTGTCCAACTCGGCCTAAAGACCTCGTTGGACAATTTCACGTCGCGTGCAAAAAACACTCACTTTTTGCACTTGTTGCATAAATAACTATTAAATACACAATTTATTAGTTTTAATCAGTTTGACGTTTAACCAAACTGAAAACACGACATGTAGGGTATTATCGCTGTAATCCAGAGGTGATTGGATGAAATTTGACACATGACTTAAAATTAAGTAATTTGATTGGTTACTATATTTAGTGAAAAATTATCAAAGAGATTTCTTAGGCTTGGCTGGCATTTCATCTCATCAACACAGGGTGTTTTAGTGATGTTGGTCAAATTCAAAGGGAAAAATATGTATTATTTTAAATGGATCACCCTATAATTTTTGATCTCATTCGAAAGAGCAATCATTCTCCTTACCAAAAATGTATAGTTTTCTATATTTTGTATCACTAAGAACAAAGATATTCGAGGTTTCATGTAGTAGTACATTTTTAATCAGTAGTTTTAGATGAACGTATTTTGGTGCCTAAAATCAAATCATATTATGCATTTTTGATTACGTAAATAGGTGACAACAAATCTGACAAACAGTTTATTTAGCTAGAAAACATAATAACATTATTCAATACATATAGAGAACGAATAACAAAAAGTTACAATATATGCTGCATATGCCTACCCTCTTCGTTTATGCATAACTGCAAGCGAAATTCTAAATTTTCAAATAAATTTTCTAGCATTTTCTGCGGAATGTTTTCAATAATGTTCCTGACAATATTTTTAAGTTCTGCTAAGCTGTTAGGATTAGCATGAGTTGATTTTAGGCTTCAGAATACGTTCATATAATACTACTAATTGAAAATGTACTACTACATGAAACCTCGAATATCTTTGTTGTTAATGAAACAAAAGATAGAAAGCTTTACATTTTTTGAAATAAGAATGATTGCACTTCCGAATGAGATCAAAAATTATAGGGTGATCCATTTAAAATAATACATATTTTTCCCTTTGAATTCGACCAACATTACTAAAACACCCTGTGTTGATGAGATGAAATGCCAGCCAAGCCTGAAAAAATCTTTTTGATAAACTAGTGAAACTAGTGAAAACCCCATCTCTTTGGAGCAATTAATAAGCTGTGCATTTATGTTTAAAATCAGTCACTCTTATTTGGGACACCCTGTATTTCCCGTTCTTTTTTTCATTCATAGTTATTAAAATATTTTTGCAAACTGACAGCAAATACTTTATATCTATACAACAAATCTTTAAGAAAAAAAAACAAAGTTGTAGATTATATTATTATTAAAAGTATTATTAACCTGACAAAAAGATAATTTGATATAAATAATCTTAGCTAACCTAGTCGCTTTCTTGTTGGAGTTGAGGTAGATATGCGTTTACACAGCGTTGCCGGCTCAAGTCATGCGAAGACAGCTGTGCGAGACGAATTGCTTTTCGCATAGATTCCAAAATACCAAAAGCTCTTGCCATACGAAAAAAATCCGTATACGAGCATTCGTAGACGAAAATTTTCGCAGAAGTTAGAAAATAGCAGCCCTGCTGTTGGGGCGCTATTCTTGATCGTTCGCATCTTTCAAGGTCGTGCGCATCTCATGATTATGCGAATGACAATTACTTTTGGCATTCTTGACCATTCGTAACTATGCGATTATGCGTATTTTACAACGAGTGGTGTTTGTTGATCGCAACCGATTTGCGTATGCGATTCAATAGAGATTTAATAGGTTATGTTCCTGAATTTTGTATGTTGTTTTTGACGTTTATGTAAAGTATATATTTTTCGACACTCAAAATTAGAAAAAAGATTAGTATTATTCTTATATTACTATCATTATACAAGTGATACTAGTTGAGGTTTGATAAAAAATTTTTTAAAAGATGACCTACAATCTATAGCAAATTTGGAGAATTTAGAGAATGCAGATGAACAAATCAATAGGCTGTAGAGTTCATTTTTCCTTTAAATTAATTGACAAAATTTTCAATTTTCAATAGCTCATTTACATTCGAAATTATAACAAAATGTCATGGATAACGTCAACTAACGCTGAATTGCGCTGTTGTCGAGTGTATTCGAGCAGTATAATACCATTCGTATGATTTTGCGTAGGGTGCTCGGGAATATCATTTTAAGGAACTATTCGCAAACGGAGCATTCGCAAGCTTGCGTATACGTGACGTTGCGAACGATGTCAAGAATAGCGCCCCAGTGCGACTGTTACGGTATTCTCGAACCAAGGGCACGGCTGTATTATGTTATCTATGGTGAGCAGCAGTACACAGGTCGACTAATTTACTATAGTCAAAGGCACTCTTATCGTGCGGGTTCAAAGGTCACTAACCATATGTATCAAATCAGAAAACACAGAGGTTACCAAAATGTGAGATTACACTGGTTGACGAATTGCCACTTCTTCTTCCATCGAACTAAGTACCATTTTTTGCTTGAGGATACAAAAAAACGGAAAATTGCTACTTATTATTCATATTGTCACCTTGAATTGTCAAAGTGACAAAACTGACAGATTTAAATAAAAACTCTGCTGGTGAAAGACTTTTTCGAATCGCTGAAAACTGAATACATATTATCTTTCTTTTTCCCGTCAAAATTGCAGTCTGTCTTATTTATCTCACGGATTTCATTTTGAAGTTATAATTAAACGCAATAAAGGAAAACAAAAACTGTGTCTTTGTTGAATCGTATGACCTGCACGATAAGAGTGCATCTGACTATACATCAAATATAATGAAAAAAAAAAAGGCACTAACCAGTGTACCATAGATATTTCTATATGCAGTGTACTGTAGTAATAATTGCTTTTTTTCTACCTCCAATCTAAGCTAATCTAAGATGAACTTGGCTAAGCTAGCGTTCGTTTTGCCAATGAAGTTAGATTTACTAAGATCAACTGACCTCCCCCCTTGCCGCCGCCAAGTATGCCGGATTTTTAACTTAACAAAATTCCTTAGCTAAGTTTAATCGCGAATGCAAGAGGAGCCACTCATTTTTGACATCTGATAAAGATTCTAACCTTATAAATCAAATTTGGCGCTTTTTTAATAGAATCCGTTTTATTTTTTATCTGTTGAAAGTTATTGAAAATAAGATTATCAATCAGCAAAATATTAGTAGAATTAACAGATGGTGGAACTGGTAGAGTAGGTATATACCATTGTTGTAACGGAACGTTGTTCCAAATGTGGATCCAGTAAATCGATTTGCTGACTTTATTGATGACTTTAATTTTAATTAACCTCAAATTTAATTCAATAAATTTTTGATTCAATAATTTGTTAACCTTTTAATCTTTGTTTGTTTGCAAATGCGCTTGCGCCGATATTGTTGAGTTTGCAGCGTTTGAAAAGTGCGTTCGAACTACAACTCAGATCAGCTAAGAATTCTGTAGTTAGCTAAGCTAAGGACTGTTTTACACGTACGAGAATTATTGCGAAATTTACTCTGAAAATTTTCATAATAATAATTTTTGCTGTTTTACACGTCAAAGAATTATTGCCAAAATTTTCGGAGTAAAAATATTGACATGTTCTATATTTTTTAGAACGTTCGTGAGAATCGACGCAGAAGCCAAAAATGGAATAAAAACAAAATGGCGTCAATGTGTCATTATTTGTTGTCGTTTTCTTTATTTAGGAAAGCCAAAACCTTGACATAAACGAAAATTTTAATTTATAGAATAAATAATCCAAATAAAAGGTTCGTATACAGCTGATTATTCAGAAATTTCAATATGTAAATCGTAACCATGACAACTTATCCCAAAAACAATCTCACTGCACAGGCGTATGGCATGAATTCTTATGAAATTTATAGTGGTAAAAATATTATGTGTAAAACAGTCAAGGAGTGAAATGTTTTCAAAATTCTTATGAAAATTACCAATATTATTTTCAGAGTAAATTTTGCAATAATTCTCGTACGTGTAAAACGGTTCTAGCCAGGGGATAGAAAAAAAGCAACTAATATTCTACGACTGTGTGGCCGTTGAACCACAGAGTACAGCATCCAAGATGGTCTACTCCGAACGCATCCAGATATCTATGGTCTACTCTGTGATTGAACTGACAGAAAAACACTTTTGCTTTGAACTGTCAAAAGTCAGGTCTGGTCAGAAATCGACCATTTTAAATTTCTAGACAGAATAGTGTTGAGCCACATGCTTTTCATTGAGGTCGATATTATATTTCATAATTATAAATAGTTAACATGGCCCAAAACAAATTTAATGATTTAGCTGGAAAACTAGGAAAAGGTGGTCCACCTGGATTAGGTATAGGCCTAAAATTATTGGCTTTTGGTGGTGCCGCTGCTTATGGAATTTCTCAATCTATGTACACAGGTAAAATAGTATATTTCAGTCAGTGTATAATGAGGAACTACCGATTTTAATATGAAATAAACAATGAATCGATGTGTAACCTTTTAGTCGCAAGTTTCTTAAAATCGTCTAATAGGGCGAGTTGTACCAAACGCCTAAACTCGGTTTAATGTTAACTGATGATTAGACTGATGTAATTGTTGATAATAAATACATCAATCAGACACAGTCTAAACATCAGTTATCATTAAACCGAGTTTAGGTGTTTGGTACAACTCGCCCATAAAATGATAAATTATTTTTGATACCTTTGCAGTTGAAGGTGGTCATAGAGCTATTATGTTCAACAGAATAGGTGGAATTCAGAAAGAAATTTATACAGAAGGTTTGCATTTCAGAATACCATGGTTCCAATATCCCATAATTTATGATATCAGGTAATTTTTTTCTAGTTAGATTGTAACGTTTATATCTAGGTTAAATTCCATTATATTTCTGTTGGGAATATTGAAAGAAAAATTAAGAATTAACTATAATTGACGTTGTTTTAATTTCAGATCACGTCCACGAAAAATCTCATCACCAACAGGATCTAAAGATCTGCAGATGGTAAATATTTCACTTCGTGTTTTATCTAGACCCAGTGCTTCACAGTTACCTATTATTTATCGACAACTAGGATTGGACTATGATGAAAAAGTACTTCCATCTATTTGTAATGAAGTGTTGAAATCGGTAGTGGCCAAATTTAATGCTGCCCAATTGATCACACAAAGACAACAGGTAAAGTGATTTGATTAAACTATAAATATTCATTATTTCCCGATAATTTTTAGGTATCATTATTAGTGAGAAGAGAATTGGTAGATAGAGCGCAAGATTTTAATATAATCCTGGATGATGTTTCTATAACGGATTTATCTTTTGGAAAAGATTATACAGCAGCGGTAGAAGCCAAACAAGTAGCCCAACAAGAAGCTCAGAGAGCAGCGTTTGTAGTGGAGAAGGCTAAACAAGAAAAGCAGCAGAAAATTGTACAAGCTGAAGGAGAAGCTGAAGCAGCAAAAATGATATCCTTTTAAATACTTTTCAAATTTCAGATTAATATTATTGAATTTTTTGTATTGTCAAATTTCCTTAATTATGTGTTACTTGGGGGAAGCGATTGGACAGAACCCTGGATTTTTGAAGTTGAGAAAAATTAGAGCTGCTCAGAATATTTCCAGAACGGTAAGAATACAATATTTTAATATTATCCTTGAAGCAAATGAGTGAAGACTACTATTATTGGTGTGTTTGTTGTAGCTGCCAAATATGTGTTTAGACTTTGGTAATTTGTCTAATTTGCTGTATCGATTTGTTTTTAGATTGCCAATTCACAAAATAGAGTATACCTTAGCGGAAATGGTTTGATGTTGAATATTTCAGATAAGGAATTTGATGAAATGTCCGAGAAGGTACAAACTAAGAAGAAATGAACTTGAGAACTACAAGAAAAAAATTGATTGAATAATAATTGTAGAACTCTTGTTAATTTACTTTTATATCTAGTGTTTTCTATTTCTAAAAAATCTGCATTTTTTGGGCATGTACACGGTTGTTACTATGTATGTAAATATCCATTTGTATAATAAATCATTACTGCAAATCAGTTGGTTTTACTTAAACCTTTGGTGTTGATGGAACAAAAATATTGAGCAAGGCATTCATGAAACAAAAATAACTTTGCACTTTTAATAGAAGAGTTTAGTCAAAGGTCCCCGTGGACTGGGCTATCTATCGGGCGCGTCCCCAGGTGGCGGATAGGGGAACGGCCAAGGGACTGTCGCCGGTCCCTTGGTCAGTGGCAGAATAAATAGGGTGAGGGGAGCTAAACCTCCCCAAAAGCCTTTGCAAAACATGCCACCGCGGACCAGCCTTCCCAAGCTAAGGTGTAAGGAGTCGTGCCGACAGCTGAATGGGTGATATGCGGTCACGAACGATCCCCTTGGGGAACCGGGCGGAACCCCATTGTAATTAGCCTTCCTCTGGTAATGCGGGGCTCTGCCAGAGGTGACCAACCCTTCCCTTGCTACTCGTGGGAACACACATGTACACAAACACAAAAACAAATCCCGAGGCTGGACAGAAGTGCTCACCTCAATCAAAACCAGTAGCTGGGGATGAACAGAAATGTCCACCCCAAAATACTGCACAGAACGAGGCTGGACACGGAAGATCACCTCGGGATAAAACACAAAGGCGAAAGCGCATTTGCGGCGCCGAAGCCAAAAGGAGGAAGAGAGCGAAGGAATCAGGGGTGGCAGCAACCACAAGTGCACCCCCTTCCTCCCTCACTCCACCTCCAACAGCAAAGGCACCTCAATTCTGCACCTCAGACCTTACTGCGGTTAAAGTGGAATGTCCAGATGGAAGAGGCAAATATACGGCGTTGGTACTTGCATCGGGGTACCTACCTTCAGATGCAGCCACCCTACCACCGACTAAAGAGATGGAGGTACTAGTGGATCACTGCCTCAACCAGAAAGTGGAGCTGATATTGGGCTGCGACTCAAACTCCCACCACTTGAGCTGGGGCAGCAAGGATATCAACGCACGAGGTAAGTCTCTTTATGAATATATAATTAAGAAAGATCTAACAATCTTAAACAGAGGCACGAAGCCGACATTTATTAACGCCCGTAGCCAAACATTAATAGATATTACGCTGGCGACAGCCAAAATATCAAACTAAATTAAGGACTGGCAAGTGTCGGATCATATTTCTATGTCAGACCACCGCTGGCTGACCTACACGGTAAGCCAGGATCTCAGGACCACTGTAAAATCTCGCGACCCGAAGAGGACGGATGTAGCTCTCTACAATCGACTCTTAAGGTGCTCTGCGGGAAACAGGTCCTGACTCCTAGCAGAGCCTCTTTGGCTCTGGTATATTCCCAGTAAGTGGAGAGAAGTACGAGTGGTATTTATACCCAAACCAGGTAGGATGAACACTGCACCTTACCAAAAGCATTCCGACCAATTAGTCTCACATTGTTCTTTTTAAAAACAATGGAGAGGTTATGCGAGCGGTACATAAGAGATGAAGTGCTAGTATGGTGCTAGTTCACCACCCACTTCATCCAAATCAGCATGCATATACTCCGGGAAGGTCCACTGATTCGGCCCTTCACCAAGTGGTTGGCAGAATCGAAAGATCATTGGACAACAAAGAATCCACCCTGGGTGTATTCATAGATATCGAGGGAGCGTTTGATAAAAAACAACCTTTCCAATAATTACCCAGAAACTCAACTCCAGGAATGTACCTCTGGTAGTAGGAGAATGGATACTCAAGATGCTCTCCAGTAGAGCAATAAGTATCAATGTAGAAGACATCACAGTAAGAGGACTGGTCATGAAGGGATGTCCCCAAGGAGGAGTCTTATCACCCCTTCTGTGGAAAATAGTCCTGGACACCCTGATTAATCACCTCAACAAAAATTGATTCTACACAATTGCATACGCAGATGACATAGTTATCTTGCAGACAGGCAAATTTGTGAACACACTGTGCGATAGAGCGCAGGATGGGCTCAAATTAATTGAAACATGGTGTAAGGAACACTCACTGTCGATCAATCCCAGGAAGACTGAAATGGTCCTTTTTACCAGGAAAAGAAGTTTATCGGGTTTAAAATCTCCCGAAATCTTCAAAAGCAAACTAAACATTTCGGAAGAGGTGAAATACCTTGGTATTACCCTCGACAGGAAACTAGCATGAAACTATCTGTCGGAGAACAGTGGGACGCACATGGGATCTGTCACCCCGTGTGGTCACCTGGATCTACACTGCAATAATAAGACCTATGTTAACGTATGGAACCGCAGCAATGGAACTAATTACTGATCTGACCCCTCTCACCTCTGGACCTGTACGTCAAGGAGGTTGTGTTAATGGCCATGGTACGATTGCGCACAGCTGGTGTAAACCCCGAAGTAGGAGTGGGCCAATTGCCTATGACAGGAAGCGCTTACTGCGCTACCTCTGCTGCAGGCAGCCAATAGGTTTGTTCCAACTAAGCCAAATGATGCGTACATGACCGTTCGTCCAAACTGTCATGTCTTAAGGTTAGGTAATGGTGAATAAACATAAATCATACGCAAATCAAAAGTGAACTTATAAGAATCGTTCCAACAATGCATAGAGTATGATGTTCATGGATTAATTCACGTACAGGTTCTCGAACGTTTGATTCGTGCATGAATAAGTTCACGTTACGTACTAATCAGAAAGTAGTTGTTGGAACAAACCTAATGATGCAATTAAACCCAGATTTTTGTTTAATAAACCCTACAAAATACAAATGAAACAGAGCCAGGGCTGCTATTTTCTAACTTCTGCGAAAATTTTCGTATACGTATGCTCGTATACGGATTTTTTTCGTATGGCAATAGCTTTTGGTATTTTGGAATCTATGCGAAAAGCAATTCGTCTCGCACAGCTGTCTTCGCATGACTTGAGCCGGCAACGCTGTGTAAACGCATATCTACCTCAACTCCAACAAGAAAGCGACTAGGTTAGCTAAGATTATTTATATCAAATTATCTTTTTGTCAGGTTAATAATACTTCTAATAATAATTATAATCTACAAGTTTGTTTTTTTTTCTTAAAGATTTGTTGTATAGGCATAAAGTATTTGCTGTCAATTTGCAAAAATATTTTAATAACTATGAATGAAAAAAAAGAACGGGAAATACAGGGTGTCCCAAATAAGAGTGACTGATTTTAAACATAAATGCCCAGCTTATTAATTGCTCCAAAGAGATGGGGTTTTCACTAGTTTATCGAAGAGATTTTTTTAGGCTTGGCTGGCATTTCATTTCATCAACACAGGGTGTTTTAATAATGTTGGTCAAATTCAAAGGGAAAAATATGTAATATTTTAAATGGATCACCCTATAATTTTTGATCTCATTCGAAATAGCAATCATTATCCTTTCAAAAAATGTATAGTTTTCTATCTTTTGTTTCATTAACAACAAAGATATTCGAGGTTTCATGTAGTAGTACATTTTCAATTAGTAGTCTTATATGAACGTATTTTGAAGCCTAAAATCAACTCCTAATCCTAACAACTTAGCAGAACTAAAAAATAATGTCAGGAGCATTATTGAAAACATTCCGCAGGAAATGTTAGAAAATTTAAAATCTCGCTTGCAGTTATGCAGCATTTATTGTAACTTTTTGTTATTCGTTCTCTATATGTATTGAATAATGTTATGTTTTCTAGCTAAATAAACTGTTTGTCAAATTTGTTGTCAATTATTTACGTTATTAAAAATGCATATGAATTGATTTCAGGCATCAAAATACGTTCATATAAAACTACTTATTAAAAATGTACTACTACATGAAACCTCGAATATCTTTGTTGTTAGTGAAACAAAATATAGAGAACTATTTTTGGTAAGGAGAATGATTGCTTTTTCGAATGAGATCAAAAATAATAGGGTGATCCATTTAAAATAATACATATTTTTCCCTTTGAATTTGACCAACATTACTAAAACACCCTGTGTTGATGAGATGAAATGCCAGCCAAGCCTAAAAAAATCTCTTTGATAAACTAGTGAAACAAGTGAAAATCCCATCTCTTTGGAGCAATTAATAAGCTGGGCACTTATGTTAAAAAATAAGTCACTGTTATTTGGGACACTCTGTATAATATCATCCAGTAAAAAGACGGAATTAATAAATTTTATGGAAAAAAATCCACAACTCCGATCTGGAAAATATACTTTCAAGAGTTCACAGATGCTGTGGATGAACATTACAGATTCAAAGCATTAGTATATACGAATTCATTAATTCGCATCCCTTTGACCATGCGATGTATTTCCGCACAGAAAACTCGCGTACGGATATTTTTCGATTGCTCGAAAATACGGTTTGTTTAATTTCATACGAAAACAGCATAATTCCGTATACGGAAGTCATTAGCATGAGTTAGAAAATAGCAGCCCAGATACTGCAGATGCAATACGCATTTATACAGATGGTTCAAAAATGAATGAAGGCTCAGGATGTGGAGTTTACTCGAGAGCACTAAGCCTAAGGATTAAGTGGGGAAAGGGAAACAATACCAGCGTGGTTCAAACAGAGCTGGCTGGTATCTCAATCGCCACAAAAAACTAACCAGAAAAGGAATTTCTGACAAAAACATAATAATCTGCACTGGTAGTAGACAAGCCCTATTAGCCTTAAACAGACAACGTGTTATATCGAGGTTAGTACTAGAGTGCCACCAAGATTTAGCTAACGCCTTGGCAGATAACAATATTATCCTGAGGTGGGTTAAAGGGCACGACAGGAGTAAAGGAATCGCATTGCCGATTCTTTAGCCAGGGAAACCGCTGGACTAAAAATTCTTGGACCCAGTGACACCTACGGCCTGACGACTTCGACAATTGCGGAGCTAGCCAAACGTTACACCCATGCGCCATGGTCAATCCCTTGAGAGATGGGAGGGAATAAAGGGATGCAGTTTTGCCAGGATTACCCTGGGCGACCCTGTGAAGATGGCGCAGAAGAAATACTTGGCGATGACCAGGAAAAACCTACGTATAACAGTGGGATTTCTGACTGGCCACTGTCAACTAAGGAAACATCTCCATACTATGGGGCTAATGGACACACCTCTATGCAGGATGTGTGAACAGGAAGATGAGACTGTCAGGCTTGTCCTATGCTGCTTATGCCTGCCAATATAAAGGAGATGTGTCCTAGTGACCTGTCCATCTTCCTGAGAAGGATAAAATGGACGATGACCTAGGAGGACAACTCCTCAGGAGAATGTACAATGGGTCACATGTGGCCTAAGTGCTGTGAGCCTACACTTTCCCTCCCTACTCTACAGATACAGATAGTCAAAGGTCAGTATGGCCACCAAAAAGTGGCTTTTTCTGACAAAAATGACAGTTAAGGTCTATCGTTCAAAACAAAATTTTGCATGTTTTTTATCATTGAGAACATCTATATTGCTTTATTGAAATAATTTATACACCACAAAGCGTGAATCTTGAAATTTAAAATGATTTTTCAGCTGAATACTCAACATATCGTTGGCCAATAATTCTAGGAACTCTTTGCATGTCACCATTTCACTTGTGTTATTCAGTCACTAGTTATATCAAATGTCCGTTTTATTTATTTTGGTTGATATTCGTTTAATTGGGAATGTCCATTTTCGATTAGATTTTTGTAGCACTTCTAATTAGCTGTATCTCTATTCTTCTAATTACTTTTTTCACTGACATTTGACAGAAGTAGAGACTGGTTAACAGAAATGAAATGGTGACATGCCAAGAGTTCCTAGAATTATTGGCCACCGATATGTTGAGTATTCAGGTAAGAAGTCATGTTAAATTTCAAGATTTACGCTTCGGGAACGTATTCATTATTTTAATAAAGCAATATAGATGTTCGCAATGATAAAAAACATGCAAAATATTACGTTTTGAATAGTAGACCTTACCTGTCATTTTTGTCAGAAAAAACACTTTTTGTTGGCCATACTGACCCTAGACTGAACTCCTCTATTATACGCGATTAAAGTGAAACTTTTGGATGTAATTATACGTTTGGTATAAAAATTGTTGATTTTATAATGGAATATTCTAAAAATAAATTGCCAGTGAATTTTATCGTACTTTGAGTTAAACGTGGTAATAAAGTTCTTTCATTTGATTAATGTTTTTGGTTTTCTACCAAGTACGTCATACAATCATTCTTTTATTAGACAATCGAATGATCTTTTACAAAATATAAATAAAACTGGAAGCTTTATTAATAATTATTATCCTTTTCTCTCCTATCTCTATCTCTTCTTTGCCTATCCCAGTTTTGATTGTTTCCTCGGTAATTTTGTCTTTCGCCTCGGAAATTTCCCTAAAAACAAAATAATCAACAATTAAAAATATGATACAAAAGAATAACTTGAAGAATTTACCTGATTCGCTCCTCGTAAGAAGAAATTTCCTTGTTTAGTCTCCAATATTCTTTCGTTAGAATCAACAAAGTTATTCATTTTGTCTGCTAGTTGTAAAGCCAAAGATTGTAAGCGAGATGGTTCGCTTCTGTGCATTACAACAGTCTGAGTTGGATCGTCCAGTGATGCCTGAAAAAAATATGAATTACTTTAATAAACGTAAAACAATAAAAAAATGGTTTTTGTCCAGGACCACCTAATAAGTCAATATTTTACCTCCTTACAAAAGGTTCTACTGTCGTGAATTATGGTTCATAATACCAAAGTCTATATATCCCAATAAGTCCGGTCACTCTTTTGATCGTCGGAAAACGCCGGCATTTTTTGCTGGAAGTCGTAAATCATGTGCGACACCTGTTTTTTGTAGTATACGCGGTGACGGACGGTGAATTCATTTGTGAAGGAATTTACCGGGTGCAATTAGAAAATATGTTGACTTTATTCTTGTTTTGAGAAATATTGGCAATTTATATAAATTATATACTGGGTGATTCATAAGTAATGGGCCAAATTGTAAATCTACGTTCAGAAGGCCAAAATAATAATATTTTCATTAACAATAATGGGTCTTAGTCTGCTCCTTACTGAGGTACAGGATGTTAAAGCGAAAAAATAAAATAGATTTTTCTTGATAGATCAGCTACTTTTCTACATAATGACTTGAAAATTGGGTATGAACTAGTTTTTGTAAGGGTAAACAAGAATGTGTGAGAGGATTTGAGTTAACTTGTAGATGTCGCCACCGCTCATTATTTTACAACTTACTTATTTAATTTGGATAACCCCATCATTTCTGTAGAAAAAAGGTATACTTCTTTGATCTTGAAAATATTAACGATTTTCGAGATATTTGAATTTTACTAAGTCACTACACTAGATTTCACGGTGGTCGACGTAGCATTAATCTGTTAAGACACAAGCATGCCATGGAATGTTGACATTTACCTAACCGTAATTGATATTTGGTTATAATATTGAAATGAAACCATACAAAAATTAGATAATAAAACACATTTATTGTACGCCAGTTAATAAATGCTTGTGTCTCAACAGATTAATGCTACGTCGACCACCGTGAAATGTAGTGTAGTGAATTATTAAAATTCAAATATCTCAAAAATCGTTAATATTTTGAAGATCAAAGAAGTATACCTTTGTTTCTACAGAAATGATGGGGTTATCCAAATTAAATAAGTAAGTTGTAAAATAATGAGCGATAAAAAATTTGTAGCTGATTTCATCTAATTCATATGGCGCATGTGGCGACATCTACAAATTAACTCAAATCCTCTACAACATTCTTGTTTACCTTCACAAAAACTAGTTCATACTCAATTTTCAAGTCATTATGTAGAAAAGTACCTGATCTATTAACAAAAACCTATTTTATTTTTTTCGCTTTAACATCCTGTACCTCAGTAAGGAGCAGACTAAGACCTATTATTGTTAATGAAAATATTATTTTGGCCTTCTGAACGTAGATTTACAATTTGGCCAATACTTATGAATCACCCTGTATATAAAAAATAGCTACCATTATTGCTAAGTAGCTTTTTAGAAATTTTGTTTTAACCGAGGAATGGAATGAAAAAAATCATGAACATAGACTTCAATAACGTATATCCGAGCGTATATCTGATAATACTCAATAACTAATACAGAATAATCATCGAATCAACATTTGTGTTGATATAATCATTATTAAAAGAAATAACACAGTTTAACATCTACACTTGGGACAAAACGGATACAAATGAACAATTATTTAGGTCAAATCCATTTGGAGTGTACTCTGTAGCATTGTATTGAATAAATAAATAAAAATAATGAAATATTAACAAACAAATAAGTATTATGTACATTCTTAAAAATTAATAAATACTTGAATAGTTATAAATTTTTCAAGATTTTCGATTTAGGATGTTCTTTATTCTTTCTAAAGGTCCTTATAATGAGGAATTTGCAAATTTCAGTGTATAATAGATTCGCACCCTTGTATATAAGGACAGCAGGTATTCCCATGGGAAGTTTGGGCAAGGATGCTAAAATGCGATAGTAGACAACTTGGTCTTCAAGTTCATTCCTATTCCTACATCATCCTTCACACATGAATCATTGAAATTTTCAGTGAATATATTTTCTAAAGAAATCCACGCAACAATAATTTCCATAAGAAGGCATCGCACACAATCAAAAACACAGCAGATAACGTTCGCACAAATTAAAATTCAAGATCACTTTCAAACAGAACTGAAAAATCAATAAATCCCACCCACATCGGATGTGAGTTTTGCCGGTGAGAGAGTGAGTGTCGGCAGGAGGGGGATTCTCGGATCGTCGAGAGAGTGGCCGGAATATATAGACTTTGATAATACACTGGAGTGTATTATGGTTCATAATTCACGACTAGAGATGGGCGTACAATATGAAATAAACTATTAAATTTGTGTATTTTGTTCAGGAAATTTGTTTCTGGCATATATCGTATTGATAAAATATTGAAATTTTTAGTATAGATACTTTTCATAACGGTATTTTCAAATATTAAGTATTTTAAAACAATATATTTATAACGGTAGGTTGTATTTATACTTTACACAGTATCGCCCATCTCTATATATGTCAAATTATTTGATGTAGCTGCCAGGGTAGGGGATCTTTGAAGGCGTAGAGTCCCGTCAGTACTAAAATTTGTAATTAAATGAAAACTGTAACGCCTGACAACCACTGACAACTGCACACCAACATTTTATGACGTGTATCGTGAGCTGTCCAGTTTTTTTTAACTATTTTGCTTATTTGTGCGTATGTGTTGAGTATTCAGTATTCTTAGTTGATTTTTAATGCTCATGGTGGGACAATGTCGGAAATACATATTGTATTGTGAAAGACTGTAATGTGAGGTGCACCCGGTAAGCTTTATATCCATTAAAAAACAGATTTCATTAAATAGAAAGTTACAGAAGTAGTTATTCTTCCATGCAGCTTTGAACTTCCCAGCATTGTTGTTGAATTTTTCTTCATTGTCATTAAAATATGTAAAAAGACGTTTCATTTATTGTTTACTTTTGTTAATCAACAAAATATATAAACTTAATGATAATTGCTTTATTTTTCTCAATTCAGGCATCATATGGTCCATTTTTTTTGACATTTCATTTAATTTTACTTGACTTTCCATTGCTATTATTGTAATTATCAATCTAATGTTGATTAACTTTGAATGAAATATCAAAAAATTTACCGTAAATGTCATTTTGCAATAAAAGTAAAATTACAGTAATTTTGAATATGCCGCCAAAAGCCGTAAAATTACAGGAATCTTCTTTTTCGGCTTTTAGCGAAGTTCACAACCTGATTTGTACTAGAGGTACTGACGGGACTTTCAAGGTGACGCCAACCGTATAAATAGAGGGCACCACGGGTCAGTTTCCCATCTATAAGTATGTTTTTTTATCTTTGATAACTTTTATTTAATAAAATAAATTAAGGGTCGTGGACAAAGTATAGTATTTTACTCGCAATTTATGACCAATTCCATAGCACTGAGAATATACAAAGTGACTCATTACACAGCTAAGAGAACATATTTCATGAAACTATCAAGGTAAAGTGTTACTGACTCTATATTGTGGCAAAAATATGTATTTTAAGAACGGCGGTAGAAAAATATTCATTTTAAATATAAGAGTACTCACCATAAGTTCTTCGTTGATAATCATTTTAGAAATAATAGAATGTACAACAGGTTTTCCTAGTTGGAACATCTCAGCTAAGGTAGCCATCGAAATAGAATCGTAAACGTGGGAATATGTAAACAAATAAGTTCGCAATGATTCTTCTTTTATTAATTTAGTAAGCATGGATCGAACTTGATCGGCTTGGTAGAACAGATCCCAAACTTTGGCGTTCATTTTATCGTTGATGATAAAATTATTACAAGCTAACCAGTTTCCGTTTCTCATGGATTTAGCGGCTGCCACTACGTGTTCTCTCATACTTTCCGGAGGTCCTACTAAGCTCTGACGTTCCGATGATCGTAATTGTTGATAAAACGTTTTGGAAATCATTCTACGTCTGGCGTCGAACTCGTGAGCGGCCATATAAGGGATTTCGATTAACATGGCAGATACCAAATAAACGCACTCTAAAAGTTCAAGATTTATATGCATATGGAACGGCATTTGACGTTGCTTTTCTATCTTTTCTTGTTCTTTACTACGTTCGTGCTGTCTTTGGGGAAGTAGACCTAAAACACAATAAAAAAAAGTTCTTTACATCGGCTATTCAGCTGTTTGGGCATTTTAACAATCGCAGAAGGAAATGCTTTGTTGTTTTGAAAAAAACAGTTTTGATTATAAATATTTGTCACAAGAAAATTTTATAAAGCACGTAACTATAACCTCAAAAATCGATGACACTATACGCAGTCACAAACAACGCGGCAACATGACATTATTTCTGGCAGTGACTATTTTACCGTCAATAATTGGAGGCCCATTTATGGAAATTTCAACACAAATTTTATATCAAGGGGCATCTAAGCCCAATAAAACTATATTGTTTATACATTATTTTGGTACAAAAGTTTTTCCATTGACTGGCTTATCTTTAGAACCAATTAATCAACAAATTTAAGTATATGCACTTTTCGATGGAAATGTAGCCACACATGCGATAGAAATACGACCTAGGTGACGTGCACGCAACTTTATTTGGTTTTTACTATACAGAAAACACTAAAATACTAACCTTGAGCCAATAACTCCTTCGGTTTTCCCGTCATCATCAAGTCTACCAAACAATTATGAGCATCTTTGATGTTTGCGTGCCTGAATGCGCATAAACCCAAGTGTGCCATCATTCGATTGTACAAAATCTGCGTACTGGGATCTGAATGTTGAATTGTCTCTTGCAAATGAGACATTAGAACCAAATCTCTAGCTTGGAACCAGTTATCGTGTAAAGCATGATGATAAATGTGAGATAAAATAGCTCGAGTTCTGAGACGATCTGTTCCATCTTTGGCGTAAATGAATTTGCAGAGCTTTTCCATTTCTTGTACTGATGTAACTTCGTTTTTAGAAACGTTGATGTCGCCGGATTTTTGTTGCAAAACTCTTGGATCGAACTTGTAATACAAATGTTCTATTTTACGTAAATATATTCTACATAATTCAGATGGGACGTTGGTTCTTTCTAAATATTTCATAGTTTTATCGATAATGTTGGAAACTTTACATTCGTCTTTCAATCTTTCGACGTATTCATTACTATGAGGGTCGCATTCTTTTAAAAGTTTCGTAAACTCATCATCCAGTCTTTCCACTGAGGTTAGTATACATCCCCTTATTAGATATGGTGGTTCCTCCAAGTTTTCCGTTTCTTCATTTATAGTTTCTGATACTATTAAATTATTGGTGTTTAACAGCATCGACAACATTTCAGCCATTCTTTCCAACAGTTTAAGCCAATATTCTGGTTTCATAGCATCAGAAACTTTTGGGTTATAGTCGAAAATTGCAGATATAATGGCTAACTTGATTTTGATAAACATTGCTGCGCCAAGTTGATGTTGCTCAGAGACATTTTGTAATTCATGTAAAAGCTCTATTTGTTCACGACGATCTGTACGTTTTTTACCTCTGGCAGCAATTATTTCGCTGAGTTTCTTAATTACGAGGTTCAAATCGATTTCGGCATCCTTAGCAAACATTTTCGGCTTTTCCTGCAAAATTATTTAAATTATGAATGATATTGATGTCACACACACACTTACACTTGGAATTGCAAAGCCTCGATTCACAGTTTCCCATTTTCCTTCACCATCTTCTTCATCCTCCTTTTTCAACTTTCTTCCCTTTTCCTTTCTTTCTTTTTTCTTTTCTTCCTTTTTCCTCTCTCTATCTTCATCTTCCTCATGAGCAGGACCAGTTCTTTTTAAAAACCGTTCTCGCATGCTAGTGTATTTGCTTTCATCGTCATCTGATGATTCTGAACTAGATTCAGAATCAGATGGCCACTCATCTGAATCTGACGATTCATCTTTATCTTCTCCAACTGGTTGTTTGGGTGGAGGTTTTAGGAACACATTTTTGGGAGGAGCTTCATTTTCAGAGTCATCTGCGACTTCAGCTAAAAATAATCATTACTTAGTTTATAATTTCTAATTTTCATTAAACCCCATTTTCTGCTTTGTAAATTTTTACCAGACATTTTACCCATTAAAGGTTTCAACGCTTTCTGTTTTACTCACTTAAATATATTTATATGTATGTAACAAATTAATGATATAAATAATAGGCCTTTGTAGCTTACGTTTTTCTTCTTCATCCTCATCATCTGGTTGTTCTGGATTTTCTCTAAATTTGGCCAAATCATCCTCAAAGTCTTTCAAATACTTTCTTAATTTTTGTCTCATGGAAGTGAGAGACTTGCTGAAAAAGTTGAAATAAATTAGTTCAAATTTATTGTTTAGGTATCACAATCTCCAAACAACTACACTAGATGAGTATGCACAAATTGACTGAATCCAGAATTAAAAGATTCATCACAGCCAATATTTTGGTCAATTCTCTGATTACCTGTTGTTTTTGCTCATATTTTTTCTTCCATCTCTATCTTCCCACATTTCATTTATAAAATCTTCCATTTCTGTCAAGCACCTTATAAAAAATCTTGGAGTTTGGCCATTTTCTTCTTTAATTATTACAGGTACAGCTTTTTGATAAGCCTTTTGCAATTCTTCAAAACCTATTCAAATGTTAAACATAAATTATGATTTCATATTGCATGTGACCACACAGTAAATTCAATTTATTAACGAGTATAAAAACTGATAAATTATTACTTACTGGTAAGCATGCTCGACATATCCTTGATTTTTTTGTAATTACGGATTTGCTTAATAATATTGGTAAGTTCTTCATATCGTTTTTCTTTTGCTGACCTAACGACTCGTTTTACTTCTTCCTCATCGTCACTAAACTAAACAAATCAATTAATAAAGTTTGAAGAATTACATCTATATCTATTCTTACAGTAAAAGCTGGAGCTTGAGGACGTTGAATAATTTCTTCCTCGGATGAACTATCGGAGTCCGAATCCGATCCAGCAAAAAATCTACTCATTTCTTATAGGTAGTGTATCGACTTGCAGCCTACAAAGTAACAATCACAAACACTAGGCAAAACATATTTAAAGGTAGACTTCAAGTGTAAAAAACATAGTGAAAAATGCAAACATAACTATTAGGTGAAACTGTACCAAATTAGTCAAATTCAGATTATCAAAGCTATGCATGCTGTTATCATCTGTTAAAAAGTATTTGATATTTGGTACTTACAGAAAATATTTTAAATTCAAGTTCGAAAAATACTCCAATTCCAACGTGTGTTGAAAAGAATACGTCCAAAACGTCAAGAGCAAGAGCTAAAAAAACTGCCACCTGTCATTGTCATCCTCTATAAAGTGCTGCGTTCCAAAACCCTACCCACCTTACTGCTAAGTGCGCACCATAGATATGTATATTCTATTGAGCGCACCCAAATGTATCCATAAAATAAATACATTCGAATACATAAATCTATTTACGGCATTTACTTTTACTTCCCATAACCACCACTTCTACTTTTTGATCGAAGTATCAGGAAATTATTTTTTTTCAGGAATATATGCGGAGCGCCCAATTACTAACCAAAGATGCATACGAACCATATGTGTGTGAATGAATCACACCAACCACACCCCACTTTTGTTCAATTAATTTCTCCAATGACATCTTAGCTCTTAGCATTTTACAGCAGTTTGAAAATGGTTGTAAAATGTTAAATGTCAGTTATTAGCAGTTAATAAAAATAGTGTAACTTAATTTTGCAAAACAATAGATAAGTGTATCGTTAAATAGCTCTAAAATACAATATTTTAAAAATGTCGAGCGAATCAGTGAAAAATGTAAATATTTAAACATTATATATTTGATTTTTTGTGTATATGTTATTGTCATATTTTTTCAGTTTTCAAGTTTAGAAACCCCAGGATATGTCGGCTTTGCAAATCTTCCAAATCAAGTTCATAGAAAATCAGTAAAAAAAGGCTTTGAATTTACATTGATGGTAGTTGGAGAGAGTGGACTGGGAAAATCAACTTTAGTTACATCCTTATTTTTGACTGATTTATATCCAGAAAGACTTATTCCAGACGCTATGGGTAAGTCAGTACCATAAAATAGTTCTAATATATAAGTAGTCACTTTGTATTTACTAATTTTTAGAAAAAATGAAACAGACTGTGAGATTAGAACCTTCCACTGTTGAGATAGAAGAAAGGGGAGTTAAATTAAGACTTACTGTAGTTGATACACCAGGATATGGGGATGCAATAGATAATAGAGATTCCTTTGATGAAATAATCGGTTACATTAACCAACAGTTTGAGCGATTTTTAAAAGATGAGTCTGGTTTGAATCGAAAAAATATTATGGATAATCGTGTTCATTGCTGTTTTTACTTTATTTCGCCATTTGGACATGGGTAAGTCATTTTTAAAACATTATGTAGCTCCTGAACATTTAATATATAAAGTAAGTGTTTATTTATTTGCGGTTTTGATGAAAGAATGAAAGATATTTCCTGTTACAAACTGAATACAAACATTAAGAATTTTATTACAACCATATGGCACACCAAAATTAGAATACTCAAAACAATCCTGCTTTGTATTTGGAATGTACACCCAACTAATACAGTAGAATCAATTTGAAAAGAAATGCTTAGCATCTTTTAGGGTTCAGCTCTCAGAAGTAGGGGCTGAAGCAGTCATAAGAAAGATTCATCAAATTTTTTTATGCACAATCACCTTAATATTTCTTTCATATTTTTATCTTAATAGCCATTATTAACTGCTCATTGTATAGTCTACTATTGTAAATAAAAATTCATTATTTAAAAAAAATGTTTGCTGGGGAGACAGACAAAAATTTTAAGTATTCATCGAGGTATTCATAATAATAAAAATCCGTAAAAATCTATCCCTTGCATACTAAACAGATTTAACTGGGTTATTGGAGTCTATTTATATGAAATCAGTTTCCTATCATTATGCATATTTAGTTGTGTTAATAAACAGTGACAAAGCAAGTTGGAATATAAATGATTGAAGATTGCTGATGATGTCTTGTGGGGTCACTGATCGATTCTCTGATATTAAATTCCCATTTTATATTTACGAAAGCTAATTATAATTAAAATTGCAATTTATGAATAAATTCCTTTTCAATTGATATTGAAACTAAAGACACATTTTTTCCATGTATAAAATTTATATACAGGATGTACTAAGTCTTGCACATCATTGAAATAGTTATTTTTGTCATGACGCCAAAAAATTGAGTCTTTACAAAAGATGTATTGAACTATAGTTGTGTTATTGCTAATTAAGTGAATATTAATTCCAGGTTAAAACCATTAGATATAGAATTTATGAAGAAACTCCATAACAAAGTAAATATAGTTCCTGTAATAGCTAAAGCCGATGTCTTAACAAAAAAAGAAATGCAAAAATTGAAGAAAACTGTGTTAGATGAAATTGCTCAAAACGGAATAAGAATATATTCTTTACCTGAATGCGATTCGGATGAAGATGAGGAATACAAAGAACAGGTATTTATGAGGATTGTAATATATAGATATACAGGATGTTTCTTATATCATCATTATTAAGGTTCGTCAATTGAAACAAGCAGTTCCGTTTGCCGTTTGCGGTGCCAATACCGAGCTAGAAGTACGCGGCCGAAAGGTTAAAGGACGATTGTATCCATGGGGAGTTGTCGAAGTCGAGAATCCCGAACACTGTGATTTTATAAAATTAAGAACAATGTTGATTACACATATGCAGGATCTTCAAGAAATTACCCAACAAGTTCATTATGAAAACTATAGATCTGAAAGGTTAGCCAAAGAAGGTCCTGTAGCTAAACGGAATGCGTAAGTGTTACAATTGATTTGGCGTTAAGTCAGCTTATAATGTTATTTGTTGTTACAGAGTGGATGAAAAACCAACCGTTACATCTGGTGATAAAGATAGAATATTACAAGAAAAAGAAGCAGAACTGAAACGAATGCAAGAAATGATTACTGCGATGCAAGCCAAGATGCAACAAACGACGCAGTAAACATACACTTATTATTATTATTATTATAGTTTATAAGTTCTACATATCTTCAAACGCCTTTTATAACATTTAACATCAGGTGGCTCACAATGAATATTAAATATTTCAATTTGACGAACATGATATATACTTACCATTAATTATACAGGCTAATCATTTTACATGGTACCAAGATTGTAATTTTGGAAACTGTAAAAGTTACGAAATAGCTTATAATGATAGTAGTTGCCTTTTCCCATACCATTTTTTGATATTTTCAAAAATAAACTTAGTGTCAGACTTTCTCGCTTCCCTGTATATGTAAGAGTGCCAAACATTTTTTAAATTTCCCATTAAAAGATGGAAAAATATTTATTTCATTCGATAGTGGGCTGTCCGATGTAGTAAATGGCTTGTATTTTTTTATTAAAACGTTTTTTATTTTTTCTCGAATATAATTTTGTTTAAAAAATTGAATATTTTATTACTATTATCAATGATGATAAAATATTTTAGAGTGACATTGCCGAAAAATATTTATAGGTATGTATTATTAAATTGAATTGGTATTTTTGTATTAATAAGTTTGTAAAAGAAAAAGATTATACTGTTCTAAATATACATTTACATTTATTACCGCTAGTTATTCATTAACTTCTAAAACCCTTACTGACTGACGCTGCTTTCAGCGAAGTGATTGGATAGTTAGGAATGGGAGCGAAGAAAATGCGGAAAAGCTGGAGAATTTCTCGAAATTTCATATCTTTGTCGTTCATCAATATTTAAAATATTACTCAATACAAACGTTCCTTCCTTGTAACTTTTGTAGATAATCAAAAATAAAATAAAAACACTAAATCAGACCTAAACTTATTTTATTTTTGACAAATATCAACCATACCTATTACTCCAAAAATAAAAATATCACAATCAAAGAAAAAGCAAAAGTTTCACAAAACACACACTGAAAATAACTAAAACAGCGGCACAGATTATAAAGAGAACAGATGCGAAAGCTTGACAGTGAGAGAACAGTAAAAAAGGTCCATCGTCGTGTGTCGACTCCGTTCGGGCCTCTTCGCGAAATTTTTTAACAGGGTTATCAATTTGCATAATATTTCCCTCAATTCACGATCATGCGTCGAATATTTTATAAGCATTATTTTTAGTGTGATAGTTATAAACATACAAATAATCGACAATTACCTTTGTTTTAAATCAATTTCATTAACATTAAAAGAATTCTACAATTTAAAAGATTATAATGCAGTGGCGGATTTGCCACTAGACTGAGTAGGCTGGAGCCTAGGGCGGCAAATTTTAAGGGGCGGCAAATTTAGTTCATAAATTTATTATTTCGGTTATTTCGTAAGTTTTCATAGCTGAACGAGAGAATTTCAAGTACTTCGAAGAAAAGGCGATCGAGTTAAGTGTATCGAAAGAATATACAAGAGAGATGAAAAAAAGACAACCAAAAAGAAAAAAAAGATTTGATGAGACACCAGATGAAGATATTGGAATAGCTGCGAGTGATCACTTCAGGGTTAATACGTTTCTCGTTGTCATAGATAGACTCATATCCGAGTTAGCAAAACGGCAAGAGGCTTATCAAGGATTTAACGAAAAATTTTCCTTTCTTACCAAAATGAATGAGTTGTTACCATCAGTTCTGATAGAAAAAGGCAGTTTTTTACAAAAAATGTATCCTAATGATTTAGAAACAGACTTAGTTCAGGAATTACTACACTTTCAAAGCTACCTTTCGTCTGAAAGAATTTCAATAAAACCAATTTCTGGTCTGTCTGTCTTCATTCCTGCAAGAACAGGATCTAGGAAACATTTATCCAAACATGGATATAGCACTTCGTATGGCTCTTTGTACACCAGCGGCAAATTGTTCAGGTGAAAGAAGCTTCTCTTGCGTAAAGAGAGTAAAGAACTACCTACGATCGACTTTAAGTCAAGAAAAGCTAAACGCTTTAGCTCTCTTGTGCATAGAGTCAGAGCTAATGAACATGATTTCGTACGACGATATAATAAATGATTTTGCGAATTCAAAGTCTCGCAAAAAAGAATTGTAAGGCTTTTATAATTTAACTTAAATCATAATGCTAACAAATAATAAAGAAAATATATATTTATTGTATTGTTTTTAATGAGTGTAATAATAAATGTTAATCAACGTTCGCCAAATGTATGTTTTTTACGTAAGCTTAATTCATATTTTGTAAGTATTGTATAGTTTTAAGACATACCTTACCTTACTTTAAAAGTGGCATACGAATGAGTTATTTTTTCCTTAAAATAATGTTTTTTGAGAATTGTTTGCTGTAAAAATATCAAGGATCTAAAACGGTACCATAGTTCTCGATAATAATAACTATATGGGAAAAGTTGATGTAACGAGGATGATGAGCACCAATTATAAAGTTGGAATTTTATTGATAGAAAATTGATATGATTGTGGACTAAGATATCGAAATTTAGGGGCGGCAAAAATTGAATAGCATACGGGCGGCAAATCTGTAAATCCGCCACTGTTATAATGTATAAAAATCATACCATAAATATATACTTTTTTTCACAAACCATCTTTGGCAAACATGCACAATAACCGTGAAAGGCTTGGCTCAAAAATTAAAATACAAAACGTCAGTTGTGACACTTCATTTTGAAGGTTGTCAATCTGCGATATTATTTGTGTTATTTGACTAATCGATTGTAGGTTGTGGTAATATTAACTGAAAATAGTGTACATTAGTATATTATTTTTATAAAATGAATAAACTTCACGGGGGAGTGTATTGTTCATACATAGACTGTCCAAATAAATTTCATTCGGAAAGAAAAGTAGAGAACCGGCACTGGAAATTGTTATTGTCTCCAAATCAACATTGCAATTTGGTAAGAAATTCTGAAAATATTTTAAACTGGCAGCCTCACGGCCATACCGAGTTAAAGGTCCAAGATCATTGAAATCGGATCTGAAAATCCTTTGATGTTTTGCCGGCATTCGTATCTCTTTTATAATCTGTGACAGCGGTTTATACCATGTTTATACGAGATGAGTACGATATAATTACGCACTTTTCTAACTTTTCAACCCGAAGCGTCTTTTCATTCACGCTTCGGGTTGAAAAGTTAGAAAAGTGCGTAATTATCAAAGGTAATACCACGAGTGCTTCAAATTTTATCGATAATTTTTTCTTTTCCACGAAAACTTGTTTATTTGGCAAAAATATGAAAACAAACCGATTTGATAAAATCACGACTCCGTTAGGAGGAGTGATTTTATCTAAATTCGGTTTGTTTGAATGTTTTTGCCTCAAATAAACAAGTTTGAGTGATGAAAATAAAAAATTATGTGATAAAATTTGAAGAGCGAGTTGTATTTGGGAAGATTATTTTTTTCAACAATTTAAAAGGATTTTTGAAAGCGCTTTTAGATGTCAATAATGACAAATTCAAAGTAAAATTTTGACGTTTCGATGTAAACAAGGTTTTATCGATGAGGAAGCATAATTATCAGTATAATACCGAATGATTGGCTAGAATAATGTATTGCTATTGGTTAAAACCACCAAAATGTCAGATTTTGACAAGTGAAAAAAATAATCGTACTCATCTACGGTAGCTGATTTGTTTTACTGAGTCAGTCATTGGCTCATTGCTAAGATGACATTGACATTTCGGAGCTCCATCTATCGAATTCTACTTTTTCCAATAAATGGACGAGTTCTATACAAGGGAATTGCTGCCAACATAACGAACAAAAAAATACTGAAAAAGGTTAGTCGCATAAGGAAGTGATTTTTCCAATCTATATTTAGTTTTTCTTATATATTTTGAGTCCCTTTACCACCCATGCTGTACCCAAAATGTTTGGAGGTATTTTCACTTTGGGGTATTTCGCATCTTACAGGGGTGCGTTCGAAAACTTGGTGTGTCGTATAAAAATCACACAGTAGCCGTTCGAAAAGTCGGAGTGTATACAAAAATAGTACGCACAGTAATAGTTCGAAAAGATGGTTGCCACATACTGGTGCGCGCACCAAACACTCTAGTCCCGACTAGGGTGAAATTTAAGCTGACAAATAAGTCACATATATTATGACATCTTATAGTCGGAGAGCTAGTAACACGTGTTTCATGAAGTGTTTTATTCACCTTGAAATTTTGTGCTTTAGTATCGAATGAATAGCTGAGTAGGTAAGCAAGTGTTGGTAAGCCCTACCTGGGGACACCAGGTACTGCGCATAGGAGAAAGGTATGAAAAAATTTGGCCCAAAAAAAGTGTTTGATTCAGAGGCCAACAAACAAAAATCTAAATTTCAAAGCATATAAAATACATAATTAAAAAAAGGAGACACTTTTGAGGGGGTTAACATATAATAAAAACTCCCTTAAGTTGTTTTTTTTTTAATACAAAATAAAGTGTTTGATTCACGCTGCCATTTTAACAGCGTCCTAATTTCATATAATAAAAAATAATTTCAAAAAGGCAGACACACATGAATGATGAAAATAAATTTTAATTTTAATAGAAAGAGATAGGCAGCGCGTAGTCGTGGATGCAAGTGGAGCACCGATTTATGACGATCCAGAAATGATCTGAAGTGATGATTCTGCAGATGAAGAATCAGAGGACAGTGATGAACAAGGCGATAATTAAAAATACACTTCAATTGTTAATTTACTATCTAGCTATCTACGCGTTTTTTTTTATTTTTTATAAATATAATAAACGAATAAAATTTTCCTTCAATACAAATCATAGGATTTTTTATTTATTTCATCATTATTATAATTATTATTAATATTTTTATTATTATTATATTATTAAACTATCTTAAAGATTGAAAATTGAAAAGTAAGTTGTTCATAAAAATAAACATATTTTATTTTGTTACTCAACAATTTAATTTAAAAATGTATAGCTATAAGGGCCAGTTTCATAATCAACTTAAAGTGCCTTTAAATATTAAAGTTGGCTTAAAGTTGAAAAAGTGGTCCCATAATCGTACTTTAAGATAAAGTAGTGCCTAAAGTTTCCTTTAACTTAAAGTGCGAATTTCTAAACTTTACAGAAGATAAAGTGGCTTTAAAGCAGACATAACCTAGTTTTCTACATATTTTTTGACAACCAGGCTAAATACCTACTTCACGAAAAAATGATGAACATGCTTGATAGTTCTTCCAGCTCTAGTTCATTATCCGATGACGAAATGATTTATTTTAAAAGAATAAAAAATTATTCAAAGAGAGTGTCACTTTGAAATTTATGATGATGCTGACGTTTTTGATCGTCAAAGTAATTATTTTAGGTTAGATAACTAAATTAAATAGTGTCAAAGGTATCGAAAAACAAATTTCAGGGCTGCCAACTCAGCTGATTGCTACTTTTATTAAAAGAAGGTGCTACTTTCATTATGAAACGCAATTATTTTAAAGTCGTCTTGAAGGATACTTTAAGATAAAGTCTACTTTTACTAAAGGCACTTTAACCATCGAATTATGAAACCGGCCCTAATATAGCTGTACAAGAACACGTGACACAGCCAATGAGAGCGCAGAGAAAGACCGTAGCTAGGCCGGTAATCGGTGCTCTCACTTACATCCACGACTACGCGCTGCCTATCTCTTTCTATTAAAATTAAAATTTATTTTCATGTTTCTCGATAATTAAACCCCAACAGAAGTGTCTGCCTTTTTGAAATTATTTTTTATTATATGAAATTAAAACGCTGTTAAATTGGTAGCGTGAATCAAACACTTCATTTTGTATTGAAAAAAAAGCAACTTGAGGGAGTTTTTATTATACCCATGTTAACCCCCTCAAAAGTGTCTCCTTTTTTTAATTATGTATTTTATATGCTTTGAAATTTAGATTTCTGTTTGTTGGCCTCTGAATCAAACACTTTTTTGGACCAATTTTTTTCATACCTTTCTCCTATGCGCAGTACCTGGTATCCCCAGGTAGGGCTTGCCAACACTTGTTTACCTGCTCAGCTATCCATTCGATACTATAGCACAAAATTTCAAGGTGAATCAAACACTTCATGAAACACGTGTTACTAGCTCTTGGACTATTAAGCATTTGAATTTATTCTGCCGATATGAACTTTTAGATGTCAATTATTAATTTTAAATTATTAAATGAATTATAAAAAAGAAAAAGTATGGAACAAGTTACATTGGGGAAAGGTAGAAAATAAGCAGGATTCCAATGGCAATTGGTTAATTTTGGACAAACCTAGACACCCTCTTTTTTATTAATTCCAACATTGGAGTCTGATTGTCTTATCTTCACCATAAAAGCTTTAGTTAAAATTATTATTATTCATAATTATATTCTCTGCAAATCTTTTGGAGGTAACCCTAGCTGCAGCCAAAATGCATTTTCTTTTTAAACATTTTTGCTGCTCGTCCATTCCTTAAATCAATTCAAAATCCAAGAAAATATTCAGAGAAAGATTTGATGATTTGAATGACTTGAATGACTGAATCGACTGAATTTCCAATTTGATTTGTCAACATGTTGTCAACAACCAAACAAACATAACCTTGAAAAATGTTTGACACAACTTGTGACACAACACACTCCATAACCGTTCGTAAACCTAGAGCGAGCTTAGCACACCGAAGTGAGTTTTTACCCCCACTCCTTGGAATAATTTTCATACCAACAACTAATATCCTTGGCTAGAGGTGGCATTATATTTCTCTATGGGTGTCCTTTTAGGCAGTATTAGCGAGGATACTTGTTCTCAACGAAATGGACGAGTTCTATACAAGTGAATTGCTGCCAACATAACGAACAAAAAAATACTGAAAAAGGTTAGTCGCATAAGGAAGTGGTTTTTCCAATCTATTCTTAGTTTTTCTTATTTGTTTTGAGTCCCTTTACCACCCATGTTGTACTCGAAAAGTTTGGAGTTTTACCAGAGAAGTTTTCAGGTCAATTTAGTTTGGGGTATTTTACATCTTAAAGCTAGCGAACCAAGGCCACCTCTAACACAAGGCCGGAAACCTAGATGTGGCAACGTGGCGCGACTTTCAAATAGAGGGCCGATGAAAACGATTGTAGGCCTGAGAAATATGGAATAAATCAGGCTAAAAAACATTTTAAACGAATAAAAATCGAAATATATATGGGTAGACCAAAGAAAATAATACTGCAAAAGGTATTTTATTGATAAGAATATAAAATATGAATAAAATCAGCCTCTACAGCTGACGAAACATCACCTTAAAATAAATATAAATCAACTAAATACTGAATAAATTATGCTCAATTCTTACCTAGATTATCATTTATTCATTCAAATAGTTTTATACTACACCTGACATTATGGTTCATCATTGTCAAATCCAATCAAATATAAATATACAAGTCTGTTCGCTGAATCTTTTCCCATGTATGAAATAATTCACATACTACTTTTTGTATTCCGTCTCTTTCCTACTCACAGAATCTTAATCCCCGAAATGGAACCGTTTGTTCCATTACAGCGTAATATAACAAACAGAGATAGCCATATGATGAATGTCGGCGATACGTTTAGGGATGGCGATTCTTTCTGAAAAAGATCGATTTTCAAATCGATTCGAATCGTGACCTAATGAATCGATCCACAAAAAAATCGAGACCAATAAGATCGATTTCTGAAATATCGATATTTTTTTCAAATTTTTGTTTATAATGTAATATAAATATATTTTATTAAAAACATGATACATATTATAATTTAACGATCTCTTTATCAGTAAAATCAGGAGATTCGATTATAAAAAATATTTTTATTACCATATCAGAAGATCAGATCAGTATAAGTTATACCGAAAAATAAAATAAAATCGAATGTCGATTTTCAAGAGTGAAATATCGATTCACTGAATCGATTCAGTACTACATATCGATTTAAAAAATCGATCTTTTCGGCTCCAAAAATCGATTCTTCGATTAATCGATCTCAGATCGCCATCCCTAGATACGTTTAACGCGAATTAGTACTTTGACGTCGTTGACAGCCAAAGACTTTGTTTACATTTTTATTTTACATTTTTATTCACCTTTTCGCCCCTTGCATATAAATTTATTTCAAAAACAGTTGTTATAACGACTAACTTTTACCTTAGTGTTCAAATTATTGAGGTAAGTAAATATTATTTCTTATTATTTACTTCGCAATGAAAACTAACCTTAAATTGACATTTCAATATGATTCTGGATAGAATTCCATCAAACTAAATTATATGAAACATATTTTGCTTCCACCAATGTAGAAAATATTGACTTTATTTTCTGTAAGACCAGAACTATTTATGAATGATTTTTATTTTTAGAATATGCCTGGAAAGAGGTTGAATTCGCAAGCACAGGAGCTGGTCCTAAATGTGTTGGAGTATTTTGAGTTGGAAAAAAGAAATGGAGGACCTTTGGAACCACTTTCATGTGTTCAAGAGGTAACATAAATACTTAAGTGCATGTTTGTTTAGGAATATACTTATTATTAATAATTTTTTTCATGTTAGAGGGTAGCTGCTGCTTTGAAAATATCTCGCCGGACAGTATATGCTATAAAAACAAGAAAGGAAAATAATCCAATACTTTCAAGCCCAGGCAAAACCAGAACTCGTTCTAAATCTAAGACAACTGATCTACCTGAGGGAGCTAAGATGGCAGTACGGAATACATTATACGATATGTACCAACAAAGTAAATATTATTTATTTATTATTTAATTAAAGTCTTTTGGTAAAATGTAGGTGTAGGTATTTTGTAATGAGTATATTCAAATCATAGTATATTAAAGAAAACTTAAGGAAGGTATTTGTATAGATTTTAGTAGTTTTGCGATTACATTACAAATTCAATTTAAATATTGAATTTATCTTATTTTTTAACAGTCAGGGCTGAAACATTGATGGAATGAGCAATCAAAATATCATTAAAAATATATTATATAGTATTAGTTGAAATTGAATCTACTATAATTTTTGTTTTAGAGAAGCATGTTACTTTGACTACATTAAATTGTGAATTAAGGGACAGAGAAATTGTATCTATTGGCAAAACATCTCTAAGCATTTTGTTGAAATCATTGGGATTCAAATATAACAAAGATGACAATCGAAGAGCTTTAATGGAGCGAACCAGTATTGCAGCCTTGAGAGCCAATTTTCTGCGTGAATATATGGTAAACCTCTCAAGTACTCACCCAAGAGAACTTGTATTTTTGGATGAGACATGGATCTATTCAAAAGGCAATAAAACATATTCTTGGCAAGACAACAGCACTAAAAGTGTACGTAAACCAGATGGTTATGATGGAAAACGTTTCATAATTGTTCATGCTGGTTCTACCAAAGGTTTTGTCTCTGAAGCAAGTCTAGTATTCTGTTCAAAATCTAAAGTAGCTGACTACCATGGAGAAATGAACAATGAAATTTTCATGGAATGGATGAGTACTAAATTAATTCCCAGCCTAGAAGAGCCATCTCTAATTGTTATGGATAATGCTCCATATCATAGTGTCCTTTTAGAAAAGCAACCTTCTACTATATCGACAAAAAATGAGATTGTTACATGGTTGACAACAAACAACATTAAGTTTGATACAAAACTTACAAAACCTGAACTGCTACAAATTGCAAAAATGAATAGAAAAGTAAATGTGTATAAAATTGATGAGTTACTACGAGAACATGGTCATGAAGTGCTGAGACTACCACCATATCATTGTGAATTTAATGCTATTGAATTGATTTGGGCTAATTGCAAGTCATATTACAATAAATATATTGGTAGAGATGGATATTCAGATAGTTCTGTTATAAATATGTGGAAAGAGGCACTGGATCAATGTGATCAACAAATTTGGGAAAAATGTGTTAGACATACTCATGAAATTATAGAAAAGTGGTATGTCCGAGAGCAGAATATAGTTGATTTTAGCATTCAACCTATAACCATCGAAATAAATACTGGTGATAGTTCTGATTCTGACTATGAGGAAGATTAAATAATATATATATACAAAGACAGGAATATTAGGGAAACAGCAAAATTGTAAAAATTTACTCTTTCTTACATCATTTTCCAATCTTTTGGAATATCTTTATTTCCATTTTCAAGGATAGCATTTGAGATTGTATCACAAGTTGTTTTAAATGGTAAATACATCTAACAATAATTTTGATTTCCCCAATATTCCTGTCCTTGTACATTATTATTCGGCAAATATATACTGTAACTATATTCAAATGAGTTTTAAATATATATATTTAAAATATTTATTTTTTATTTTCACATCCTAGAATATTTTTATTTTCCATTGTTGAACCGTATGGGTGGGACGGCCCAATAGTAATGGTTGCCAGCCATAACCCTAAAAGGGCAATCTGATTTGCAAAGTTTCTACCTAGGAAATTGTTATTAATACTAATTCTTGTGCAAGTAACCCCATAAAACTATGGAATTCTAACAGTTTTTCCAAACTAAAGGTTTAGGTAGCACATTGCTAAATGGCTATAAAATATTCACAAAAATCTATCACACCAGCTTCAATAATAAATAACGCGCATCGTAATTTTAGCCACATCCACAAGCAATTGACGGCATCCACAGCATTGAACTACGACCTACGTTTTATTTAATGTATTGATGTATTGCGTGTGTATATTATTGATGACGCATGGGAAAAGATCCAACGAACCAACTGTATACAGTTTGTTTGTTATTGACAATGATGAACCATATTATGTCAGGTGTAGTATAAAACTATTTGAATGAATAAATGATAATCTAGGTAAGAATTGAGCATAATTTATTCAGTATTTAGTTGATTTATATTTATTTTAAGGTGATGTCTCGTCAGCTGTAGAGGCTGATTTTATTCATATTTTATATTCTTATCAATAAAATACCTTTTGCAGTATTATTTTCTTTGGTCTACCCATATATATTTCGATTTTTATTCGTTTAAAATGTTTTTTAGCCTGATTTATTTCATATTTCTCAGGCCTACAATCGTTTTCATCGGCCCTCTATTTGAAAGTCGCGCCACGTTGCCACATCTAGGTTTCCGGCCTTGTGTTAGAGGTGGCCTTGAGCGAACAACTAAGGGCAGATGTCAATACAAGTTTGGTTGTCTTTCAGCTGGGCTGCGTTCGAGAAGCTGGTTGTTGGCAAGGATATTAGATGAGAATTCTCATCTAATATCCTTGACCTCTAGCAGTGTTGTAGGTGGCTTTGAACAAGTCCTTCATTTTTCTTTAAACCAGTTCAACAATTTATCAGACAGCCTAGCTATAGTTCTGTGGTTCTAGGGAACATAACAGAAGAAGTAAAAAAGATTAATTTTATAGGTTAGAGATACTTTCAATTTACAGTAGAACAGAACATGTAGTAATCAAAGAATTAGTATATAAACAAAATTGAAAATGGAAACAAGAAACTTGTAATAGTGTGGTAACTATACATTTTTAAATACGCTTTCCTAAAAACTGTATATAATACTAAAATCTATTGTTTAAATATGGATGACAAAAGTTTGAATAAAAATGTATTTGTATATTTGGACTTAGAGTTTGATGGACTGAAAGGTTTGATGAATTGATAACCGACACATTATTTCTTATTAAATTATCTTGCATTTGCAGCTGGACGGGTCGTGATAGAATTATACAATGAAATAGTTCCAAAAACTGCTGAGAATTTCAGATTGTTATGCACAGGTAAATATGGACGAGGTAAAAAGGGAAAACCACTTCATTACAAAGGTGTAAAATTCCATAAAGGTATTGTATATTTCATTGTTTAATATAGTTCATTGTGTTGTATTGAAAATATGGGCATATTAATTAAGATAAAGGAGAAAAATATCTGCCTTATAAATTGTTATTCAAGCTCAGAAACATTAATGATATAGAAAATTTCTAGCAATCTTGCAATATGAATTTTTTTAGTTGTTTCTATGTGCATGGTACAGTCTGGTGATATAATAAATAATAATGGTACTAGTGGAGAAAGCATTTATGGGGAATCATTTGAAGATGAAAACTTTTTGGTTAAGGTAAAATGAATTTGTTATTAATATGCTCAGTTCCAAGATATTTTGTTTTGAATTATACAATCATGATTGATTTAGGACCAAAACCTACATTAGGTAGATGTTCATTTAAATAGAGACTTGATATAACAGTTTCCTGATTGGTAGTTATGATTGTATGTATTTTTTTTCAGCATGATACAGAAGGTATTATTGGTATGGTTAATATGGGACCAGATACAAATCAATCTCAATTTTATATTACAACCCAGCCTTGTTTTCATCTAGATGGAACAAATGTGGGTTTTGGAAAAGTGGTTAAAGGATTAAACATACTTGTAGAAATGTCAGATTATCCTCGAGAAAATGATATACCGTTGGGGGTGAGAAAATAATCATTTCTTTCATAATTTGAATGATTTTTATACTATTAACATGATTTTATGCATCATATTTTCAGTTGTTATTAACATTTACTACAATTTTGAATAAATAGGTCTTCTTTTCTTTCCTCAGATATTGTTCTATTAGATTTGCTTTCATTTTAGAATCTTATTATCGCCGATTGCGGAGAATTCAAACCTGGTGAACCGTGGAACATTAACGAAGATGATGGTACTGAAGATAAATATCCACCATGGCCTGATGATTGGGAAAAAGAAACTGACAATAATAATATAATAGAAGTAACTATAGAGGATATAAAGAATTCCGGAAATCAATATTTTAACAAGAAAGATTTTGCTAATGCTGAAAGAAAGTACGTGAAGTGTTTACGATACATCGACTGGTATTTGAAACAAAACCCAAAGAAAATTCTTGATAAAAGTGTAAAGATAACTTTAATGATGAATCTGGCAACAGCACAATTAAAAAGATACAAGTATAAGGAATCGGCATTATTGTGCAGTCAGGTTGGTATAAAGAAAATTAGTCCTTTCTGACTGTCAAATGTCACCTTTTTTTAGGTACTTAAAGAAGATCCAGGAAATGGTAAAGTATACTACAGACGAGCGCAAGCTATGCTGGGTCTGAAGGAGTACGATCGAGCTTTGAAGGATTTAAATACTGCCATAAGTTTTTATCCGAATGACAAAAACGTCATTCACTTATTAAGTCGCGTTAAAAAAGATAAACTTTGTTATCTAAAGAAAGAGAAAATATTTTTTTCCAAATTATTCAATTGAATTTTTGAATGTTTACCTAAGGTATAAGATGTAATGAATATCAAATATTTTAATATGTAATAACAAATTTTACTCAAATGAATTAATGAAATTTGTTGTATCTTAGATAATTATGAATTTTTAAGTTTTTGTATAGTTAATTTTTTATGGAAAATATTTTAAATAAATTACCACATTACACTCAATTTTTATGTCTTAAATTTTATTTCTACGGCAGACATTGTCTCCTGAATTGCTGCCTGACAGTTCACCTGTAAATGGCTTAAAATAATGCAGGAAGAAGAGTGTATAGTATATATCTTTTCATAGTGTAGAGATTAGGAGACTAGATAGTCAAGATATTGACAAAGTAACTATTCCACTTAAAAAAGGGCATCAAAAGCATCGTGCATGAAACAAATCAGGGGAACTTGCGAAATTGTTTTTAAAGAGATTTATCCATATATATAAATCATGGGCCCATGACAACAGAAGTAAACCCTTTTAGGGACTTAATCAGACACTCCGGTCAACCGAGTCCACTTCCAGTTGGAGCCCTTTCGATGTATCAACCACTGTTCCTACATTAGCATATGATAACAATACCAAAACCTCAAAAGCTTCACTACCTGCCCTTAAATCTTGATATACTATTTGATAACAAATAAAGTGATAACAAGTAAAGTACAAACTCTATTTTTGTTGAATATTCGTCCCTGTTTTATTTTTTTGTCATGGTAAATATATTTTGTACTGTATGTTATGTTAATATATTGTATTTGAATCTTGTTAGCATTTTTTTTCTCAAAATTAAACCTCTTACATGAAAATATAGTAAGTCTTAACCAGGATATTGTCGCATTAATGGGAATATTAAAAAGCTTAAATTAGTGGAACAAGAAGAATGTAAGAAACTTTCTTTCACATACTTGCAGATTCAAACATCCTAGGGCATCACACTTAAGAGGATACTGTAGATGAGTACGATAATTACGCACTTTTCTAACTTTTCAACCCGAAGCGTCTTTTCATTCACGCTTCGGGTTGAAAAGTTAGAAAAGTGCGTAATTATCGTACTCATCATGTATTGTATAGAATGAGAATACCATAGGAGAATACTCACCTAAATTTAAACCATAGATAAAGGATGCGTCCGCCCAACCTGGATAATTCCTTCGGGAAACAGGTCTAAAGGAAGCACTAGTCTCTGGTTGTAGGTGGTCTGTGTCTGAGACTATTCAGGAGCTGAGTAGAAGAAAGAGAACGCTGTAGATCTCCGTAAATATCACCGCAATATACCATACGAGGGTTTCCTTAAAAATTAAAGTGTTGCACATAACAACATAGATGGCGCCTGCCATCAAATGTCAAAACTAAATGTCATGTTTAGTCCTTGTACTCCTTGTTTATATACGCATGGAGCTAATTGGTATCGGTTTCGCCATTTTACTACCACTTCCTTGTCAACTTGACATTAGTATTGTTTTGTGGATGTGAATTGTGTAATTTTTGTGTTTTCTTTTTTTATGGCGAATTCGACTGGCGGCACTAGTGCGCACTGAAAGCACTCTATCTTGGTGCTGGCTGTTCGACTGACACAGTTCTGCACCGGTTTTGAAAATATTTGTGTTCGCCTCGGACATGCACCAATTTAGTGCGGTCCGGTGAGAAATCGACTGGCTTGCACTCGGTGCGGCTTTTTAGCACTCAGTGCAAAATTTTAGAACTATGCTGCTAGTACAGTTCTAGAGGGGCAAACATAACCAATAAATGGATGGCGGCACTTGAAGAATTTCTAAACACATCCATAGATAAAAAAATACTTAACACATCATCGAAGCGAGAGTGATTTCTTAGATGACGAGTTGTTAGTTGGCTAAATGTAAATTTTCCATTTCATGTTCCTTATAATTTCGTCCAGCAACATATTGATACCGACTTTTTATAATTAATGGTCTTTCAATATTGTTTTTTTACTTTATTATGTATTATATTCATCAGCACTTTTTAGGTTACGTTTGTATTTGTAATTTATAAATTCGTTCGATTAAAATGTTCTATCTTCTGTCAATCCCAGTCGAATCAACGTCGGCTTAAGAACTGCATTGGTTTGGCTCGCATTTCTTTAGTGCCGCTTGGTAACTGCACCGGATCCGAGTTGGAGCAGCTTTTTCATGGCACTGAGAAAATGCGAATGGAACTGGGGTAGGCCGTGCACTTGAGTCGTGCTCCCCAGTCGAATTCGTCATTAGTTTCGTTTTTCCTATTTTATTACTTGAACAATAATGGTTTCTTGTGCTCTACGAAGTTGTACAAGTAGATCGAAAAAATTATCATGAACAACATATCATAGGTTAGTAAACAATCTAAACAGGACTGTACTGAAATATATTGCTCTGTGCTTCAATAAGTTTTCTATATTTAATGTTTGTATATTTCCTAGAACTCCTGTGTATTATGTTCAAAACATTGTGCTGAAGAACATTTTGACTGAACCTCCTCCTGTTTTCATTAACAATGTAATGTAATTCATATATTCTCAATAAAGATATAGGTATTATTAGGTCCATTATATGGAATAAGGGAGACAATATAAGTGTAAATCGCAAGAATTATGTTTCTATATTATCAATTTTAGGATGATAATGTGCACTTCAACGAAGAAAACAACCTGCTACGCTATACCTAGGTGTAAAAGAATTTTACTAGTTAATATATTTGTATTGATTGGAAATTTAAATAGTCCGGCTCTGTCGTCGACGCCATACTTGGCCATACTGCTACCATTACAATGTCTATCATGTGATACCACTTTCCTATTATAAGATAGTCGACTGTGTCATCTCCTCTTAATATTAGCTCCGTATATACGGCATAAGCAACGGTTTAGTTAACTAGGTGGCTATAACATTTGTCTCATGAGCGGGTCATATAGCCACAATTCCTATGCAAGATCAAAGATTAAATTAGTTCTGGACTAATCCTCAGGGGAATATCTACTACCCAAACCCACCGTTACAGATTCCTCAGAATCACTACTCTAACAAACTGCAAGCGGTCATCTCCACAGACATGTATTTTATATGTCTGTGGTAATCTCCCTTCCATCTCTCCTGAGTGTTAGGCAACACACAAAGCAAATTGTTACCATAGAACTATTCTTTTATAACCTAAAAATGGCCTTGTAGAAAGCCACGTCTATTTTTGATCTTAAAAATGCAGTAATGGCTTTTATGAGGATATATGGTGCAATTCTGTGTACACAAATAGTAAAACCCACGTTACTTACAGAAATCATATAGAATTGCAATGGGACCCGTTCCGATATTACGAGTCATATAGATCGCGATCGCTAAAACTTTTACACAGAATTGCACCAATAATTTAGGTATTTTGTTAGGTAGATTTTTCGATAATACTTCCCCGGGGTAATAAAAATCACTCAATATCACGTAATCTTTGTATGGGTAAAATGTGTGTTTAATTAACCCATCGCTCTTTTCAGTAATATAAAACGAAGACATATCATAACATTACGTTGGATCCTATAGAAAAGTTATGTGTTCATTTGTCACTTGTAGACGTTGGTTTAGATAAGAAAGGAACGGGAATGATGAGCATAGCAGACAAAGCCCTTAAAGAAGGAGTCCTAGTCCCAGCCCTCATCCACTTAACACTTAGACATCATGACAGTCGCGTCTTTTCCATTAGCGCTCACAGCTGAATCGGTGACACTCCTCTTTACAATTTACTTTTGATTTTAGACCAGTTGCTGAGTGTGTTAAATAAAACGGAATATCTACCTACTATACCATATAGCTTGCTCAACACAACAATAAATTAGTTTAAAATTTATTAAACTTCTATAATTAGAAACAATCTAAATTTTCGTTTTGAGTGCAGCAGGGGGTTGTCCTCTTGGTTTCTCGAATAATCAGTGAGCAAAGCACATGTATTTCACACTCGTTCTTTGTTTCTCCCATTAGATATATATCTCATTAGGGACTTTTAGCTTGTCATAAGTTTTTACACGTATCCGTATCGTTTCGTTCTGTCTTTTATTGTATAACCTCAAAGTTTTTTTATTTCACCTTTTTATATTTTTGTAAAACGTAAAATGGGGGCGATATTAAACAATCCATTACTGCTAGACGAGAACGATGATGATTTTAACGACCTATTTTTGATGCATATTAAACCAAACCAATATTAAAGAAGAAGAAGACCTGTAAAATAGCACGAAATACTGACTTTGGTCGGGATACGGATACGTTTATGGTTTAAGTATACGGAGTAGGGTACGTAACAATACGTTCAACGTATCGTATCGGCTGAGACGTAACGGGTCTACACATGCGCAGTTCGTTACGTATACGGATACGTGAGAAATTTAAGACAAGCTGAAAGTCTTTATTTACTCATGGTACATTCGGTCGACAAGAGCGCGCCCACCCATGATTTTATTATACTACTGCCATCAAGATGGCTCTGCTCTTTGGTATTAAGAGACTTTTTAAGGCGTTAAAACTACTACCTTTGCCTTTGACATCTAGTTTTAGTTATTGATAACGCATTTTGCATAATCCGCAATTCATATCAGACCACTTACATAAATAATTTAAGAGACGTAAAATTTGTATTTTCACCTGGCCTATTTTATTTACTTCGAGAATATATCATTATTTGAGTGTTGAGTGCCTCCGTGTCATTTAAGAAACACGGCAAAAGAAATGAAGTGTAGAGAACATTTTTTAATGCAAATCAGTTTTATGATGAGAATCATTAGAATTGATTAATTTGTTATTTTATACAAAGTATTACCTACCTAATGATTAGGGTTAGTATGCGGATATGAAAAAAATATTTTGATTAGAAAGTAATATGAAGATGAAGTATATCTCGTTTTAAGGTGTATTTTAAAAGAAACAAAATGACAGAATACACTCAAAATATGCATTCAGTTTTCTTGGTTTATGTAGCAAGTAAATAATAAATACCTTCCTGGGGGCCTGAAACCTTTTGCGGAATCAGCCCCAATGTAATATTGGAAGAAATAGGTGAAGCCGAGAGAAAGAGAAGATCTGACCATTGGAAAGATCTAGTGAGGCTTAGACAATTAAATAGGTATTCTTTTGAGCAACTACAACCTGTTGAGATCAAATGAATGCATAAGATAAAGTAAAACTGCGCTAAGAGTTTCAACAGGCATCCTAACGAGAAATTGTCGCCTGAATGGGCACCAGAAAAAGCACAAAATAGTGGCATGGAAGAAGAAACCTCCATCCACATACTTCCCAACTGCACAGCACTCCAGAATCCTAAAGCACAGTACCTGGGAGATTACTGGATAGAAGAGGAACATTTACCTAAGTTGGCCCCTGCAGATATCCTGAAATTCCTCCGGAAAATAGGACTAAAGGAGCTACTAGTTTCAGAGACTCTCCCCAAAAACTAAGTAGGTCTCAGTGAATATACATACAAGACTACAAGGGGAAAATATAAAAATTAAGGGAAGACATTTTGGGGTATTAATTTACATAAAACTTACCACTCTAGTAGTAAACAAAAGCTCCTTTGGGAAAAAAATTTGGGCTGAAACCAGAAAATACAATGTCGAGATAATTATAATGCCTAAGATTTCGATTGTAAAATATTGTATTGAATATTTTTTAATTAATCGAACAATATATGACCTCTTAAAATATATTTCGTATTTATCTAACCTATTTATGACTAGTTGCGGTGTTACTTTGAGATCATGAGAATTTTGCAGCTGCATCCAAAGAGCGTGATCGTGCTCTCGCGCCCGACTGACATTTCACGTCTCTTCGACCACCCCCTTCACATCCCCAAACTCAAAGCTCGATATGTAGGTGATGTATGCCACAATAAATACAGCGTCGTAACAAATAAGCTATTTATACATCTGATTTTGATTGATTGAATTCAATACACTTTTCTATTTTTTATTTATAATAAGAATGACCCAAAAGTGAGGTTAATACTTCCAAACCAACCCCTTTTTTATTTCCAATAAATATTTAGTTGATTTAAGTATTAAAAAGGGGTGAATACCGAAGGAAAATTTCTAGGGTAAGAAAATACCACGGAGAAATTTTAAGTCAATTAAAATACTTTTCAAGAAATGTTCAAGTTCGTCGATGCTTTCAGTAAGTTAGTAATCCCTTAAGCGGAAGAAAGGGCAAAAAGGGTTGCTCTCGTGTTCAACCCTGACGCGGCCCCAGTTTACAAAAGGATTTGATCATTTTACCGCTTTCATCTTTTAACTTTACCTCAAAAAAACAGTTTGTGCTTGGAATTTTCTACGATAAAATTATGCATTTCAATCGTTTGGGCTTGTCAAACTAGATTGGACACTTTTTGATTGGAATAAAAAGCAGAAAATCACAAAAATTCAATATCCTGTCGCTCTCGCCAAATTTTAAAAAGTATTTCCTAACGTCGCGTATTTTTCGATTTTTTAAAATTTGGCGAGAGCGTCGGGATTCAAATTTTTAACCTATTTTACCCATAATTGACAAATATTTTGTCATGAGGCTTAATTTTTCAAATAAATACACCATTTTCAATCGTTGGGTTTGTCATGCTAGATTGGATACTTTTTGATTGGAATAAAAAGCAGAAAATTACAAAAAATCCTTATCCCACGCTCTCGCCAAAATTTAATAGTTATTTATGCAACAAGTGCAAAAAGTGAGTGTTTTTTGCACGCGACGTGAAATTGTCCAACGAGGTCTTTAGGCCGAGCTGGACAACACGTCAAGTGCAAAAAACACGTTTTGCAAGAGTTGCATACAATATTTTTTCTAAATTCATGCAAAAACTGGAAAATTAGAATATAAATATGTTAAGAGCCTAATCTAACCTAATCAAAGTCAACCCGTTCTTCTTTTTTTGTATCTCTATGGCCTCCACCTTGTCAGCACTCAATCATAGCTGGTTTTCGCCTTGACCATTTAAATTTTAAATAATTAAAGATTTTTGCAATAATTGTAACTCGTTAAGACTAAGTAGTAAGATATACATATATTATTGTTGTATCAAAGCAGGATCAGATACTTGCTATGGATTTTTATTTAATTTAAATGTTTATGTTTGTCATTAATCATCACAAAACTGACACAAGAATGACAGATGAGTGCAATAATAGTATTTTTTCTACTCCTGTTTTATAATATACTTATTAAAAGACCAAAATCTGTATCATAATGAAATTCATTATGATACAGATTTTCATTATGATACAGATTTTTAAGCCAATAGGAATGCGACATTCGCACAATATTTAATATAGCCATGGATACCAGGTTGACATTTCAGAAATCAATTATATTAGGTCTCTTCTCTGCAATAAAAGTGTAGCACAGCTATACGATTTTATTTATTTTAATTATGTTTCAATGCTTTTTGCAGTATACAAATGCAATTTTATACATAGATAGTCCCAAATTTAGCAATTTTACACGCATTTTTTCACAGATAGACCTGAATTTTTCAAAATTATATAGCTCAGTGCTACACTTTTATTGCAGGCGAACAGGTCTAAGTGACACTTAATTTGACAGCTGCCAAATAATTTTGATTTTCAAAAGTAACTATATTTAAAATTAATTAAACTAAACAATTATTAATGGAATAATTCTTATTAAGCGGAGTAGAAAAATTATTGTATGAAACTTTCATGTAATGGCCATTAATACTCTCGCATATTATATATATATTATAATAGTATTTTATGCAACGATCATGTAATGATAGCCATTAAGACACGAGCATATTGTAGGATACGAAACGAGCCGCAGGCGAGTTTCGTACACTGAACGAAAAAGGTACGTTATATTAATAAAAAAGTACATCAAATCAATGAACATCAACATTAATTTTCAGCCGATGAGCTATATCGTTAATACAATGAACGTTCGTACGTTAACTTTTTTATTCATCTAGTTATGTTTAATGTACATTGAATCAATGAATAAAGAACATGGATCTATGACTTCCTGTTATTAATATAACGAACCACATACATTAACACAATAAACGAGAAGCATGGATCCATGACCACCGGTCATTGGTTTATGATTGTTGTACGTTAAATCAATGTACAATAAACATTGATACAATAAAAGAAAAGCATGGATCCATGACCACCGGCCATTAGTTTATGATTGCTGTACGTTAAATCAATGTACAATAAACATTGATCGATGTTCATCGGTTATTAATATTACGAACATAAAAATAATGTGGTAGTACAATGCAATATTTTTTTTAGTTTTAAGGTGCAACATTGGCTGGAAATTATCTTATATGTCCATTGATTTGATGTAAGAACCAGTATCTGCAAATAAGAATACAAAGAAATAAAACAGTCCCAAAAATAGCTTTTAATTATATAATAAGTACTTATTTTTTCCCCAAAAGAGTTTCATGATAATTTGCTTCTTTAATTCTGTCTTTAAACAAATTTACTACTTTGAGACAGTGAATTAGGTGTAACATGTTATATTGACAAACAATTTTTGTATTTTCAATATATTTTCGCTGTATAAAAAATATAATATACCTAGAGAGTGAAAATGTTAACTACTTTTCGCATTTTCTATTCACTTACTACAAATTCACACATTTTATGAACTTTTGGCTTTCTAGTGGTACATCTACACATCTACAAAATGACTTTTCTAGAAAGTTCCAAAACATTTTGCTTTCCAAGGGAAAGTCAAAGTTATATAAGAAAAATAATCTCAAAACATAATAATATGTCTACTGCCTTAAGAATATGGAGAAATTTATATCCAATGTCTTCAAAGTAGACGAAAATATTTGGAATTGTGTTGATGTCTTCACCAGTACACAATATAAAAAGCTGAATAGACATTTTTCAAATCTTCAGGTTAGCAATATGGTCCTCTACTTCTGTTGAGTCTTCGTACAAAACAAAAATGACTCCTGGGAATCTTTGATTGTGTATTTTGTGTGCTTGGATTTCCCCCCCAATAGGTACCTAAATGAATATTTGAAATAAGTTCACTACAAAAAGAAAACCAAAAGAGTACTCACACTTGCAATATGAAGATATTGTCTATTCGTTGAAAAAATAGTAAATAGTATATCCTCAATAAAATGGCACAATTTTACCCACTAAAAAATTCAAATCACACAAAATTCACAACGGAGCACAACAAGACTGTGGTTAACCCTCTCGAGAAACAAAAAGACTGAAATATTAGGCGCGAAAATGGTCACGTATTTTGTTTTCTATGTACGCCTTTACGTAATATTAATGATTACAATCATGGATCTATGAACGGTTAACATTAACTTTCGCGCGCTATTCTGAGTCCATGTAAGCTGTTCGTAATATTAATGTTTTTAGTTATGGATCCATGAACAAGTATCATTGATTTTAGCGCCTTATTAGAAGTTAATGTTCAAGTTCGTAATATTAACGTTTAGCAAACATTGAAACAATGAATACCGTTTATGGTGTTTATATGTATGCTATTCATAAATCCATAACAAAAAATTATTGTTTTAAAGACGAACAACATCAATTTAATAATTCTCAAACGTTGATTCAATGAACTTTTTCATTGTACCAATGAAAAAAATAATCAATTTTTGATGTTTTTCGTTTATAGCTTAATGTTAGGTCATTCATTGTTTCAGTGTACTAAAACATTAATCCATGATCAGAAATCATTGTAACAATCACCGATTCATAATATTAATGTTCAAAATATTGACGACCGGTGTTCATTAATTTTACGTACAAAATTTCTTTCTGTGTATATAATATGCGAGAGTATTAATGGCCATTACATGAAAGTAGCATACAATATTTTTTCTACTCTGGTTAATGAAAATTATTTAATCAATAATTATTAGTTAAATCAATTTTAAATATAGTTATTTTGAAAATCAGAATTATTTGACAGCTATCAAATTAAGTGTCACTTAATATGTCTGTTCGCCTGCAATAAAAGTGTAGCAATGAGCTATATAATTTTGAAGAATTCAGGTCTATCTGTGAAAAAATACGTATAAAATTACTAAATTTGGGAATATCTATGTATATTGCATTTGTAAACTGCAAGAAGCATTAAAACATAATTAAAATAAATAAAATCGTATAGCTCAGTGCTACACTTTTATTGCAGGCCACAGACCTGATATAATTAATTTCAGAAATGTCAACCAGGTATCCATGGCTATATACTAAATATTGTGCGAATGTCGCATTCCTATTGGCTTAAAAATCTGTATCATAATGAAAATCTGTATCATAATGAATTTCATTATGATACAGATTTTAGTCTTTTAATAAGTATATTATAAAACAGGAGTAGAAAAAATATTTTATTGCACTAGTGCAATGAAGTACCACTTTTTCATTAAATGTGATTCACAAAAGTGTTGTTTTTTGCATGAATGTAGAAAAAAAGTATTACCTAACGTCGCGTATTTTTAGATTTCTTAAAATTTGGCGAGAGCGACGCGATACCGTCTTTTTACCTATTTCTCTCCTAATTGACAAATATTGTATCATGAAGCTTCATTTTTCAAATAAATACATAATATTTATAAACATTTTTAATTGTTTGGGTTTGTCAAACAAGGTTAGACACTGTTTGATTGGGATATAAAGTAGAAAATTACAAAATATCAATATCCCGTCGCTCTCGCCAAACTTTAAAAAGTATTTCGCAACGGGATATAGACATGTAGCCTTAATGGACGACATGGATGACACAAGACACCAACCTGCAGAGTCAGCAACTAAATGTTATAATTTCAAGTTCAACATGTGTTGTCACGCTTTTTTTTACAATTAGATCTTTATAACAACAGTTTGTTTATAAAATCATTATTTGTATAAATTCCAAAATCAGTTTTTTTTTTGTAATTTGAAAATAAAGTTCTTTTTTAAAAGTTACAAAGTGAACCGATTAACATTTCTATATTGATTTTTCGTAATTTTCTGCTTTTTATTCCAATCAAAAAGTGTCCGATCTAGTTTGACAAACCTAAACGATTAAAAATCTTGTATTTATTCGAAAAATGAAGCCTCATTACAAAATATTTGTCAATTATAGGTAAAATATGTGAAAAAACAGAATCCCGTCGCTCTCGCCAAATTTTAAAAAAATTTAAAAACACGCGACGTTGGGAAATACTTTTTAAAATTTGACGAGAGCGAAGGGATTCTGTTTTTCCACATATTTTACCCATAATTGATAGTAATGTGATATCAAAAACGATTTGCGTTCGAGCAACTAGAGCAGTTACAGTAAAAAGCTTCAGTCAAGCCATTTCACTGCATTGTGGTATGTTTATTGAAAACGTCTGAGGTACAAAATGCTATAGATATATAAAACAAACTGTGATTTTTGTGATTTTTAGCGAACTCAATTATCGTGGCCACTTTTTCTACCCCAAGGGCCCTTAATTTCGCTCTGATACAACCAACGAGATGTTTTTACAAGGTGATAGAATCTGTGAAGAGACGGATTGCCTTCAGCCCTCTCTATATACCTCGTTTATTCTTTGTTTTACTCTGCACTGCTGCTCGATCGCTGCTTTGCTTTTTTACCTTTGGGGTTTTTTCATTCCATCCCTAATGGAGTAATTAGTTTTTAGTAGGGTATCGGTTAATACACTATTATTTTTCTACGGGAATATAAAAAAGCGCTAGGGTAATGTAACTGTTCTCTTTTTTTCCTTTCCGTCATTAATGAAGGTTTCTCTGCAGATGTTTAATGATACACGCGTTATTCCGAAGTAAATTGACATTTCTATATATCCTATCTAATATCAGGCAATTGCCAAAAATAGTAATAATTTCGTTGTTGATATTAAAATGTACAGTTGTCTAAAAATAAATGGCCCGAGAGAAGCGATAACCCTTATAGTGTATTTATAGGAATGATGTGACAAAAGAAAGGAGAATCTCATCTCTTTTTGTTGACCACACTCACTTAAGACTGAACTCCTCTATTGCCATCATTTCCGTACGCTACGCTCCGTTAACTACAAAAATACCCTAGTCTAAGAAGGATCTTGCTAGTCTAAGAATAGTCTTGCTAGTCTAAGACTGGTCTTGCTAGACTAAGAATGGTCTTGCAAGTCTAAGAATGGTCTTGCTAGTCTAGGAATGGTTTTGCTAATATAAGAATGGATCTGCTAGTATAAGAATGGTTCTGCTAGTATTAAGAAAAGTATTGCTAGTCTAAGAAGCATCTTGCTAGTCGAAGAATGGTCTTGCTGGTCTAAGAATAGTTCTGCTAGTCTGAGAATGTTATTGCTAGTTTAAGAAGCATCTTGCTAGTCTGAGAATGGTCTTGCTGGTCTAAGAATAGTTCTGCTAGTCTAAGAATGGTATTGCTAGTCTAAGAAGGATGTTGCTAGTCTAAGAATGGACTTGCTAATCTAATAATGGTCTTACTAGTCTAAGAATGCTCTTCCTATAGTCTAAGAATGGTTTTACTAGTCTAATAATGGTCTTGCTAGTTTAAGAATGGTCTTGTTAGTCTAAAAATAGTTTTGCTTGTCTAAGGATGCTCTTGCTAGTCTAAGAATGATCTTGCTAGTCTAAGAATGGTCTTGCTAGTCTAAGACTGGTCCTGCTAGTCTGAGAATGGTCTTGTTAGTCTAAGAAGGATCTTGCTAGTCTAAGAATGGACTTGTTAATCTAATAATGGTCTTACTAATCTAAGAATGCTCTTCCTATAGTTTAAGAATGGTTTTGCTAGTCTAAGAATGGCTTCACTTGTCTAATAATGGTCTTGCTAGTTTAAGAATGGTCTTGCAAGTCTAAGAATGGTCTTGCTAGTCTAAGGAGGGTCTTGTTAGTCTAAGAATGGTCTTGTTAGTCTAAGAATGGTTTTGCGTGTCTAAGGATGCTCTTGCTAGTCTAAGAATGATCTTGCTAGTCTAAGAATGGTCTTGTTAGTATAAAAAAGGTTTTGCTTGTCTAAGGATGCTCTTGCTAGTCTAAGAATGGTCTTGCTAGTCTAAGAATGGTCTTGCAAGTCTAAGAATGGTCTTGCTAGTCTAAGGAGGGTCTTGCTAGTCTAAGAATGGTCTTGTTAGTCTAAGAATGGTTTTGCTAGTCTAAGAATGATCTTGCTAGTCTAAGAATGGTCTTGTTAGTATAAAATGATTTTGCTTGTCTAAGGATGCTCTTGCTAGTCTAAGAATGGTCTTGCTAGTATAAGAATAGTCTTGCTAGTCTAAGACTGGTCTTGCTAGTCTAAGAATGGTCTTGTTAGTCTAAGAATAGCCTACCTAGTTTCAGAATGTTCTTGATAATGTAAAATATAGTAATTTTTTGTGTGTTTTTCTTCAACTAGGGCACTTGAAAACTGTCTCGTCATTTAAAAGTTAAAAAAATGTTTAAAGTCACCACGTTGTTGATATTAAACTGTACAGTTGTACAAAAATAAATAGCCCGAGAGAAGCGATAACCCTAGTGTATTTATAGGAATGATGTGACAAAAGAAAAGGATCCTCATTTATTTGTAATCCAAGGTGACGGGGTATGAAGCCATTTCGGGCGAACTAGTAATCCGGTAGTGGCATAATCGGTGACAGAGCAGAGTAGAGCGACAAAGGCTATAATATGAGGTGGTATAGAGTGAGTCAATGGGAACGCGACAGATGGAGCAGCCCCGGTCTTTCAGGGGCTTGTATTTCGCGTTTATAACTTCCTGATCACTGCCTGTAATGATGTAATTTGTAATAGATTAAATACGTACTCAAGCTTAGATATATTCATTGACGTACACGAAAATTAATATATATATTTTTTTCAACAGGTAGAAGAATTATTTAATTTTAACGGTTACTTTTCTGAGTAGTAAAATATATGACAGGAAAAAGGATCTCTTATAGAAAACCTGAAATATCAATATGATGTAGCTCATATATTTTTTTTCTGACAAGAATGACAGTTAAAGTCTACCTTTCAAAAAATAAGATTTTTGCATGTTTTTTATCATTGCGAACATCTATATTGCTTTATTAAAATAATGAATACACCCCCGAAGCGTAAATCTTGAAATTTAAAATGACTTTTCAGTTGAATACTCAACATATCGGTGGCCAATAATCCTAGGAACTTCTGGCAAGTCACCATTTCATTTCTGTTATTCAGTTACTAGCTATGTCATATGTCAATGAAAAAAGTAATTAGAAGAATAGAGATACAGCTAATTATAACTGCTACAAATTCACCTGGCCGGATGCTGCAAAGCAAGAGGCCAAGAATCAGTAGAAGAAGAACTGCTACAAAAATAAGAATATGAACAATTAATAAATATAACTGACATTTGACATAACTAGTGATTGAATTCGCGAAAACGAGCAGAATTGGAATGGGGAAAACAAACCAAATCGCCAGTTCAGTAATTGTATTGAAACAAATGGAGATTAGCACAATGTTATATCTGGGTTAGCATTGTTTTCCCCATTCTACTGACATCTTTGACAAATACTGCTGCGCCCACTATCGGAAAAGTTTTCGCGAATAACAGAAATGAAATGGTGACTTGCCAGAAGTTCCTAGAATTATTGGCCACTGATATGTTGAGTATTCAGCTAAAAAGTCAATTTAAATTTCAAAATACACGCTTCGGGATTGTATTCATTATTTTAATAAAGCAATATGTTCGCAATGATAAAAAACGTAAAAATCTCATGTTTTGAACGGTAGACCTTAACTGTCATTCATGTCAAAAAAAGCACTTTTTGTTGGCCACACTGACCTTAGACTGAACTCCTCTATTGGCATCATTTCCGTTCGCTAGACCCTTAACTACAAAAATACCCTACACGATTATTTGAAATTCTTTTAACCAAACATTTTCCTAGGATTATCGCTCATATTGAGAGAATTACAAACTTTTTACATTGAGATTAAGAGCTTTTCTCCGACTGATAATGAAAACATCGACCCGTAATCAAATCGCACATTCGTTATTTTCGCGTATGTATGACATAGTGGCGATGGTTTATGTTGACATGTACAAGTCCGGAACATGGCCTGAGAGACACGTCTGAGGGATTAAGGGGGCAACAGGCTTCGCTCGGCCAGCGATACCGCCGGACGCCTCGTGTCAACATTCACGCGTCCCTCTTCATATCATATCGACAAATTCAAACGATATCACGCGCTCTGTTTGCCCATAGCATCAGCTAACGACAGACTAAAACGAATCAGTCAATTTTTGCTTAAAAACATATTCTTAGGTTATCTAATTTTTCAAGGATAATGCTCATAATAGTAAATTATACATTATTATTATTATTGACGTAGCACCAGGTGCGAGGATTATAAATGTCTTGACCACCGTAGTGTACATTTTTTTCCCACTACCAGCCAAATTTGAGACAAAAATTAAAAATAATTGACATTCTAGGTACAATTACAATTACAATTACAACACTTATACATCACAGCACTCACAAACGCAGCACGAGAAGCGTTTACCTCGTCGTCTGAGTGACAAGTACACTCTCTGTTCTCGCTATATATATGATGAACGTTTTTGGTTGAGCACGAATTCTGGAATAATGGTATTTGAATTCAAATAATTTTATCTTGTTTTAAAGAAAAATTATGGAAGTGAAGAGGAAGTAGATGAAGCAGTGGTAAACAATGTTGACAACGAAGTTACTATATTCACATTCCTGTTCAAACTCTAGACTTTATCTTGTTTTAAAGAAAAATTATGGAAGTGAAGAGGAAGTAGATGAAGCAGTGGTAAACAATGTTGACAACGAAGTTACTATATTCACATTCCTGTTCAAGCTCTAGACTTTGAATAAAAAAAGTTTTCCTTAGATGGTCTTGCTATAAGAATGTTCTTTGCTAGTCTAAGAATGTTCTTTGCTAGTCTAAGAATAGTTCTGCTTGTCTAAGATTGGTATTGCTAGTCTAAGAAGGATCTTGCTATAATCTAATAATGGTCTCGCTAGTCTAAGGACTAAGGACTAAGGATCAAATGAATGCATAAGTCAAAGCAAGACTGCGCTAAGAGTTTTAACAGGGATCATAAGGGGACATTGTCGCCTGAATGGGCACCTGAAAAAGCTCAAATTAGTGGAGGAAGAAGAATGCAGATACTGTGGCATGGAAGAAGAAACCTCCATCCACATACTTTCTAACTGCACAGCACTCCAGAATCCTAGAGCACAGTACCTGGGAGATTACTGGATAGAAGAGGAACATTTACCTAAGTTGAAGCCTGCAGATATCCTAAAATTTCTCCGGGAAATAGGACTAAAGGAGCTACTAGTTTCAGAGACTCTCCTCAGAAACTAAGTAGAAGTAAGGGGGCACAATAGATCTTTTAGGTCTCAGTGAATGTTACCCCAAACATACATACATACATACATAGTCTAAGGAAGATCTTGCCAGTCTAAGAATGCTCTTGCTATAGTCTAAGAATGGTTTCGCTAGTCTAAGAATGGTTTAGCTAGTCTAATAATAGTTTTGCTAGTCTAGTACAATGGTCTAGGCTTGCTAGTCTAAGAATGGTCTTGCAAGTCTAAGAATGATCTTGCTAGTCTAAAAATGGTTTTGCTAGTCTAAAAATGATTTTGATATAGTCCAAGGATGCTCCTGCTAATCTAAGAAGGATCTTGCGTGTCTAAGAACGGACTTGCTCTAATCTAGTAATGGTCTTACTAGTCTAAGAATGGTCTCGCTAGTCTAACGAGGATCTTTCCAGTCTAAGAATGCTCTTGCTATAGTCTAAGAATAGTTCTGCTAGTCTAAGAATGGTATTGCGAGTCTAAGAATGGACTTTCTAATCTAATAATGGTTTTAGAATATTTTTGCTAGTCTAAGGAGGATCTTGCTAGTCTAAGAATGCTCTTGCTATAGTCTAAGAAATGGTTTTGCTAGTCTAAGAATGGTCTTGCTAATCTAAGGGGGGACTTGCTAGTCTAAGGAGGGTCTTGCTAGTCTAAAAATGGTTTTGCTAGTCTAAGGATGCTCTTGCTAGTCTAAGAATGATCTTGCTAGTCTAAGAATGGTCTTGCCAGTCTAAGAATGGTCTTGCTAATCTAAGGAGGGTCTTGCTAGTCTAAGGAGGGTCTTGCCAGTCTAAAAATGGTTCTGCTAGTCTAAGGATGCTCTTGCTAGTCTAAGAATAGTCTCGCTAGTCTAAGACTGGTCTTGATAGCTTAATAATGTTCTTGCCAGTCTAAGAAGAGCCTAGCTAATCTAAGAATGTTCTTGATATTGTAAAATATTGTACCTTTTTTTTGTGTCTTTCATCAACTAGGACACTTGAAAACTGTTTCGTCCTTCAAAGTTAAAAAAAATGTTTAGTCCCCTCTTGCCATTTAAACAAGGAATAAATAAGATTAATATACATTAAAAACGCAACCATTGGTCGCGTTCATCACAACATAGCGCTACCGTAGCGATCATTAATTTTCTGCTGAACGCGTGTTTTGTTGACTGATCAGATTAAGCGCTATGGTATCAGTCGCCATTTTTTTAATCAGAACTAAAATGCGCTACATGCTACCGATTGATGATGCATTAACTGTCATTTATGTCGTAGGTTAAAAACATAATAAAAATATTTTTGTTGGGAGATATTTTAGTTTGTATGTCAGTGAAAATGAATGAACAGATGGTGGTGACTTATGATTTTAATAATAGATTATATAGTGTGTCAGGAAGTTCCACTCCGATGGGTAAACCACTGAAGAAAATAGTGTACAAATTAGAGAAAATACATAAAATAATCTAAAAAATACTAGTATCATTAGAAAATACTCCTGAAAATACAAGGAAAATGCAGTGGAAAATACAGAAAATTTCTGTTGAAACATTTCTTAATCATATAATAATAGAAATAAAGATTTTCTCAAACAAAATACTTGAACAATACCTGGAATTTACAGAAAATAGTCTACAGAGTTTTATTCAGTGGTTTACCCCTAGCTCCAAAGTGGTGTAAGCTTAATTTGTTGCGATTAACTCCCATTTTTAAATGTTTAGAATACTTATTCCATAACTATTGACGTATATATCAAATAAAATTGAGTTGTTGTTGTTGTATTTATTGACATTTGTTGACATTTATAGAGATAGTTTTATTAGCCCGTTCATCAGAATTACGATCTGATGGATCACTCTAAACATCGCTACCTGATCAACTTTGTTGGGATGAACGCGACCATTGTGTCCATTGGTTAATTACAAAACGCGACAACTCTGTATTCTGTTTATCAATATTTCTTTAACAAACTTAAATTATTGGAAAATATCATAAATAGCTTGTATTTGTTGTCATAATGAAACATCCCAATTCCCATTGAAATATACAGAGTGTCAAGTTTAGCGGTGACCGCTTTTCCCAATTTCTCTAAAATGCTTCACTTATTTTATTGAGTAATTAATGTAGTTGATTTTAAGTACCATAAGCGTACTTAATATGAGTTTCAGAATGTTTTAATCAAAAAGACCCCAAGCTACGGGCTGAAGCTACCTGCCCGACATGCCCCAAATATACACTGAAAGAACAGTTTGGTTACAATCACTAAGACTAATTAACTATCACCAAATCCGTTATTGAAATATGGCTTATTAAACGTTTGTTGGTAAAAAACAAATTATTTGTTTTCACTCTATAAATAAAGAATTATTCACTATTACATAAGAATATTTTCTCATAACAATTAGTTATTAACTATAAATTTATATTTTTTTTTTATTAAAAACTGATTAATCAGTATGAATATATGTTTTTCTACCATACCGAAAAGTTATCATGATATTAGCAGATAGTGAAACCATATCAGCATTTGGTGATTTATGTTAATACATTTATTATTTAGAGGATCTTACTGGAGATGGTAACTGCAGTTGATGAAATAAGTGTCGACATTTTTGAAAATTTCTTTTTTTTTTAGATTTTATAGATACCTATTATTCGTTTTCTACACCATTATATACAGATTTTCCAATATATAAATGATAAATTGTTGTGCTTTTCTTAAAATTGTCATATCTACCTATATGCTGGTAAATGAAACAACAAATCTTTTAATCAAGTGATTTATTTATTTTTTTCATCAAAATTTCAACAAAAAATACAATATAAATATATAAAAAAACTGTGTTTCAAGAAATTCCAGAAACTATCAGTCGTATAAGAAATATTGATTTTTCATGAAATTTCTTGCAACACATCTCGAAAAATAAAACAAACTCTAATATGCAGTTATAAAAAACAAATAAAATTCTTAAATGGGATAACAACAAAATAATAATATATCGATCATTCAAATCAATGTTGATACTTTGTGCAAATATGTGTGCAAATGTGTGTGATACAAAATTATTGTACTTTTTTTAAAGAAAAGGTAGGTATACATAGGAAAGTAACGATATATACTAACCATTTGAATGTTCATGAAATTTCATGCAACACAACTTGGAAAAAAATTCTTATATTATTATGCAAATATAAAAAACAAATAAAATTCTTAAATCTATAACAACAAAATATATTGATTATTCAAGTAAATTTGGATAATTTGTGCCGCACTATTTAATAAAAAAAAGAGTTACTAGGAACTATGAAATTGTATGAAAATGTCTCACCTCGAATAAATCATAAGATCCTACCTACCTAACATATTATATCTACTAGATATTTGCTATCCTACTAAACAAAATTATATTTTCACTGTCTATCTACTCACTTTCGAAATTTGCATGCCCCACATTCTTCAATGAAAATGCTTATAGGGGTGCTACTGAAGTCGACACCTCCGTCCGCCATTATTTTGGCATAATATCCAAATAAAAATACAAATCTTATAGGTATCCAGTCGTTGAGAACGATCCAGTTCAAGCACAATATAATCAGTAAACACTGAACTATTTACCCACGCTGCCCACACTATTGCTAATATCCAAATATGAATAATAAACAACACTAAACACACTGAGGGAAAGATATTATTTAAGACGATACAGATACACAGCACACGTGCAAATCTTATGGATAAGGGAAGCGGAAGCTACATCACATGTGCATCTAAGACGATGTATGGTCACGCGCATGACTGTTTGTTGATTATAACAAACAAGATTAACTATTAAACAATATTCTGCTCATTTGTATAACGTAGGCTTATAAGAAACAAATGAATTTATTGAATGTTATAATGATACAAAAAGATTTATTAACAGACAGTGTACCATTTATAATAATTATCAAACAAAGTTATAATTACTAATTAAACTTAGTAATTATCATCGCGAAGTTGGCGTATTAGATGATTTGTTTATTATTGAAAAATTTTATTCAAAATAAACAATTATAGCAGAAACAAATCCTCTATAATTATTTATTAATAAAACAAATCATCGGTAATGATTATAATAAATAAGCTTTTTCAATTATAAATGTCAATACATAATTATGAACAAATTTGACATTAACAAACATTCGATAATAATTACTGAGATTTTTCTTTCGGTGTATGTAGATTAGTTAAAAAAACAGATTAAGAGCTTAACTGCTCTAAGAAAAGCTATTTTTTCCATACCTCAGCGATCCTGTCAGCCAATGTATTTAACTAAAGCACGTTTCAGACATCAGCTGAAGCGAGAAGCTATGTAGCTGTAAGTGACGTTCACCTTGTTGTTGCTGTCATTGGTTTGAATAAAACGAAGCCACGCCTTTTATACTGTCACGCCACCCCACGTCGTTCCGCCCATCTGCATCTTCCCACACTTTACAACCACGGGTCACTTGATACTACCGATGCCGATTTACTGCGGATTTGCGGGTGTTGCAGACATAAATCGGTGACGGCATCTCCGCCAACAAAGCTATTCGTTTAAACGATCTACGACGGGTAACATGATGGGGTGGAAATTGATTAGGGTAAAGGTTGATTCACACTTCTGGACCTACTACCTTTCAATTCAACATTTTTATAAATCGTATCCTCTTTTATACCGCAATATCTACGAGAAAGTAAATAAGTAAATTATAACTGACTTTTCTCAGACTAGCACGACTATTCTTAGACTAGCAAGACTATTCTTAGAGTAGCTTACACTAACAAGACCATTCCTAGACCAACAAGATCCTCTTTAAACTAGCAAGACCATTCTTAGACTAGCAAGATCCTCCGTAGAAAGACCATTTTAAGACTAGCAAAACCATTGTTCTACTAGCAGAACCATTCTTAGACTTGCAAGTCCATTCTTAGATAAGCAGGATCCTTCCTAGACTAGCAGGACCATTCTTAGATTAGCAAGACCCTCCTTAGACTAGCAAGACTTAGATTAGCAATACCATCCTAAGACTAGCAATACCATTCTTATACTAGCAAAGCCATTATTAGACTAGCAAAACCCTTCTTAGACTAGCATGGCAATTCTTGGATTAGCAATACCATTCTTAGATTTTAAAACCATTCTTAGGCTAGCAAAATTATTCTTATACTAGCAAGATCCTCCTTAGACTAGCAAAACCATTCTTAGACTAGAAAGACTATTCTTTAGACTAGCTAGGCTATTCCTTGACTAACAAGACCATCTTTAGACTAGACTGGCAAGACCATTCTTAGACTAAGAAGTCCATCTTTAGAATAGCTAGGCTATTCTTAGATTAGCGAGTCCATTCTCAGACTAGCAAAGCCTCTCTAGAACTAGCAAGAACATTTTTAGACTAGCAAGACCATTCATAAACTAGCAAAACCATTCATAGTCTAGCAAGACCATTCTTAGATTAGCAAGTCCGTTCTCTTTGACTGGCAATACTTTTCTTAGACTAGCAAGACCATTCCTAGACTAGAAAGACTATTCTTTAGACTAGCTAGGTTATTCCTTGACTAACAAGACCATCCTTAGACTGGCAAGACCATTCTTAGACTAGTAAGACCATTCTTAGACTAAGAAGTCCATCCTTAGAATAGCTAGGCTATTCTTAGATTAGCGAGTCCATTCTCAGACTAGCAAAGCCTCTCTAGGACTATAGCAATACCATTCTTAGACTAGCAAAACCATTCTTAGACTAGCAATACCATCTTAGACAAGTAAAACCAGTCTTAGACTAGCAAAGCCATTCTTAGACTAGCTAAGATTTTCCTAAAGTAGCAAGACCATTCTTATAGGATAGTTAGTTTGTACAAGACCATACTCTGACTAGCAAGGCCATTCTAAGACTAGCAATACCATTCTTAGACTAGCAAGGCCATTCTTAGACTAGCTAGCAAGACCATTCTTTATAGACTAGAGACTAGCAAGACCATAGTTGTCACTGCTTATAATATACTGGGATATTTAAATAAATTGTTATACTGTTACCGTTCGAGATTTCGGGGGAGGTTAAACCCCCTAAGCTCCCCCTTCAAGCCTCCCTGATAAGATACGGGCCTGATTAGATAAATACTCTGACAATGACCTCGCCCTGCCCATGAGTTTTTTTTAGATTTATACTTAAATTTAATACTAATCAGTTAGAATACTTAGGTATAGAAAGGAATCAGAAAGTGGTTATAATGGTACCTATATGTTGTGTTGTCTGCCACTCACAAAAAGAGCATACGTGTTTGCATCTGAGTACACTGAGGAAAAAGTTTATTCAGCATTACTAAGAATTTAGTTGTAGTAGGTGAAAACTTTAATACGTATTAGGACACAACAAATGTTTGATTATGACAATAAAAAGGGCTTTAATTATCGTTATCACGTTCCGTCAGCTTGAGGTAATTAAATAACTTTAATAACTTATTAAAAACAGTAACCGCTAGAGATCTAATATTAATTACCTTAGAATACAGAATATTTGGAAGTATTAACTATTTTACTTACCACAATTAAATAAATTATTAATCTTACTCAAGTGTGTAGTCCTCTTTATCTAACAAATTAATAACTACTATTAATTAATTCAGTAATTAGAATTAAATATGTTATTAGTAGTAATTAAACTAGACAATAATATCAATTGAACTAGTTGTTAAAAATAATTGATCCTGTTAATTGAAAATTCAAAACTGTCATTGTCAGTGTTTTAGTATGACGTTCCAATCAGTATTTATCTTCGTCATTTACTGAATAGTAGGTGGTGATCGAAGATAAATACCGATTGAATGGTCATATATTATAAAACAATCTAAACAATGAAAGATCAAAATCAGCAATAACAATTTTTTTAAGGGAACTGAATATAAATAAAAAGCCAATTTTTTAAAAATATAGGTATAATACCTATATTAGATATATTGCACGAAACAAAGATTGAACATATTGCTAGCCTTTTTTGAATTTCATTATGTTTGGTATCACATACTAATCAATCAGTCTACAGTAAATTTTGGTTACAAAACACTTATAGGTACTAAAGAAAATAAATTGAATAGTGGAGGACGTATGTTTTAAAGTATACAAATTAAATATATAGGTATAAGCGCACTCCATGAAATCTATATTTTCTTCAAATCTGGAACTAAACTTGAGCTAATTTCCTATGGCGAAAGTCTTTGTATTGTTTACTCTGGAACTTCGTTCGGACTCGAATCTTGAAGATGACCTTTTGGGAGTGTTCCACTCGCCTATAACCAAAATACAGAATGTATTATGATCTTCAAATCCACCTAATTATTCAAATGAAAATTCTATTTGTCCATGATACATTATTTCAGATAATTCAGATACAAATTGAAATTTGAGTTTATATTCAACTCTGTCTAACAAAAAAACTGCTTTTTTAATAGGTATAAAAAAGTTTATATTCTTTATAGGGCTACTTTTCAACTGCAGTTCACTGCATAGTCTTTTGTAAGAGTCTGAATTTATCAGAGAAATGTTAACAGTGTTAGCACTGCATTTTTGAGATACGAGTATATATTTATATGATCAGAATTGTATTGTGCGAAGAATAAACTTACAAGAATCAAAGCCTTCAGATATTTTACCACCAGTTTTAAAATTTCATATCACTAAACTATGAAATGTTTTATTTCACTTGAAAAAAATTGATACCCTAACTAAATAAGTAATTGATTTTTTGAGTTTATTTACCTCTAAAGCGGTTTGAATACTCCAACTTCCATTCCAGCATGAGTATACTTCATGTATACTTCATGATATCGTTTGTCACTCAACGATGATATTAATTTAAGTTGTCTATGTAATTTGAAATTTTCAGTTTTTACACCACCACACAAAAAGTCCAGTATCCACCTTAGTGTCCACTCTCACTGCAACTAATTAACTAACGACGCTAACCCGCCAAACGGGGCTAAAACCCCACGATGTGGTGACGATTAGAGGCGATCTTGTGCGAAATGCGAAAAAGCCGTTATAATTGATTAAACCATTTAATTGTAGTTAACACACTTAGCTAGTGTTAGGTGATTGTTTTACTTATCATAATTAAAATAATTTCAGAAACAAATTTTAATTGCTCGAATTAAACTGTTCGCTTATGAGATGTTTATTTAAGGAAAAAGTCTTCAGAAAAACAAAAAATCTTGGGGTAATTCTACAAGTTTGATTATGGTTAGCGAGAATTTCTCTATTAAACCAGTTTACTTGGCCTGTTTTTCTCGGTGTACATTGAATTTAAAATCCAATAACAAAACCATAAAAAGGCAGAAAACTCTGCTACACTTGGAAAGATTCTGTTTAGAAAAGAGGCGTATGACTAAACTTTTTTTCCAAAGCACCAAGTTAATGATTTTGTTAGAAATAACCAACCCCAGCCACTGTGCTGTGTGAAACCTGCAAGAAGGGGTAGCTCTTGTAACGAGAAGTGGGGATGACATTCTAACGGGCAGGGATGTGACAAAATGGCCTGCGGAGTATCTGATAGTCGCGATTTTCCCTCTACGACGCGTCACGGCGCCTTTTTTGACTTGGCGCTTCGATAAGTCTAAAGTTAGAAAAATTTTTACCGCCAGTTTGTAAACTTTTTAATTTTTCGGATTTGGATTTTGATTTTATAATAATAATACAAACGTCAAAATTGATCCGAGTATTTGGGGTAAACTACGATCCGGGCAGGGTCGAAGGATGGGGACAGGTAAGAAATCTTTTAATTAATAGGTACCTATTTTGTCCATCAAGTGTAGTTAAAGTGGAAAATACATTTTCTTAGTAGAATTTAAAAACGCAGAAAATATTAAAAATATAAGATTTATATACCTACATTTTAAAAAAATGTTAAAACATCTTCAAAATTCCTCAATGAGGTTTTGGAAAAAAATTCATAGTTAGACTAGATGCCCACCATCAAATTATTCCAAAATTTAAAAGAAAATTCCTCTTTTTTGTAAAGAAGCAAATAATATACTTAATTAAAATAAAGGGCTAACTTTTTTTCAAAGAAAATTTTAAAAATTGATAGAAATTTTACAAAAAATGTGTAATTTTTCCACACGTATTTATTGCAATTTTTTCTAACCGTTAACCGATTCTTAACAGAACGGTTTCAAAATTCATTAACATTCTTTGTAAATTTAATTGACATATACTTATACTTATTTATTTTGAAAATTTATGGAGAAATTATGATAATAAAATTGTCTTGACATTATTACAAGGTTACAAAACTAGTTCATAACTTTTCTAAAAGGAAAACTTATAAAATTGCATGCATGAAACATTCTAATTCCGCAAATTTTTTTTAAATTGTCTTAGACCTATTGTAGTTTTTCTGAATAGTCTACCAACAATTACTTATATAGAACTTTTACTGAGCATTTAAAATATAGGTAGGTAGGTACCTACTTAAATTTGTTGAAAGGTTGAAAGGTACCTACAATACTTATAACAATTGAAAGGAACTTTATAGATCTTACAATTTCAAATAAGTATAAATAATTGACATGATTTATCTATATTTCACAAACCATCACATATATACAGACATTACAATTTATAATAGCTCAGTCCACCCAGTCATTAATTAGCAGCTTTCGATTGTTATATGATACATAGACTTTTAACAGTTCCATTAAATATTGACAATTACCTACAACAAAGAACTAAATATAATACAACAAATAGCTGTTAATGATAATTACAATTCAAATTATAATTGACAATATCATGAATAAAAAGATACGAAAACATACTCTAGAAGTATTTCCTTCTGATAAAAACAAAAATAACCAATTCAGAAGCTTAACATACTTACTTTGGAATACATCCCCAAATCAAATCATTTTCAGAAACTTTAGACTTGAATAGGTATTTGCTCCAAAACCGATAACAATTTATCCAAATTTATTAAAAACAACAAATGCAAATCTTCAAAACTAAATAAATTAGGAGTTTATAAATTAAAATGTGGTAATGACAACTGTAACAAAATGTATGTAAGTAGAACTTTTAGGAATTAAAACTAGAATTTCAGAACACAAACGTAGCTATATGACAACCAAAAATCAGATTCCAACTACTCAAATCATTTATTAGCAATCCAACACTCTTTCGATTCAAATTTTGAAATTTTGCATATATAACCTGAATCTTTCAAATTAAATCCTAGAACCCTTTTACCTTATAGAAAGGTTCGTGTAGGATTATTGTGAATGAGTTTCCAAGTAAACTTGCATGTTAATTCCATATTTAGACACATTTTGCTCCTTTTTTATTTTATTACCATGTAAATAGATAATAATTTTATTGTTAATATCCGTATAATTTATTATTAAGGCACTGTATGAATTGAAAATGTCTCAGTACATCTCCATTCGTTTGATAAAGCTACTGTGTTAGCGAAACACGTCACAACTTTATTCAATCATTCTATTTTAATTACTTACAAAATGTTTGCTTCTATTAGGATATTCTTTGTTGGTATTAGATTAGATTAGAATTGCAGTGGCTTTTTGTCCTATCCCACAGACCTAATGTGGTCCTCCTATATTTAGAGCTCGATATCTAGCTTTATTCTTTTTATTAGCCTGGATACCGTCTCCCTTGCGTAGTATATATGCTGCGGGGTTTCGTCTTCTTCCTGACAAAACCTTCATAGACTGTCATCTGCTAGGCCAATTGTGTGCATATATTTGCTTAGCCTACAATATCCTGGCAACATTCCCACCATCATCGTCGACTTTCATAGTAAGTCCTTATTATTAAGGCACTGTATAAATTGAAAATGTCTCAGTACATCTCCATTCGTTTGATAAAGCTACTGTGTTAGCGAGACGCGTCACAATTTTAAGTTTAATATAATGTATATTTTAACAAATTAAAATTGTTTTATTTCATAATTAAATAATTTTATCTTGTTAGGTAACAAGTATACAAAATTATGTTTTCTGTTAAAGTACCATCTCTGGATACACAAAATATTTGAATTAGTCCATTATTGACATAGGTTAATAATAGAAAAAAATATTAACCACTAATACATATAGAGAAATTCCAACTTCTCAGTTGGCTGCAAGAAGTAATAATTGTCAACTTGACAGATAGTAATGAAAAAAATATAATTTTTACATTGTTAAAAATTATTTTTCCGCAAACGTCAAAAAAAGTAGACATTATTAACGTCCATTCATGATGTTGAAGTATGATTTCACAGACGCCACTTTTTTGTACGGCCATGAGTGGACAAAAAAGTACTTTTTTTTACGCTGACGGCCGTACAAAAAAGTAGAAATGTCAACAACGTCGGGCGGTGTACAGTTGGGTTTTGAATCCGACATAATATAATCTAAAAGAAAATTTCAGTACTTTACTACAACAAACGAAATTTTGATACTCAAGTAGGTACCTACTTACCAAAAAAGCACAGTCCAATTGTAGTGCGCAGTTTTATAATTATTATTCTCTGAATTTATCAACTTCGTTGCAATCGTTTTATCGAATTTTATATGAATGTTAATCTTGAAATTGATTATATTAAAGTTATAAAGACACAAAATCAAACATTTACTATTTCCAACTTCAAAGACTCTCCGAACAAAACATAATTCTCCTTTCCCTAATTCCTTATTTATGTTCTGGTGCTTCTCAATCATTTCCATGGCTACTGAATACAAAAACAGAAACAGACTGGCCCAAAGATTGTTCCAACAGAAGACATCTTGTGCATTATTTTCCATTTGTCGCTTTTAGTATAACTTATAGAAGATAAAAAATTTAATATTTGCAGTAAATCAGCAGAAATGGTATCAAAGATGTTAAGATCATCAAAACACGAACAGCTAAAATATAAGAACCAAATAATGAGACTCAGTTAACAACACTTGTGAAACTTGGAAAATGAACAAAACGGAGCAGACTGAACTAGAAATATGGGAACGCAAAATGCTCAGAAAGGTTTAGGGTGGAATTAAAGAAGATGGAATGTACAGAAGAAGAACAAATAGAGAACTATCAAAATCACATAAGCAACCAAAGCACAGATAGATGGGTAGAAAAGAGTGCTAGAAGGTGGAGAAAGTGGTAAAAAGAGAAGAGGCAGACCCAGGAAAAAATTGTTGGAGGAAGTTAAGAGAGACATGTGAACAGTGGTAGTTAGGGACTGGGAAAATGAGGTGAGGAACAGAGGGAAATAAAAAGAGAGATTGAAAGATTTCGAAGCCGAGATCCAGATGGACCTAGAGTGCTGAAGCTATCTGTAATTAAAAGAGGAAGATATAACTTACTACTTGGACAGAGACACATATAAAATAATATTGTTAATTTACCTTTTACATGGTTATGTATTATTTTTTTATGGTTTTAGCGTTATCTGGTCTCTAACTTTTTATATAACCGACCCTTTATCAAGTTATTACTTTTGAATATTGTAAATATTACTTGTGGAAAGTAGGTATAATAATTTTTATCAAACTATTCTGAAACAGAATACTCATAATACGTTACTGTAAATCTCGTAAAGTGTATCACTCATGAAAACAACCATCAAGGCATATCTATCCATTTGTAGTAGGTACCTACTTACCAAAAAAGCACAGTCCAATTGTAGTGCGCAGTTTTATAATTATTATTCTCTGAATTTATCAACTTCGTTGCAATCGTTTTGAATTTTTATTTAAATATTAATTAGTTCTATATAGTCTGGATGCCGTTTGCGGAAAAAATACCATGTTTCATTCGGAGCAAAAGCACTTTTTGTGGCTCGTCTGAAATTTTCGGCCTCACTAACGTTCGGCCATCAAACATTCAGACTCGCCACAAAAAGTTATACTTTTACTCCTAATAAAACAATATACTATTAATATCAAAATTATTCAGAATTTTCTTAGAAACCCGGTGATAAAACATTTAACTATCTTGGTTTTTATATTTCAAAATTACAATAAAAAATCTGTTCGCATTTACTTTATTTGCATCAAAGACTGAAATTTACATCGACCTGTAGCGTTTTCCACAAAATCTGTTGGATAATCCTTTAATTAATTCAAGAAGACACAGTCGAGCTGCCTATGTTTAAAACAACCGAAACCAAAACGGAACGACAAAGCCAATTACCCATTCATAGAGTTTCGCAAGCATCTCATCGAATTTTGAGAAAGATCCTTTTCCAAATGGATAGATATGCCTTGATGGTTGTTTTCATGAGTGATACACTTTACGAGATTTACAGTAACGTACTATGAGTATTCTGTTTCAGAATAGTTTGATAAAAATTATTATACCTACTTTCCACAAGTAATATTTACAATATTCAAAAGTAATAACTTGATAAAGGGTCGGTTATATAAAAAGTTAGAGACCAGATAACGCTAAAACCATAAAAAAATAATACATAACCATGTAAAAGGTAAATTAACAATATTATTTTATATGTGTCTCTGTCCAAGTAGTAAGTTATATCTTCCTCTTTTAATTACAGATAGCTTCAGCACTCTAGGTCCATCTGGATCTCGGCTTCGAAATCTTTCAATCTCTCTTTTTATTTCCCTCTGTTCCTCACCTCATTTTCCCAGTCCCTAACTACCACTGTTCACATGTCTCTCTTAACTTCCTCCAACAATTTTTTCCTGGGTCTGCCTCTTCTCTTTTTACCACTTTCTCCACCTTCTAGCACTCTTTTCTACCCATCTATCTGTGCTTTGGTTGCTTATATGATTTTGATAGTTCTCTATTTGTTCTTCTTCTGTACATTCCATCTTCTTTAATTCCACCCTAAACCTTTCTGAGCATTTTGCGTTCCCATATTTCTAGTTCAGTCTGCTCCGTTTTGTTCATTTTCCAAGTTTCACAAGTGTTGTTAACTGAGTCTCATTATTTGGTTCTTATATTTTAGCTGTTCGTGTTTTGATGATCTTAACATCTTTGATACCATTTCTGCTGATTTACTGCAAATATTAAATTTTTTATCTTCTATAAGTTATACTAAAAGCGACAAATGGAAAATAATGCACAAGATGTCTTCTGTTGGAACAATCTTTGGGCCAGTCTGTTTCTGTTTTTGTATTCAGTAGCCATGGAAATGATTGAGAAGCACCAGAACATAAATAAGGAATTAGGGAAAGGAGAATTATGTTTTGTTCGGAGAGTCTTTGAAGTTGGAAATAGTAAATGTTTGATTTTGTGTCTTTATAACTTTAATATAATCAATTTCAAGATTAACATTCATATAAAATTCGATAAAACCATCAAAAATATTGTTTCCTTCAATTTTTTTCGTTTATTTCCAATCAAAATTTATTTTTACCAAACGTAGCAGCAAATTACTTCTCCTTATTCAAATTATCACTAAATAAAAATGATTAATTTCAATTTCTTACCATTGTTTATTTTGCTTATAGGTGATAGACTCCTAGATATACCATGTAAAGTTTGTGGCGACAGAAGCTCAGGAAAACATTACGGAATTTATAGTTGTGATGGTAAGTGATTAGTGTAGACTCATATTTAATAAAAAACCATAGCCATAGCCAATTGTTTACTAGATTACACAGATGTTGCAAAAGTAGATATACTATAGTGTAATCACTATAACTGTAGGGAAATCAATGTATTATAGAATGAGTCGTAGAGACAATGAGTAGGACAAAGATAACACTTAGCCGCAATTTTTCGTCCGCTGCCCTTGTTAGTCCAAACATATAGTCACTACCACCTCACACCAAAGAGCACAATTTTCGTATGCCTTGCACACTAAGACGAAAGAATAGAACTCGCAGTGGACATAGACCTACTGGGGGTGTTTTTGCAAAATCTTGTTACGGCCATGCTCTCGTAATATATAAACACCCTGTATTTAGCTGTATCTGCATATTATATTCCATTAAAATGTAATCGCATTACATTATTTTTAAACTAAAATTGTTTTTAGGCTGTTCGGGATTTTTCAAACGCAGCATTCATCGCAATCGAGTGTATACATGTAAAGCTACAGGTGATATGAAAGGACGATGTCCCGTCGATAAAACACATCGGAATCAATGCAGAGCTTGTAGATTGAATAAGTGCTTTCAAGCTAGTATGAATAAAGATGGTGAGTACCAAAGTTTCTGAAAATTTTACGTAAATTTACTAATATTTATCAATATAACTTGTATGTATTGTAACGTTTATTTTAATTCATATTTACAATTACTTAATTTATATTTACAGATTTATATGTACTACTGTCCTTATTTAAAAATTTATATCATACACTTAACGCACACTAACTATAATTTATATGAGAGTCACTGAATAAACACTTTTATCGATGCGCCATTGCTTTTCAGTATAAACACTAGCTGTCCATCTATGTGACGACTGATTTTCTGTGCAGCGATGCTCATCTATTTATATCACGCGTTGGGTATAATTCTAGAAATCTCTCGTTCTGCTGATAGACTAGAACTCTCTGGACGAGTGGGAGGGCGTGGTGTAGGTAGTTTCTGGATTGTTCTCGCCTAGTGAGCGGAGGAGTCATAGTCGTGTCATACGGGAATTTCACTGGGGCACTCGCGTAAAATTGCCCCCTCTTTAAGAGACAGTTCCTCCTAGAACTAACTAAGAAACTGATACGAGATGACTGTATCGGCAACTGTTTCCCTTGTTACATTTTCAAGTAGCATGGAAGTAACATGCGACCGTCTTCTCCGTTGACTGTGCCCCCTGTGCATGGCCGCAGACAAGTACCTGCACTTCGGTGTCTCGGAATATTACTTCTACATTGTTACGGATTATCCGCCAATCTAAATGCCTACATTTATTCTTGGGCATGGCTAGCCTATGAACGTTTAGTTCAAGCACATGCTCTCTCAAGTTTAGTAAAGCTTCCCAGATATTCTCGTACGTTGGTCTTTCGTCGAAGGTGTTTCTCGTCACTAGGTGGAAATTGTAACGGGTGCCATCTTGTACCTTCAAAGCTTTACCTGGTACTGGTAACTGGTTTTCCAAACGTCGTGCGCCACTCTTCTTTATAAATAGAGATGGCATTCCGCGCGCATCGGTTACGCTGGCAGGGATGTTTATTACCAGTGAAGTGAAGTGAAGTGTTTATTACCAGTGAGCAGGTCGTTTCTCCGTGGTGACGCCGTATCTTGCTTTTCTGGTACCACCATAAGCACCCATGAACTCTACAAAAGCAGGATCGGTTCATTCTTGGAGCTGTTTTATTTCCTCATCGAGGTCACCCTCGAATGGCGCTAATCGGTTACGGTGTACCACCTTTGGCTTTCCGTTTGGGATCTTGGTGATGCGATAAATGACGTCGTTGATTCTTTTATTTACAAGGTACGGACCGTCCCAAGCTTTCTGCAACTTTGGAGAAAAACCCTTTTGTCTTCTTGGGTTATGCAGCCAGACTTTGTCTCCTTCGTGGAAACCTCCTTATGCCTTACGCCTTTAATGCCACCTCGAATTGCTTAAGATAGTTCGGCCATGACGTTTTACCATCGAAAGTTGGCAGTTTCACTCGACTGTTGATATCGTTTTCTATTTTCGGTTTCAACTCCACTTTCTCTGGCAGTTCGCCGTTGTTAGGGGCTTGCTTAGTTGTAATATGACTATATGACGACTGATTTTCTGTGCAGCGATGCTTATCTATTTATATCACGCGTTGGGTATAACTCTAGAAATCTCTCGTTCTGATGATAGACTAGACTTATCTAGACGAGTGGGAGGGCGAGGGGTAGGTAGTCTCTGGATTGTTCTCGACTAGTGAGCGGAGGAGTCATAGTCGTCTCATACGGGAATTTCACTGGGGCACTCGCGTAACAGGGTTGATTCCGCAAAAGGGTTAAGGCCCCAGAAAGGTATTTCAGTCCCACTCTTTGCTAGTTCATCTGATATTTCATTTCCTTCTATTCCAGTGTATCCTGGAATCCATAGTAAGGTAACTATATTATTCTCGCCTAGTTCATTGAGTCTGTCTAGGCATTTCCACACCATTTTGGAACTGATTACACAAGAGCTCAGTGCTTTAATGGCTGCTTGACTATCCGGCATTATGATAATCCTTTGTCTTCTGTATCCTTTATAGGGGGGTTCTCCCAAACTTTCAGAGTGTTTGCTTCCTGGCCCAGTTCCTCCTATTGCCTTCGAGCCGTCTGTGTACCATTTAATGGCATTCTTTCCAAGTGTAGTAATGGTATTTGGATCCCATTCCTTCATATTGCTTAATTCTGTAACGAATTTCTTGTAAAAGTTATACTTTCATCAATACAACTTTCTATCTAGCCATTTAAGGCAATTTTCACTTATAATAACACAAGAGGTTTGTATTTTATTGGGTTGAAAAACTACTGCTAAACAATTAGATGAGAAAAACACCTTATCCAACTACACTGCACTGGCACGGCAAATTTATCACTTCTAAACATATGTGAATGGTAAAGGTAGGTATTGCCCTCGCTACATGCGAACTGTACAGCAAAAATTTAGCGAAAATTGCTAACTGAACACTTATTCACATGAAGAACCGCTTACAATTCTGTTTAACTCTTTGAATCACCCTGAAGTGTCCTAGAAGCATGTTTAAATGTATAATAAGTTCTTCAGCTACATCAATATGATAAAAATATACTATAAATGACTCGCTCGTCGCACGAAAAACGATAAACATAGCCCGTTTAGCCACTGAACAAGGTGGTTTCACACAACGAAAAACGTACGTTATATTAATAAAAAAAAACATCAACACAATGATTTTTTACATCAATTTTGCTCCGATGCTCGAAATCATTACCACAATGCTTTTAAAATATTACTCAATGTACGAGGACGTAATATTAATGCTTAGCGAACATTGATTTCAATCAGCAACGTTTCATGTAAAAATATTGATATTAATGACTTTGACATGGTTTAATGTCCTAGTACATCGATTCTATGTCTAGTGAACATCAATTGATTAATAAAATAGGAATCAATCGATTATTGAAAAACATTAACTAATCACCTAATGTGTATTAATTGATAATCTGTAAGCATTATCACAATGGAAAAAAGTATCAATACGGAATGGATCAAAATAAACATCTACTTTGGTAAAATAAAATCCTTTGGTAATTTAGAATCCTCACATATGTTTATTTAAAATTAAAAATATAAACTTTACTTACTATCTAAAAAGCTACATAATTTGTCAATTTAAGGAAATGAAGAGGTAGGTATATATTTCTTTGATACTTGTTACGTCTTCACCAATTCTTGTTAGTTCTTTGGCGTTTTCCTGTTATATATTTTTTCACTGTTTTGCCTATAGGAATAACATACTATGCAATGCTCACAACACTGCTGCATGGCGTCCATCTGCATATAAAATCAATTAGGTATATCATCCATATAATCATTCCATATTTATAGTATAAGCTACCAACTGTCATCTGGTTGGACGGATATTAGTTTTGCAGAAAACTGAAAATATAGAATTAAAATTAGTATAATCAAAGCTGGTTATATATACATCACTTACTTTCATTCACGTCTTGGCTTAGTTTTTGTAATAAACCCATAATAGTTTTATCCTCAAATTTTCATTGGATATTTTTCCACAGCTTTGTTCACAGCCAATCACCAAGCCATCGGAATTTTCAAAGGCACTAGAGAAATCCATGTTTATCTGGAATTATAATGAAGAATGAACTACAAGTGAAAATAAGTTTAAAAAAATTAACATTTGTCTCACCAATTTTTAAATCCTGAATGTTAATTATAAAAAAAAACATTTTTCTAAAATGGCTGTAGTAGATTCTAAAGATTTATAATTTCTTCCAATCTGTGTTTGCTGCAGGCTTTTCAGTACCCAGTAGTCAAATTCTTCGGAACTTAAATTGAAAAATTTAAGTGATCTATTTTTTTCCTCGGCGTCTTCTCCTAGAACTAAAATATAATAATTCGAGAGACAATAATAATAATTTTCTAACTTACTTGTCTATAGGTAGGATAGTTTTCCTAGAAAAATTTGGAATTGCACCTTTTTTTGTTTTTTCACTTGTATTTATAGGTTTATTATTACCGCACTTTTGTGATTGACGGAATATATTAACAAATTAACTAGGACTAAATATTATAATGCATATTATTATGACGCGAGGACTAGGACTGGGAGGCGATGTCGTTCTTTCAACGTGAATTTAGCGGGAATCGAGCAAATGTTTAGGTGGTGGGAGACAACAAGACGTAATATTAATGTATTTGGACATTAGCTCAACGTATTTAATCATCAAGCTATGATTTTTTGTATTATTTAATAAGTTTGGGCATTATATTAATGGTAGAGGTACATTAATTGATGTCTATAGGCATTATTGTAATGATTTTTTATTATTGACCCATACATTTTAAAGTATTGATCTATAGGCACTGACATTATTTTGTCTCATTGTGCAATGATTAACTTATGTCCTCTAGGTGATTGGTTTAATGTAAATTATCCTTGTATTGATGTAAAATATCATCATCTTGATGTATTTGGCACAAAAATAATTAAATTCTTGCATCAGTTTAATGACCAAGCATACATTGTGATAATCCAAAAAAATATTGTCTAATGTTTTTTAAGCATTATCATAATCATTGCATTACATTAATACTATGAAAAGGGAATTATCGTAATGATTTTACAGTTGATGATCGTGGGACATTAATATCACGTACGATATTTTTTTCTGTGTTAGCCCAATGTTTTTGTTTCAGTGTTATTTTATACATCAACATTGAACGAAGGAAAAGAACAATTTCCGTTTCTCATCTAAAAAATATCGCACCTAAATTTTGTTAAGCCGAAAATTAGTTTTTGGCAAGATTTATAGGGTGCTTTATTATCGCATTTGACACAGGGCCTTGTAGCAGTAGCGAGAAGTGAAGTAGTCTGAAGGCCGAAGCGTCGACGGTAGCGGTAGATTGGTGAATGGTGAAAGCACATCATCATTAATGAGAGAACGGAACTGCTGATGGAAGCAGCTGTAGATTCTCATGCTGAAGGGCTCAGTCGAAATGGGGAGTGCGGAAAGAGAGGTAAATTCAACCGGAGGCATTTAAGGGCGATGATTTCGCCTTTAGACCGTGTGGTTGGAATTGTATCTAGCTTATAAAAGGATTATACTTTTGATAGCTGTATGTGCATATCTTGTAATTGCATAGGAATATAATAAGGTTCAATTCCTTTATTAACAGGGTGATTTTTCAATTTTAATTAATTAATTATAAAATATGAAATTTTCAATTAATAATATCGGTTGGACGGGTCACCAGTCATTCCCGTTTTACATGACATGACAGTTGTGCACAGGCTAGGCAACCGATAATACACCCAATTTTTAATGTCCTTTTAACGCATTACGTTGGAAGAAATAGCAAACTATTATATTAAATATACTATAATTAAATACGAGTAGGTTTGTGACAGATTAAAAATTCTCGCTTACAAAGTAATGTTAATAATTTTCCGGAGAGAATACTTGAAAGAGAAGATTTCAAAAATCCTATTAAAGAATTCCAGGATTTATGTAGCAGAAATCTTTTCAATCGCTTTACGAAACTTTTCCCTAAATACTGTCTATATCTCTCTGTAACCGTGTAACTGATATAGATGTTACTGTTGGAAAAGTATATATATATATATCTTCGTCTTTTGCAACCATTGATAAAAACCAACACAGATAAGGGTATTTGAAAAGGTGCTGGCGGAGCTTTCTTACTTATTGGAAACGTTTTTGTGCAGGAGACGTGTAGACTCGCAGCTGATACGCCGATATCAAAGAAATTGATTAATTGAACCAAAAGTAACTTTCAAAGAACGAATCTTGTAATAATCTTCTCAACGAAAATGATACGATTCATAAAGCAGTCTTTTTGTCATTAAATAAACTGACCAATACAAATGTATTGTAATGCTTTTCTTATTTATTTAAACAGTTTTTAACGTGTGATAAGTGGGAAACACTTACACAGTGTAATAAACTAGATTTATATACACACTACTTAATGTCTACGAATTTATCTACACTTGGTATAATAATTGTCCTAATTTATCTTCAACACTTGAAAATTGTACTACATATTCGCTGTATACTGGAACTGTCACTACCTTTTACGCTTCCAGAACAGTCGAGAATATTGTATGTATGTATGTTTTTTTTGGGGGTAACATTCACTGAGACCTAAAAGATCTATTGTGCCCCCTTACTTCTACTTAGTTTCTGAGGAAAGTCTCTGAAATCAGTAGCTCCCTTAGTCCTATTTCCCGGAGGAATTTTAGGACATCTGCATGCTTCAACTTAGGTAAATGTTCCTCTTCTATCCAGTAATCTCCCAGGTACTGTGCTCTAGGATTCTGGAGTGCTGTGCAGCTGGAAAGTTTGTGGATAAAGGTTTCTTCTTCCATGCCACAGTATCTGCATTCTTCTTCCTGTACTAATTTAAGCTTTTTCAGGTGCCCATTCAGGCGACAATGTCCCGTTAGGATCCCTGTTAAAACTCTTAGCGCAGTTTTGCTTTTGCATTCATTTGATCTCCGTAGGTTGTAGTCGCCCAGGAGAATCTTTGATTGTCTAAGCCCTACTAGATCTTTCCAATGGTCACATCAAGTCGAGAATATTACTCTGTTATGGAATCTTCTAGAAAGGTCGCATTCTCCAAAATTTATAGTTCACAACAGAACCGGTTTCTGTATCCCTGAGTTCGTAACACATCGATAAAGGCCTAAAGACGATCTTTAAAAGACCGAATTAAATCTCATCATAATTATGAAAAGCCTGCCTTATTATAGCTGATAAACAACGATTCCGATCGGTCATATACAAGCAATAAGATACAAAATACCAAATTTCCGAAATTCTGTATCCATGACATGTATTTTGTTTCCTATTACTTTTTATTTTGGGTTACAGCATTAATTTACATGTATTAAGTTTTTCTCGCTTGTCACTTGTACTTTGTATTTTTTATTGTGTCTTCAGCTCGATTGCTTCTTCTAGGTATCTGAGAAGTTGAATTTCTCTATTAGTTGTTAATCAGAGCGTTTTCAAAGTGTCTGAAAATAATCACGTGGCTGAAAATACATTAACATAAATAGACGCATTCACACGAGACACAGATAAGAAATCTATATATAATAACATATTTCTATAGCCGCGCGCAGACATTTTGTAGCCGGCTTCTAGTGTCTGAAAAGAATCACGCGGCTAAAAATACATTAACAATCATAAATGCATTCACACAGGATGAAAATACATGGTGCTTAATGTATTTTTAGCAGCGCTAATCCTTTCAGACACTAGAAGCCGGCCACAAAGTGTCTGAAAAGAATCGCGTGGCTAAAAATACATTAATATAAATAGACACATTCACACGAGACACAGATAGGGAATCTATTTATAATAACGTATTTCTAGCAGCGCGATTCTTTTCAGACACTTTGTTGTCAACAATTACAAATTAATATCTGAGCAAAATATGAAATATGCGTGTACCCTATTTACAGCAGAATGTTGTAATTTGACTTTAAAAGATAGAAGTAGGCAAAAATGGAATATATTTTATAAGAGCGCTTTCAGGGAAAGGAAAAACTTTGTGGCAGGCTACTAGTGTCTGGAAAAAATTGCGCGGCTAAGACATACTAGTAGCCGCATTAATATAAATAGACGCATTCACACTAGACACAGATAAGGAATGTATCCATAATAAAGTATTTTCAGCAGCGTGATACTTTTCAGACACTAGAAGCCGGTCACAAAGTGTCTGAAAAGAATCGCGTGGCTAAAAATACATACGCATATTTCATATTTTGCTCAGATATTAATTTGTAATTGTTGATATCAAAAATAACTAGTAATAGGAAATAAACCAGTTTCCATTTCAAATTACTTCCAAATTTTAAAATAAAATTCCAAATTTTAATGCACTTTCCGACCAACACCCGAGGATTTCCGAACGCTACCGATAATACGTGTGATGTCACACTTTTACTTTTGCCATGGCCGGTAATGCATAGGTTTGGGTAAATTATCCCTCAGGATATATCCCAAAAAAGGAAGGAAGAAGAATGCATAGGTTATGTGTAGTTTTGTGTTTATTATTGTATTTTAATTAACGTACGTTATATGTTTGTTTGAGACCATTAAGTGATTGTGTGTGCTTTTTTAATTTCTAAAAGTCAACGTAAAGTGGAAAGTGTTCATAAATATTCGATATTTCCGAATAAGAATGTAAACGAGTACGAGTAAAAGAGTGACGTAAAACGCGTTTTGGCGGACTTTCAAATTTTATGATTTTTAAAGTCGTTTTAAAAGTAAAGCTGATATTTTTTTGAAAAAATAATCATGCAAGGTGTTAGGAGACCTGATAAAACGTCGATTCCCACCAATAGCAAAATTTATGCCTGTATGATGAAAAAAAAATTAGAAATATTTGATCTATATTTCAATCATCACTCTATACATATAGGGTCGTGTGTGCGTGAGATGTTTTTTAAATAATGTGCGTAGGAATATTTCACCCATAAACATCTACAATATAAAACATTTTCCAAATTATCACCAATAAATCTATTCATTCTATTTTCTGCTGATTAAAAAAAGAGTACCTACACCTATATATTTATATATATATATATATATATATATATATATCCAAATCGTTCGAATCCGAATCCATTTAGAGTTTATATCTATTGTATCGTTGTTGTTGGTTAAAATGCCCGGGGGTTACCTATATAGAATTACATTGTAGCAAAATGTAGAGAGACCAACACCATTGGTGCACACAAAGCATTCAATTTATTTGGAAAATAAACTACCAATGTTCCTGCTGTTCTTCGATGAACTAATTTTCATGCCTCAATAAAATAGCGACGGGTCGCCAGTATATATATACAGGGTGTACAGAGATATTTATAAATTGGAAGTAAAAATACAGATCTTATAAAAGAAAAAAGTTGATGGTGGCTTTGACAAAACGAAACGTGTAAATGTAAATTTCAATCAATAAATTTATGGTTAAGTTTTTTGAGAAATTTGTGTAATCGTAATACTGGTGTGAATTATAGTTTTCGTACTTTGTCGATCTGATCAGGAACCATTCGGGATATCAGGGACTAGCATAAACTATCAGAAGTTTTTCTCTTTTTTAATTGATCTAATACCTCCAACGGTTTAAACATTTTGGATAACTTGTATATAATGTATCATATTCTTGAGATAAAAGGTTTGCTTTATTTCATAATATTTCATGTAATCTAAATGCTACTATTGTAGATTTCCATCCTCCGTTCTTTTTGATCTCCGTTACACTTGCTCCTGAGTTTGCCAGCGAAGAACTAATTCACAGATTTTGATAATCCAGAGAGAGTAATTCAACAAAAATGTGTGCAACATCATTTTGTATACCCAGGATTGTCTTTAACGTATATTTGCTACTTGAATAAAAATGACAGTAGTTTAAAATTCGCGCTCAACCAAAAATGACTGATGACATAAGGAGTACGTTCAGAATCTATGGAGCGGAGACAGATAGTGTACTTGTCAGTCAGACGTAGAGGTAAACGCTTCTCGTGTTGCGTTTGTGAGTGTTGTGATGTATAAGCAAAGTCTATGTATAAGTATAGCTCTTACACTCAAAGTGTGTTGTTGTGATTGTAATATTTTAGCATTGAAATAGAGTTTTTGTCTCAAAAATTAGTGGAAAAAAATGTATATATACCGCGTAATAATTTTGGTGCTCGGTCAATAATGAAAGTCTTCACCACCTTGGTGTATAATATGTGACTATAAGTGATTCAGCGATATCTATTTTTTGATTTTTTTGGAAAATTTCGTTTTAAGTTGTACAAAACTCCTGCATTTGAAAGAAACGTACTTAACTAAGGAGTACGAGCTTTTTAGCTTTTTGAGCTACTGCTGATATTGTACAGGCATAAATTGCTTATTTTTTCAAAAAAATATTAAACTTACTTTTAAAACGACTTTAAAAATCATAAAATTTGAAAGTTCGCCAAAACGCGTTTTACGTCATAAAGATCGTTGACGTCACTCCTTTTTTATGTTCTTATTGGTGTATGGTGTATCACGCTCTGAGTTTTTGTGACCTAATTTGTTTCTGAAAGCTTTAAAAATGGATAAAGCAAAAAATAACTTTACTTTCCAAGTATAACATTGTTCCAGAGTGTAAATCGACGTCTATTAAAACTCCAGGCAAAATATCTCTTACCTTAATTCTGTGTTGGTAATTTTGCTTCTTTAATAGTTGGAGGCTATGTACCTATATGTCTAGGAATAAACCTCAAAACCATTTTTTCCTTACGACCACACATCAAGTTTCCGCTGAAAATGTGTATTATTGAACAGGAGTGAAATTCCGTGGAAACGATTGAATCATTTTTGAGTATATTCGCAAGAAAAATAGTGGTAACGGCTCGTGATACAGTAACTTTCTTATACGGCGTCGACATATGGTTGGTATATTATATATAATACATATTTTAATTCGTACTTACGAAAATGCTTCAGCTCCTTTTATTTCCTCTGCATTAAAGCAGCTGTTTGACTTAATAAATTCAAGCAGCATAAATGAGTATACCTACTTTGGGCAAGTTATCAGGTTGCGCTTTTACAAAACCTTCGCCAGCCGTATCTTTATACTCACAAAATATGGAAGAATCGTCACTGAACTAGTGAACAATAGTATATTGTAACGTTTATTTTAATTTATATTTACAACTAATTAATTTATATTTACAGATTTTTATGTACTGTCCTTAATTTACTAATTTATATTAAACACTAAACTAACTAACTACACTAATTTATATGAACGTCACTGAATAACACTTTATCGATCGGTTTCCTTCAATACTAGTTGTCCATCTATGTTACTATGTCTCAACTATCTGATTATTGTTGACTGTTCACTGAGCCCTGTGCGGCGATGCTCGTATTTATATGGCAAAGGTAGATTTCTGGAATACTCTCGATGTTCTCTGGCCACCGGCAGGTAGTCTATGGAGGGGATGGCAGTCTGAACTCTCGAAATCTCTGGAATGTTTTCGGCTAGTGGCTTGAAGAGACGCAGGGCAGGTAATCTCGAAAATTCTCGGTTACAGTCATAGTCGTCTCACGCGGGAATTTCACTGGGACACTCGCGTAACAATATTATTAAACGAGCAATTTATGATAGCCATAATTCACGATGAATTATGGCCATAAATTGCGAGTAGAATACTATACTTTGTCCACGACACTTAATTCATTTATTAATAAATAAAAGTCAGTAACGATTTGGCATATTATACTAACCTCAAAATGTTGTGGCAGCTACATCAAATAATTTGACATATATAGAGATGGGCGATACTGTGTAAAGTATCAATACCACGTACCGTTATAAATATATTGTTTTAAAATACTTAATATTAGAAAATATCATTATGAAAAGTATCAATACTAAAAATTACAATATTTTATCGATACTATATATGTCAGAAACAAATTTCCTGAACCAAATTCACAGATTCAATATTTTATTTCATATTGTACTCCCATCTCTAGTCGTGAATTATGAACCATAATTCACGACAGTTGATATATGGGTACCATAATATACCTTTTGTTATAGGAGGTAAAATATTGACTTATTATTAAGTGGTCGTGGACAAAATATTTTATTCTAAAGGTTTCAAAATATCCTCGGAAATATCGAATATTTATGTCCAGTTTCCACTTTACGTTGACTTTTAGAAAAAAAAGCACACAGAAACACGTAATGGTCTCAAACAAACATATAAATGATATTTTTACATCGATGAAGCAGCTGGTAGTTAATTATATTACAATATAAACACAAAACTACACATAACCTAGTGCAATACGGGCCATATTGACAAAAGTAATAACAAGGTATGACATCACACGTATCATCGGTAGCACTCGGAAATCCCCGGGTGTTGGTCAGAAAGTGCATCAAAATTTGAATTCTATTTTAAAATTTGGAAGTAATTTAAAATGGAAACTGGTTTATTTCCTATTATTGGTTATTTTTGATATCAACTTTACTATTACAAATTAAGCAAAATATGAAATATGCGTGTATCCTATTAATTTGCAAAAAAATATCAAAAATATTATTTATCATTGAAGAAATCTTTCACGTCTAATCAAATTTCCAATTTCCTCAAGAACATGCAAGACGCCAATAACCGGAACGAATAAATAGGGCGAATGGTTGGGTTGGAAACTGAGGAGTTGAGAGAGCGATGTTCTTTACAAGTTTGGCATTGTTCAGCCGCAGAACAAGACACCATCATCATTCGCTCTCACGCCCTTTTGAAACTTACATTGCACCTCCGCCATCACTTTACACCACGACACACGATCACTCTATTTCAGGGAGCTGTAAGGAGTCACACAACTTCAACTCCTTAAACTCCGCGAAGTTTAAGAAAGTTTACTTCGCTCGATTTAGAACTTCAAATATTGCTTTTCCATACTGGAGACATTTATTATTCGAAAATATTAATCCTTTAACCTTTGGCTTATAGATTTTATAGAGGATGTAACTGATATGACTTGAGAGATGGGATGGAATCGAAGGATGGAGTTTTGCTAGGATCACCCTGGGAAGCTCGCGATGACCAGTAAAAACGTACGTTTAAAAGTGGGATTTCTGACTTGCCACTGTCAACTAAGGAAACACATCAATACTATGGACCTAGTAGACACACTTCTATGCAGGATGTGTGAACAGGAAGATGAAACTGTCAGGCATGTCTTATCGTCAATAAGAGAGTGTGTGTTCAGTGAGTCCTGGCCCAAACCTGCCGATATAAAGTAAATGTCTCCTAGTGACCTGTCCAACATCCTGGGAAGGATAGGATGGACGATAACCTAGGAGGACAACTCCTCTGGAGGATGTACAACGAGTCATATGTTGCCCAAGTACTGTGGGCCTACACTACAGATACAGAACTGATGTAACTTTAGAAGGTAAAAGCTTTATTGAAGGCCGTCGGTGAAGGCAGAATGCTAAGAAAAAGTTATAGTACCTTCATTGTATTTTCCCTGACGTTTGGGAATTATCGGGAGCTTTTCGAGATGTTTTTGCATAATTAAGAAGCTTAAATTTAGTAGTTACTTCATTATATTTCGCTTTCTGTGTCTCACCCTGTATAAAACTTTATTCTTAACCTTACGGAGATGATTACTAAACTTACCGACTGGCTAAAGAAATAAATGGAACGACTTTAAACTAAAGTTACACGTTGCGGATTAAATGTGAATGTGAAATATCCTGATGCGCCTCCTTTGCGATATATTTGAGGCGTCATATGTGAACACAATCGATTGGTTCCCAAGGCACATCGCTCCGTGATGTGATGGTCTATTTATTTCTGACGATCTTTCTTGCCCCTCTGCTTCACTCGACCACGATGAGATGATGAGAATAAGTTTACTGTGCTGGCTTATTCATCGGCTTCGAAATTGATCTTTTGCTCTCCCTATAAAAATTTATAATAAAAAATACAGTGGCGTTTTTTTGGGTTTGAATCAGTACACTTGTTTGCACCAATAGAAGCATAGGCTTAGAATAGCTGTGGCGAGTTTAAAATTTAAGGGTCGCTTATACCTTATTTAAAAACCAGGAGTAATTTTTTGTTAGAAAATTGGTTCTTCTTTTTTATTTCATTCACTGGCATTCAGTTATTTGCTACTTAAAAACAGCCATATTAGAGTAAAGTGTATGTTCTAATCTTTCAGTTTGAATACGAAACAGAAAAAAGTTTTACTTGTGACAGAATACCCCTCTGATTAATTCCTTGGGTATAAAATATTCTACTAGACAGACGAGAAGTCGACTTATGACTATGCGTGGCTGATTTTTCCATCAATCGATGCATATTAAATAGATTTGGAACACGATTGTTGACTACTTTTTCGGAAGATACCATTTAGTAACTAATCTGGTAACTTTTAGTGATGTGAATAAAGCTTTTCAAATTACTCCTCCTGGTTATTAAATGAGGTATAGTTAAAATTCAGTTGCACCAATGTTCTTGCTCTGCTTCTTAGCTAAGTGTTCAATACATTTGTCAACATCGCTATTTAAGTTTTATTAATTTCTCTATGGTTTCTGGTGACTTTTCGTTTTTGTGGTTTGAAGAAATAACATTAAAAGCAGTTAAAAGTCAATTCTTTGAATACCAAGGGATTTTATTATTGTTTTTTAAATAAGAAAATTGTTTAAAATGGAAAACACAGTAAAAAATAAGTAAATCAATTATACAGTTCAGGAGAAAAAATTGCTGATATTTTCATCCAATTCTTTATAATAGTTTTTACGATTGTACCGTCTTCTTGGAAATCCATTTTCAAGAATATACCTACTATACAACCAAATCATCCTCCATAAACATCCTTCTTCCAAATTTAAAAGAAACACACTTAAAATTGGAAGACAGAAAACGAAAATCCGAAAAAAGGAAAAATATTGACATTTATCAACCAAAACACAAGAATGTTAGGTTAGAAATCTCCACTTTTTAGGTTAAGTGGAGAATAAGCGAGCGATTTTCTAAGCTTAAGTAGGTGCAGCTTAAAATGGCAAGCTGTTCATGGTGCAAAACAAAACTTTCTTAAATCGCCACTTAACTTTACGTCGACTTAAATATCAATTGGTGCAAACGGCCATTAGTATTTGGAAAGAAAATTTTGGTATCTTCTAGTGTCAATTGGGTGTTATTTGATGGATTAAGGTATTAACGAAAAAAGCTTTTTTTCTCTAACTGAAAATCCTTAAGAACTTTCATTTAACAATAAGATTAATATTCACCTTCCATAATAGCTATTTATGCCATCAGTTACGAAATGCCTAATTTTGTGTAACGTGTAACGTGTAACTCACTTCGTTCGTTCCGCAAAAACTCACAAGTTACACAAAATTTCATTTCGTAACGTATTGCATACAAGATTTTTTCTAATTTTGAAGAAAGTAATAAAAAAATAAAATTTAATATAATCGATAAAAATTTGGAAAACATAAATTTAGTTTGTTGCAGTTACTTCATGCTAGTTGTCAGTTTGACATTTTGTAAAAAAGTCTAGACGGAAGGTTTTTAGCGATATTGATATATTAATTTGAATAATTGCAATAATTGTGTTATCAATATTTATAATAATTAATTAATTTATAATAATTTATGTTTTTAACTTGTATAAACAGTTTAATAAATAGAATAATTCTTTTTGTCACTAATTTTGAAATACATTTTTCGTCACCAGTTGCATAAAATTTTACTTTATGCAACTAGTTACAAAAAGTAAGACGTTTCATAATGTCAATCAGTTTTAAAAAGTGTCACTTTATATGTCAAAATTAGAAAAATAAATAATAATCGATGATGCACACCAAAAAGATTTTCATATAAACTTTACATTTGCTTATATCAAATATTAAGTCTCCAAGTAAACTGCCTTAATAGAATACAAAAATTAAAACGACACTGGTCTGGACAATTCTGCACAACCAGCTTAAAGTACAAAGCTTCGCTAATAAAGATCCCTAATCTCTTTAGCTCTTTTAAAAATGTAAAAGCGACCAAAAAATACTGTTTAACTTAGCTCATACTTTCTGTGTGACGATACGGGCTTTATACTCCATTATATAAAAGAGGAGATCTTTTTAAAATCTTAATCACTTTTCACGCTTCGTGCTTTAAGTCGAATTGAGCCCTCAGCTTCCCCGTTTCACAGTTTAATTTATTGATTCAGCATTTTAAAATGTTCAAGAAATATTAGACCGGATCAAAGTCCTTTTTTTTCGGGAAGTTTTTGTAAAAATTCCATGATCTTGCAAGAAAAATTATTTATGTAAAGTTATATTTATCCCGTTCAATATTTAGTACAAATTGTTATAAACAAAATGGGAGAATTGGAAGAAATAAGAGCTCACAGATGATGAAGATTTTCAAGAGCTGTTCGAGCAGGAAACGTTTCTCAGAGCCTCTAGAAACTCACCCATTATATAGAGGAAATTAAACTACTAGCGCGGAAAATAGATTTATTGGGGAGAATACTGTACAATTACTTAATTTATATTTACATTTATATTTAATACTGTCCTTAATTAATAATTTATATTATACACTGAACACACTAACTATAATTCATATGAGAGTCACTTAATAAACACTTTATCGATGCGCGATTGCTTTTCTTCAGTATATAAACTGTCTATTTATACGACTCTTATATGTGCAGCGATGCTCATTTATTTATATCACGCGTTGGGTATAATTCTAGATATCTCTCGTTCTGCTGGAGACGCTGGATAGACTAGAACTCTCTGATGGACGAGGGGGAGGGCGAGGGGCAGGTAGTCTCTGGATTGTTCTCGACTAGTGAGCGGAGGAGTCGTAGTCGTCTCATACGAGAATTTCACTGGGGCACTCGCGTAGCAATACTGACATTTGAATATTTAAAATTAAGAAATTTATGGAAGTTCTGCTATAATTTTTTTATGAAAAGGAACATTTTTTTCAATAATTTTTTATGTCCCTGGTAAAAGCCTCATCAAATGGATGTCAAATAATAATAATTATGTTGTTGATATGTATTTAATAGTAAATGTTTCTTTATGTTAACTTTTGGGTTTTTTTCCGGATGCTAGTAGAAAAAATAGTGTACCTAACACGTGCGTAACGTGACTTTACCGCACGCGATTGCTGGCCGAACTTCGCTAGCGTCGTTCGGCCAACAACAATAGCGTGCGGAAAAGTATCACTAAATAAATTAAATAATAGTTATTTACGTAATAAGTGGGATATGGACATTATTAACGCACGCATGTGGAGTTTGCACGACGAGGCCGTAGGCCGAGTCGTGTATTCACATAAGTGCGGTAATAATTCCTATCACACGTGTTACGTACAAAATTTTATTTACAACTGTTTATTAGTATTATCAACAGTATACCTATATTATAAAATTTAAAAAAAATTCCAATCCAACGTATTTTTAATAATATTGACTGCAAACATAAGGTACTGTGTATCATATTTTGTGACCATATCATCAAAGACAAACAAGGATGTGGAAATAAAATAAATTAGTTATGTCATCAAATTTTCAAATTTGAATGAACAAAAATCTATAAAAATGAGTTCAAGCGAAGACAATCTCCTTTCGGAAATTGAAAATGCAGCTTCCAGTGTTATTTTAAATATTTAATTCTGGCTTTAATATGTTTCTAGATTCTCATTACCGCACTAGTGCGGTAATGTAATCAAAAACGCACTAGTGCGGTAATATACGTCATTATGACACTAAAGATAGTGTCAAATCGTACTCGTTATATGACAGTTGTAGATAAACTACTATTACTTAAGGAATATTCCACATTCCAAATACAATCAAGAACACAGTACGAAACAAAATTACTGAATATAAATGATTTTAACGGAAACGAAAGATTGAAATGTCAACTGAAATTCATTGGTTACGTTACGTTACGAAAAAAGGCTTCACAGGACCAGTGGGCTAACCAGCGCAAAGTTACAACACACCCTAAATATAGTTCCTGTTAATCCGAAAAGTGAAAAACAATTTTTCTTGCAACTAAAAACTATAAATTTGGCGAATGCGACCTATCTAGAAGATTCCATATCAGAGTAATGCATTGGATTATTCCAGATTGTTCTGGAAGCTTCGCATATGTAGAATATGGTGAATTCAAGAAGTTTCTAGAGTTGCGAAGGACTCTATAATATATACGCGGGCTATTTAGTAAGTCGAACAGTTTTTCAGTATACAGATAATATAAATAGTGCAGTATTTAAGATAAATTAGGACAATTATTATACCGAGTGTAGATAAATTAGTAAGCCTTAAGTAGTGTGTATATAAATTAAGTTTATTATAGTGTGTAAGTGTTTCTTTAATAAACCAGTAGTAATTAGCCATATAGTGAGCGTTTATCTCACGTTAAAAGTGAGAAAATTTCAGTATTGAATGAAATATAATTTTCACCTCTATGTAGGTATATTCCTTGGGATCCTATAAAATACAAATCCGAGACAGAGGCAATAAACTGATAGAACTAAACGACGAGAACGAATGTGAAATGTATTAACATGTGAACTCGACATCCCATTCTCTCATGCCCAGATCACATCAGAAACCGTATTTGTCTGATATAACGTAGGTCTTGTATTGAGAACTTCAAAAGGAGATAAATGCCGTCATATAATTTATACTTCAATCTGGAAACAATTTACTTAAAAAATATCAAGAAAAAAAGTTGACTGCTTAAATTATAGTAGTTATTTTCATAACTAGTGCGGAAAGTGGTACTGAAAATATTTTTTCACTACTAGCTGTGAAGTTTGACAATGAAGCTGATGAAGACACAATAAAGAATACAAGATACAGGAGACCAATAACAAAATACGAGCTTTAAACTGATTTAAAACACAACTAACGTTTAGTCACTAGTATCTACCAATTAAAAACGAGCATTTTACCAAGGGGGTGTGACAGTGAAGAACTTGACCTAACTTTTAAAATTTGTTTTGGTTTGTTTGTCATTAAAATTTGTATAATCCTGAAATATTTTTTTTGTTTGCTAAATACTTATAAGCAATGGATAATTTAGAAGCAAGGGATATAATAAACGTACTTTTAACTCTTCAAAAAAGTGACAACCTTGACAACAGACAAGCTGATAAACAACGATTCCGATTGATCAGATACAAGCAATAAGATACAAAATACCAAATTTCCGAAATTCTGTATCCATGACATGTATTTTGTTTCCTATAACTTTTTATTTTGGGTTACAGCATTAATTTACATGTATTAAGTTTTTCTCGCTTGTCACTTGTACTTTGTATTTTTTATTGTGTCTTCAGCTCGATTGCTTCTTCTAGACATCTGAGAAGTTGAATTTCTCTATTAGTTGTTAATCAGAGCGTTTTCAAAGTTTCTGAAAAGATTCACGTGGCTAAAAATATATTAATATAAATAGACACATTCACACGAGACACAGATAAGGAATCTATTTATAATATCGTATTTTTAGCAGCACGATTCTTTTCAGATACTTTATGGCCGGCTACTAGTGTCTGAAAAGAATCACGCGGCTAAAAATACATTAATATTGATAGACGCATTCACACGAGACACCGATAAGAAGTAAGTGGCGTTTAATGCATTTTTAGCCGCGCGTTTTTTTTTCAGGCACTAGAAGCCGGCCAGAAAGTGTCTGAAAGGAATCGCGTGGCTTAAAATACATTAATATAAATAGACGCATTCACACGAGACACAGATGAGAAGTAAGTGGCGTAAAATATATTTTTAGCAGCGCGTTTCTTTTCAGACACTAGAAGCCGGCCACAAAGTGTCTGAAAAGAATCGCGTGGCTAAAAATACATTAATATGAATAGACGCATTCACACGACACACAGATGAGGAATATATTTATAATAACGTATTTTTAGTCGCGCTAGTTTTTTCAGACACTTTGTGGCCGGCTACTAGTGTATGAAAAAAATTGGTGCGGCTAAAAATACATTAAGCATGTATTTTAATCCTGTGTGAATGCATCTATCAATATTAGTATATTTTGAGCTGGGTGATTCTTTTCAGACACTAGTAGACGCATTCACACGAGACACAGATAAAGAGTACGTGGTGTTTTATGTATTTTTAGAGCGCTTTCAGACGATACACAATATTATGTTTATTTTTAATTACGACGTTTCGGTAGCGTTCCAGCTACCGTTATCAAGATGGAGGTCCTGTATTAGTTTTTATAAACAATTTTTTGGTCCCTATCTGACACCTTAGTGTGTAATATACTAGGTATTAATACCGCAAACAACAACATATTTGTCGCTTTTTAGGAGTAGTGAATTTATTTTTTGACTTGGCCTAGTATCGGCAACGCGGTCTATGTATATGTTAGTGTGTGTGTGTGTTCGCTGCTTCGTGTCGTGGGAGGGTGTAATGCCGGACAACGACGCTAAACCGGAGTAATCCCATCATCCGATAGTGTCATGTCATTCTGTCACGCTTCTCTTCTCTTCTCTTCCCTCCAAAACCTTTAGCGGCTTTAGCCGATAGCGAGTCACCAACATACCCGTGAAAATAGGGAAACAAAACGGACCTGGTGTTGGATTCGAAGCGGGATGCGATGTTACCGGGAAAGGTCAGAGCCCCGACAAGTTGTATTAGGGTGTGTTTTTGCATCATGCTCCCCGTCAACAGGAAGATGAATATATTTCATGTATTTTATTTATTGAATAGATATCTATCAGCTGGTGTGATATACGTGAATTACGAATGAGGAATATATAGGGTGGTCTTTAAGTTATTCAACGCTTTTCGACACATATGCACAAAAATTTGATTTTGGAGGTTTTTGGATATAAGTAAAATACTTTAAAATTGGTACAACATTATAATTTCTCATCTCCAAAAACCCCCAACAACAAATTTTTGTGCATATACATAAAAAATAAGCGTTAAACTTATTGTAAAAAACGAAACATTTTATTGAGGCTAGTTGGTTTAAATCGCAATATTTTGAAGTGAAGATTGTACAATTATTTAAGGACCACCCTGTATCTGTAAAGTGGGGAGGGTGAGTGTAGGCCACATGTGAACCACTGTACAATCCTCTATAGGAGTTGTCCTCCTAGGTCATCGTCCATCCTGTCCTTCCCAGGAAGATGAAGAGGTCATTAGAAGACATCTCCTTTAGATCGGCAGGTGTAGGCCAAGACTCACCGAATACACACTGTCTTATTGACGCGATAACTCCAGACACTCGCATAAGACATGTCTAACAGTTTCATCTTCCTGTTCACACATCCTGTCTAGAGGTGTGTCCACTAGCCCCATAGTATGGAGGTGCTTCCTTAGTTGACAGTGGCCAGTCAGAAAACCCTCTGTTAAAGGTAGGTTTTTCCTGGTCATCGCCAAGGATTCCTTTGACACCAGCTTCGCAATGTCGCCCGTGATCCTAGCAAGACTGCATCCTTTGATTCCATCCCATCTCTTAAGAGATTGAGAATCGATGTAACGTGGAATGGAAGTCGTCACTGAGTCAGTCTTAAAGCCACCCTAATATTGTTACATATATTTTGAAGCATTTGAATTAATTTTTGTTTTTTTTTTTTCAGCTGTCCAACACGAAAGAGGTCCACGTAAACCGAAAATTCAACATACAACCACCTCCCAAATTCATCGCTCTCCAACAATATCTCATTCCCTCCAACATCTCTCAGTCCCTAATGAAACGAAGCTGTCCATGACAAATACTACAGTCGGTTCAACAATTCCTAGTGGATTTCATTTTTCTCCAGCAGGAATATTTACTCCTCCTCCTCATCCTATGAAGGGATTGTCGCTACCTCCTCCACCTGTTCCAAGCCCAACCGTTGATGCGGTTACAGCTTTGCAGTTACCACCAATGTTCCACCACCCCACGATGCCGCCACCACCTGGCCTCTTACATATTTTGATGTCGGCAGAAAAATGTCAGGTAAAGTCAGATACACCGAAAGAAAAATCTCAGTAATTATTATCGAATGTTTGTTAATGTCAAATTTGTTCATAATTATGTATTGATATTTATAATTGAAAAAGCTTATTTATTATAATCATTACCGATGATTTGTTTTATTAATAAATAATAGAGGATTTGTTTCTGCTATAATTGTTTATTTTGAATAAAATTTTTCAATAATAAACAAATCATCTAATACGCCAACTTCGCGATGATAATTACTAAGTTTAATTAGTAATTATAACTTTGTTTGATAATTATTATAAATGGTACACTGTCTGTTAATAAATCTTTTTGTATCATTATAACATTCAATAAATTCATTTGTTTCTTATAAGCCTACGTTATACAAATGAGCAGAATATTGTTTAATAGTTAATCTTGTTTGTTATAATCAACAAACAGTCATGCGCGTGACCATACATCGCCTTAGATGCACATGTGATGTAGCTTCCGTTTCCCTTATCCATAAGATTTGCACGTGTGCTGTGTATCTGTATCGTCTTAAATAATATCTTTCCCTCAGTGTGTTTAGTGTTGTTTATTATTCATATTTGGATATTAGCGTTGAGTGATAATATTAGCAATAGTGTGGGCAGCGTGGGTAAATAGTTCAGTGTTTACTGATTATATTGTGCTTGAACTGGATCGTTCTCAACGACTGGATATAAGATTTGTATTTTTATTTGGATATTTTGCCAAAATAATGGCGGACGGAGGTGTCGACTACAGTAGCACCCCTATAAGCATTTTTATTGAAGAATGTGGGGCATGCAAATTTCGAAAGTGAGTAGATAGACAGTGAAAATATAATTTTGTTTAGTAGGATGGCAAATACCTAGTAGATATAATATGTTAGGTAGGTAGGATCTTATGATTTATTCGAGGAGAGACATTTTCATACAATTTCATAGTTCCTAGTAACTCTTTTTTTTATTAAATAGTGCGGCACAAAATATCCAAATTTACTTGAATAATCAATATATTTTGTTGTTATCCATTTAAGAATTTTATTTGTTTTTTATATTTGCATAATAATATAAGAATTTTTTTCCAAGTTGTGTTGCATGAAATTTCATGAACATTCAAATGGTTAGTATATATCGTTACTTTCCTATGTATATGTATACCTACCTTTTCTTTAAAAAAAGTACAATAATTTTGTATCACACACATTTGCACACATATTTGCACAAAGTATCAACATTGATTTGAATGATCGATATATTATTATTTTGTTGTTATCCCATTTAAGAATTTTATTTGTTTTTCATAACTGCATAGGTATTAGAGTTTGTTTTATTTTTCGAGATGTGTTGCAAGAAATTTCATGAATAATCAATATTTCTTATACGACTGATAGTTTCTGGAATTTCTTGAAACACAGTTTTTTTATATATTTATATTGTATTTTTTGTTGAAATTTTAATGAAAAAAATAAATAAATCACTTGATTAAAAGATTTGTTGTTTCATTTACCAGCATCTAGGTAGATATGACAATTTTAAGAAAAGCACAACAATTTATCATTAATATATTGGAAAATCTGTATATAATGGTGTAGAAAACGAATAATAGGTATCTCTAAAATCTAAAAAAAAAGAAACTTTCAAAAATGTAACACTTATTTCATCAACTGCAGTTGCCATCTCCAGTAAGATCCTCTAAATAATAAATGTATTAGCATAAATCACCAAATGCTGATATGGTTTCACTATCTGCTAATATCATGATAACTTTTCGGGAATACTGATGATGGCAGTCTATAGTTGCTGAAATAAGTATTTGGACATCAATCCATAAATATTGGTAACGAAATGTGAAAGATATTTGTTCATTATCAATAAGGTGGCTTTAGTCATGTTGTCATTGTGAACAAATATATGGGTATAGTAATTCAATTTGGAATAAAAGTGACAGAATATGCAATAACTATATACAATGACTTTGTAATAATAAATAGCATTCGGTATGGTAGAAAAACATATATTCATACTGATTAATCATTTTTTAATAAAAAAAATATATAAATTTATAGTTAATAACTAATTGTTATGAGAAAATATTCTTATGTAATAGTGAATAATTCTTTATTTATAGAGTGAAAACAAATAATTTGTTTTTTACCAACAAACGTTTAATAAGCCATATTTCAATAACGGATTTGGTGATAGTTAATTAGTCTTAGTGATTGTAACCAAACTGTTCTTTCAGTGTATTATTTATAAACAATTTTTAATGAAACAAAAATATTGTTTTTTATAGGAACTTGTATGGGGTACAAAATTATCACAGCTGGAATCACCATCAAGCGATCCGGGAATTATATCAAGTCCTACAGGATTACCTATACCTTCAAGTCCACCTCTAGCTCCTCTACCACTTACGCCAACCTGGGAAATGTTACAGGTTTGTGAATTTATTTATTTTGTTCAGCTATTTGATAATTTCAGCTTTTTTAAAATAAGAATAGGATCATTTGACTGTATTCTGCCATTTCGCTACATACTATTCTTGATTTCACAATAAATAAACATAAATTTATCTACTTTTCACTTAAATATTAAATTTTCCACCTGCAATTATCGCAATTAAATATAGTTTATTATTGAAAATTCCTTTCCAGGCATTATAACATTAAGTTTTAGGGGAGTGGATATATTTCGAAGGCGTGGTTGAGAAGTCAAAGAGGGGTTATTTTATTTCAACATTTCCTCCTCTAAGCGGTATTTCAGCTGAAAAGTCATTCTGAATGGCACTACTCACTCTACTCGCGAATTTCAGTCCACTCCTCCTTTGATATCTTTCAAGATTTGAAGCTTTGAAATAACTTCATTGAGTTGAAATATCTCTGTCGATTTGCTACATACTACACACAATATTATTGGTCCAATAAAATGGAATATTCACATATCTTTACATTTAATTGCAATAAAATATTATCGTACTTTTCAACGTGAAAACTTCTGTTCAAGCTCATTTCTTTATCCCCAAATCATTCGGTAGTATTTCATACACTAAATACTTGAATCCCATACATTTTTGCACATTTAGTAGGCGTATTTGGTAGGCGCTTTTAATTAGTTTTGGCGAGTCAGTTCCATAAGTTTTGGCGGATGCAGCTCATAAGTTTTTACGGGTGAAGTTCATACGTATTCGCGTAGGCGTTTCATAAATTTTTGCGGATGCAGCTCATAAGTTTTGGAGAGCGCGCTTCATAAGGAGGGTACACTTATAAGTACTTTTGGCCAATACATTACGCTAGTTTTGACGAATGCAGTTCATAGGTTTTGGCGGGTGCACTTATAAGCTTTTGCTGGTGAAGCTCATAAGTTTTGGCGAATGCATTTCGTAAGTTTTGGCGAGTGCATTTCGTAAGTTTTGGAGGATGCTGCTCATAAGTTTTGGTGGATGCAGCTCCTAAGTTTTGGCGGGTTTTGGCGAAGCTCATACGTTTTCACGGAAAGGTTTCATGAGTTTTGTCGAATGCATTTCGTAAGTTTTGGCGAGTGCATTTCGTAAGTTTTGGAGGATGCTGCTCATATAAGTTTTGGTGGATGCAGCTCCTAAGTTTTGGCGGGTTTTGGGGAAGCTCATACGTTTTCACGGAAGGGTTTCATGAGTTTTGTCGAATGCATTCCGTAAGTTTTGGCGGATGCTGCTCATAAGTTTTGGCGAATGCAGTTCATAAGTTTTTGTGGATGCATTTCATAAGTTTTGGCGGATGCAGCTTATAAGTTTTGGCAAGTACGTTCCATAAACTTTGACGCATGCAGTTCATAGGTTTTGGCGGATGCAATAATAACTTTTGGTGGGTGCGCTCATAAGTTTTTGCGGGTGAAGCTCATACGTTTTCTCGGAGGCAATTCTTAAGTTTGGGCAAATGCATTTCATAAGTTATGGCGTATGCAGCTTATGAGTTTTGGCAAGTACGTTTCATAAGTTTTGGCGGATGCTGCTCATAAGCTTAGGCGAATGCAGTTCATAAGTTTTTGTGGAGGCATTTCATAAGTTTTGGCAGATGCAGCTTATAAGCTTTGGCAAGTACGCTCCATATATTTTGGCGAATACATTTCGTTAGTTTTGGCGGATGCTGCTCATAATTTTTGGCGAGTGCGTTTCATAAGTTTTGGCGGATGCACTTGGTATTATTTTCATAAAATACCATACACCTTCAAGCAATAATTTATGAACCTGTAATCATTTTTTCATCTTATCATCCTTTACGAGAACCAAAATGCTTCTCTTTCGAATTTAAATTCACTATTTCCAAGTCAATTCAATAATAAATATTTATCTGTTACAGGAAACCACAGCTAGACTTTTATTCATGGCTGTTAGATGGGTGAGGTGCTTAGCTCCATTTCAAACGCTGAGTAAACACGATCAACTGTTACTTCTACAAGAATCGTGGAAAGAATTGTTTTTATTGCATTTAGCTCAATGGTCAGTCCCTTGGGATCTGTCGACGTTACTAGGATGTTCGCAAGCCAGAGAAAGACTACCTGCAGATTTACATACAGCGACCGAAATAAAAACGATACAAGTAAGTTGAATCGAGCTCACACATAGGAGTTTCTTTTGAACTTGCAATAGCTTGATGGGAATTTATTTTTGAGTGAATTTACAGTGTTTTTTTTTTCAGGAGATAATGTGCCGCTTCAGACAAATATCACCAGATGGCAGTGAATGTGGGTGTATGAAAGCTATTCTTCTATTTACACCAGGTACATGTTTGAATATCTATGATGAATTATTTAGTGTGTTTGAGGTATTCATGTAACCCATTAAAATATTTTCCATGGTTTGGTTAAAGCTTTAATAGTTTTGATGATATGATTGGTTGGGAGGGTAGGCAATTTCTATCAGCACCTAGATTAGAAAAATTTTCGGCATAAAAAAGGCTTCAAATCCGTCTACAGGGGTTAATTGTCACAAGAAATGGACTGGAACAGTCTGTTTTGAATAAAATCATTTTTTCTCCTCCAAATGGAGTAATAAAATTATCAAAAACCCACTTTTCAAAAAAAATATTCTCATAACTCGACTAATATAAAAGATAGGACGTTAACTATAGTCTTCGGCAATCGATTCAGCGGAAGACTTCACACATTCCGGTGTATTTTGAGTCTATCATTCCGACCAAAAAAATTTAGCACAAAGCAGTTTACATTAAATATTTCCAAACCTACCCCTTGCTTCAAAATTTTCGACAAAAAATACGTTTTTGACATAAAAATTGCTCAAAATTAGTATGGTGGGGTTTTTTGATGCGGAAAATCGACTGGAACGTCTGTTTTTGTATGAAATCATTTTTTCTTCTCCAAATTTAGTCATGAAATTTTCAAAAATCCACTTTTCAAAACTAAAGATGCTCATAACTATAAATATGATAGATAGAACGTTCTAATCTTCGGCAATCGATTCAGCGAAAAATTTTACATATTTCAGTGTATTTTGAGTCCGTGATTCTAGCCAGGAAAGAAGTTAGCGCAAAGCAATTTACATTAAATATTTCCATACCTACCCCTTGCTTTCAAAATTTTCGACAAAAAATACCTTTTGACATAAACATTGCTCAAAATTCGTCTGGAGGGGTTTTTTGGTGCAAAAATCGACGGAATACCCCCTCCCTTACTCTCTGCCCTCGGTTTTTTTTCTATATGAAACCGCCTTCGCACTCACACAGTAAGTGCTCCGCGGCTTCGTCCTCTTCTTGACAGAACCTTCATAGACATAGACAGTCATCTGCTAGGTCAATTGTGTGCATATTTTTTCTCAGCCTACAATATCCTGGCAACATTTCCACCATCATCCCCGTCGTTTCTTGACTTTGACATAGTAGATCGTGGGCAGTTTGGCCAAAGTGCTTTTAAGAAATAATTTAGCGTGCTTTTCTCCTAGGAGTCGCGCAATCGGCTCCTTGTGCATTCTCCTTTAATTCCCTATCCGTATATTGAACAATTGATCTTGTAAGCAGCTACGAATTTTGTACTAATTTTTTTCCAGAGACCCCTGGACTTTGTGATGTTCAACCTGTAGAAATGCTCCAAGATCAAGCTCAGTGCATTCTAGGAGATTACGTCAGAACAAGATATTCTAGACAGCCAACCAGATTTGGACGGTTATTACTATTAGTTCCAAGTTTAAGAGCGATTAGACCAATTACTGTTGAATTGCTTTTCTTTAAAGAAACTATAGGGGAAATACCCATTACACAGTTATTGGGAGATATGTATTATATGGAAAAATGTGCTTCCAATCCATAAACTTTTCCAAGTTGTAGGAAAATAGTTATATCGATTGTAACAGATTGTGTAAGATAAAAATTTGAATTTTTTTGTTATTATAATATTTAAATATCGACCATGTGTATAAAAATAGATTTTCGAAAGTTTAATTGTGTTTTTTTTAGATTGTTTGATTATGAATGTCCTTCTAGTGCATTACATTGGATGAAATGGAGAAAAGGCAGGTCTGTGATTAATCCCCATCAAAATATCACAATAATGAATCGTTTAAATGTATTACAAACTTTAACCCTAATCTTTGACCTAAAAATTTTGATTAATTGATGTTTGGATTATGCGCAAACGCTTCCGAGAGAAATTACATCGCTCAAAGAAGTAGTGAATATTAATCATATTATTGATATAGGTATTTTTTTAAATATTACAAAAATATGCCTACATTCACAGAAAAACATCAGCATTTTGAAAGCTCTCAACTATTTTCAGTCATAAAAAGAATCTGGTAATGATTAATTTCATAGTCTTTCCAAATTTGGCTGAATACGATCCTGATGATTAGGTATCTTTATCAAATTTAAGGTTAGATATATGTCAGAATGGCGAATAAAATAAACGACATACCCAAAAAAACCAGAAAAAACGTCACAAACGATGACGCACACCAAAAAAGTGTTTACTTAAATGTCTGGACATTTTGCCTACACAAGTTCTGCATTTGTACAAGCAGGTAATCAGCGTTCTTTATGTACCTACTTACCATCGGAAAGCCCGGCACCGAAATTAGGACCTAGAACATGCTTTTTCTACGAGCGGCGGAAAATTAAATTTTCCACACACATTTTAGTGTGGAAAATTAATTTTCCTGCAACCTGTGGAAAAAAATTTCCGCACCGCCGTGTGGAAATAATTTTCCACACCAATATGTCAAATTAATAATGAGCCGGTATATTATGGTGGTTCGAAAATCTTTAGTTACCATGTGTAACTAGCCAGCTATTCACTTTCATTTTCGTTTGTTCATTGTCAGAAAACTGTCAGTGCATTTCTAAAATATTTTGCTCGTGAATAAGTGAATCCTCTCGTTCGTAGAAAAACTATTGTACCTAATGCTTGCAGAAAATGTTTTTCCGCACTCGGCTGCTTCACCGAACTCCGCTACGCGTCTTTCGGTGAACGGCAACCACTTTGCAAAACACGCTTTTCTACACAAATTTTTATACGCAAAAGCAGGCCTATTCTCATTTCTTTTGATAACCGTTGTAGAAGTAATGCGAAAAGTACACGATATGGCACTTTTCCGCACCGAAATGTCAAACAAAGCTACCTACGACCTGTCAACTTTTTTGACAATTCAACTTAATTGAATTTCTTATTGGTGTACAGTTTTTAAATTTAAACTAAAAGCATTGTCTAATCTTTATATTAGACAATGCTAAGTAAGTGAAACTATCTATTTCTTTATTTATTTTTATTTATTTATTATTAAAACATTAACCTATTAAGCATTATCTTAGGAATCATGAACAAAGATGAAAATAATTTATCTTTTGAGTTGTCCTATTCGGATATAGAAAATACTCCTCCAGAATTCATGAAAACGTATCCAAAAAGATACACCAGGCATAACAATACAAAATGGTTCAAATTTTACAATCAATTATATATTAAAATGATTTTTCTATTTATTTCAATATATTATAAGTTCTTTCTGTTCAAAGTTTAAATAAAATAACCATATAAATTACTGTATTTCTTTCATTAATAAATGTGGTTGTACAGAAAATATTGTGTACAACTTGTACACAAATCACTTTTCGCACTAGTTGAGCAAACTACTATTGAACTAAAAATATGGAAATGATTGAAACAATCATTTTAATACATAATTGATTATAAAATTTAAACAATTTTGTATTGATATGCCTGTTGTATCTTTTTTGGATACGTTTTCATGAATTCTGGAGGAGTATTTTCAATGTCCGAATTGGACAGCACAAAAGATAAATTATTTTCATCTTGGTTCATGATTCCTAAAATAATGCTTAATTTGTTAATGTTTTAATAATTAATAAATTAAAATAAATCATGATATAGATAGTTTACTTACTTTTAGTTTAAATTTAAAAATTGTACACCAATAAGAAATTCAATTAAGTTGAATTGTCAAAAAAGTTGACAGGTCATAGGTAGCTTTGTTTGACATTTTGGTGCGGAAAAGTGCCATAGCGTGTACTTTTCGCATTACTTTTACAACGGTTACCAAAGAATTGAGAAAAGGACTGCTTTGCGTATAAAAATTTGTGTAGAAAAGCGTGTTTTGCATAGTGGTTGTAGGAAAACTACTATTTCCGCACTTGTTAGGTAAATAGCTATTACCTACGACCCCCCTGTAATCAATCAAAAACACACAGTCGGTGCTAATGATAGACGTCTATTACGCACGGTAAAAAAAACGCACAGCTGTAAAGTAAATCGCATGGCTTCCCTAGCAACTGTCAGTAGACGTCGCCATTTTGTTCAAAAATATGACATAAGCCGTCAAAACATCAAACTTAAGTAGGCAGCAATAGGGAAAAATCACGAACCGCGAGATGGCGCTGAAAAATCCAAAATGTCGGATCGGAGGGTGAACAACAAATATTCTCTCATATGATATTAGCTTCGTTTTCGAAATTTTTGTATTGTATTGCTGGATTTGTGTCATAAGATATCTATTAATAATGCCTGTGAAAGTAGAGATATCAATTTCGGATATTCTGGATTGTTGGTGAACGTGTTTGGCCAATTATGAAGGTGAGGTTCCAATGAAAAAGTTAGCAGCTTATGTACCTATGAGATCTCCAACAATAATGCAATCCCCTATTATAAATTTCAGTGAGTCCTGGATTTGTCAATGTTCCTGTAAAGCAGGATTAGGGAGATACTGCAAGGATATTATTGCTACATTGATTTATATTAACAGGTAAATAAGTTTTCTCAATTACCAAGTATAGGTAGATGATTTCAAAACCACACCACACATCCCTGTTTGCCTCCTCTCTTTTTCATGTTTCAGATATGAGATGTTAGAACCAGTAAGCTGTACTGATCTCTGGCTCAAAATTAGGGAAAGGAAAAAAGACAGAGAGAATAAGTAGGCCAGAACCATTTCAGTCATTTAGTCACCCAGGAATTAAAAAAAAAGAAAATACAATACAACAGCTGAACTGAACAAAAAAAACTTTAATCTTCTAGCCTACAGTAAGTTTTAGACAATGAAAACGAACAATAATTAAGTCATTTGAATATGTTGAACATCAGCACTTTTTTAATACCTGCAGGTGTAGGGATTCTGCTTTGGCAACATTTTTGGCAAGATATCATCAAGTAAAAAAACAAATGGGTGCACCAGTGTATGATTCAAGTAATAAGCAGATGTTGTATAATTTAGTTTTAAAATGGCATATCGGCCATTTCGATTAGAGAGAAAAAAGCTTTATCTGTTCGACTTACCTGTTCTCTTTTATGTGCTGTTTGTTTTTATTTTCAGGCATCCAGATCATATTATGCAATATGTATTGTATCACAATAATAAATAAATAATATAAAAAAGTTATTGTTTCATTATATAAGCAAAGGTACCTATATATGTATGGTTTTGCACAATAATTATAAATAGGTGGAAGACTTTATGCAATAATAAAAACAAATTTTGCTTTTCATAATATCATTTAATCTATTTTATGCAGAATATGAATAAAGAAACATGTATAATACTAATTGACTAAATGAAAAAATATAGAATAAAATACATGGTATAGCAAAAATAATAAACCAGAAGTAATTGTTTTGAGTTCTCACCTACTATCCGTCACTATATACCTATATAATATATATTTTTTTGTATGTTGATAATTAGTCACTGGAAGGTTCTGGCTAGGAAAGGATCTATTTTTCAAATGCTCCCACTGTGTTGTGGATATTGAATACTAAAAAATATAAATTGAAGTGAAGAGAATCTGATAGTAAAAATTTTTGAACTTACCACAAAAACAATCCTCTTTCAGAAAGTGCTTGCTGCAAACAAGCATGTATTTTGAGATAGGCTTCCCTACCTTCAAGATTTTTTGCCATTTCTTTACTGCCGTGGGATTCAAAGATAATTTATGTACAGAAATATCCGAAGTACTGTCTGATGCACATTGAGGAACTGAGCACATTTTGCGTGATATTACCTCATTATCTCTTCCAATCCGCTGCATTTTAAGATTTGATGTTTATTTGAAACATCTATTGTTCATAAAATAACGTAAAAATATATCACTTTCGACCTAAATCACTTAAAATTGTATAAAAATCTCACACTTCACCCATATAAACACATATGGGTTAGTTTGTTGTTCACCCTCCGAGTATTTCGAACGATTAATTGTAGATGTCGCCCACTCCGTGATTCTTCCCGTACGAACTGTCAAGAAACTTTCAAAACACTTTTTTATTATCCTTATAACTGGTTTGTGTATTTTGTGGAAAGTTTTAATCAATTAAAAAATTTCGAGTGAAAGTGAGATGGATTTAATATTATCACGGAAATCGCAGAACTAGCCAAATATTGTTGATGTTGCTCAAGTATTATCAATAATAAGAGTATAAATACAAGTAGAAGTAGGCCGTAGGTAAAGTATAGTACTTAACTCGTGTTGTAAAGCATTTTACACACTCACGGCGTTACGACGGCTGCGGCGTTACGCACTCGCCGATACGCAGCGTCGTGCGTAACTTTTTCATTCGTGCGTAAAATGCTTCTTACCACACACGTTACATAATATACTAATTCTTTGTGTGTGTAAAAAATTCCTAGACACTGCTGCGGAACAGAATATAGTAATTACGATGAGGAAGTTCAGCATTCAGCGATCTACGATAACGATAACAAACGCTGCGACCGTTGCGAATGTGTAGACGTTCGTATATCGCCATATCTTTCAGGTCGCCTCGATCTTGTATCGGTCGTGACAGCGAATCTTCCGCGCTGGCGTCTACTTTCAACAGGTGACTAACAAATAAATTTTGTAGTAATTGTTCAGTACCGGATTCAATTTGGTTTCGGTCGGTTCGGAGTGCGTGTTCGTTAATTTATTTTATTTTCTGTGTTCGTGTATAGTGAGTGGCGAGGGGCTAGTGGCGAGGGGCGCCTGCAGCTAAAACGTCATCCATCGTGAATATTGGCTATCATAAATTGCTCGTCTGATAATATACTATTAAATTGTTGAAAAAAATAATCTTCCCAAATACAACTCGCTCTTCAAAGGACCCATGCACCATTTTATAGGTAATCCTGGTTCTCGTACGATTTTCGATTTTTTTTTTTTTGATATGTTGTAGTCTTAATGATAACTACGAGATCGTGATGATTTAAAACTGTGCAGTCCCTCCGGTTTGGCGGTGGTGGCGTCTTGAAGTTGCGTCCTGAGGATATCATTTTGCCTTCTAGCACTATAAATCTCGCAGTAATGGCAAATGTCTTGTATGTCGGGGGCTAATGAGGAGGTCTGCCATCAAAATCGCAATTTCTCCAGAGGGTGCCCCCGCAATGGTCAATTTGTTAGGCCTTTTACTAAAAACTACTAATTATTATAAATATTAGGTAATATTAAAACACAATTTCTTGCATTCTGTAAATTGCTTAAAATTGCCGCTTCAGTGGAGTTATTTGGTGTTAGAGTTATATAAAAATATCTTCATTATTTTTTATTTCCAAAAAATGAAAATTACAACAAAAAGCTAGAAAATATTTTTTTTATAGACTATTTTATGAATATTTATTTACCTGTAGTCACAATAGTTATAACTTCCGAAGTAAAAAACTATCTAATAAGTTCAAAATTTGCATAATTTTACATTCCAGCACTCATTTTACTTTCCCGCACTCATTTATTACTTGTGCGGGAAAGTGACACTTTCAAAACTGAAATGCGTGCGGGAAAGTGGGTTAAAACGCACGGTCGTAGAAAATAGTTATTTTCCTAACAAGTGCGGAAAGTGATACTTTCCCGCACGCTTCTGCAGTTGACCCGGGCAAGCGGTCAAGTGCGGGAAAGGCACTTTATGCATGAGGTAGGAACATTATTTTTTCTACGACCGTATATACCTACAAAAAAGTATACCAGCCCATTTTTCAAAAATTATTTCATTTCAACATACATATACAAAACTTTTACTAAGAACTACTAATTATTATAAATATTAATATTAAAACACAATTTTTTGCATTCTGTAAGTAGCTTTAAATTGCCGGTCCAGAGGAGTTATTTGGTGTAAAGAGTTATAGAGAAATATCTTCATTTTTTATATTTTCAAAAAATGAAAAATGCAAGAAAAAGCTTGAAATAGCTATTTGTGTATTAAGAGCGGAAAGTGATACTTTGCCGCTTGAGGCAGAGAGTTGCCCGCGCGGGCCGGAGCGCGGGCAATCTGCCGAAAGCGGCAACGCACTTTCTGCTCGAATTGCACAGAAGATTTTTTCTACGATCACCTTATTTTTAAACAAATAATGAAAAAAAACATGAAAAGTACACTTTATTAGAATGTGATGTTGAAAAAATTACTTATTATTTTCATTTATTGCCTACAATATTAAAGTTGAATGTACAGTTTTGGCAATTTTTAATATTTATCCCAGGACCTGAAGAGGTCAAAGGTAGCGTAATATATTCTCAATCTTTTTCTGCAATATGAGATATACTTAAATATGCAATCACTGTTGCATCTAGGTGTATAATGCATTGCCTGCCTTCTGACTGTTATATTTCTACTACGTAAACTTGTCCGTATAAATCAATACTATGAAAATAGGAATCTGCAAAAACGATCAAGAAAATTGTCAATCTTAACAACAGGCGAGCGAAAAAGTACGCTCTAGAGCGTAAATAATGTCAATTATGACAGATCGCGGAAAACATCAACTTTGCGGTTAGATTTGAGTGTGCAAAAGTCTACTTTGGGTAGTGATCGTAAGAAAAGAAAAGATTTTTTTTGATGGACTATTTCGTGAATATTTAATTACCTGTAGTCACAATAGTTATAGCTGCCGAAGTAAAAACCTATCTAATAAGGTCAAAATTTGCATAATTTTACTTTCTCGCACACATTTTACTTTCCCGCACTCATTTATTACTTTCCCGCTTTAGTGCGGGAAAGTGACACTTTCAAAACTAAGATGCGTGCAGGAAAGTGGGTTAAAACGCACGGTCGTAGAAAATAGTAGTTTGTACAACTAGTGCGCAAAGCGTCACTTTTCCCACGAGCGCAGAACGCAAATCTAGCGAGCGGGAAAAGTGATTTGCGTACAAGTTGTACACAATATTTTTTCTGCAACCCCATTTCTTAATGAAAGAAATACAGTAACTTGAATATTTTCAATGTCCGAATTGGACAACTCAAAAGATTTATTTTCATCTGGGTTCATGATTCCAAAATAATGCTTAATAGGTTAATGTTTTAATAATTAATAAATTAAAATAAATAATGATACAGATAGTTTACTTACTTTTAGTCTAAATTTAAAAATTGTACACCAATAAGAAATTCAATTAAGTTGAATTGTCAAAAAAAGTTGACAGGTCATAGGTAGCTTTGTTTGACATTTCGGTGCGGAAAAGTGCCATAGCGTGTACTTTTCGCATTACTTTTACAACGGTTATCAAAAGAATTGAGAGAAGGCCTGCTTTGCGTATAAGAATTTGTGTAGAAAAGCGTGTTTTGCATAGTGGTTGTAGGAAAATATATTTTCTCAATTTTACTTACCATTTTTTACAAATATAAGCTGACACGTGTGTCTGGAGAAGAGTAAAATGTAAAATATTTTTTGAATATTATCCTGCTCTTCTTTCACAAGTATATGTACTTTTTTTCTAAATATACTCAATATTATCCTGCATTTATCTAACATTTATTTACACCTATTTTTGAAAAACTATCCAGCCTTAGAGGTAAGTACAAGCTTTATACTTTTCAGATACTATTTTTACAGGACTGTTTGTATAATTTTCAAATTTTGTTCGATTTTCTTTTGCGGAATTTGTTGCTCAGTAGGAGGCTGTCAAAATATATATCATGAATGCAAAGATATATATCATGAATGCCAAAATTATAATATGCAAAATGTAAGTTATCTACAAACACTATTCTTAAAATGTTTATGGAATTCTTTAATTTTGTTTGATTTTCTGTTCCAGATTAATTAATATTAATTTTTGATTTTTTCAGTTTGAAGCAGCAGACATTTTCTTCTAATTTGCCCTGTGTTATGTGTTTAAATATTTGCATGTGTTTTCCTTAACTGGGCTTAAATAAATTTAGATGCTCAAGCTTGAGTGCTAGGGGTAGGTGAAGGAGTGGTGATTTAGAGAATTAATATTTTAAATTGAAAAAATCCCGTTTTTCTAATTTCTAGGCTTGTAAATTTTAATAACTGCACTTTGCTAGTAAAGGCCTACTTCTGGCAGGGTGCAGCCGGTAGAAAACTTTAATTGACCTCTACCAGTCTTGTTTTTGATGTTTTCTCCCGGTGGAGAATATTTTCCATCGGTTGTGAACATATTTCAACTGGTTAATTATATTTTCTACTAGTTGCGACATCTTCCAGCCATGATAGACAACTTACAGTCATGGTTATTTATTCAATATTTGTTCACATGTATTTAATTTTATGAACCAAAAAATGTAGAGTACGTTGGTATATTAAATAAAAAATATAGAAAGTAGATGATAATTTATTTTTTCTACATTCATGTAAAAAACAACACTTTTGTGAACCACATTTAATGCAAAAAGTGGTACTTTATTGCACTCATCTGTCATTCTTGTGTCAGTTTTGTGATGATTAATGACAAACATAAACATTTAAATTAAATAAAAATCCATAGCGAGGATCTGATCCTGCTTTAATACAACAATAATATATGTATATCTTACTACTTAGTCTCAACGAGTTACAATTTTTGCAAAAATCTTTAATTATTTAAAATTTAAATGGTCAAGGCGATAAACAGCTATGATTGAGTACTGACAAGGTGCAGGCCATAAAGATACAAAAAAAGAAGAACGGGTTGAGATTGATTAGGTAAGGTTAGGTTCTTAACATGATTATATTCTAATTTTCCAGTTTTTGCATGAATTTAGAAAAAATATTGTATGCAACTCTTGCAAAACGTGTTTTTTGCACTCGACGTGTTGTCCAGCTCGGCCTAAAGACCTCGTTGGACAATTTCACGTCGCGTGCAAAAAACACTCACTTTTTGCACTTGTTGCATAAATAACTATTATTTTCCCACATTGTCAAGAAAATATAGAGCAATAAGTACAATTCCGATATGGTTGGTTGAAAAATTAGCTAAGTAATTCTGTATAAGTAGGTAAGTATAGTTTGCCTAAGTCAAGTCAAGTCTGTTTGTTAGATCGTGTAAAGAACTATACTAGACCTTTATGTAAGAAACATAAATCTTGATACCTTTCGAAATATTATTTGTGAACTATCTACAAAATTTAAAGTCACTTTGATACATTTTGTTAAGCAATGAGACAACCCTAAGAAATTAGAGGAGATTTATTTTGTCAATAGAGGCTTTAGTAAGAGAGCTTATAAGATAAGTTTAGAGTTAGACAATGCTCAATGCTAAAAATATATATAAAAGTTATGTCAGAAATATCAAAAAAGTTCCATAAGATGTCTTCCTGAATCAAAATCACCCAAGTAGTCCGCGAAGTTAGGCTAAAAGTTGTCATAAGTTGTCGTATCTTTTTAAACGAAAGTACCCATGTATAGTTTAGACTAGGTACCTTTCTAGATTTTTGGAAAGACTTCGCTCGAGCTAGCAAGCATATTTTTATCTCAGAGTGCATGGCTATTGGACTTTAAACACTGTTTTCTCCGATTGTAATGATCGAATCTGAAATTTTTTTTTCAAAATACGTGGTTTTTGAAGACAATCATATTTTTCATTGTCAAATTTAAGAAAAACGAAGAGAAAAAACTTTTTTTCAAGAAAAGCTCGTAAAAAATAAAAGAGTTGATAAAACTACTACTTATTATCTATCGATTACAGTAAACAGCGTATGGAAAGCGTTAAAAATGAGACAAGATAGAAAAATATATATACAGGGTGTCGAATGACACTTACAACGTTTGCATGTAGATACCTCTCGTAAAATTGGACAAAATGGTACAAGGATTGAGGGGTCCCGCTCATTTACTTTTCGAAATACGGGGTTGAAGTTGTAAAAATTTGAATGTTTTTATTTGATAACTTTAAAATGGATGAATAAATTGATTTGACATTTGGCAGGTTGTTTTTAAATGTAAAAAGGCGTATTTTGATAAAAACACATTGGTCAATTCTTGATTCAGTGGTGTACATTTGGAAAAATATGTCACTTTTCTCCTCCCATTTTTCACGTCACTGGCATTTGTAGGTATTTCCAATTAATATTGTATTCCTCAATGTTTTTTACGTAAAAAACGTCATTATTGTTATTCTAATTATGTTTGTCACTTGGAAAAACATTTTGCAATTTTTTTTCTTCAATTTTTCAAAAATTAAGGGCTTAAATTTTTTTTCTTCCAAATATTGCATTACATCATCTTATAAAGTATAAAATTCTGTACAATTTTGATACACAATTTTTTTGTACAATCAAAACTAAAAAAATTATGGCCAAAAAACTGTTGAATTTCCCGTGCCCCAATCTTTTCTTGCAAGCTGCGCCGCAAGCTCGAGTGGAATCTTCTCACAAATCTAAGAAAGTAGTCTTTACTACATATACTTCTTATACCCTTACTTACAAGCTTAAACTCTTAGCTCACAGCTAAAATATGTAATTTCTTAGAGATCATTTTTGAATTTGTAACCAGTAAATCTCCTATGTTGATTCCTTTTTTTAACAAATTTTGGGGAACCTCAATATACACACAAGTTGACGACGTATAAGGCCTTCTAGGCTTTTTAATATTAGTTTTAGGTACAAATTCATTAGCCGTTTTAGGCCTTTCCTTCATTCTTCCAGTCGTTTTATTAGGCAGGCTGATAACTGTTGGGCTATACTCTTGTTTCACTTTCTTAATATTAAGCGTGTCTCTGGATTTATTCTTTTGTGATTCCTGTCTTCTCTTCGCAATTTGTTTCAACCACTGACAAAACACTTCTTCGTTCTGTTGCATTTTTCGTTTCGTATATTCTTCAACAATTTGCTGTCTAGTTTGTTCTTTAAGTCTTAATAGCTCTTTGTGTTTTTGTCTGCTTTCCAATTGTCTGGAACTCAAACCGTATTCCGATCTTAAACCGTTATAATTTGGAAGATTTTTTTGTTTCACTTCATCACAGCATTTTCTTTGTATCAATTGTAGCGGTGGTAGATTTGCTACTTTTTCGTGAATTTCCAATTTTTTTATGTACATCGGTAGATCAAAATCTAATTTATCCATACAATGATCTTTACAGTGTACTGCTTGTATGTTTCGCTGTTTGGAGCAGTTTTTTTTTCTTCTAGAAGATTGCTTAATACTTGTACAACTATTATCAATTTTAACATCTTCAATTTTCGCTCGGTATTCCAAGTTTTTAACAATATTATCAATTACAACTTCGTTACAATCGGTATTAATACTTTCAATAGTCTCTTCGTCGTCTACATCTTCCGCTACTTCTTCAATATCAGAAATATTGACAGTTTTATACTCGCAAATAAGTTGATTATCATGTTCCAAATCTTCAACGTTATCACTTTCGATGCTATTAACATCTTCATCGGTTAAATCCGGCTCAAACGAGTATAACTCATCTTTAAATTTTACTTTATTATGTTTACCACTACTTGGACATGGACTGGAAGAGAATAGATCTATATTGGCCTGTTGAACTTTTTCGGTTATGTTATATGGTGAAGATGACGGCTGAAGAACTGAAATAAAAAAAATAGGTTAGGTATAAGAAACCAGAATAAGCTTCAGCATTAAGACTTCAAACTTCTAAAAAGTTCTCATTGTAAAATAGACTTTTCCTGATTCTTTGCGATCTTTTTGGTGTTTCGAAAGGCTCCTGATGGTCTTTGGTATGAAATGAAAGTGTCAATGGATGTTATATTGAATTGTTTCTATCTATAATCGCTCACATTTGTTGATAGGCAACCAGTATCACACTTCAATCAATCATTCAGTAGAATTTGGTTTTATAAAAAAAGCAGATACCTTCAAAATTGGCCGAGTTTGATCAATAAATAATTATTGATTAGTATATTGTTTATATACGATCGCTGTGGCAACAACTATAATCCAATTACCTAACCAAACTACTACCTATAACTGCAAAAGAGCTTACAACAATTAATTACTTACAAAAACAATCTACGTCATCCTCTTCCTGAATTTCACTTTTGCTGGTGGTATCAATATCAGTTCTCATATTATAAGTTATTTTTTTGGGTTTTCAGGGAGTGTGAAACAACATTCCAACCTGGTTAGGTGTTAAAATGATGTTGTTTACTCTTTCAGTGTCTATGGTAACTAATATTAAGCTGTTAATAGATAGTATGAGTGTTGCATTATATCTGCATTACATTTTGCCATTATTATTCATGATCTTCCACTATCCAGAGAGAATGTTTTTATGGTTTAGGAACATATGTCGTGAGAAAATTAAAATTTATCTGCATTTGAAACAAAAAAAAATTATCTAGTATTAAACAATCAGTTTAATAATATCTTTTACCTCTTGTGTATATAATATTTTAAAAATATGGACACAGATCTTACATTATTTACTGCAAATGCGTGCCCTAAAACTTTATTATAATTTTAAGTACAAAGTAGAAATCATAATGAAAGAACTATTCGTGGTGCTTATCAATTTTGACAATAATTTAGAAATACATACATAACTTTTGCTCTGGCACAGAGTTATGGAATACCTTGTAACATTTTAATTACTTTTACTACGACCCCCCCTGTAATCAGTCAATAACACACAGTCGGCGCTAATGTAATGACGTATATTACGCACGGTAAAAAAAACGCACAGCTGTAAAGTAAATCGCACGGCTTCCCTAGCAACATCTTAGCAACTGTCAATAGACGTCGCCATTTTATATAGGCTGCAATAGCGATTTGCATAAGAACTGTCAAGAAACTTTTAAAACACTTTTAACTGGTTTGTGTATTTTGTGGAAAGTTTGATTCAATTAAAAAATGTCGTGTGAAAGTGGGATGGATTTAATATTATCACGGAAATCGCAGAAATAGCCAAATATTGTTGATGTTGTTCAAGTATTATCAATAATAAGAGTATAAATACAAGTAGAAGTAGGTCGTAGGTAAAATATAGTACGTAACTCGTGTTGTAAAGCATTTTACGCACTCACGGAATTACGCACTAATAACTTTTCCATTCGTGCTTCTTACCACACACGTTACGTAATATACTATTATCTACTCCTGTTTTATAATATACTTATTAAAAGACTAAAGTCTGTATTATAATGATATTCACTATAATACAGATTTTCAAACCAATAGGAATGCGACATTCGCACAATATTTATAATAGCCATGGATAACTGGTTGACATTTCTGAAATTAATTGTAATAGGTCTGTTCCCTGCAATAAAAGTGTAGCACTGAGCTATACGATTTTATTCATTTTAATTATGTTTTAATGCTTCTTGCAGTATACATAGATATTTTCAAATTTAGTAATATTTAAATATTACGTGTAGTATTTTTTCACAGATAGACCTGAATATTTCAAAATTATATAGCTCAGTGCTACACTTTTATTGCAAGGGAACAGACCTATAAAGTGACACTTAATTTGATAGCTGTCAAATAATTTTGATTTTCGAAAGTAACTATGTGGTAACTATATTTAAAATTAATTAAACTAATAATTATTGATTGAATATTTTTTATTAATCGGAGTAGAAAAAATATTGTATGCAACTTCCAAGTGATGGCCATTAATACACTCGCATTATTATATACTAATATGCTTGTGTCTTAATGGCTATCATTACGTCATGTACGTTGCATAAAATACTATTTTCTACTCCTGTTTTATAATATACATATTAAAAGACTAAAATCTGTATCATATTCATTATGATACAAATTTTCATTATGATACAGATTTTTAAGCCAATAGGAACGCGACATTCGCACACATGGATACCTGGTTGACATTTCTGAAATTAATTATATTAGGTCTGTTCCGGCAATAAAAGGTAGCACTGAGCTATACGATTTTATTTATTTTAATGCTTCTTGCAGTATACAAATACAATATACATAGATAGTCCCAAATTTAGCAATTTTTCCCGCATTTTTTCAGATAGACCTGAATTTTTGAAAATTATATAGTTCAGTGCTACACTTTTATTGCAGGCGAATAGACCTATTAAGTGACATTTAATTTGACAGTTGTCAAATTTATTTGTTGTACAATTTGTAAAATTTATTTGTTGAAGTTCCTTTTATTGATCTTATTTTTTATAATAAATGATGATTATTGATTGAACAATTCTTATTAATCGGAGTAGAAAAAATATTTTATGCAACTTTCATGTAATGGCCACACTCGCATATTATATACGAAACTCGCCTGGAGCTCGTTTCGTATCCTACAACATGCTCGTGTCTTAATGGCTATCATTACATGATCGTTGCATAAAATACTATTAAAAATGAGGGTTTATCTTTATGTATGTTATATGATAACTGACCAAATCAACTTCATTACATTGATCAATCACACTGTATACAGTATTTCTAAAAAATTGCTTTTATTAAATACCGCGATGTGCTCGGGTTACCCTATAACCTATACATTATCACAAAAAAAAATATATTTTACCAATTGATCCACAACTATTATTCCTATATTCATACTTACCACAATTCGCCAACCTCGCATAATCCTTTGCATAATTAGTATAACAATATTAAAACATTTTTAAAGCGTTACTCCTTATCACTGTCAGTTATTAGTTCAGTCAGAATTTTGAGTTTGGATACCAGAATTACTAATAATACTAAAGAAATACAAAGTATCTAAGTTCACCTGAACTAGATTTAATAACGAGGTGACTTATTGGGCTATTGGATTTTCAAAACCTATTGTGGTCCTCTGATCTAGATTACATTTTCCAGCCCGATTCTTTTTATGTAGCCAATCCACCTCGCGAAGCTGAACCTTCCGTGGTTTTTGTCCGAGGCAACCTAAGTAACTTAACCATTGTACATAATATTAAGAGGTTCATGTATTTTTGCTTCTGTCGGCACATCCCATGGCTGGGCACTTTTTTCAGTAGGAATTTGTAAAATACATTTTTTTTCATGATATTTTACACATTTCTCCAATTCTTTATAAAGTAGTGAGGAAATTCTGTAGTGTTTTAATAAACACTGTCATTTTGTAAATTTCTCATTGAGGAAATATTTAATAGCTTTGTTTTCCTTTCATATTAATTAACATCGGTACACAGTTCTAGCCAGATCTTTATCCATAGACTCTATCTATCTACTGCAAGTTGTGATGTACTACTCTCCCTAATACCTACTCTCAAGTAATACGCTGTAGACTGAACGGTGTTTTCCCAGTGGTCACCCACTTAAATACTAAACGCGTTCGACTCAGCTTCACTGTAATTATATATAGCACCAGAGACATTCCACTACAGTGCTAGGTTGACACCTCATTTTATAGTTATTGCTTACATTTGTCAAACTACGAGCGACGACAACCCAGCACTGTAGTGGAACGCATCTCGATGCGATAATTACAGTCAAGCTATGTCGGCTTTGGTTAGTACTTGGATGGGTGACTGTCAGGGGAAACCATAGTATAGGGCCCGTACAGCCGGCAGCGTAGTAGCATATATCACAGCTCGCAGGCATTATACCAATGAGCACGAGGTATAATGTAGATATGCCGTTTTTCGGAGGAGATGTAAAACCGAGGTCCCGAGTCCATGAATGTTGGGCTCGTTAAATAACGCTACCACTGGTTGGAACACCAGTGGGTTCGCCAAAATTTCCGGTTAGGGGTAGAGTGCTCCCGGGGTCGGTGAGTAGCCTTAGTCGCAGAAATAGGCCGAAGTTAAATAAACAAGGAAAAAAAAAAGATACTATCATAATATTGATAAATATACAATAAAACAACTTAGTTTGTCAAAAATATATTCAGAAAACATGAAAATATATGTTATTTACATTATTTATAACTACAAAAAAAGTAACGTACTTTTTACAATTTTCAAATTAAATAAAACCAAATTTTTTTGGGTTCGGTTTTTAGGTAACATTTATAAAAATTAACAGCATTTTCCTTTGTATTTTTGGAATAAATGAGGTTGAAAAAGAAAAGACATTGAAAAAGGAAAGCTCGCCCAGCTTTTAAGTTTCGATTTTTGATCATTGAACATACTAGATGAATAAAAACAAACTTTTTTTTAAAAACCACGTGTCAGAGTACAAGTAAAAATTTTAATAGATGAACAGTTCAATTGAAAATAAACAATAGCTATTTACCTAACAAGTGCGGAAAATGAACATTTTTCGCAAGTGTTAGGTACAATAGTTTTTCTACGAGCGTGAGGATTCACTTATTCACGAGCAAAATAATTTTAGAAATGCACTGACAGTTCTCTGACAATACCAGTATATCATTAATTTGACATATTGGTGTAGAAAATTTTTTCCACACGGTGCGGGAAAATCAATTTTCCGCCCGCTCGTAGAAAAAATTGTTTCCGAACACATACTTTGGCACAAATGCATACTAGTTAGAACCGTTTTACAAGCCATAGAATTATTGCCAAAATTTTCGGAGTAAAAATAAGTATTTTTATAAGAATATAATTCATAGGTCACATGACACATGTTTTCCACCAATCAATATTGAGAATCTCCCTAGATACATGTCTATCACAGCGATGATAAAAAACAAAGAAATTATCACCTTATTTTGGTTCGTTGCTAAGGGTAATTTGTCACATTGACAGTTCATATTGAAAGTATAAAAATGTGTTCTAATCGTTTCATATAATATAATTCTATAAATTCATTATATTCTCTCATTAAATATAAGCTCGTGATATGATTAATAATCGAAGATATATCTCGTAAAACCGAAGCAGCACATTTAACTCGTCCTTCGGACTCGTTAAATCTGCAGCTCGGTTTCACTCGAAAATATCATCGATGATAATCATATCACTTGTTATATTACGTATGACAATAAACTAGAAAGTGTGCGAGAATCGACGCAGAAGCCAAAAATGGGAAAAAGCAATAATGGCGTCATGTGTCATTATTTGTTGTCTTTATTTAGAAAAGTCAAAATTTTGGCATAACTGCAAATCTCAATTAATAAAATGAATAATCAATCAAATAAACTGTTTAAATACAGCCGATTATTCAGAAATGTCAATATGTAAATCGTAACCATGACAACTTATCCCAAAAACAATCTCATTGCGCAGGCGTATGGCATGAATTGTTATAAAATTGTTTATCAGAGAAAATTTCGCAATAATTCTCGTACGTGTGAAACTGTTCTTACATAATAAAGCATGGTTTGACTGCTAAAAATATCACTTGTTTGCTATTTTCAATACAGAAAACGGCTCGGTACTCGGGTCGTATACGTCTCACATCGGTAGGATCTAAAAGCTTCTAATATAATATCAGTGAATGCAAAAATCGCTGATAATCACCATACCTATGATTGAGTAATGGAAACGTTTTGTTTTTATCGACAACATTCAAAATTCAATGTTTATTACTTCGATAATGAAAAATGTGTCTTACAATTTTGTTTTATATAAAGTATACATACAGGGTGAAGCTGTAATTCAAATATATTGTAGACAATGTATTCCAAAATTGCATTTTTCACAGATTTTTTTTCTCATCTTTTACACTATCTATCCCAATACTTAACGCAGTTTACTACATTGTAAATATTTAAATAATTTTTAACAAAAAAAAAGGAAAATCATCAAATAAATTATTATTCTTCAAGCATAGAACAGTTTTCTGTTACTAAAGTATAAAGATGTTCGTTATACATCCTTTTTGCATAATTAATTTGTTTCGAAATGGCTTCTGCCAGCTCTGGAGTTCTACATCTAACTCTCGGCTTTTTCACTGGATCTGGATTCACTAATAACGCTGCACTAGTGCCAGCATATCGCATCACTATTTCTATATAATAACGTATCTCGCTATGTTCCTTTTCTCTTATCACATTACACACTTCGAAATTACTGCAAATTAAAGAAAATTATTGAACATTAACACCAATCAAGTGAAATTAATCAAAGTTTTCCAATTCAGAAGGCAACCAAATCACCTATCATTATTTGGGTGATCATATCAAAATAGAAATCAGGATGGGTGCCCAAAAAATGATATTAATCTATCTTTATAACTTTTATGGTAGTGGAAAGTGTTGAAGAAAGAACAAGTTGCAGACTAAGTAGAAAGGGAATAATGAAAAAACACCTTCTTACTTTTTAGAAATCAGGCAACCTGGAACATGCCACAAGACGGTATGATGAAGAAGTATTAGCTACGGAATTAAGCAATAAGAAGGAATGGAATCCATGTACCATTACCAGACTCGGAAATAATGCCATTCAATGGTACACAGACGGCTCAAAAGCAATAGGAGGAACTGGGATAGGAGTGTTCTGGCCAGGAACCAAACACTCCGAAAGCTTGGGAAAAACCCCAAATATTTTTCAAGCGGAAATCCACGCCATAAGAAAGTGCGCCCAGTTCAATATTGATAAAGGATACATAGGACAAGGGATTATAATAATGACAGATAGTCAAGCGGCCCTTAAAGCACTGAACTCTTGTGTAATCAGCTCCAAAATGGTGTGGGAATGCAAATGCAAACTCAATGAACCTTACTATAGATTCCAGGACGCACTGGAATAGGAGGAAGTAAAATAGCAGATGAACTAGCAAAAAGGGGGACTAAAAAACCTTTCTGTAGGCCTGAATCCTTTTGCGGATTCAGTCCCAATGTAATATTGAAAGAAATAGGTGGAGCCGAAAGAAAGAGAAGATCTGACCATTGGACAGATCTAGTAGGGCTTAGACAATCAAAGGTTCTTATGGGTGAATACATCCTGTTAAGAACAAATCAGTGCATAAGTCAAAGTAAAAATGCGCTAAGAGTTTTAACCGGGATCCTAACGGGACATTTCCACCTGAATAGTCACTTGAAAATGCTCAAAATAGTGGAGAAAGAAGAATGTAGGTTTTGTGGCATATGCTATCCACATACTTTCCAGCTGCACATCACTCCAGAAACCTAGAGCACATTACCTGGGAGATTACTGGATAGAAGAGGAATTTTTACCCAAGTTGTGCCTGCAGATATCCTAAAATTCCTCCGGGAAATAGGACTAAAGGAGCTACTAGTTTCTGAGACTCTTCTTAAAAGATAAGTAGAAGAAAGGGGGTGCAATAGATTTTTAGGTCTCAGTGGAAGTTACCCCATAAATACATACATCCCTATCACTTTACTCCTGTCCAACAGTTGCTTTTAAGAGACCTTCTGCGACAGAGAGATTTTTCTCTGGGGGATACTAAAAAATGCGGCTAAATTTAGGGAGAAAAAATAATATTTTCTTTGTATTTCGTAATTCTTTCATTAAAATAATAAAAAAAACCAAGAATTCGAATATTACCTTAAGGGACATTCTATCACAGACGTTAATTCAGGAGATTTTGTACTTGTCACAATCCGTAACATCTCATTAGATGCTATACAAAGTAAGTCTTCAGAAGCACTTCCTAAAATTTCATAGGCAACCAGTTGTTCGGAGTAGTTTCTAGAATAGAGATATTGTCATAGATGAACGTAATTAGAAATAAAATATAATTTGTACTAACTTATTATTTACTCTATAAAGATACTGCTGACCTTGACTCTGCTTACTATTGAATTTGGGCAATAATTCACCAGGACCGTGGACACATCTAGGCAATCTATTTCTTTGCGGTAACAATTTACTGCAATATAAGAAATACCAAATTAAAAATCATGTAAAGAGAGAAATATTTCCAAGTAAATTACCTTCTGCTAGAATCTCTCACAGCTCTAGCAGTTTCTGAAGCAAAATCCAAAACACCAACTACCGGTTTCGTTACTGCTCCTACCAAACCTTTACCGAGACCAGAAAACATTCCTTGTAATCCATCATTTGAAGCTCCTTCGTACACCTGCTTGAATATACCAGTAGCACCTCCCAATATGCCGAAGCCTAATCCTTTAAAACCTAAAAATAATATTGTTAATTGCCCTTCGAATACTCGTGTTAGTTACAAGTCATAGAGAATGTCGTTCAAATGTCACTGTTTTCGTTTTCCTTGAATTATTTTTTTATGTCTTAACACTAATAATTATTATAATTTTGTGGAATTATAAAATAAAGCAATGCGTAAATCAAAAACTAGAAGTATTCTATACTGGTAATCATTTTTAAAGGTTTTATTGTATGTTTGGTTGCTTATACCACAGGTAACTGTCAATATAAATATAATGTATAAGATGTGCGTTGGGTTGCCTGAAGAAAAAGTGGGTTATTTTTACTATGGGAAAAATGCAAGTCAAAAGTTGTTTAGGATAAAAAGGAATGTATAAGTGAACATAATAATTGATTGTAAAATATTTTACCTGCTACAATGTGATCGGAGCTTTTACCACCGTGAACTGTTCTGATCTTTTGTCTAATTTCTTCATGTGAATCGTCCATCGATACTTTTCCAAGACCGTCTGATAAGGATTCGGTAATTTTAGCAGCTGAATTTGACATGCCATGGGTAACATTTTTTACCAAAGAACCAACGTTTCCTTCATAGAGAAACCCAGATAACCCTTCGGAAACGTCATTTACCAATCCTATTGGATTCCCGATGAAATCTACCGCTCCTAGTATAAAAGCAGCTTGTGATACCAATTCCTGAAGATTTATTCAAAATTAAAACACATTTTTGGAAAACTGAATGAAGGACAATATTTTTATCATTGCGAACATCTACATTGATTTATTGAAATAATTCAAGGAACTTTTGACAAGTGACAAGTTCATTTCTGTTATCTGTCACTAGTTATGTCAGATGTCAGTGGAAAAAGTTATTTGAAGAATAAAAATACAACTAACTGCTATAAAAATGAACATACACAATTAAACGAATATCAATAAAAATAAACATACCTGACATTTGACATAACTAGTGACAGGATGACAGAAAGAAAATGGTGAAAAAGTTCCTAGAAACTGTCATTCTTGTTAAACTATAAAGTAGTTAAGAATCTAACTAACCTCTCTAAAATGTTTAATGATGGTCTGAAATAAAAATTGGCTCGTTTCGAAAGGATGCTCTCTTTCAAATGCTTCTAAATCCACAGCGGCGTCTTCGAATTTCAATAACGTTAATCCTAATTTTCTTTTAATCCTCTGAAGTTGCCTGGGAAGTTTACCGGCAGTCGTAACACTCAGTCTTATTTGATCCGGTATAAGTTTTATAATTCCAAAGTAGTATCTGAAATCATATTTGTTTTGTTACTATTTACACTGCCTAACAAAAAATTCTTTTTCGGTATTAGAAATATTGAAGAGAGTCTGAAATGGAAAAATACCTCTTCGCATGAGCCGCAGATGTTTCTGTGAGAAGCCGTTGGATTTCTCCGTCGTCTTGATCTTTGTTAACAACTTCTTCGGTTTGGCTATGGATTCCGAAAAATTCGCAGAGTTTTAGAAGAAGTACTTCTTCAATTATTAAAGTTATTTTCTTCAATCGCAAAATTAGATGCTAAAATAAAATAAGTCTGTCTAAATATTAGATCTAACCTAATTTACCAATATAGAGTTTAATTTTGGGAAAATACCTACCTTGTAATATTTAAATGTGATGTCAACAAACTTCTATACAAAAATACAATACAAAGATACATGCAATGTACAGGGCTTCCCAGGTCTACGTACCCAAAAATTTTTATTAACGAACTATAGGGCTTTGGGAATTGGAAATTATTTTTTTCAACATTCATGCAAAAAGAACACTTTTGTGAAACACATTTAATGGAAAAAGTGGTTCTTTTTTGCACTTGTGCTTCAAAATTTCTGTTGCACTCATCTGTCATTCTTGTGTCAGTTTCGTGATGATTTAAAACAAACATAAACATTTAAATAAAATAAAAATCCGGAGCAAGTGTCTGATCCTGCTTTAATACAACAATAATATATGTATATCTTACTACTTAGGCCATAAAGATACAAAAAAAAGAAGAACGGTTTGAGTTTGATTAGGTTAGGTTAGGCTCCCGAAATATCATATTCTAATTTTCCAGTTTTTGTATGAATGTAGAAAAAATATTGTATGCAACTATTGCAAAACGTGTCCTAAAGACCTCGTTGGACAATTTCACGTCGCGTGCAAAAAACACTCACTTTTTGCACTTGTTGCTTAAATAACTAAGTATTTGTTTACCTTAAAAATAACTGCTTTGATGGTAGTTTGTGGTTGAACTACCTCAGTGCTGAAATCAAGAGCTGGTAAATGATGATAAGCTTGATCATTGTTTCTGGAACTGGGAGGAGTAACGTATACCACAACTGGAACCGATGTATCCATAAGCTGAAATTTTTTAATTATGATATATACAAACAATTAGCCAAGCAGGGAGATTGGTAGGGTCAGAACCTACCTTTGGAATTTCTAAATGGCTAAGTAAAGAGAGTATCCACAAATCAATAAACAACCAGGCATTGCGTTGGTGGTATGAAACCTCAGGACAAAGGAATTATTCTTTAAAAGCCCTTCGGCCAAACTGTCACAGGACTATGAAAGTCGAGGATGATGGTGGGAATGTTGCCAGGATATTGTAGGCTAAGCAAATATATGCACACAATTGGCCTAGCAGATGACAGTCTATGAAGGTTTTGTCAGGAAGAAGACGAATCCCCGCAGCATATACTACGCAAAAGAGAAGGTATCCAGGCTAATAAAAAGAATAAAGCTGGATATCGAGCTCTAAATATAGGAGGACTATATTAGATCTGTGGGATAGGACAAAAAGCCACTCCAATTCTAATCTAATCTAATACCAACAAAGAATATCCTAATAGAAGCAAACATTTTATAAGTAATTAAAATAGAATGATTGAATAAAGTTGTGACGCGTTTCGCTAACACAGTAACTTTGTCAAACTAATGGAGGTATAATGAGACATTTTCAATTAATATAGTGCCTTAATACTAAATTATACGGATGTTAACAATAAAATTATAATCTATTTACAAGGTAATGAAATCAAAAAAGAAAAAAATGTGTCTAAATATGGGATTAACTAAAGTATTTAACAAGTTTACCTGGAAACTAATTCACAACAATTCTACAGGAACCTTTTTAGGTGAAAAGGTTTAATAAGAGAGAATTGTTGATATCTATTTGGTAAATAAATTTTTTACTAAGGGGGTGTTTATGAATTATCTTTTCTACATTCATGAAAACTTCTGATAATAGGGGACTGGGAGGGTTGCCCATAATCAAACCCTCTTTACTGCTATGAACCTTTCCCTTGAAATGAAAATAATTTTGATTTGAGCAAACTCTTAATAAACATACTCTAGAACAAGTATTTCCTTCTGATAAAAACAAATATTTGCTTGAATATTTGCTTCAAAACCGACAACAATTTATCCAAATTCATTAAGAGCAACAAATCTTCAAAACTCAATAAATCAGGAGTTTATTAATTAAAATGTGGTAATGACCAGGGTAGGGGATCTCTGAAGGCGCGTGGGTGCTGCCACATAAAAAGTCCCGTCAGTACTAAAATTTGTAATTTAATGAAAACTGTAATGCCGTTAGTGGTAGTTGCAGATTCTTCCATATATAAGCGCTGACATCCTAACCTGACAACCACTGACAACTGCTTATTTGTGTGTGTGTTGAGTATTCGTATTATCTGGTATTATCTATGATTCGTATTTGGATTTATTGTTTATAGTGGGACTTTTACTTTAAGAGACAATGTCAAGAATATTTTTGTGGAAGACTGTAATGTGAGGTGCATATACGGTAAGCTTTATCTTCATTAAAAAACATGTTCCATTAAATAGAAAGTGACAGATGTAAGAAGTTAGTGTGGATTTATGCAGACACAATTAACAATTATCAATTAGCAATGAACAATTAACAATTAACAATTAGTAAAACTGCCATCTTTTATGCAGACACAATTATAAATTAGGAGAAAATAGTAAGCACGCGCACAAGCCCGAGATTCTGGTTATTTACATTTACAATAACCCTACATTTTCATGTCTATTAGAACAATTTTGAAGATGTATATAGTATAATTGGAAAAGATGAGACTTGTTTGCTTTTTGCTTTTAATAATGATGCTGACACACTACATAACCCTAAATCAACCACTTTTTTGATGAAAAAAGTGAGATAAATTTCAGGATCTGTGTACTAGTTGCGCACCAGATGAAAATTCGGTACAATTAATTTAAGAAGTTAAAAGTTGGCCAACTTCGCAATTGTTGATTTATAAATGATAATTGTTAATTGTGTGCATAAATGGAGTCATAGTGAAATGAGTAGTTCAACTTATAATTGATAATTGTTAATTGTTAAATGCTAATTGATAATTGTGTCTGCATAAATCCACACTTATTCTTCCATACAACTTTGAACTTCCCAGCATAATTGTTGAATTACCAACATTTATTTTTCTTCATGTTTGCCATTTGAATATGTAAAAAACGTTTCATTTATTGTATACTTTTTTTAATCTATAAAATATATGAACTTGATGATTATTGCTTTATTTTAACCAATTCAGACATTATTTGATTCATATTTTGACATTTCATTTAATTTTACTTGACTTTTCATTGTTATTATTGTAATATCAATCTAATGTTGAGTAACTTCAAATGAAATATCAAAAAATGGATCGTTAATGTCAAAGTAATTTTGAATAAGTATACAGCAAAAAACTGTAAAATTACAGGAATCATCTTTTTCGGCTGTTAGCAAAGTTCACAACCTGATTTGTGCCAGAGGTACTGACGGGACTCTCAAGGTAGCGCCACCCGTATGAATAGAGGGCGCCACGGGTCAGTTTCCCATCTATAAGTATTTTTTTATCTATGGTAATGACAACTGTAACGAAATTTATATAGGTAGAACTTTTAGGTTGTAACATATAGTATGTATTGTACCTAGTGCTAATGGCCAGAACTGTTACAAAGCACTTTAAGCTGGATAAAAAAAAATCTTTGAGAAGCCCTTGAGATAAATGAAAACAAATATTCCGATAATCTTCTTAACGACCAAATAGATAATATCAACAATTATCCCTTATTAAACCTTTTTACCTAGAAAGGTTCCTGTAGGATTTTTGTGAATGAGTTTCCAGGTAACTTTGTTAAATACTTTAGTTAATCAATCCCATATTTAGACAAATTCTTTTTCCTTTTTAATTTTATTTTCATGTAAATACATCATAATTTTATTATTAATATCCGTATAATTAAGTATTAAAGCACTGTATAAATTGAAAATGTCTCATTGTACCTACTACCTCCATTTGTTTGACAAAGCTACTGTGTTAGCGAAACGCGTCACAACTTTAAGTAGATTTTAAGTAATTAAAATTGTTTTATTTCATAATTTAAATGAAATAATGAAAATGTTGGAAGTAATAGTGGTAGGTGGATGAAATTCAAGTATCTTATTGAAATATTACCTACAATTTATCACTGAAATCAAATATAAGTTGTTAAATATGAAGTTAGTTTTCAATTAATATCATTAAATTACAAAATCCAAGTACTAAACTCATTTTTAATAAGCAAAATAATGTATATATAAAAAATTCTTACCTGATTATCGATTTGTATGTCCTTAATACTGAAACAAACTTGCTTAGATTGCGAAGTAATCACAGTTTCTCCAATAATATTATAAAAATGAATATACAATAATTCTTCAGACATTTTCCTACTAACTAAGCTGATTCCAATACCGTTCAAAACAATTTTAAACTGTAACTCTGTACTTTCACGTTTTTCATCATCATCTACGTTGGACAAATTCGGTCTTTGATCTAAAGAAATCGTACCCCATTCTTTATCATCAGAAGTCGCATAAAATTTACTTTCCTTTAAATCTTTAATGCAAATTACTTGTGTCGGACCATCCATATGGATATTAACCGACAATAAACCCGATCCTGGTCGTAGGTATTGTCTTTCTATAGCTTGTTCGATCGGCAAACCGTTTTTAACAAATTTATAACTCACAGGCTGAGGTAAACCTAATACTGCAGCATTACCTAGAAAAATAATTATACAGACACTTTGGTAATGTAGAAAATGAGTAAATACCTTCACGTAATCCATACGATCCATCCATAGCTTGTACACACATATTATAATGATCGCAACATAATCTACCATCATCCGTAAATCTCCATTTTTGCGTAGACTGTCTTCTAGGATCTACTCGTCTAAGTACCAATCGTAAGTAAGTATTTGGTTGAGGAGCAGTGTTTTCTATGTCTAAAACCAGTACGTTATCCAAACTTCGAGTTTGACCAGGATGTAAAGGAGGGCTACTTCCTTCGTGTTCTAAGTAACCTTCAGAAGTCATCCTCCATAGCTGAGAACGTTCACTAAGTCTTTTTCGAGATAGTACCACGCGAGTATTCTTTACTACGTCAAGTACTAATTCTTGATTCTCCATATCGTTGGGGTCGTACAAAGTTCTAGACCTGAAAAAATATACAAAAATTTAAGGGTAAGCCATAATGCCTAACCTAAACTTACTTTTTAAATGTTCCAGTGAAGGCGATGTATATAAAATTTTCGTAAGTTAAGACCGATACAGGTCCCAAAGTAGACATACTGTAAGTGTTCGATACTCCTCCAGGACCTATAAGTTTGATGGAATGGGACTTTGTAGGTTCGTCCCAAGCATAGGGTACGCTGGAATGTGCTCTGGCTGTACTGTGCATGATGTCAATGTAACAGCTTTGTCCGAACATGATGGAAACTTCAGAAAAATTGTCCACTCTCATTGGAGGGGGAAGTGTATCAGCGTCGGTGAATACAACAAAAAATGTAGCACCTCTTAACACAACTTCCATTCGAAGAAAATACACACCTCCAACAGAACCTCTGGAATTAAAATAAAAATGTATTAAATTATGATATAAAACAATTTTAATTTGTTAAAATCTACATAATATTTCAACTTAAAGTTGTGACGCGTTTCGCTAACACAGTAGATTTATCAAACGAATGGAGGATGAGACATTTTCAATTTCAGAACACAAACGTAGCTATGACAACCAAAAATCAGATTCCAACTATTCAAATCATTTATTAGCAAACCAACACTCTTTCAATTCAAATTTTGAAATTTTGCATATAGAACCTAAATCCTTTAAATTAAATCTTTCAGAAGCCCTTGAGATAAATAAAAACAAATATTCAGATAATCTTCTCAACGACCAAATTTTTTCCGTTAGGGATAAAAATTTCTACCTATTTTTTCTTGACAACGGTAGCTGGAACGCTATCGAAACGTTGAAATAAAGAATTTAAAAATATTGTGGTTTAATTTCCCAAGAAATTAAAAAAAGACCAAATAGATATTAACAATTCTCCCTTATTTAACTTTTTTACCAAGAAAGGTTCCTGTAGAATTGTTGTGAAGGAGTTTCCAGATAAACATGTTAAATACTTTAGTTATTCCGATATTTAGACACATTTTTTTCCTTTTTATTGCATTTCCATGTGAAAATATCATAATTTTATTATTAATATCGGTATAATTTAGTATTGTTACGCGAGTGTCCCAGTGAAATTCACGCATGAGACGACTTTGACTCCTCCACTCACTAGTCGAGAATGATCTAGACTATCTACCCTGCGCTCCCCCACCAATAGCCTAGAACTATCGAGAAAACTACCTACCCCGCGCCTTCCCACTTGTTGAGGGATTTCTAGTCTATCCAGCAGACGAGAGATTTCTAGAATTATACCCAACGCGTGATATAAATAGATGCGCATCGCTGCACAGAGAATCAGTCGTCATATAGTCATATATGTAGATGGACAGCTAGTGTTTATATCGGAAAGCAATTTTATTGCGCTTCGATAAAGTGTTTATTCAGTGGCTTTCATATAAATTATAGTTAGTGTGTTAGTATATGATATAAATTATTAATTAAGGACAGTATTACATATGAATGTGTAAATATAAATTAAGTAATTGTAAATATAAATTAAAATAAACGTTACAATATTAATGCACTGTATAAATTGATAATGTCTCATTATACCTCCATTCGTTTGATACAGCTTCTGTGTTAGTGAAACGCGTCACAACTTCAAGTTTAAATACTATGTATATTTTAACAAATTAAAATTGTTTTATATCATAATTCAGTATGGATCTACATCAATTAAAAGCATCATCTATTCAATTTATGAAAATATATGTTTTTTATTCTACATAGTTGATTATTTACCTTATATTGACATGCATAGAGTCGTTGGTGTCAATTTTGAGTCCTCCGGACCAACAGCAATCTTGAACATCTTCGATTGAAACACACAATAATTGTTCCTTCTCCAAATTTGGCCAGTGGAACGGCATATGGGAATTCGACATGGCTTTCAAACAGGACTTTGGAGAATGTTGCTGAGAACTTTTTGTGAAACAAAGTTGAGAAAATAACAGTTTATACGATGTTCTATTATGTAATTGATATCGAGGTGATATTGTTACGATATTCGTATTTCTATATTTTCCTCTTCCTGTTCGTACCTCCAGACCAATGATGAAAACAACGTCAGGACGACCATCTCTCAACGTTACATGAAGCTTTCGATATTGAGTACCTTTATGGACATGAAAGTTGGCACACCACTGAAATAAAAAGCAACCAAAACTGTATACACAGGGTGATTAATTGAAGAAATCTTACTTGTGGTGTTCCATCCCAAATAACTCTTTTACCCACTCTGGCATTCATCGTAAGACCACCTTCTTGATCGGAAAAACTGAACATTAAAGGTGCCATCATTCGAGCTTGTTCGTGTTCGTCAAATTGACCAGCACTCACTACAGAAGTACCAGACTGGCGAAAAACTAATGGTAATCCAGTTTTGTTTATTATCCAATAATAAGCAGACACTGTGAACTGAAATTAATAGTTTGTGAAAATTTGATTAATTCCACTTGATTGGTGTTAATGTTCAATAATTTTCTTTAATTTGCAGTAATTTCGAAGTGTGTAATGTGATAAGAGAAAAGGAACATAGGGAGATACGTTATTATACCGGGTGTCTCATTATATTCTGACTGTTTTTAAGAGCTTATATCTTCGAAACGGTTCTAGATAATAAGATGCGGTTTTCACAGGTTTAAAATTACCATATGTTTTTCACTGTTCACTTTTAGTTACTAGCCAATAAAGTTTTTGTTTATGACATTTTCAACTTCATACCTGAATCATTACAGTATCCCAGTTAAAGTTATATAACTTCGCTTTCTGTGCACCGATTTTGAACTTGCTAAATATACAGGGTGTACCATTTAAAAAGTTTATATCTACTGTATTCTGAAAATACGCCACTTTTCTAGCGGGTAAGCCGGAGGTAGGCCATTTATATAAATGTGTCACAGCAAAACTTACGGTAATTTTAAACCTAACTGTGAAAACCGCATCCTATTATCTAGAACCGTTTCGAAGATATAAGCTCTTGAAAACAGTCAGAATATAATGAGACACCCAGTATAGAAATAGTGATGCGATATGCTGGTACTAGTGCAGCGTTATTAGTGAATTCGGATCCAGTGAAAAAGCCGAGAGTTAGATGTAGAACTCCAGAGCTGGAAGTACCCATTTCGAAACAAATTAATTATGCAAAAAGGATGTATAACGAACATCTTTATATTCTAGTAACAGAAAACTGTTCTATGTTTGAAAAAAACTCATCAAGCAATTGAATCTCGAATCTATGAACCAAGAAGAGAGCGATTCGTCAGTATCATTAAGCTCAACACCAAAAACTCCGAATACCCATTAAATTCACTACTATATTACAATGGAACGTAAATGGAAATGTTTTAAATTTTATTAGCAGAACACTCTCCTTCAATAATATGTTTACAAGAAACCCGTTTTTCCAAAAAGATCTACGCCATGAATAATTACTCGTGCTATTATAATGACAGAACAATCTAGCAGATTGCAAGTGAAGGTGTAGCAGTGTATGTGGAAAATGACATAGATACAGAACTGTTTTAAATTGTATTTAGTAATTTAGTTCAATATGATTGATATATTGTTCAAAATTTTGTACTCGCTTAATTCTTAAGTTGCAATTACTGTATAGTTCCGATATTGTTCAGTCGCTGATAACCTTTTGGTGGATGCGACTAACTTTTCTCAATAAAAAATAATTCATTTGATAATTTTTCTTTTTCTTTGTAAGAAATTATTTAAATATTTACAATTTAGTAAACTGCGTTAAGTATTGGGATAGATAGTGTATAAGATGAGGAAAAAATCTGTGAAAAATGCAATTTTGGAATACATTGTCTACAATCGATAATTTGTTGAGAATTATTGCCAAAATTTTCGGAGTAAAAATTTATATTTTCATGACAATAAACTAGAAAGTGCGCGAGATTCGATGCAGAAGCCAAAAATAGGATATAAACAATAATGGCGTCATGTGTCATCATTTGTTGTCGGTTTCAACCATTAATTCTTTATTTAGGAAAGCCAAAACCTTGGTATAATTGCCAATCTCAATTAATAGAATAAATAATCAATCAAACGCTTCGAATACAGCTGATTATTTAGAAATGTCAATATGTAAATCGTAACCATGAAAACTTATCCTAAAAACAATTTCACTGCGCAGGCGAATGGCATGAATTCTTATGACATTTTTAGTGGTAAAAATATATAATTCTTATGAAAATTACCAATATTATTTTCAGAGTAAATTTCGCAATAATTCTCCTATGTGTAAAACTGTTTTTAGTATACAGAATGGTCTAAATGAAAGGAAAAAATTCATTAAATAATATGCCTGTCATACTGTACAGTTTGAATTTGTTAAATAAACTGCATTACCTTCAATTTTGCTCCCTTATTGACAGAAATAGTAACCAACAAATTCAACTTTCTCTGTTGATTATCTTCAAGTTTAACCCTACAAGTGAAAGTAGCATTACATCCAATCGGAACAGTTACATTATTACAAGAACGAAAATTTTCTAATTCTATTTTCAATTCAACATCATCAGGGTCAACCTAAAACGCCTCAATTTTAATAAAAATTTATTCATTTAACATTTTAATAATTACATGGTGAACAGTTGTACTACTTCCTGCTTTGATTAAGCCCTTTTGTCCAACTATTGTGTAATGCATATCTACTGGTAACAGATTTTCAACAGCTACCGCAGGCAACAAATATATTGTGTGAGCAGGTTCATGCTTCATTCTGCTGGACATTAAGACACCTTGTCGGACAATCTCGGAGTAGAATCTGGAAAAATATATATAGAAGCTATCCAGCTAACGCTAACTACAGATAGTAAATGCAAATACCTGTAATTTTGTCCCTTATGCGAATGACAAGTAGCCAATTGAAACATTCTGTCTGCTCCATTCGGCATCTGAGTCCACGTTAAGCTTGGCACTGAATATGTATAATGTTGCGGAGATTGCGCAGGTCTGATGTTAATCTGAGAATGCGCATGAGCTAAGGGAATAGCTAGCGTTCCATTAGTATGGACCGTGAATAATTGACTAGCCACCCAAAACGCATTAGAAATCTCATCATTTGGTAATTTACTTTCCAACTTTATATCTACTGTATGCGGTAAGTTATTCACGAGAAAAAGAGCAGATCGAACGGTTACTAGTTTTCTAGCAGAGCCTTCCAAAGTTACGTCGAAAACTATTCGCGCATGGGGTAGTTCTGATGACTACAACAAAAATAGCAATAAAAAGGGGTTAACTCTGAAATATCTATTAAGATAATTAGTACTTACTCTAGTGTGGAACTCGGCACAAGTGTCTCTGAAGTATACACCCACTTTATCTACGGTGACAGGTTCTAAGCAGTTCCAACCATCTATTTTTACTTTTAATTGATGCATTCTCATTTTATGAGAGTTTCGGTGTCTCATTTTATCTAAAATCATAAGAAATTGGATCTTTTGTGTGCATGTGTCTCTCCTATGAAGGTTCTGCAGGAAGAAGAAGAAACAGCGGAGCACACACTGTGTGAGTACGAGGCCAGCAAAGGCGTGGTATCACATATTCGGAGAAGAAAGAGAGCTACGCAAGGGAAGCGATATCCAGGCTATTAGGTCTAAGGATAAAGCTGGATATCGAACTTTAAATATGGGGAGGACCACAATAGATCTGCAAAAGTCGCAGTGGTATACGACAAAGAGCTACTCCAATAGGGTACAGGCATAAATTTTGCTATTGGTGGGAATTGACGCTTTATCAGGTTTAACACCTTGCATGCTTATTTTTCCAAAAAAATATAAACTTGTTCCTTGTGGTATATTATTCATTCTTTTTTTAATTTCTTGGGAAATTAAACCACAATATTTTTAAATTCTAGTTGTCAAATTTTTTCCGTTGTGTCAGTTAGGGATAAAAATCAATTTTTACTTATTTTTCTTGACAACGGTAGCTGGAACGCTACCGAAACGTTGAAATAAAGAATTTAAAAATATTGTGGTTTAATTTCCCAAGAAATTAAAAAAAGAATGAATAAACTTTACTATTAAAACGACGCGTTTTACGTCATAAAGATGGCTGCCCCAACCGTTGACTTCACTCATTGTTTACGTTCTTATTCGTGACATTCGTGTATCACGCTCTGAGTTTTTGTGACCTAATTTGTTTCTGAAAGCTTTAAAAATGGATGAAGCCAAAAAAACTTTACATTCCAAGTATTGCATTATTCCAGAGTGTAAATCAACGTCAAAAAACTCCAGACAAAATATGCCTTACTTTACCTGGTGACGCAAGCAAAAATGCACTTGAGAGAATGGCATTGTGATTGCAAGCTATGCGTCGGAATAAAAACAATATTTCGACAAATACTACTAACTGCTTTTGTTTGTGACGACCATTTTAATGTAAGTGCCTAATTCTGTGTTGGTAATTTTGCTTCTTCAATAACGTTTTTTTCTCACGACCACAAATCAGGTTTCCAATGAAAATGTGCTGAAATATTTATTCAACAGGAGTGAAATTCAGTGGTTTTCCAATGGGTATCGGAAAAGCACAATTCAGTCATTTTTGAGTATATTCGCAAGAAAAATAGTGGAAACGGCTCGTGAGACAGTGACTTTCTTATACGGCGTCGAAATATGGTTGGTATATATTATGTATAATACATAGTTTAAATCGTACTGACGAAAATGATTCAACTCCTTTCATTTCCTCTGCATTAAAGCAGCTGTTTGACTCAATAAATTCAAGCAGCATAAATGAGTCTACTTTGGGCTAGTTATCAGTTTGTGCTTTTACAAAACCTTCGCTAGCCATATCTTTACTCACAAAATATGAAAGAATCGTCACTGAACTAGTAAATAAAATATTTTCTTCTTAAGGTTCCAAAATATCCTCGGAAATATCGAATATTTATGTCCACTTTACGTTGACTTTTAGAAATACAAAAAAGCACACACCAACACGTAATGGTCTCAAACAAACATATAAATGATATTTTGATATTTTTACATCGATAAAGCAATTAATAGTTAATTATAATACAATATAAACATAAAACTACACATAACCTAGTGCAATACGGGCCATATCGACAAGAGTAATAACAAGGTATGACATCACACGTATCATCGGTAGCGCTCGGAAATCCTCGGGTGTTGGTCGGAAAGTGCATTAAAATTTGAATTCTATTTTAAAATTTGGAAGTAATTTAAAATAGAAACTGGTTTATTTCCTATTATTAGTTATTTTTGATATCAACTTTACTATTACAAATTAATATCTAAGCAAAATATGAAATATACGTGTACCCTATTCTAATCTAATCTAACTATGTCTACATCGAAATATGTGTAATCTCACTTATCTACCCAAGGTTAAATATCCTTTTTTCGTCACAATTCTCTGGCCCTCCCACTACATTTATTCTTACCTAGCTGACTATTATTTTGTTAAAATCTTACCTCTTGCAGTAAAAGAAAAAGGTACTGTTTCTTCGGGATTGACACTTAACCAATTTTCGTTTTGATTATCAATAAATGTCGAGCTATTATCTTCTAACTCTGATAGGTGAGTGCTGAACTTCAAAGCACATCCCGTAAGGTTTTTCAAAGCATACGGAACAAAAGGAGATCTTCTTCTATAGTTCGCTGAATTGTTAGTCGACGAATCATCGCTCTTCACCTGACTTATAGTATTATAGTCTTTGATCCAGTTGAGTTTCACTTGTTCGAAAAGTTCCATAACCGTTGAGGTTATGTTTATGTTTAAAGTCTCTTCCGAATCCACTTTCACTGACAATCGGTTTTTTAATAATACTTGGGAGGGTGTTTGTTCTCCATTTACTTTACACCTGGAAAAAATTAGTTAAAATATACAGAGTGTTTAATTATTATTATACAAATTTTACCTCCACGGTTCCAGCATAGGTTCCCATCCCGACAAAACCCTATTGTAATAGTCAATTGCCAAATCTCCATTGACATAACCTTGCGGATATATTGGATCCTTTATATTAAATTCGGGAAATAATTGGTTGAAGTGTACATTCGAAAATGACAATTCTAATAAGGGGACGTCGGAATCACCGCAATCGTCGATAATGCAAAGAGAAATCCGGTTTGCTTTCACCTAAAAAATAAATAGCAAGGAATTCGATAGATGGCGCTCCGAAATGTCAATGTCATCTTAGCAGCGAGTAAAACAAATCAGTTGCCGTATAAGCCTTTTGATATTTTATTTAGGTGGTTTTATTTTTCTGTTTTAGTTATTTTCAAAGCGTGTTTTGTGAAACTTTTGCTTTTTCTTTGATTGTGCTTTGTATTTTGTGTTGTTACTAAATTTTGACTCCTAATATTTTTATTTTTTGGAATAATAGGTATGGTTGATATTTGTCAAAAATAAAACAAGTTTAGGTCTGATTTTGTGTTTTTATTTTATTTATTTTTTGTTATAGTCATATCTACAAAAGTTACAGGGAAGGTACGTTTGTATTGAGTAATATCTTAAATCTTTAATGCCGACTTATTTTCTCTTTGTTTTCAACACGCTTTTATTAGCTTCACTTGTATGTTTGTATCTCTCATCTGTCAGCTGCCGTGGCAACTCGCTACACCCCACTCAGTTGGGCGTATTTATATTATACCACCGAATAATCAACAAGGATCACTCTCAACCCCGCCTTCTTTTACGATATTTTCATGACGTCATTCTGTGGCATCGTCGCAACTATTTTTTCGGAGTCTGTCGGAGTCAGACTTCTCACACAAATTATACTTGGAGACAAAAATTATAGCGATCGTGTAATTTTGTGCTTTAGTTAAGTATTTCCGACAATTGAAAAGCTATAATAAAGATAGTGTATATACATGATAAATAGAGAAATTGATTTGGATAAAATCATTGAATTAACAAAGTATTCTAATTGAATGAATATTAAATTCAACTTAATAGTTATTTATGCAACAAGTGAGTGTTTTTTGCACGCGACGAGAAATTGTCCAACGAGGTCATTAGGCCGAGCTGGACAACACGTCGAGTGCAAAAAACACGTTTTGCAAGAGTTGCATACAATATTTTTTCTACATTCATGCAAAACTGGAAAATTAGAATATAATACGTTGGGAACCTAGCCTAATCAAACTCAAACCGTTCTTCTTTTTTTTGTATCTTAATGGCCTCCACCTTGTCAGTACTCAATCATAGCTAGTTCTCGCCTTGACCATTTAAATTTTAAATAATTGAAGATTTTTGCAATAATTTTAACTCGTTGAGACTAAGTTGTGAGATATACATATATTATTGTTGTATTAAAGCAGGATCAGACACTTGCTCTGGATTTTTATTTTATTTAAATGTTCATGTTTGTCATAAGTCATCACAAAACTGACACAAGAATGACAGATGAGTGTGACTCGCGCTTTTTAGTGCGGAAAAGTGGATCTTTTCGCACGCTAGTAGAAAAAAGTTTTTATTGCACTAGTGCAAAAAAGAACCACTTTTTCCATTAAATGTGGTTCACAAAAGTGTTGTTTTTTGCATGAAGGTAGAAAAAATTATTTTCTGCTTTTTAGTTTATCCTATCATAAAAGCGTGTTTTTTAGTTTTTTTTTTAAATATATTTATTGTAACTATGGATTAGGAACACACTGACTATTCAAAGTTTATTTGAATTTGTAAATGCTGAGCCTTTTTCTAGGTGCATAAATGAGGGACAGGCAGTTTTAAATGCTGGCCTATATTTTTGCATGGTACCTATAGATGAAATAAGTGACACTTTCATAAAAGTGCAATGAAAACAAAAAATGGAATAACATAACCTCTTCCATAATATCTCTGATTATATAAGAATATAACCTCAGAAATGATGACAGTTAAATTGAATAGAAAAACACAGTTTTAAGCTTGTCAATGTTACAAAATTAAACAAAAAATAAAGTACGAATTTACGGTAATTGCGTTGACTTGCATATAATACAAAAATAATGCAAAACGAATTGTTTTACTCGTTGCGACAATAACAATTTTATCCGCCAGAGGTCTCATTGAATTCTACTCCGCTCAATATTTTAACTAAAATGGAGTATTAGTAGTTTTATTGTATACAGGGTATCCTGAATCTCACCTGGCAAGCGAAATTTACATACTCTTTATAGAGGTAGCGCCCTCAAGTGAATTTTATGACAGAAATTCCAGTAGGGAACGCAAAAAAGGCAAATGAACGTTCCTCTTGTCAGTGCAATTAACAGCCAGTTTCACATTATTATGACTTAAAGGATGCTTTTCGGCTCAAATTATGAAACAAACATCTACTATCTGAAGTTTTCGGTTAACAAAAGAGTTTGGACACCCTGTATAGCGGTTATCAAAGTTACAAGTTAATTATTATTTCTAAAGACTCTATTTACCTCTATAGCAGAAATATGTATGGATTTTTTAGTAGACGGCTTTGTATAAGTCCTTCCAGTGTTTGTGAGCCAAAGTGCAGCGTCATCAAGTCTATATCCACATTTTTCTAAAGCTTCACCACAATCTTCAGGCTTGAATCCCAGCCCGCTTAACAGTGTTACTTGGTCTAAACATATGTTCATTTAAATTTTATACATACATAATATATAATGTGTAAACTTACTTGCTTTTTTTCCAGATTTGTCATTTTTACTTAGAAATATTTGTTCTGGTAAAGAATTTAATATTTTTAAAAACATACACATATCGTGGTAAGACAATCTAACAGTGAAAAATTGTAGTTGTACCTATAATATGGAAAAAATCATTAAAAAAGCAGTTAAGAACAACTGATTAGACAATAATTATCTAATTGGAAGGAGTTGTCCCATTGAGTGACCGCCTAGGTCACCAGATTTAACGCCACATTAGGTCAGTTGTTTATAAAACTAAAGTTCATAAGGAATTTGGAAATAGGTTGTACTATTGTTTACGAAACAATGAAAACGATTGAGATGGACTTTTTTCTATGGTCCACACTGTATACAATACATTTTTATACAAAAAAATTACTTAAACTTGCCTCTAAAATTCCATTTTCATTAACTTCTATATTTAGTGTAACCGGATCGATAATAGATAAGGCAGTTTCATCTTCTAGTCCCAGAATGCACGAAAACATTTCACAGTTATTTAGATTGCATGTAAGAGGTTTGGATAACCCGGAAGGGCGATAGTTTAAGACAGTAGTACTCTAAAATAAAATAAAGAGATATGCGTTATTGAAAATTTTTATATCAACATTATTGATAAAGCTGAACAATTCAAGATATTAAAAATATATAAAATAAACTATACTGTTACAAAAATAATAATAAAAACTATATATCTAGTGTTTTTTATAGGAGTAATTAGCTATTTAGCAAGAAATTAGAGTTACTTTATATTTTTATGCAACAACAAGTCTTCAACTTCAAAACAATCTGTTGTTGTCAATTCTGGTTAACATTGTATGTACAAGAGTTCTTGGTATATTATTAAACGAGCATTTATATCAGTCAATATTCACGATGGGTGACGTTTGCGTCACGATTCGCACGAGTAAAATACTATACTTTGTCCACGAGCCTTAATTTCTTTTATTAAATAGAATTACTAACCTCAAAATGTGGTAGCAACATAAAATAATTTGACATAGAGATGGGCGATACTGTGTAAAGTATCAATACAACGTACCGTTATAAATATATTGTTTTAAAATACTTAATATTAGAAAATATCGTTATGAAAAGTATCAATACTAAAAATTACAATATTTTTTCGTTATATTTCAGAAACAAATATCTTGAACAAAATACACAGATTTTATAGTTTATTTCATATTGTAGTCAGTGTATTATGAACCATAATTCACGACAGTAGCTATATGGGTACCATATACCTTTTGTAGGGAGGTAAAATATTAATATTATTATTAGGTGGTCGTGGACAAATATATTTTTTCCGTCGACCTTGTATTAACATATGTTATAAACGTTCTCAAAATTAGACAAAATCATACATTAATGTCACCCCTATGAATGCATGATTTACATTAATCAACGATTTATCTACAGGCAACCCAACGCACATCTTATACATTTTATATTGACAGTTACCTGTAGTGTAGGCAACCAAATATACAATAACACCTTTAAAAACGATTACTAGTATAAAAAAATTCTAGTTTCAGACAAAATTATAATAATTATTAGTGTTAAGACATCCGAAAGATATTTCAAGGAAAACGAAAACAGTGACATTTGAACCGGCGACATTCTCTGTGACATTTCGATGTCATTTTTGACAGTACTTACCTGTAAAACCACTGATACAGTCGACGGAAAAGCTTTGTGTAACTAACACGAGTATTAAAAGGGGCAACTAGGATTTGGTAAGAAGACATGACTGTTTTTGTAAGCCATGATATATAAGCGTTTAAAAATGATGATAGTAAGTTACAGATAAATACAAACCTTTAAAATAACAGCACTAGTGTCCCACTGTGAAGAATCTTCCACAATAACAAGTTCAGAATCAGTTACGTTAAGTTTCAATTCAAATTCCAAATCTTTAGCTTCTGTTTTGGTAGATATGGGAATTTTGTGCTCTGTATCTAAACCATTATCAAAATCTTGTCCAATATAATCCAAAAATGATTCCCACCAATCGAAAATCGCCATTAATCGCAAATTATTGAATAGAATGGTAACCTTTGTGAAATTCTGTCTTTTTCTACTATGAATTTCCGCTTGTACTTGTTCGGAATTGGTAGGATGACTTATTGGTTGTAAAATATTCGTAAAAACATTCACTTTATCATTAGGGTTACCCCCATTACGGTTATCTTTGATCAATATTTCTTTGGAAACCAAATCAATATCTTGAGAAAAATTGCTGAATGTTTCTATAGTAAGATGAGATTTAATAAAATTAATACAGCTCAGATGAGAGTTTTCGTAATGCGTTTTTGACAGCGACAAAGTTACGTTTTGCAAGTCCAATTTAATAAATGACAGCGTCCAATATCTGCTACTGTCACTCTGTAAAAAAAATTATATATACTGTGAACAATATTGTGAATAGCTTACCTCATTTCTTAAATTTGGAGGTACTGAAGGATTTATTTCTTCGGTATCTTCGCCCAAATTATGCGCCAACAAACCTCTAATCAGTTTATACTGATTTAAATCTATAGCAGCATCTAAAGTTGATAACTGACCGTATATGCTCATATCGGGTACAATTTGGGTTTGTTTTCTTTCAAGATTTTGTTCAATTTGTAATTTCAACTGAAACTTTTTTGTTAGCAGTGAAGGTCCTAAAAATATAAATTCAATGAAAGCTTTAAAATCCTCCACAGCCATTTTTGACGCAAAAATTTATTTAATGAATGAAACAGAAGGAACTACTATTCACTGAGAATTTATACAAAATTTTAAACAGTGAAATATTAAGGTCCAAATTGCAATATATTGTGATATTGGGCGGAGTAGAATTCAATGAGACCTCGGAAAAAATTGTAATTGTCGCAACGAATAAAACAATTCGTTTTGCATTGTCTTTGTATTATATGCAAGTCAACGTAATTACCGTAAATTCGTAATTTATTTGTTTAATTTTGTGTCAGTGGCAAGCTTAAAATTGTGTTTTTATATTCAACTCAACTGTCATCATTTCTGAGGTTATATTCTTATATAATCAGAGATATTATTATGGAAGTGGTTATGTTATTCTATTTTTTGTTTTCATTGCACTTTTATGAAAGTGTCACTTCTTTCCTCTTAGGTACCATGCAATACGGCCAGCATTTAAAGGCTAGAAGAAGGCTCAGCATTTACAAATTCGAATAAAGTTTTAATAGTCAGTGTATACCTAATCCATAGTTACAAAAACAAAGAGAAAATAAGTCTGTATTAAAGATTTAAAATATTACTCAATGCAAACGTACCTTCCCTATAACTTTTATAGATATGACTATATCAAAAATAAAATAAAAACACGAAATCAGACCTTAACTTATCAACCATACTTAACTTATCAAACATACCTATTACTCCAAAAATAAAAATATTAGGAGTCAAAGAAAAAGCAAAAGTTTCACAAAACAGACACTGAAAATAACTGAAACAGCAAAATAAGGGCTTATACGGCAGCTGATTTATTTTACACGTTGCTAAGATGACATTGACATTTCGGAGCGCTATCTATCGAATTCTATTTTTCAAAATAAGTGCTGTGTACATTAGAGTACTTACCAGTCTTCGTGATACGACTATTTCCTATATTAAAATAGCTTGACTTTGGCCGCTTCTCTGGGCTGATTTTAGTAGTTTTAACAGCCATATATAGGTCCGTGTTTTCCAAGTTGATCGACATAACATCTAATAAGCAATTTCTTTTAGCATCATCGCAAACAATGCTAATAGTTTCTTCATTTCCAGAGAATTTGAAACAGTTTGTTACAATTAGTTGTCCTAGGTCGAAGACTATTAAATTTAATGATTTAGAACTGACCGGTAGAAGAATCATTGGAGATTTTGCCTCGATCAATAATGACAAGCGAAACGGTTCATCTCGTCTCTAAAAAAGAAACACAAATTATCCCCTAGATACTCTATGGGACCTAAAAGATCTATTGTGCCCCCTCACTTCTACTTAGTTTCTGAGGAGAGTCTCAGAAACTAGTAGCTCCTTTGGTCCTATTTCCCGGAGGAATTTTAGGATATCTGCAGGCTTTAACTTGGATAATTGTTCCTCTTCTATCCAGTAATCTCCCAGGTACTGTGCAGTTGGAAAGTATGTGAATGGAATGATGCAAGATAGAATTGCGAGAAAAGTTATGGACATGTGAATATCAAGGAAGAGACAAAGAGGAAGACCCAGGAGCAAATGGATAGACCAGATTGGAGAAATTGGAAAGAACATATGAAAAACATTAGGAGAGATCCAGGGACAGAATATAATGGAAAAAATTGGTACAGGAATGAAAACTTACCAGTTGTCTACTAGTAGCAGCTTGAATTCCTTTCAAAACCATTTGTTGTCTTTCAGAAAAGTTCTTGAGAAATGCTGAAAGTTCCGCAATGAATCTTTTTGTGTGTACGTATATCACAGATTCCATTTCCAAAGATAATTGTGCATCATAGTCTTTTTTAGCACCAGGAGGATATCTGAAATATTACACAATTTGAACAACTTTTCCACTTCAACAAAAATCAATCAAGTAAGGTTTAGAGGCTAGTAATGAAATAGTTATTTAACCAACAAGTGTGCCATTAACAAGCATTTCCATCAACTGTATAAGTTGTATTCGTTTTACTCAATATTTAAAAACTAATGGCCGTTTGCACCAATAGAAGCATAACCTTAGAATAGCTAAAGCGGGTCGCTTAGTTAAAGTTCAGTTGCACCAATTGTTCTGAACATTTCCCTAAAACCTTCTAACTTTTAATGAAATTTCAATTCAGCTAGATCTGGCAACGCTGCGAGCGTTTTGGAAGCAGAATGCAGCCCCTTACTCTCCGCGGTCTTTTTGAGAACCCGTTGAGACGCCAGAAAGGCGACTTGCTTTTTAGAGTTTGTAGAGTCAACATGTGACTTTCCTTATACTTTTGAACCTTTATAATAATATAGTGAATCAGTAAATTCATTTGTTTTAATAATTACAGTCCACTTATTAACATATTTTATGGTCATTCGATCGGATTTATTAGTTTAAATCATTTAAATAAAAAATAGTGCATTAGATTCCTTTAAAACAGTGCATCTATTTAAAAGAAAGTGCTTTAGTGTCGTCAGACAACAGGTAACTTAGGTTAATAATACAATCCTTTGCTGAAACACACAAGTTCAGTGTGTGACGTTGGAGTTTGCTGAAACACACAAGTTCAGTGTGTGCCGTTGGAGTTACCTACATTTTTCATCGTTTATCCCTTTACCAGAGCAGGTATTCAATCACCGTTGGTCGCAAGTACAGCGAGCGGTGGACACCCTTCTCAACGTTTCATGCATGCTCCGTTGTTTTTATGAACAGGTGCATTCCAGCATTCCAGTGGCGTAACGATTCAAAGCTTGTTGCTGTAATTTCAATAATATTACAGCGTGAGGGAACTTCCATCATTTTTACAGACGTACATAGGTATCCTTTGACCACAGAACATTATTATTACATTTATTTTTGTGGTATTGTTGCATTTAGGTGCCTAGTATTGGATTTTTCTGTGGTATTACTTGTTTCCTTTGCAGACCATTTATTAATAATTCAAAAAGTTGTGTTATTATTTTATTTTATGCTTGCATGCTATTGTAAATCTTGATAAAGGATTTTATAGTGTATGGTATCCGCCTAGTATTAAGAATAGTATTCAACATTATTTAGATTATTTGGCTAGACATTTATATTTCTACATTTATTGTTAAAAAATGCCTAATTCAGATAATGAGACAGTTGACGCAAAAATTGCAAGGTTAGTCAAAAGAAGAGGTGGCTTAAAAGGAAATTTAACTCGTTTTGCAACATATTTTGAATCTATTAAAGATACCGCGGCTGATGATAAAACATTGTCTCAGCTTGAAATGCGAATTAGCAGTATAGAAACTAATTTATTAATAAATTTTGCTGACATTCAATTTCAATTGGAAAATTTAGATAGTGTAAATTTCAATGAAACAGATACAAAGCAATTTGAAGATACTTATTATGATGTTTTATCAGATGCTAAAAATTACCTTTCAAAACAAAAACTTTGTAATAATTCATGTGCAATAAGTTTAAATAGTCCAGTGCCGTCCGTCACAGACCCTGCTCCTAAGAAACCTTCTGTCAAGCTTCCTACAATTGAGTTGCCGAAATTCTCGGGAGTTAGTGAGCAATGGATCGAATTTAGAGATTTATTTGTATCGCTTATTCATAATAATGCTGACATGGAACCAATTCAAAAGTTCCATTACTTGCGGGCATCATTGGTAGGCTCCGCGATTCAATGCATTAAAGCCATAGACTTTTTAGGCGAAAACTATGATTTAGCGTGGGACACTATGTGTAAACGTTTTAATAATAAACAGCTCTTGGTAGATAGCCATATCAAAGCATTTTTCAAGTTCAAGGAGTTGAAATCAGATCCTCAAAGTTTCAGAGGTACAGCTGACTCTATTCTTATTCATTTGAATTCATTGATTAATTTGGGCGTAGAAAAAAATGACTTATTAGAGCTTCTTATCATTCACTTAATTTCAAGTAAATTCGATCATGAATCTATTGCGGAGTGGGAAAAAACCGACTTTCAGGGCGATCTTCCTTCGTTACAAGAATTGTTGGATTTTATGACTGATAGAGCGGATTATTTAGAAAAAGTTAATAAACATAAATTAAAATCAAAAGATAATGTTAACGTTCAAAAACAAAAGGCTTTTATAGTTCAATCAGAATCAAATGTCAACAAAAAGACTTTTAGCTGTTTCAATTGCAAAAAACCTCATTCGATATTTAAATGTAAGGCCTTTCTATCTCTCAACATTAACAATCGAAAGAAAAGAGTATCAGAATTGCAGTTATGCACTAATTGTCTACAGCCAAGTCATTCCGTAGAAAAGTGCAATTACGGGCATTGTCGTTTTTGCCCAGAGAAGCACAATTCTATTTTACACGATAACTCCGTGTCTGTAAATTCTATTGCATTGAACCCTCAGCCTGAACTCTCAGATCAACAAGGTCAATCTCATTCAACTCAATCCTACAATTGTTATGCTGTAGGCACAGGGCAAGTCTTGTTATCAACAGCTCTAGTTGGTGTCTTCGATGCTCATGGAAATAAGCATACTTGCCGTGCTCTTCTTGACAACGGATCCATGTCAAACTTTATAACGCAGAGTTGTGCACAACGTCTGGGTCTTCAGCTCTCCAAAGGTGAACATGTTGTTACAGGTGTAGGGCAAGCTCAATCATTTATAAAAGCATCGTGTAATATCCAATTTCATTCCTTGACTTCAAGATGGTCATCAGTCATTCATTGCTTGGTTATTCCTCAGATCACTAATCAACTTCCAAATTATTATTTCAATCCAACCTTGTTGAACATTCCTCCAAATATTGTCCTCGCAGATTCAACATTTTACAAGCCTCATGACATAGATCTGTTAATAGGCGCTGATACATTCTGGTCCTTATTAAATGAAAACCGGAAGCATTTGGGTAATGAATTGCCCGTCTTACAGGACAGTAAATTAGGCTGGCTCATCTCAGGTCCTATAGGCATGGGCACTAATAAGGCCACAAGCTGTAATGTGAGCAGAACCAGTGAGGTTCAAGATCAGCTTGCAAGATTTTGGGAAATTGAAGAAATTTCCAAAGGTCAGATACTTTCTTCAGAGGAGACTTTAGCTGAAGAACATTTTCGGAAAACATACAAGCGTGACACGTTTGGTCGTTTTATTGTGTCAATTCCTTTAAAGAAGCCTATCGAAAATTTAGGAAAGACTGAAGTTTCATGTAAAAAACAATTCTTCAGTTTAGAACGTCGTCTTTCCTCAAACCCTAAGTTGAAAAATATGTATGTAGATTTCATGTCTGAGTATGAGAACCTTGGTCATATGTCCAAATTTCAAAGATCAAGCGAAGATCAAGTTCTTTTTTATACTCCACATCATGGAGTTTTGCGGGATCAGAGCCAAACTACTAAGCTTCGAGTAGTCTTTAATGGCTCTGCTCTATCGTCTACTGGTCTCTCTTATAATTCCATCCAAATGGTGGGCCCTGTCGTTCAAGACGATCTGACATCCATTCTCCTACGTTTTAGACAGCATCGTTACGTTTTTTCTGCCGATATATGCAAAATGTATAGGCAGATCTTAGTTGATAAGGAATTTCACCCTTTGCAATTGATATTATGGCGTGATTCTCCTGACAAAGAGTTACAAACATTTTCTCTTAACACTGTGACTTATGGTACGGCCAGTGCTCCATTTCTGGCCACTAGATGTTTGAAACAGCTTGGTTTGGATAGCAAGGAGTCATTTCCTGAAGCTTCACAGGTCATACTCCATGACTTCTATGTTGATGATATCCTTTCAGGAGCTGAATCTATAAGCGAGGCTATCCAACTTGCTGATCAAGTAGCTGAAATATTGAAATCAGGTTGCTTTGACCTACGAAAGTGGAAGTCAAACAGCTTAGACATTTTGAAGGGTATCAAACCTTCCCACACGTCAGAAGATTCATTTCATTTTGGACCTACAGACACCAGTAAAACTCTTGGCATGCTGTGGTCTCCCGACAAAGATTACTTTTCTTTCATAATTGAGCCGTCCGTGGATGTGGAAAAGATCACCAAACGAGTAATGTTGTCAGATATTGCACGTATATTTGACCCACTTGGGCTGCTTGGTCCTGTAGTCATCAAGGCTAAGATCTGGCTTCAAACTCTCTGGTCTTTAAAATTAACTTGGGATCAAAATATTCCATTAGAACTTCGCAATAAATGGACACATTTTCGAAACGAGTTAAACAATCTTCGGCAAGTAGAAATTCGCAGAAATGTCGTTTGCCCAAATTCCATCTTAGTTCAACTCCATGGATTTTCAGACGCCTCACAATCTGCGTATGGAGCTTGCGTCTATCTAAAAAGTTTGAATCTTGATGGAGAGGTGCAAATCAATCTTATCACTTCTAAGACACGTGTTGCTCCTTTAAAATCACTTAGTATCCCTCGTTTGGAACTTTGTGCTGCTGTCCTTCTGGCAAAACTTGTCGAAAAAGTTAAATCTTCTTTAACCATACACTTTTCTGAAACTTTTCTTTGGTGCGATTCAACTGTGGTTCTAAATTGGATACGTTCATCCCCACATACTCTCCAAACATTTGTAGCCAACCGCGTTACTGAAATTCAGAATCTTTCGGACTCCAACATGGTTACTTGGAGATATGTACCGACAGACTCGAATCCTGCTGACATTTTGTCCCGAGGGGTGTCTCCAAGTAATCTAGTAAACTCAAACATTTGGTTTCATGGTCCTGAGTGGTTGTACTCTGAGCCAACATCTTGGCCTTCTGATATTTCTCTTCACAATCCAATTCCAATGAGCTTATTACCTGAAACTCGTTTACAGTCAAAATCATTTGTGCAAACTCAGCCTGTAGTCCTCTTTCCTTTCAATCGTTTTTCTTCTCTAATACGTATTAAACGAACTATGGCCTATTGCCTCAGGTTTATTGAAAATTGTAAATTAAAAAGGGAATTACGACTTTCTGAATCCTTGGCTGTAGATGAATTAAATAATGCCATGAAGCATTTGGTGATCATGGCACAAAAAGAATCATTTCAGAAAGATTGGGATGACCTAGAAAAATCTAGATGTTTAAGTCGTAAGAGTAAACTACTGAGTTTAACCCCATTTCTTGACGGGCAAACAATAAGAGTAGGCGGTCGCCTCAAGTTCTCTTCGTATTCATTTGATAAAAGGCATCCTGCACTCTTATCACCAAAACACCATCTCACTTACCTTATAATGCGTCATGAGCACATAAATCTTTTTCATTGTGGTCCCCAAGCATTATTAGCTCATGTTCGAGAACAGTATTGGCCAGTCGCAGGTTCAAACCTCGCAAAGAAGATTGTTAGGCAATGCATAGTTTGCTTTAGATTCAAACCTCGAAATTTAAACCCAATCATGGGAAATTTACCGAATGTTCGGGTAAATCCAAGTTTTCCTTTCACTAATACGGGAGTTGACTATGCAGGTCCGTTTATCATAAAGGATCGCAAGGGACGAGGGTGCAAACACACTAAGTGTTATCTCGCTTTATTTATATGTCTTGTGACGAAGGCGGTTCACTTGGAAGTTGTGTCCTCGTTAAGCACCGAATCTTTCCTTGAAACTCTACAACGATTCATTGCTCGCAGAGGAAAGCCTTCCCACATTTATAGCGACAATGGCAGCAACTTTGTTGGAGCCAACAACACCTTGCGTGAGCTGTCATTGTTTCTTAAAACTAACGAAACTTCATTGATCAATAAGATCGGTAATACACATGACATTAAATGGCATTTCATTCCGGCGTATTCCCCCCATCAAGGAGGTCTTTGGGAAGCAGGAGTCAAGTCGGCGAAACATCACATTAAGAGAGTTTTAGTTAACACTATTTTGACGTTTGAGAGTTTTTACACTATTACAGTTCAAATTGAAAGTATATTAAATTCTAGGCCGTTGACACCGATTTCAACTGATCCTAATGATCTGGAGGTGTTAACACCTGCTCATTTCCTTATTGGCCACTCTCTTTTGTCTATTCCTATACCAAATTATCAGCACACTTCTGTAAATAGACTTTCGCATTTTCAACAGTTAGAGTTACTTAAACAGCATTTTTGGACTAGGTGGTCAAAGGAATACCTATCTCAAATTCAACAACGCTCCAAATGGAAAACTCCACAAGGACAAATCAGTGTTGGTACATTAGTGCTAGTACGCGATAATGACGTTCCTCATTATAATTGGCGCCTCGGACGCATCGTAAATGTTCATCCCGGGAAGGATGAAATAATCCGCGTTGTGTCGGTTAAAACCAAACAAGGTGTTATAAAGCGTTCCATAGTGAAAGTGTGTCCACTTCCTTTGGGTAACGAATAATCATTCATTTAATAAGGAAGTTACCTTTGTTCTGTTTTGGTTCTGTTAATTTTTTATTTTTTTTATTTCTTTGTTTGCAATTCTGGCTGTTGAGCCCATGTATTAGTTATAAGATAAGTATTGAAAGTTATGATTTCTTTCAACGTCGGGGGCTATGTTCTGAACATTTCCCTAAAACCTTCTAACTTTTAATGAAATTTCAATTCAGCTAGATCTGGCAACGCTGCGAGCGTTTTGGAAGCAGAATGCAGCCCCTTACTCTCCGCGGTCTTTTTGAGAACCCGTTGAGACGCCAGAAAGGCGACTTGCTTTTTAGAGTTTGTAGAGTCAACATGTGACTTTCCTTATACTTTTGAACCTTTATAATAATATAGTGAATCAGTAAATTCATTTGTTTTAATAATTACAGTCCACTTATTAACACCAATGTTTTTACTTTGCTTCTTAGATAAGTGCTTAATACATTTGTCATCCTCGCTATTTGAGTTGAGTTTTATTAATCTCTCTTTGGTTTCTGATGACTTTTCGTTTTTGTGGTTTGAAGTAACGTATTAAAAGCTGTTAAGAGTCAATTTTTTGAAAATCAAAGGATTTTATTCTTGTTTTTTAAATAAGAAAATTATTTATAATGGAAAACAAAGTAAAAAATAAAAAAACAGATCGGCAAATTATACAGTTCAGAAAAAAGAATTTCTAATATTTTCATCCAATTTTATCAGTCCCACTTAACTCTAAGTCGACTTAAATATCAATTGGTGCAAACGACCATAAGACATCCAAAAAAGAATTCAAGAAAAACGAAAACAGTGACATTAGAACCGGCGACCTGTGACATTTCAATGTCATTATTTATTTTTAACAGTACTTACCTATGAAACAAACAATATTTTTACGGCCGTTTGCACCAATTGATATTTAATTCGACTTAAAGTTTAAGAAAGTTTTGTTTTGCACCATTTTAAACTGCACCTAGCTAAGCTCGTTTATTCTCCACTTAACCTAAAAAGTGGAGATTTCTAACCTAACATTCTTGTGTTTTGATTGATATATTATGTCAATGTTTTTCCTCTTTTCGTTCCATGTCTTCTAATTTGAAGTGTGTTTCTTTTAATTTTTGAAAAAGGATGTTTATGGAGGATGATTTGAAAGTATTGGATATTTTTGAAAATGGATTTCCAAAAAGACCCTACAACCGTAAAAACTATCATGAAGAATTTGATGAAAATATTAGCAATTATTTTTCCTGAACTGTATAATTTGCCGATGATTTTCTTATTTTTTACTGTGTTTTCCATTATAAACAATTTTCTTATCTGGAAAACAAGAATAAAATCCTTTGATTTTCAAAAAAGTGACTTTTAATACGTTACTTCAAACCACAAAAACGAAAAGTCACCAGAGACCAAAGAGAGATTAATAAAACTCAACTCAAATAGCGAGGTTGACAAATGTATTATACACTTAGCTAAGAAGCAGAGCAAAAACATTGGTGCCACTGCAACTTTAATTAAGCGACCCTTAAATTTTAAAATCGCCCTAAGCTTATGCTTCTATTGGTGCAAACGAGCATTTTAACACTAATAATTATTTTAAGTTTGTAGAATAATAAAATAAAACAATAGGTAGGTCAAAAACTAGTATATCAATAAGTTTTAAAAGTGTTATTCCATGTTTGGTTGCCTACACCACAGGTAACTGTGAATATAAATATAATGTATAATATAAGATGTGCGTTGGGTTGCATATAGAAAACCCATTGATTAATGAAAATCGTGCATTAATAAGGGTCATTAAGTACGATTTTGTCTAATTTTGATAACGGTAATAAACACTAACCTTGTATATTTGAAAAGAACAGCTTGTCTTCCACAAGTCAAAAATTTATCTCGGTAAATTTGTCCGCTGGTCGTTAAATCGAGTAGAGAAAAAGATCCCAACTTCCCATCCACTTCTTTCGAACTATCCGTAGTTTTTATTTCAAGTTCAACGTTAGATACGTTAGCTTTAGCTATTTCACGATCCTTTTCAGCTATTACAATATTCAAAGATTTAACGTTGATATTTGTAACGTTAATTTCTTTTTTAACTTTAACTTTTACATCATCATGCGACTCCAGGTTTATAACGACAGGTTCAGGAGGTAAGCTGAAGAAATCCAAAACTACTACCCAAGATTTACAACTTATTATAAGATCCAAGCAATTGAAATCGACAGAAGTAGCATTTTGTACACCATTATATTGATCATAAAAGTTCGGTGCGTTCGAATCTACTAAAAGAGTGCTGATTATCACCAAATTCCTCTCCGCTCGAGATCTACCGCAATTCGGACTAGGTGGAGGAGTACAAGGATAATCTTTACTATTAATAATATTATCTGTATCATAAGGATTATTATCTTGAAGACCGAATATATCGTTCGCTTCTAAATGATCCGGTAACGAACTATGCGAAGCTCTTCTTGAATAAGGAGGATACGTTACATCCGGACACGATCTAGAAGCCGACGAATGCCCCGACGTCGATTCATTATTAGCTGAAGACGTCACTATAATTCTGTGTCTACTATTTACAGCTTGTTGAAGATCTTCCATGAAAATCGATCTTAAAGATATTTGAATGTTCGTTTCGTATTCGTTGCTTTTATCGTAACGAAACGCGAAATCGAGAAACGATAAATTGAAAAGGTTTTGCTCGGACGCGATAATTTCAACCGTAAATAAAGATATATCGAAGCACATTTTTATGTCAGTCGTAGAAGAAGTTTTTTTTAAAGTAGAGAAGTTCTGGAACATGTTGGCTCTAACGTGCGGATCCATATTGAGCGTACTAATACCCGAGTCTTCTTCTTTAATGTCTGTCAATACAAAATTCGTCCTCGACTGCGTTCGCGAGTATTCTTCGGTCGAGGATAACCAATCCAAGGTATCCAGGATTTGTCTGTACTGAGACCTGTTTAAGGACACTTTAAGCGCTGTTACTATGTTACCGGATATTTGTATGGTCTTGTTATTTTTTATATCTTCATCGAACGCGAAATCTTGATTGACCGGTTTGTTTAGTTCTCTTTCGATTTTTAATTGGAGTATTGTATCGTGTAAAATGGGAATAGCGTCGCTTTTACAACTGTAGACTAATTCAGGCTTGTTTTCCACCGTTTTCCTACTTTTAATATTCAAAGAAAATATATTCATATCGCGAACGTCGATATTGTAACATTCGATTCTGTGGTGAACATAATCACATCTTACTTCATCAGAGTAGTTGTTATTAACTGTTATTTTACCCAAGTGAGCTATGAACACTTCACCACTAACATTATTCCTCGGTAAAACTATAACCGGACTGTCAAATTCAATGTCAAGATTGACATTTAACAGTAAATTATTTTCATCGTTTGGGCTAGTGGGCGATGAAATCATTGAATTTTTATCCGATGGGATTGCTGTTTTTTTTCTAGTAGGAGTGAAGCTTTCGGTACTGTATACTGCATTTGGAAGATTTTTACTCAGATATAATGATTGAGCAAGTGCTTCGGTTCTTACATGCACTAGACCTAAAGCCATATCGGTGGCTGCTGTCTTAATAGTTTTGGCCAAGTTTGACAAGTACTGCTTAAATTCCGATGCGCAGGAGTGTAGTTCGCGTATAAAATAAGGTGAATGAGTGTACCACACCGAAGCCATTCGAATTATTACATCTAGAGAATCTTTTTCTTGCGTTTTTATAAATTTGAATTTAAAAGCTGTTTTTTCTTCGGGTGATATTGTGTACATCAAGTGAGATTTGTCTGAAGTGGGATCACTACCAACACTTAGTATGTTCTGGTGCGTTTGGCCTTCGGGTGTTAAATCTAGAACTTGTAAACTACCCAAAGAACCTTCTAATTCAAATTTCGAACTGATTGTTGCTTGTATTTTTGCTGAACTCATTGTAGCTGTTCCAATTTTTTTACCATAAAGATTCCCATCTTTAATAACGCCTAAAATTCTTTTTGATACAGTATGATTACTAAAAGAAAATATATTTATTACCTCTTAGTAAAAGAACGTTTAAACGGTGGAAATCAAACAATACTTGAGTATTTCCTATGGGGTTTGTAGATTCTTCAAGTAAAGACTCTGTAGATTTTTGAATATTGAAAGTACGATTGCTGTTGGTAATGACACTTTTTTGAGTTTCTGGAAATACTCTTCTGAAGAAGCCCACCAGCTCTACCAAAGTTTGTTGGTTTGCTGAAATTTAATTAAATCACTACCACAATGCAAGCAGTCCTAACTTCTCCATAAACATTACTTTTAATTGGGGAATTCATTCTAAAGTCAGTGTGGCCGACAAAAAGTAGTTTTTATGACAAGAACGACAGTTAATGTCATTGCGAATATTTATATTGCTTTAGTGAAACAATGTGTACACCCCTAGAGCGTCAATATTGAAAATTAAAATGAAATTTTAGTTGAATTCTCAATCCATCGGGGGACAACGATTCTAAGAGCTTTTGGCAAGTTACCATTTCATTTTTGTTATTCTGTCACTAGTTGTGTCAAATGTCAGTTATATTTATTTTTGTTGATATCCGTTAAATCGTGTATGTCCATTTTCGATAAGATTTTTGTGGCATTTCTAATTAGCTGTATCTCTATTCTTCTTATTACTTTTTTCACTGACATTTGACAGAGCTAGTGACTGAATAACAGAAATGAGATGGTGACATGCCAAGAGTTCCTAGAATTATTGGCCACCGATATGTTGAGTATTCAGCTAAAAAGTCAATTTAAATTTCAAGATATACGCTTCGGGGGTGTATTCATTATTTTAATAAAGCAATATAGATGTTCGCAATGATAAAAAACATGCAAAATCTTATGTCTTAAACAGTAGACCTTGACTGTCATTCTTGTCAGAAAAAACCACTTTTTGTTGGCCACACTGACTTTAAACTGAACTCCTCTATTAGTGACAGATAATAGAAATGGAATTATATTTATTTTTGTTGACATTCGTTTAATTGTTTATGTTCATTTTCGATTAGATTTTTGTAGCATTTCTAGTTATAGGATTTTTACGATAAAAAGACGATGATGTCATTTTTAGCTACTTTCCTGCTTATCAGAATAAATATTAATTTACCAACCGTAAATACAATTTATCCTCAACAGCCAGGGCAATTTACAGCTAACGGGTTGGCAAAACTTTAAGACGTTGTCAGATCAACTGGTAAAATTCCCCAGTTTGTTTTGATCGATCATCGTCTAATATTTACAAGCTTTTTTGGTGCTTTTCACTGTTTCCATAAGATTAAAAAAGCATAGTCATAACTAATTACTTAGGCAAATCCGAAGAGTGTAGTTAATAAAATTTCGAAGCAGTTGAACAGTATAAATGTCAAGAGATGGGGGCCTGCTTCTCCCGCTTACTGCTGTAAGAGATGTGAGTACTTAATACTGTTCGCTGTTTGTATTAATTATTGTTAATATTATTGTTACATATTTAAATGTAAATGATTGAATGTTTTTGATGCTAGATTGAAAAAGAAAAAAACTACAGTTTGGCAACATCACAATATTTTGTTTTGAAACATCATCGTCTTTTGGCCACCAATATGGTGAGTATTCAGCTAAAAAGTCATTTAAATTTCAAGATTTACGCTTCGGAGGTGTATTTATTATTTTAATTAAGCAATGTAGATGTTCGCAAGAATAAAAAACATGCATAAATCTTGTTTTGAATGGGAGATCTTAACTGTCATTCTTGTCAGAAAAACCACTCTAACCTTAAATTGAACTCCTCTATTGAGAGTTAATGATGGAGAAAAGTAAAACAACTCACCTATGATATCCAAATTATTGAACTGTATCTTGGCAATTTGCATTGGATTTGGACCAGTTATTACTTGCAATTCTATTGATATTAAAGCCTCTGTGTCTAGTTCAAGAATATTTTTGGTAAATCCGGTATCCGTTGGTGATGTTGCTAGAGTATTCAAAGCCTAAACAAATATGTTTCACATAATAGGTCATTTATCGTACAAGATCAAAATAACTAAGAAAAAAATATGCTTTTTGCACATTTATTGATGAACTTACTTGTGTTAAAGCAAGTGGAGATGTAGCACCATTTCTAGAATACGTAGAATCTGGACTAGCAGGAGAAACGGGAGACGTCGGTTCACTGTCCCTAATACTACCAGATGTAGAATCCATTCCAACGTGTTTATGACTTGCCACTAATAATTCAAAGTCTGTACCGAACGTCTGTAGAGCATCTGCTAACAATAAACTATGAACTGTTAACGTTACAGATATTTCAACACAGTGTTTGGAAAATGTTAATTTCACTCCAGCGATTTGTAGTTCGGCTATACTACGACCTCTACTTTGGATCTCTAAAGACATTTGATCAACTGTAAACTGCATGGTGATTAAGTTGTTTTGTTCTATTTCATTTTTTGAACTTCCTGAATCTGCGTTTCCATTGATTTGACTTATATCTACAAAAGAAAATATTTAAAAAAATTGTTTAAAAGTATTAAAGTGACTTTTACCGGGTACAGACGTTGAATGGAGATCGGCGTCTTTGTCAGATTTAAAAGATGGGGGAATCAGTGTCATTGATAGCATCTGTATTAAATTCCTAGCTGACGATATATTGTTTTCATTGAAGTGGCTTACAAGTTTTGGAAGATGTGCGTTTAGAATAAGACTTGGGTAAAGTGGATCTGATGTATAAACCTACGAAGAAATTTCGTTTTATACAGTGTGGCTCTAGATTCAGAAGCTAGTTACCGATGTTGACAATATCAAATAATATTTATATGACAGTTTCAAGTTCGATGTTATCAAGCTAAGAGTTACAAAATAACATCTTTATTATATACAAAAATCATTTTTGTGTGAAACTTTTCATTTAACATGGAAGTACCATACAAATTTTGAAAGAGGAACATTTATTTGCCATTTTTGTGTGAAAATTTCCAATTACCATGGAAGTACCATACAACTTTTGAAAGGGGAACATTTATTTGCCAAAATGTCTTTCTATCATGGACATGATAAAATTTGTGTAAGGGAATCATTGATTTATCAAAAATTCTCACTTATCAAGGTTGTACGATAAAAAGTTTTGAGAAGATAAATTTATTTGGACAAATTTCCACCCATTTTAGGCGTATGATGAAATTTTTGAAGAAAAGGTTCATTTTTGTGTGAAAATTTCCATTTAACATGGAAGTACCATACAACTTTTAAAAGGGGAACGTTTATTTGCCCAAAATGACTTTCTACCATACACATAATATCAAATTTGTGTAAGGGAATCAATGATTTATCAAAAATTCTCACCTATAAAGGGTGTAGGATAAAAATTTTTTAGGAGATGAATTTATTTGGACAAATTTCCTCCCATCATAGACATATGATAGAATTTTTGAGAAAAAAAAATGTTCATTTTTGTGTGAAAAATTCCAATTACCATGGAAGTACCATACAACTTTTGAAAGGGGAACATTCATTTGCCAAAATGTCTTTCTATCATGGACATGATAAAATTTGTAAGGGAATCATTGATTTATCAAAAATTCTCACTTATCAAGGTTGTACGATAAAAATTTTTAAGATAAATTTATTTGGACGAATTTCCACCCATCATATGCATATGATAGAATTTTTGAGAAAAAAAAATGTTCATTTTTGTGTGAAAATTTCCATTTACCATGGAAGTACCATACAACTTTTGGAAGGGAAACATTTATTTGCCAAAATGTCTTTCTATCATGGACATGATAAAATTTGTGTAAGGGAATCATTGATTTATCAAAATTACCCAATTATCAAGGGTGTACGATAAAATTTTTTAAGAAGATAAACTTATTTGGACAAATTTCCACCCATCATAGGCATATGATAGAATTTTTGGGAAAAAAAATGTTCATTTTTGTGTGAAAATTTCCATTTAACATGGGAGTACCATACAACTTTTGAAAGGGAAACATTTATTTGCCAAAATGTCTTTCTACCATACACATAAGATCAAATTTGTGTAAGGGAATCATTGATTTATCAAAAATTCCCACTTATCAAGGTTGTACGATGAAAATTTTTGAGACGATAGATTTATTTGGACAAATTTCCACCCATCATTTATTTGCCAAAATGTCTTTCTATCATGGACATGATAAAATTTGTGTGTGTGAGGGAACCATTGATTTATCAAAAATTCCCACTTATCAAGGGTGTACGATAAAAATTTTTAAGAAGATAAACTTATTTGGACAAATTTCCACCCAAAACATTTATTTGCCATAATGTCTTTCTATCATGGACATGATAAAATTTGTTTAAGGGAATCAATGATTTATCAAAAATTCTCACTTATCAAGGGTGAACGATAAAAATTTTTGAGAAGATAAATTTATTTGGACAAATTTCCTCCCATCATAGGTGTATAATGGAATTGAAAAAAAAAGGTTAATATTTGTGTGAAAATTTCCATAGTACTATACAACTTTTGAAAGGGAAACATTTATTTGCCAAAATGTCTTTCTATCATGGACATGATAAAATTTGTGTAAGGGAATCATTGATTTATCAAAAATTCTTAATTATCAAGGGTGTACGATAAAATTTTTTGAGGAGACAAACTTTTTGGACAAATTTCCTCCTATCATAGGCTATGATAGAATTTTTGAAAAAAAATGTTCATTTTTGTGTGAAAACTTCAATTTAACATGGAAGTACCATACAACTTTTGAAAAGGAAACATTTATTTGCCAAAATGTCTTTCCACCATACACATAAGATCAAATTTGTGTGAGGGAATCATTGATTTATCAGAAATTCCCATTTATCAAGGATGTACGATAAAAATTTTTAAGAAGATATACTTATTTGGACAAATTTCCACCCATCATAGGCGTATGATAGAATTTTTGAAAAAAAATGTTCATTTTTGTGTGAAAACTTCAATTTAACATGGAAGTACGAAACAACTTTTGAAAAGAAAACATTTATTTGCCAAAATGTCTTTCCACCATACACATAAGATCAAATTTGTGTGAGGGAATCATTGATTTATCAGAAATTCCCATTTATCAAGGGTGTACGATAAAAATTTTTAAGAAGATAAACTTATTTGGACAAATTTCCACCCATCATAGACGTATGATAGAATTTTTGAGAAAAAAAAAGTTCATTTTCGTGTGAAAATGTCCATTTACCATGGGAGTACCATACAACTTTTGAAAGGGAAACATTTATTTGCCAAAATGTCTTTCTATCATGGACATGATAAAATTTGTGTAAGGGAATCATTGATTTATCCTCACTTATCAAGGTTGTGCGATAAAAATTTTTGAGAAGATAAATTTATTTGGACAAATTTCCACCCATCCTAGGCGTATGATAGAATTTTTGAAAAAAAAAGTTCATTTTTGTGTGAGAATGTCCATTTACCATGGGAGTACCATACAACTTTTGAAAGGGAAACATTTATTGGCCAAAATGTCTTTCTATCATGGACATGATAAAATTTGTGAAAGGGAATCATTGATTTATCAGAAATTCCCACTTATCAAGGGTGTACGATGAAAATTTTTAAGAAGATAAACTTATTTGGACAAATTTCCACCCATCATAGGCATATGATAGAATTTTTGGGAAAAAAAATGTTCATTTTTGTGTGAAAATTTCCATTTACCATGGAAGTACAATACAACTTTTGGAAGGGAAACATTTATTTGCCAAAATATCTTTCTATCATGGACATGATAAAATTTGTGTAAGGGAATCATTGATTTATCAAAATTTCCCACTTATCAAGGGTGTACGATAAAAATTATTGAGACGATAGATTTATTTGGACAAATTTCCACCCATCATAGGCGTATGATAGAATTTTTGAAAAAAAAGGTTCATTTTTGTGTAAAAATTTCCATTTAACATGGGAGTACTATACAAGTTTTGAAAGGGAAACATTTATTTGCCAAAATGTCTTTCTATCATGGACATGATAAAATTTGTGTAAGGAAATCATTGATTTATCAAAAATTCTCACCTATCAAGGGTGCAGGATAAAAATTTTTTAGGAGATAAAATTATTTGAACAAATTTCCTCCTATCATAGGCTATGATAGAATTTTTGAAAAAAAATGTTCATTTTTGTGTGAAAACTTCAATTTAACATGGAAGTACCATACAACTTTTGAAAAGGAAACATTTATTTGCCAAAATGTCTTTCCACCATACACATAAGATCAAATTTGTGTAAGGGAATCATTGATTTATCCTCACTTATCAAGGTTGTGCGATAAAAATTTTTGAGAACATAAATTTATTTGAACGAATTACACCCATCATAGGCGTATGATAGAATTATTGAAAAAAATGTTCATTTTTGTGTGAAAATGTCCATTTACCATGGGAGTACCATACAACTTTTGAAAGAGAAACATTTATTTGCCAAAATGTCTTTCTATCATGGACATGATAAAATTTGTGTAAGGGACTCATTGATTTATCCTCACTTATCAAGGTTGTGCGATAAAAATTTTTGAGAAGATAAATTTATTGGAACGAATTACACCCATCATAGGCGTATGATAGAATTATTGAAAAAAAATGTTCATTTTTGTGTGGAAATGTACATTTACCATGGAAGTACCATACAAATTTTTGAAGGGAAACATTTATTTGCCATAATGGAATTTCACCGGGTTGATTGTGAATTATTGGGTGATTTCTGAAACTTTGATATTTTGTCATTTATTTTTTACCATCGAAAATTTTCATGAACCCCATATATATCCCAATGAAATCATGTTTATACGGTATCAGCTATCTCTGGAGGATGATAATCCACTTGAATATACAGGATGTGTACGAAAGAACCGGCCATTCATTTCACCAATTTTTCGAATCACCCTGTACGAAGTTTATGAATTGTGATAAATGATGGAATGAAAGTAGTATATAGCATGACAAAATAATTCTATCAATATTTCATAATTACATCGAATTTTGAGACATTACTAAAATGTTTTTATTTCTCACTCTGTACATAATGATATAATCTTCACTATCTGAATGATATTTACTAATATGAAGGTACGTTGATGATAAGAGCGAAAAAAAAGCATTTGGCACTTCCAAATCCAGAAGAAATGATTAAATAAAATTTACTGATTTTTAACTTGAACGCCCTGTATTTCAATATCTATCCATCAACAAACTTTGCGATTCTGCACGTTCAATCAGTACATCGAATACTATAACATACTAAAAATTCAGACAATTTCACCGAGAACCATTTTACCTATAAAAAGTGCAGGGTCCTTTGTTTAAGGGAATCATTGATTTATCAAAAATTCTCACTTATCAAGGGTGTACGATAAAAATTTTTGAGAAGATAAATTTATTTGGACAAATTTCCTCCCATCATAGGTGTATGATGAAATTTTTGAAAAAAAAGGTTAATTTTTGTGTGAAAACTTCCATTTACCATGGGAGTACCATAAAACTTTTGGAAGGGAAACATTTATTTGCCAAAATGTCTTTCTATCATAGACATGATAAAATTTGTTTAAGGGAATTAATAATTTATCAAAAATTTTCACCTATCAAGGGTGTAGGATAAAAACTTTTCAGGAGATAAATTTATTTGAACAAATTTTCTCCCATTATAAACATGATAAAATGTGTTTAAGGGAATCATTGATTTATCAAAAATTCTCACTTATCAATGGTGTACAATAAAATTTTTTGAGAAGATGAACTTATTTCGATAAAATTTCCACCCATCATAGGCGTGATAGAATTAAAAAAAAAAGGTTTATTTTTGTGTGGAAATGTACATTTACCATGGAAGTACCATACAACTTTTTGAAGGGAAACATTTATTTGCCATAATGTCTTTCTATCATGGACATGATAAAATTTGTGTAAGGGAATCATTGATTTATCAAAGTACCATACAAATTTTGAAAGGGAAGCACTTATTTTCAAAAATTTTTCTCTACTATGGACATAAGATAGATTTTGTGTAAGGGAATCATTAATTTGTCAAAAATTTTCACTTATCATGAGCGCACGATAAAAATTTTCAAGTAGGTTAAATTATTTGGCAAATTTTTGCAAAAAATTCATTTTTTTGTGAAAATTTCTATCTACAACTGTATAATTAAGTAAATTTAAAGTCGTACCACTCGTCTTTCAATCTGTAGAGAAATACTGAATCTATCCAAGACATGTAAATTTGATGATCCTTTATTTAACGCAAACCTCCAATTATCCTTCGCTCGTCCAATCAAAATTTGCAAATCCTTCAAATCCAAACGATAAGAATCGTAAATTTTTTTATGGAAATTCGTTTCGTTGAGTAAATTTGTGTAATCCTCATCCGGCTCTCCCGATATTGTTTGGTCGCCAGAAATACTTCCTTCACTGACAGGTGGAGTTGAGCACGGTGTCAAAAACATTTCTGAAATAAACAAATATTAGATGATAAAACTTGAAAAAAAGTATTACAACATCAAGAAATTTTATACTTTCAGGTTTCTTACCATCATCTTCATCTTCGTCTTTACCGTTTGATATTTCTATTGTTTTATTGTCGTCCATATTATCTATACAATTCGTTAATTGCAATTTTCCAAAATCTATCACAGCCATGGCGGAGTTTTGATCACTGAATTGTTCTACGAATATAATTTGAGGTGCAGTTATATCCAACTCCAATTCCCAAGAAGATCGGGCTACCTTTAATATAAAAAACAATATCGATAACAATATGTAGATATTGTTGTCATGATTATTACAGAAAGGTAATGCTTCCTTTATGCCTGCCTAACACAATAGAGGAGTTCAGTCTAAGGTAAGTATGGCCAACAATAAGTGGTTTTTTCTGACAAGAATGACGGTTAAGGTCTACCATTGAGAACAAGATTTTGCATGGTTTTCGTCATTGTGAACATCTATATTGCTTTATTAAAATAATGAATACACCCCCAAAGAGTATATCTTGGAATTAAACATGAATTTTTAGCTGAATACTCAACATATCGGTGGCCAATAATTCGAGGAACTTCTGACAAGTAACCATTTCATTTCTGTTATTCAGTTACTAGTTATGTCAGTTATATTTATTTTTGTTGATACTCGTTTAATTGTGTCCATTTTCGATTAGATTTTTGTAGCATTCCTACTTAGTTGTATCCCTATTCTTCTAATTACTTTTTCCACTGACATTTGACAGAACTAGTAACTGAATAACAGAAATGAGATGGTGACATGCCAAGAGTTCCTGGAATTATTGGTCACTGATATGTTGAGTATTCAGCTAAAAAGTCATGTTAAGTATCAAGATATATGTTCAGGGGTGTATTCATTATTTCAATAAAGCAATATAGATGTTCGCAATGATAAAAAACATGCAAAATCTTATGTTTTGAACTGTAGACATTAACTGTCATTCTTGTCAGAAAAAACCTTTTTTTGTTGGCTACACTGACCTTAGACTGAACTCCACTATTGTAAAATGTCATAATTAAAAAAGGAAGAAGTAGTTTAAGTTTAGATGTTAGTGCCAAACCATGCCATGCTAAAAAAATTTAATTATGTACTCAAGTTTATTATTGATTGTACGACCGGGTAGTTTCTTCATAACAAATAACAATTGTGACATGGAAGATGAAATCTCCATCCACATACTTTCCAACTGCACAGCACTCCAAAATCCTAGAGATTACTGGATAGAAGAGGAACATTTACCTAAGTTAAGGCCTGCAGATATCCTAAAATTCCTCTGGGAAATAGGACTAAAGAAGCTAAGAAACTAAGTAGAAGTAAAGGGGCACAAATGATCTTTTAGGACTCAGTGAATGTTACCCCAAAAAATATAAACTTGCATACAATACCAAACATTATACATGCGCAATTCTTCAAAACAACCAGTAGTAACAGTACCGGATTAAGCCAGTATTATAACCTCAATAAAGTTTTGAAAACAAACTTTCCGTTTACATTTGACACGCGTTTTTACAACTTACCGTTCCTGCAGAAAATATATTTTCCCAATTTTTCATCAACTCCTTTTTAGTTTTCAACTTCACAGCTTCGAACTGAAATTGTGCTATATCTCGTTGAATTGGTAAATATATAAACTCTATAAGCCACTTTACGACATTGGGCTGATACACTATATCCAGACTTTCCGACTTTACACTCAACCTACAAAACAATATAAAATAATAATGCTATCTCAATTTTTGAAAATTTATAAGTGACAAATTGAACATTTTAGTCCTTCATATACTAAGCTCTATGCAGAAAAAATATATATTTAAGTATAGGTTTGTTCGTAAAGCGGTCATAAACGGTTGGGAACTGTACGACTCATGCGCAGTGAATGAAAACCGTTCACAAAAAGACTCTGCGCATGCGTCGTCCAATTTCTAACTGTTTGTGACTGCTCTACGAACAGTGATTTTGTTTTGACTTACTTGAAATCAGTTTTGGAGTTGGGAGGTTTCTTTTCATAAACTAAATAGAATAAACGGTCCTTAAAATATTCTGATTTGCTCGTACTAGTTTTTTTATGACCTCTGAAGTGTGTCGATGATTTTCGGTCGATTCCAGATGGACCCATGACAATAGGAAACATCGTATTCAAGCTTATTTTGTCTTTTAAAAATAATGCGTCTAAAGACAGTTCAATTATATGTGATCTGGAACGAGGTTTACTCACAACTCCTAATACGAAATTTTTAAATTCCATTTCCAATAACGAAGAGCTGTAAATGAAACGGAATAAGAATATTTTTTTCAACTCTACACATTTTGCTACCTTTCATTTGTCGATTTATTTTTGGTACATAATCCTAATGTTCCTGTTTTTAAACAAAAATTGAATTTTCCAAATACAGAGTCTCTTTTCAAATTAGTATCATCTTCAGCTGTGTCGGCCAAAACTTGTAAAATTTCACCTTCCAACAGAGCCGCATCCGATTGAATTGTTTCGTTACAAGCAGAATACCAACCCATCCAATTAGGAAACCACCTTACCAAAAGATTCCTTCCTTTTGACGAATCATTTTCATTGTTTGCATTCAACTGGGGTAATTTCACTGAATCTATTGCTAACTATTAGTAAAAAAAAATCATGTATTTTCTTCAATTAATAATTATTTGCATATAAATAATTATTTACCTTCCTTAATACTTTCAAGTCATCGTAATCTCTACTCCATTCCACTTCTTCCTTAACCTTCTTTTCATCGGCAGATAAAGTAATGCTGGGTACTGTTAAAATTCTTTTACATATTTCAACGTATCTAACATTTTCCTTTGCTCTTTTTAAACACGATTCCCAAGTAGGTTTTGGTTTACAAATGGATGGTTGTGTTCCCGTTGGATAAATGCAACTGATTGCATAGAACCACCAAGCTCTCGCATCGTGTGTTACAGAAGCTGTTGGTTTGTATCGACGAAATTTTTTCAAACGATTAATACTCCTCAAACCATGAATACAGCTAACTATTTGATTATATTGCCACTAAAATAACATATTAAGGGTTAGTGTCATGAACAGAGTAGTCTTTATCTTTATCCACATTAAAGTTGTTCCTAAAAAACCCCATAAATTCCAAACGATTCCCATTATAAACAGATGGGTCTTTCAAATGATAACCAACACTATTATTAACCTGAAATGTTTACTTACATCTGCTAAAGATAAATGTACTTCTTCTAATAGGAGATCACAGACATATCTAGGTACAGAGGACCTTAAAGGTTCATTGCTTCTTTTTCTTTTCAAATGAGCTTGGGCGCTTACTCCAGGCAATAAATAGTTTCTAGTGTTCTTATCAAATTTACTTCTGCTCATTGCCTCCTGAAAATTCCAAAACATATTTTTAGAATAAACATAATAAAAAGCCCAAAATCCAGCAGAAGCTTATATAATATAAATACAAAAAGTCACTCCATCTTGTCTCCTCTTTTTCGCGGTTTCTCTTGGAGAAATACCATTGTGGGAGCAATTGGGAGTTGATTTATGTTGAAAAAATTATAATTAAAGCTCCTGATGTCACCTTCGCGATACGCCACTAGATATTGGTATAGATTTTTTAAAGTAACACTTATATTGTATTCACTGAAACAGTAGAACTCATTTCTTATAAATAAACAAATTCTCTTAGGCAAATTTAGTTGTTTATCTCTATAAATAATTTAAATATTAATACTTACCGCTAGTTTGGCAACATTCAAATATGATAAAGACTCATTTTCATCTATAGTCATCCAATACAACCCAAATTCTTTTAACTCAAGAATTTTAAAAGAATCTTCGTTTGGACTAGGATGAACAAATTTCGGTAACCAATTCTGATCACAACTTTGGGCAATTAACGATCCTAATGTCATTCCACATGCAAATGTTTGATTCGGAAGACTAATTGAATCTTCATATCTAATATGCACATCTTGTACTCGTAACTAAAGCAGAAAATTTTGGTCATGAGCTTAAAGCTGTTTTCTAGATAATTGAGGAGTTTAAAATGCTTACCTGTAAATTTTCAATTATATCTGATATTAAACCAGTTCCATAGCTATACCATGAAGAGTAACTGGATGAATAGTATGCAGAATTATAGTCCTGACCGTCTTTTCCAAGTCTCCATTCAGCTTCTAGTGAATCTAAAGCAGTCAATTTTATTTCATGTCTGGATAAATCTTCTGCTTCACAATCCCACTAAAATATTGGTCATTTAAATGTGGGTTACTTTAAATGGGATTAAATTCAGTTAAATATGGAAAATCTTAGAAAATGTGCAAAAATTCTATAATGTGTTCCAAAGTTCAGCACCTTTTAGAGTTAATATTCTTGGAAGGAGGTATGAATATTATAGAGGTGACAAAGTTGTGTAACTACATTATCTTATCAGATACTGATTAAGAAAACTGAAAATTTAAACTCATTACCTCTTATAAGAAATTACTCAGCGTGGCCACTGCTCTACTCACTATCTGAGTTCACTTTATTACTTATAGGAAAACTAAGATTGATTATATGGTTTTAATATTGTAAGATATTCACCTGATCAATAGATAAAGGTGTTGCAACTAAACATAACTGTTCTATGACTATAACCCATGGTGCTGACCTAATCTGTCTTACTGGTACTTGTAATTGAATTTTTCCAATAAATCCTGTTTTTATTTCAACTGGTAATCCCAAATGTCGAAGTGCATCTTTTTTTAAAGGTAGGTTCTCTAATTCTACTTTCCCTGCAAAATACATAAAAATATTTTATATATGCAGTGTTAGTTCATACGTTTTTAAATTACCTGATAAAAGTGCAATACTGAGTTGATCTGTGTTAAGCTCAATATATCTCCCTAGGTATGTGTTTAAAACCCATGTCACTAAACCTTCCAACATTGTTTATTACTTTTTACACACCACAAACGATTTAATATATTAAAGTTGATCTTTAAAGAAATAATGGACAAATACTCGATTATTTTCTGTGACTCATAATAATTATATATCATTTCACCACGTATTATAATAAATTATAGTTTTAATACACTGTCAGTCAACAACAGATTATTTAAACTTTAAACAGATAATTATATTTTACAAATTTAACCTAAAAATAACAATTACTGAATCACGTCATTTATGTCAGAACTGTCAGAGTTCAATGATGTCTCAGTTATATCTGTGGTGTATCCTATGAGCTACTTAGGTTGGTATAAGATGCATGTGACATGTTATGTCATTAATGATAGAAATTTTAACGTTTCTAGTATGTCAACACTGTGAATATCAATCATTTTAATCATTTAATTAAAACCATTTAAGGGGCTCGCCCAAATTTGTAATTTGCTGTTTTCGTAATATGTGTTGATATTAATTTAATTATTAAACCAGTAACGTGTTGATATTGTGTAATAGTGCTG